>CM034415.1:4125000-5325000 GCA_019925095.2 Dendrolimus kikuchii
AAATGTCCATAGGCGATGGTATCCGCTTTCCATCAGGTGGGCCGTCTGTTCTACGTGACGACTCAGCGGAGTAAAAAAGTTATAGACTTTTTGCTTGTTCCAGATGCGCTTGCACCGCTGTGAAGGTTGCTTAGCGGCGTGCGGCCGGGAGCGCCGCGCAGCGCCGCCGCCGACCTTGCATCGCGCTATCATTGCCAGGTACTGATGTTCCCACCTTTAGGACGGCTCAGCTACCTTAAAGCACTATCTATATATATAAAAGAAAGTCGTGTTACTTACACTATTTATAACTCAAGAACGGCAGTACCGATTGTTCTGAAAAATGGTGGAGAGATTGCTTAGAAGCACGAGACGGACATAGGATACTTTTTATCCCGTTGGAACCGGTAGGTGGCGCTGAGATCTGCTTCTAGAATCCTTCTAATCACCTGGAGCGATTTTGGTGATTTTTGTTTTTGTGTGTTTGAGTGGGCCCCCCCGGATGGTTTAAATCCACAATTGGAACCGGTAGGTGGCGCTGGGATCGGGTCCTAGATTTTTACTTTTTCAGAGCAGGACAACAACGTCTGCCGGGGCCGCTAGTAGTTAATAAAGAGAAGAGCTCAAAGTTGTGGCGGCATACTCAAGACCAGGGGTGGTAGCAATCCGGTCGGGCGAATGCCCTACCACCTGGCTGTCCACTACCATGTTTTTATGCAATAAATTATTCGATTTGATTTGATTTGGAATGGCTACTGAAAGAGCTTGGCAGCGCGATCGCTGCTGGTGGGAATAATGCGATCATTATTCCCGTTCAATACGGTCGTCGAAGAAATCCTTTGACGTGTAATAAGCCTTCTCGCACAAGCGTCGCTTTACTAATTTTCTAAATTTGTTTATTGAAAGTTCTTCAACGTTGTCTGGGAATTTGTTGAAGATATTTTCTTTATTCTTGCTGTTACATACAAACATACATACATAACTTCACGCCAGTTCCCTTACGGAGTAGGCACGAACAACAGAGCGCCATTTAGGCTTATTCTTACACACCTCACTTGCTTCTTTGACATTCATAGCTCTTGTCATGCACGCTCGTCTGTTCTTAAGGCTCCTGACATCACCTTCTGCTAGTACACGATCAATTTGATCATGGAAGGTGTGTCGTGGCCTTCCACGACTTTGCATCCGTCCACTTTTGCATTGTAATCTGTTAAGTCATTCTTTCATCATGCATTCTTTCCACATGCCCGAACCACCGGAGCATTCCTTTCCTTACCTTCACCCCGACACTCTCTTTCAGACCAACTCTCTTTCTTACTTCGGTATTACGAACGCGGTCCGCGAGCGTCACTCCGCAGATTTTGCGCAGTGCACGCATCTCGACCGCGTTTACTCTACTTTCATGCTCTCTCTTCTTGCTGTTGTTGAGCTAACTACTTGGTTCAAGGTCGAAAATACTGAAGAGGGCACGACGGTCGCCATATTCTTCCCCTCAGACGATGAGCAAGGAGCATAGCAACTGCACATCCAAGATGGCGGAGCCAGCGCCCCCGACGCCGCCTGAGAAGAACGGCCCACGTGAGTTGTATATTATTATTGATTACTAGGATATGCCGGCGACTTCGTCCACGCTTGACTTGAAATTCCCGCGGGATTCCCGGGACAAAGGATACCGCAGCATTTGAAAAGGAATGTAAGCTATAGTTTTAACACTTTAGCTAACTATTAGCACATATGTGTCCGCGATGAGAGTGCAGATCGCGTTTGTGCACGTGATCGTTAATTCTGTTGCTGTCTCACTCTGTTTTTTATTTTTATTTTTTTATTGCAGGAGTTCAGCAGACAGGCAGACGGCCCACTTGATGGAAAGCGGTTACCATCGCCTATGGACATTTGCAACACCAAAGGTGCTACAAATGCGCTGCTGCTCTCTTAAAGGAGACTGGAACCTGGTCACTAATGCCGTAACACAACACAAGGTTGTTATGGCGGCATACTCTAGACCAGGGGTGGTCGCCATCCAGTCGAGCAAATACTCTACCACCTGGCTGTGGGTTTTTTAATCGCCTCTTACGACAGGCCGCCGGGCCGCAGGAAATTGTATTCTTTCTCCGTTCCTGCACGGATAATATAGGAGTTGTATGATTTGTATGAAATGGGTATATTTTCTTGGTATATTACGAGATAGTGATAGTGTTAGTCTTGCGGCTTTTTGGTATATCGGTAATTGTCTTAAGGTTTAATGAAAACTGTTTCGTAATAAGCTGATTTTTGCACACCCGAACAACTAAAATCCGTTCTCCCGCGGGATTCTCGCGATAAAAAATATCACACATTTTCTTACAACCCTTCAGCTCTTCCAAAAGCCGCAAGACTAATACTATCACTATCTCGTAATATACCAATAAAATATACCCATTTCATAAAACTCCTATATAAACAGAGTGAAACAACAACACAATTAACGATCACGTGCACAAACGCGATCTGCACTCTCATCGCGGACACATATGTGCTAATAGTGAGCTGAAGAGTTAAGCTAATTGCGGAACTGCCGTTTTCAAATTTGAAAATTTCTTGACGTAAAATTGTAAAATATGTGACGTCACACTAGAGGAGTCTCACGAATGTGCCAAAAAAAACGTGTATGTGTGTGTGTCTGCAGGCATTACTGTTGCCAAGCAATAATTACTTAAAAAATTGCTCTCGTCAAAGCACCTTAACCCTTAAGACAATTATCGATATACCAAAAAGCCGCAAGACTATCACTATCTCGTAATATACCAAGAAAATATATCCATTTCATACAAATCCTATATAAACAGAGTGAGACAACAACACAATTAACGATCACGTGCACAAACGCGATCTGCACTCTCATCGCGGACACATATGTGCTGATTGTGAGCTGAAGGGTTAAATTTGTAATTTGTAGAAAATAAATAGTTGAATTCGATTCTTTTAATCTAGTCATTTTCAAATAATTCCTAGAAAAAATCCCGAAGGTTTCGAGTTTCACATTGTGCAGCACAGATTAGAGAGTCGATCAGACCGATGATTAGATATAGGTCCAAGTTGGACCGAAATAAAACTGATAAGATTTTTTAGACTAAAATAGTGAAAAATTGTAAATGATACTTAAGGAAGTTTATTTTGAACCATAATATGTTGACGGATGGTAGGCTAAAGGAACTATATTTATATTAGTGCCGGCCTCTGTGGTTGAGCGGGCTAAGCCTTTGCCGGCGTACCTCACTGCAACGCAGAGGTTCCGGGTTCGATTCCTGGTATAGTAAATTTCGGAAACGTATTTTCTCCGTTATTTACTATGGTCTGGGTGTCTGGGTTCGGCCCCAGAGTAGTCCGTTGTATATTACCCATAACACAAGCGTAACTTGCTTAATTTAGGGGTATACAATGTGTGTGTTTGTCTGCCGATTATTTATTATTTATTATATTTATTAGTAAAAGTTAGAGTAGAATTATCTGTGAAGTTTCACTTCTACCCCGTGGGAACTGCACACACACACACAATTTTTTTGAAGTGAAACTTCTATATAGACGGGGTCTTAGGATTTTTCTGTCACGAAAAAGAGTTACGGCCGCGTGGAAGAGCGGCATAAATTTAGACTAGACTGTGAGAAGCGGCATAATGTTAGAGTAGACTTTCGATGTTTTTATAGGTTCCGGATCGAATTCAGTTTTTTTTTTTTGATAAAATAAAATGTTTAAATTAAAAATGCAGTCATTAAAATGAGCCTTTTTTTACCAGGGTAAATCCGTTTGAGGATTAAGCCGCGACAAGGGCAGAACCTCGGGGGGATAATTCGCGACCTAGTGCGGGATTCGCCAGATCGGGAGTGGCACTAGCATGCGCAGTTAGAACTGGAGCCATGCTATTGCCACTCCCCAGTTAGGGATACTAAAACCCCTGGGTGTTCCGTCCTGCGCCTTATGCCAGGGCTACGGGTATATGGGATACCCAACACCGCGTGCCCTGGCAGGCGTGGGCCTCACTCACAGGCCTCTTCCATTGCCGGGAGACTTCTTTTGTCCCCCGGCATCATGTAGGTCTATTCCGGGCGTGGGGCGGTTTGTAACGCGACCCACGGGGAGGGAGATGAGCGCGGCATTTGCGGGTGAGTGAGAACTCCTATACCCCAAGGGGCCCCACCCGCGCCGCTCGCTTACGACGGCCGAAGGTCGAAGTCCATTTGGGTCGGCTATGATCGGAATTATGAACGAAAACTAATGGCACGATTAATTTTTAATGTTTATTATTGTTTATTACGCGACGTGAACTCGCCGTGTTTATTGTTTCTTTTTTTTTAAATGGCACTGGCACCAAATAAAAGAAGTGTGGCGTGGGAATTGTTTGTTAAACATAGTTAAAATAAAGTAAAATGCAAACTTTGCGCTGGATCGGCTGGGCGTAACTATGTTCTAAATCTCAGCCTTTCCAACACATTCAAAGCGCAGGGTCGTCAGGGAGGAGGGGGTTTTTAGTGGGTATTGGGGTTGCTCGCCCGTGCAGCAACGCTCGGAGTCTTCCACACTATTCTGTGACGTCGATCGCGGACGGAGCGCTGCCAAGAGCATACTATTGCTGCAGTGTTATCGTCCCCGACCGACGCGTGTCGTTCCCCTAGCAACGACCCAGTTTGTGCGTAAAACGGTTAAGCATTTTCCCTCGCCTCAAAACCAAAAAAAAAAAAAAAAAAAAAGTAAAATGCAAACTATGTTCGTGTTAATATAAAAATACATAGGGAATACAACAAGTTTAATTAACCATGTTAAGAAAAAACATTTAATTCAATACAGTGAAGCAATTGGACAAAATTCATCATGTGGCAAAATGGAGAATAGTGTGCCCGAACAAAGTTCAACAAATTCTTTGATTAGTGAATATGTTTGTAGATGGATAAACTTGTTTTAAAGACCGCAATATTGATTAGTCTTAAGATTCGTACTCTTCGTATTTAGCTTAAATAATTATTATCTAGACAAAAGCGATGCCATTAATACCTCCAAGTGTACTTTAATAATTAAATATTTTTAATTGCAAATACCGGCTATATTTAATTTTCCACATACTTATGTACTTATATTTATTATTTGGCTAGACTAAAATGATAGTTACGCCGCTACGGCTACATTGATATCGCGGCTACATTCTACAAATATAACGAGTTGACTCCGAGTAGCCATATCAA
This sequence comes from Dendrolimus kikuchii, assembly GCA_019925095.2. Lineage (NCBI taxonomy): Eukaryota > Metazoa > Arthropoda > Insecta > Lepidoptera > Lasiocampidae > Dendrolimus > Dendrolimus kikuchii. The sequence goes on from CM034415.1 coordinate 4,130,193, forward strand.
ATAATCAAAACTTCAACAGTCGAGCGCGTTGCCGCTTGGGCCTTGGTACGACTCGGCGGCGGCGGGAATCACAGAGTCGAGTCAACTCGAGTCGTGATTCGAGTCAATGGCCGGCCATAATACCTCGAGTTACTCGAGTCAGAAAAAATCCAACTCGTCACATCGCTATGATAATACAGCATATCTTTGTTGTCCAAAGGTATCATAGCCAGGTTTTGTGAATAAAACACCCGAAAAATCGTGGACCATTTAATAAATTAACATTACAAGTAAGGTCATGCAAAAAATGCAAACCATACTGCGATGCACTTCGACGGTGGCGACATCTAGTCTTATGAAAATAAAACTAGCACTAAATAAATATAATTGGAAACTGAACATTGTTATTTTTCAAAATCACCGACCTCTATTTCTGAACATGGTAATTGATTTTTCAAAAATATATTGATTACTCTTTTAGTTTTTATCAAAATCAGCTCCGACTCTGCTATGAGTGTATTTCGTTATATCTTCTAGTTTCAGATTTGATCATGGAGGCCCACTTGAAAAATTCACCTCTGTATATGCATCTCTTTCCAACACACCTACAACCTCCCAGATGTGAATAGATCAGATATATGTAATGTATGTATAGACATTTTAACAAGGTTTCTATAACTTTATGTTATTGTTCTGCCAGTTTCGAATTTCGCCATTCAGGCTCACTTGAATAATTCATCTCTGTATATACATCTCTTTCCAACACACCTACAACGACTAAGATGTGAAAAGTTCGGATATATGTAATGTATAGCTATTTTAATGAGGTTTCTATAACTTTATGTTTTTGTTCTGCTAGCTTCGAATTTCGCCATGAAGGCTCACTTGAAAAATTCATCTCTATATATTCATCTCTTTCCAACACACCTACAACGTCCTAGATGTGAAAAGTTCGGATATATGTAATGTATAGCTATTTTAATGAGGTTTCTATAACTTTGACCTATTTTGTATACGTTACAGCTATGCCGTGGTTTGGTATGGACATCGGTGGTACATTGACGAAGCTGGTCTACTTCGAACCACGCGAGACGAACCGCCGGGAGATAGACAAGGAGACCGAGGTCCTGAAGAACATCAGACGATATCTGACCAGGAATTCTGCTTATGGCAAGACTGGGAGAAGGGATGTGCATTTACAGGTGAGTAAACCCACAACTTAAATATGTATAATCTATACAAATAAATACGTACACAACGCGGTGCTGGTACCTACGCTCACGTATGGAAGCGAGAGTTGGGTATGGAAGAGAGAGCATGAAAGTAGAGTAAACGCGGTCGAGATGCGAGCCCTGCGCAAAATCTGCGGAGTGACGCTCGCGGACCGCGTTCGTAATACCGAAGTAAGAAAGAGAGTTGGTCTGAAAGAGAGTGTCGGGTTGAAGGTAAGGAAAGGAATGCTCCGGTGGTTCGGGCATGTGGAAAGAATGCATGATGAAAGAATGACTAAACAGATATACAGTGCAAAAGTGGATGGATGCAGAAGTCGTGGAAGGCCACGACACACCTTCCATGATCAAATTGATCGTGTACTAGCAGAAGGTGATGTCAGGAGCCTTAAGAACAGACGAGCGTGCATGACAAGAGTTATGAATGTCAAAGAGGCAAGTGAGGTGTGTAAGAATAAGCCTAAATGGCACTCTGTTGTGCGTGCCTACCCCGCAAGGGAACTGGCGTGAAGTTATGTATGTATGTATGTAAATAAATAAATTTGAAAAGTCGTCTGTAAACCGTTCATCAAAGAGAATTACCGTTTTCTCTTCATTTGAATTCATGATTTTTGACGCCTTCTCCGTCCTTGTCACAGCTGGTCACATTCGTGAGCCTCCTCCCTTCCTAGCATATCAAGAAATTGTTAAATTAAAACAGCAGTTCTGTAATTAGTTTTTCAACACACTTGCTCATAAAGTGGCTCTATGGTCACCGCAATTAGGCACAGAATGACACCCATTATCAAACTGTGAGTAAAAAACATTATAACTCACTAGTGAGTTATAGATTTTTTTTTAATTTTATTGGTTGAGTTGCTTTGTTCTTAAAAAAGTTTTTATTAAAAAAAAAAGATCGTGTTCTATAGAACAAATAAATTAATGTTCCTATTGCTTGCTCATTTCATGCAACTTCTTATTTAAATAGATAATTTTAACTCGTACGTGTTTAATAAATAAAACTTTCACTCATATATAACTTTTTTTATCTACTAAATAAAATGAGTTTTTGTTGTTATTTTATTCACAAGTGTGTTGAAAAACGTCGTATGATACACGTGTGTATTGATGATTACCGTCCTCGGCTCTCTTAAGACCCTCGCCTACGGCTCGAGTCTCAATGGCGCCTCGGCGGTAATCACCAATGTTACACACTAGTACCATAAGGTACTATTATTTCCATATAAATTAGAGTCGGATATATTTTGAACTTTTACGTTATTTTGCCAGGTGGTAGGGCAATTGTCCGACTGGATGGCTACCACCCCTCGTCTAGAGCATGCCGCCATAACAACTTTGAGTTGTGTTCCGGCATTAGTGACCAGGTTCCAGACTCAATTAAGAGAGCAGCAGCGCATTTGTAACACCTTTGGTGCTGCAAATGTCCATAGGCGATGGTTACCGCTTTCCGTCCAGTGGGCTGTCTGCCTGTCTGCTGAACTCCTGCAATAAAAGAAAAGACAAATTTCGTGTTTTAAAGTTTTATGCGACGTCACGAAATTTAAAACCCTTGTCACACAATGTCACACTTCGCCGACACCCCCCGCCCCAGACGAACAGAAGTAGAAATAAGTTTTTTTTTTAAGGTTTTTAAATACAAGCTTTTGAGATCCTGGATATCATGTAGCAGAGTGCTAGCCAAGATAAGTAAAACGAGCCCAAACACGAAGGGTCTGTCTAGTTTAGTACAGGAGTTCCTATAGCCACCTTCCGACTCCATCATCAGATCAGCTCCATGGTACCATATTATTGCATTGTCACGCGATGTACATATGCGTGAAAAATTTCAGCTCAATCGGAAACCGGGAAGTTGGTCAAATTTGACTTGCAAGATTCCACCCGAACTTACATACATACATACATAGGTACATCCATTGCAAGTTGAATAAAAGGTTGTAAAATACAAGAGATAGTACAACGGGCGGCCTTATCGCTAAAAAGCGATCTCTTCCAGGCAACCCTTGGCAGGGATTAAACATAATCTATGGATGGCCCCTTACTATAAATCCACTTCCTCTCAACAAACAGATGGACAACGTGACGATCCGCGGTCGTCGTGGCACACTGCACTTCATCAGGTTCCCCACATCCGAGGTGGGCGCTTTCCTCCAGCTCGCCAGGTCGAAGGGTATGGCGGACCTGGTCAACACCATATACGCCACCGGAGGGGGCGCGTACAAGTTCGAGGAGGACTTCATCAAGGTGAGCTGCTTCAACCCTATAGGACAATCTAAGAATAGTAATAAGTTGGAATACACTTAAGGCCCACGTGCACGCATTGTCAGTTTAAATAAATAAATGTAGAGTTCATAAACTGGAGGTTAGTTGATTAAAATTTTAAATCTTGTGCATTGCGCCACTAAAATACCACCGGGTTAACTAACTTGACATTTCTTTTGTTTAGCTGATGACATTGAAAGGTCTATGCCTTTTTATTGTAACTCAACCAAAGATTTAAAACGATCTTATATCTCTATCTCTTTTACACTACAGTACACTGTATATAGGCTTCCTTATATATCTTACACCAGAGTTTACCCCGCGGGTCAAGCTCTAGTGTGTATCTCTTGTTTAAAGAGTAGGCGTTAATACAGGTTACATCCCTATTAATATTATAAATGCGAAAGTAACTCTGTCTGTCTGTCTGTCTGTTCCGTTTTCACGTAAAAACTACTGGACCGATTTGGCTGAAACTCAGTATATATACATTTTCGATGCCGAGAATGAACATAGGATACTTTTAATCCCGGAAAATGGGATAGTTTCCGGGGTAAAAGTATATTTGTCTTTTTGTTTGTTATCCTTTTATGGAAAGACTATTGGACCGATTTGGCTGAAACTCGGTACATATATAATTTGAATACCGAGAGTGACCAAGGGATACTTTTTATCCCGGATAATGGGATACATTTTGGGATAGATTTATGTAAAGTTTATCCCAGAAACTAAGACAGATTTTGTGATTTTGTCCATTTCGTCCACTGGGTCCACTGGGTCCATTTGGAACACTTAGCCTACTAGGTCAACTGGGTCCACTGGGCCCACTGGCTCCACTTAGACCACTTAGACCACTGGGTCCACTGGGTCCATGACCTGGACCATGTTATCTATTTTGTCATTTTTGTCAAGTTTTGTCATTTATGTAGTTTACATATAGACGGGTGTGGTATAGTTGGCGATATAACATGAAGTGAATCTTTCGGGGGCAAATACATACAAATTTAATACAATGAAACCTGTACCACTTGCTTTTTAAACAAGAGATACGCACTAGAGGTTAACCCGCGGCGTTGCCGCGGGGTAAACTCTAGTTGTATTATACTTTTATGTCAGTCGGAACTATTTGCCCTCGGAAGATTTAGGTAATTTTATATCGCAAACTATCGCATCTCCCGGGATGAAAAGTATCTTTTTTTTTATTGCAGAAGATCAGCAGACAGGCAGACGGCCCACTTGATGGAAAGCGGTTACCATCGCCTATAGACATTTGCAACAGCAAAGGTGCTACAAATGCGCTGCTGCTCTCTTAAGGGAGACTGGAACCTGGTCACTAATGCCGGAACACAACTCAAGGTTGTTATGGCGACATGTTTCAGACCAGGGGTGGTAGCCATCCAGTCGGGCGAATGCCCTACCACCTGGCTGTGGGTTGTTTAGTCGCCTCTTACGACAGGCCGCCCCAACGCAGGAAATTGTAGTCTTTCTCCGTTCCTGCACGGATAGTATATCTATGTATATTTTCGGTATTCAGACAGACAGATCGAGTTACTATCGCATTTTTTTATAGATTATGAATTTTTATATCTATAAACTTGAGAAATGATTGCTCTCCTATAGAAACGACGCGATAGTTTGTAAGAGTGTATGGATGTACGTATATTTGTTACTCTCACGCAAGAACTACTGAATGGATTTTGATGAAACTTTACAATAATATAGCTTACACATCAGAATAACGCATAGGCTATAATTTATAAAGATACTACCTGCGCCCGTGGCTTCATCCGCGTGGTGATGGAAAATCGTTATATTTTGGTTAATTCACACAACAGTTTTATAAATTATAGCCTACGTGTTATTCTGATGTGTCAGCTATATTACTGTAAAGTTTCATCAAAATCCATTCAGTAGTTTTTGCGTGAAAGAGTAACAAACATACATCCATACACCTGTACATACATTCTTAGAAACTTACGCGTTTTAAGTTATAGGAAGGAAGGATTATAGGATTGTGCGAATTATCCATAATATAACGCTTTTTCATCACCACGCGGGTGAGACCGCGGGCGCAGCTAGTATATAATATGTCTGTTTGTGTGCTGATTACTTTTTAAAATTTTTAAATACCTGCATAACTCCAAAAGAGACACCATCGACGTTTACCGGTCTTGTTATGACATCTTCATTGAACATGATTTTCGTCTTATTCAAATTCTACTTCTGTCTCTTCTCTTCTACTATATAGTAGATAGGGATAATTGTAGAATGAACTGTAACGTCCGTTGGCGATGGAGACCACTTTCCATCAGGTTAACCGTTGGTGTTCTTCAGTGAGTATTTTTCTTCCCCAGGAAGTGAACATGCGATTGTCGAAGATGGACGAGCTAGACGCTCTTATAACATAGGTATCATTTGCTAAGCCTCACAGACTATGTATACGCGACCGTTAGGCGCAGGAAAGAGACGGGTCGGACTGAGATAGATATAGTTTATTTTTAACCGTTATTAATTTGAAATTAAATAAATAAATTATAATTATAAGAATTGAATATAAAATGTAATAAGCCTTAACTCACTAGGAAATAAATGTTGTAGCGTTGTGCCTTTTATTGACCAGTAGGACCCTATTAGATCCCGGTAAATGAGACCGGGCTACAGGCGTGCAGAACGCCGCCTGGAGCCCGGGACTCAGCATGTAAAGGGAACCGGGTTACAGGCGTGCAGAACGCCGCCTGGAACCCGGGACCCAAAAGGGTAGCGGAAACCGGGCTACGGGACTGCAGAACGCAACCGGAGCCCGGGATCCGTGAGGTATGCCTGCACTACTGCCTACTCCGAACGCGAGTAGGCCATAATGATGGTGCAGGCAGAGGTCCGCGCTCGACAGCGCACGTTTTTGTAATGAGGTAATGGTAAGGGCGCTCAGCGCTTTATATTTATACTAATGAAGCGGGGGGCGAGGTAAACGCCCATTACGACGTCCCGCTAACAAAAACCATGGGTCACAACTGTGTAAGGACCCTCGAAATGTACTAAGATCTAGGGTGTACCAAAATGTATAATAGTGGTAAGTTAACATAAGGCTTAATGTATGTAAAATTAAGGAAATAAAGTAAAGGGGGTGTTACGACGAAGCGAGGGGTCGGCGGAGGTAGCCTCTATAAATATAGGACGCCTTTGGGGCGCATTTTTGTATTTTTGTAGTTCGTGAGTAGTTCGTTTAGTTCGTTCGCAGTTCATAAGAAGAAGCTCCCTCCCGCCAACGCCAACGAAGTCGAAGCCTCCCGTAGCATCGTTTTCGGTTGTTTTCATTTCGGAAAATCGGTTACCCGAACCAGCGACCAACCCTCTACAGTCCTACAGTCCACTGCAACACCAACATCGTCTGGTCAGCTTCGAGCCGTATTGGAAGAACTGAAGTATGCCGAATACGAGAAGCAGAATCGAAAAGGACGCTGCGCAGGCGAACAAGAAGAGTGCGACAGAGGTAGCAACAACCTCAACGACAACTGGCAGTGTCACGGCGGAATCCGGAACAGAGACTAGCTCAGTAAAAGCAACGACCGTAAAAGCAACGACAGTAAAAGCAACTGCCGTAAAAGCAACGCCAACGGCGTCGGCAACGACAGTAAAAGCAACAATGCCGGTCTCTGTTACGGATTTGCAGCCACAACCACCGCCAGTTTTACGCGAAATACTTCGCAGAAAAGAATGCACTCTAGAAGAAACTTCAAGACCGCAGTCACTACGCTCCACGACTTCCCGCAGACGACTTGCCGAGCTGGAAGCCAAAGAGAGACTAGCCGCATTGAAGTTGAAACAGTTGGAGGCAGCCGTTGAACTCGAACAAGCGAGAATAAATAGGCTACAAGCCGAATCATCGGACGATGATGACGTCATCGAAGAAAGCGAACTACCATCAAGAAGAGTAGACATGTGGTTCGAGAGACTGCCGCAAACGCAGGAACCACATGCCACAGAACCCCCCCCCGCCCCAGCGACGTTAGCCAGCGATATAGGGAGAATGAATGAACGGGGACAGGGCGTCCACGTCGGAAATATGGCACGCGGACAACGGGTCTCAGAACGAGGCCCGCCTGCACGTTCAAACGTCATGGATGTGACGTCACTGGCAGAAGCGATCACTGAAGCGGCGCGAACGAGCACAAGACAGGCGCAGCGATACATGCAAGAACTCCCGACTTTTAATGGAAATAGTGGCGAATGGCTGTCCTTCCAGGCAGCCTTTCGGGAATCGGGAGGGAGCTTCTCAGCAGGGGAGAACGTCGCGCGCCTACGTAGAAGCCTAAGGGGAGCCGCACTGGAGGCCGTCAGTGCCCTGCTGATTACCCAGACGGGGCCTGAAGATATTTTGAAGGCATTGGAAAGAAGGTTCGGCCGTCCAGATGCCCTTGTGCTGGGAGAAATGGAGAAAATGAAGACATGGACACGAGTCACCGACAGCCCTCGGGACTTGTGCCTATTTGCCAACAAGATGGCAAACCTAGTAGCAACAATTGAAGTATTGAACAAGCCGCAGTATTTACATAGCCCAGAGATGCTACGCGCGGCAGTGGAGAAGCTGACTCCAATCGTAAGGAACAAGTGGTACGACTATGCAGCTATGAAGACCGAAGGGGTTCCGGAACTTAAGAAACTTGCGAGCTTCCTGAATGAAGAGGCAGACAAGTGCGCCGCGTATGCACCGATCGAACGCGAGAGCGAGATGGCACGATCGAAAAGGAGGACGGAGCACATACACATAGTGAACAACGACAGTGAACGCGTGAATATGAGAAAAAGTGAACCGTGCCCAGTCTGCAAACGCGATCATAAACTTAGCGATTGCCGCAAGTTCGTCGGTGCGGATGTGAGCGCGCGGTGGGACTTAGCCAAAAAGTGTAAAGTGTGCTTCCGCTGCCTGCGAAGTAGGCATCGACGTTCTTCGTGCCGCGCCCCGCCGTGTGGGGTGGAAAGGTGTACGCTACACCACCACCGCTTGCTGCATCACCAAAGGAGACCTGAAGTTAACGAGGTAAGTCCAAGTGCAGTGAGTGTGACGTCAGAACCGGCGGGAGAAGTGTTAGCGTCCGCGATCAACAGCGTTATCAATGATGGAAGAAACAAACGACGTGCCTATCTGAAGGTGGCCCCGGTCGCTATAACCGGACCGAGGGGCAGTCGTCACACCTACGCACTATTGGACGAAGGCAGCACCGTGACCATTATTGATGCGCAGCTGGCCGAGCAACTGGGACTTAGCGGACCACGGGATCCCATGAAGATGCAGGGAGTCAACGGTGAAGAATCATCGCATGACTACAGCATGCGAGTGTCCGCCAGGATAAGAGGCTCATATGAAACAGAAGAACACACACTGAGGGACGCTCGCACAATAAAGAACATGAGCTTCTTCAGCCAGACCGTTCATCGGAGCGATGTGCAGGGCTGTGCACATCTGCAGGAGATAGAAAATGTACTCATCTATGAAAGAGCTACACCGAAGATACTAATCGGCCAAGATAATTGGGAGCTGATTATTTCAAATGAAGTACGTAAAGGCCCGCGTCACCAACCGGTCGCCTCTCGTACGCAGCTGGGTTGGGTGCTGCACGGCTGCCGCACCTCAACCACATCGCCGGTCGTGTTCTGCTCACACTTGAGCATGATGGAAGAAGACCACGACCCGCTTGAAGAAATTATGAAAAAATATTTCGCGTTGGAATCACTGGGAATCGAACCCAGAACGCAGGTTAGCGATCCGCAACAACGCGCCTTGGAAATATTGGAAAAGAAAACTCGTCGTTTGGAAAATGGACAATTTGAAACGGGACTTTTATGGAAAGATGAAAGTTCACCTATGCCAAATAATTATGAAAATGCATTGAAGAGACTTCAGAACTTAGAAAAAAAATTGGATCGCGATGAAGAGCTTAAAGCGAAGTATGAAGAGAGAATTGAAAATTTAATGTTGTCAGGCTACGCCGAGCGCGCCTCCACTCCCCCCACCAGCGGGAGGACGTGGTATCTTCCCCACTTCGCCGTCGTGAATCCAGACAAGGAGAAAATAAGGGTGGTCCACGACGCAGCCGCCAAGTATCATGGCAGAAGTCTGAACGATATGTTGCTGCCTGGACCCGACCTTCTTCGATCACTACCGGGAGTCATCATGAAGTACCGGCAGTATCCAGTGGCAGTGTCTGCCGACATAAAGGAAATGTTCATGCAAGTGAAGATCATAGAAGCCGACAGGGATGCATTACGCTTTCTGTGGCGTGGCAACCGCCGCGATAGCGAGCCTCCAGAGGAATATAGAATGACGTCGCTCATCTTTGGTGCAACGTCTTCGCCTTGCGTAGCCTTGTACGTGAAAAACAAGAACGCAAGGGAATTTGAAAATGAAGACAGAGAAGCGGCGAGGGCAATAGTGGTCAATCATTACATGGACGACTATCTGCAAAGCCTTCAAACAGTTGAAGAAGCCAGGAAAATGACAGCTGCCGTTGACAACATACAGCGGCGAGCGGGTTTCCAACTCCGAGGGTGGACCTCCAATTATAAGGAGGCGATTTCAAGCTTCGCGCCATCCGGTCAAACCACCGTTGAAATCGGCGGGAGCGAAATAGAAAAAACATTGGGTCTGATGTGGCACGTGAGAGAAGACACGCTTGGCTTTCGTGTCAATCAAAGAAGAGTTCCGGCAGAAGTATTGGCGGGGAGTCGAATGCCGACGAAGAGAGAGGCACTGGGACTCATTATGTCAATATTCGACCCCCTGGGGTTCATTTCCCCCCTCACCACACCGGCGAAACGCATCATGCAAGATACATGGAAATATAAAACAACATGGGACGAAGTCATCCCGGAGGAACTGCAAGACAAATGGAAAAATTGGCTGAGAGACTTGATATCTCTACCTAACTTACGCATTCCACGCTGCTACGAATATTCACCGGCAGCGATCAGGGAGTTGCACACATTCGTCGATGCTAGTGAAGAGGCATACGCTGCGGTTGTGTACATACGCACGACACGGGCGGACGGCCGGGTCAACGTCATGATAGCGGCAGCTAAAAGTCGCGTGACACCAATGAAACCAGTCTCCATTCCGCGACTCGAACTCCAAGCAGCCGTCCTGGGAGCCCGCCTGAGCAAGTCCGTGCAAGAGGGACACGACTGGGAATTACACCGTCACACATACTGGAGCGACTCGCGCACTACGCTAGCATGGATTCGAGCGGAACCGCGAACTTACAAAACGTTCGTGGCCCATCGCCTCGCCGAAATAGAAGACCTCACTAAGAAGAATGAATGGCGATGGTTACCCTCGGCGCAGAACGTTGCAGATGACGCAACGCGTAAAACACCAAGTGACTTCAACCCACAACACAGGTGGTTTACGGGCCCCAAGTTCCTGTATCTTGACATAGAAAAATGGCCGCAAGAAACGAAGACCGAGGTGCCAACCACCGGAGAAGAAAAGTGCGCAACATTAACTGAAGACAATGACGTCATCGTCATCGACTTCAAACGTTTCTCACGTTGGACTACCATAGTGAGAACGATGGGACGCGTACTTCAATTTATCAGACTATGCAAACGACCCACGAACACGGTGGCAGCCGCGCGCCGTAAAAGAACAAAGAAGAATCCTACTCCAGACGAAGAGTGGAAGAAAAACATAAAGAAGAAGAACAAAGAAAAATCGAAGTGTCCAAAAGAAAATAACGTTGAAAGAAAATTCAAGAAAATCAACGGGAAAATGTTAATGTTGTCTGAGCGTAAACTCATTGCGCTCGCACAACGCGAATCGTTCGGCGATAAACCGCTCGATACGATACGTCGACGTCATAACAAGGGAGAGCTCGCCGGTTTAACTATAGAAACCGACGAACATAACATATTGCGGCTGCGAGGAAGAATCGACGAGGCGCAAGAAATAAGCTACGAGATGGCCAATCCTGCCATCTTAGACGGGAAACATAAATACACAAAGTTGTACATACAACATGTACACGAGAAACTACACCATGGTGGCGTCGAGATGGTGGTCAACGAGCTACGACAGCGGCTGTGGGTTATGAAGATACGGCCCTCAGTCAAAGCAGTGTTGAGGAACTGCCTCCAATGCCGACTGAGGAGGGCCCAGCCAGCGAGTCCATCGACGGGGAGCCTGCCTGCAGCTCGCCTGGCGCATCACTCGCGCCCCTTCACCTTCACGGGCGTAGACTACTTTGGCCCACTGGAGGTGACCGTGGGCCGTCACCGGGAGAAGAGATATGTGGCGTTATTCACATGTATGACGTCACGGGCACTACACCTCGAGGTCGTCGCGTCGCTGAGTGCTGACTCAGCCATCAACGCGCTGCGCCGCTTCATAGCGCGGCGCGGCGTCCCCACCGAACTCTGGAGCGACAACGCTACGTGTTTCCGCTCGGCCGACCGCGAACTCGCGGAGGCTGGGCGCGCCGTCGAAGAGGAAGCGTCGCGCCGGCAGATCGCCTGGCGGTTCTTACCGCCGGCGGCACCCTTCATGGCCGGCGCCTGGGAGCGCATGGTGCGCACCGTCAAAGAGGCGTTGCGCGTCACCCTGCGCGAGCAGCGCCCGAGCGATGAGACGCTCGCCACACTGCTCGCCGAAGTCGAAGCCACCGTGAACTCGCGGCCGCTCACTCATGTGGCCGTGGGTCCCGACGAGCCCCCAGCCATCACGCCGAACCTGCTACTCCTGGGGCCGAACTGCCACATGCCGGCCCCCGGGAACTTCGAGGCCAGCGACGTGACTGCGCGCGCGCACTGGAGACGCGCGCAGTACCTCGCCGATGTCTTCTGGCGACGGTGGGTGCGGGAGTACCTGCCGCTACTACAATACCGGCGGGAGCCCTACGCAAGTGGTGACAACCCTAAGGTAGGCGATTTGGTTATTATTTGCGACCCAAATCTGCCCCGTAACACATGGCCCCGAGGACGAGTGACTGCAGTGCATCCCGGCAGAGACGGCGAGGTTCGAGTCCTGGACGTGACGACGGCCAGCGGACGAGTGCTGAGGCGGCCTACCAAGAGAGTCGTCGTGCTGCCCATAGGAGAATCGCGAGACGCGACGGCGGGAGAATGTTGACGACGACAAACACAATGTATGAAACTCACCGACCCGTCTCAATAGGCGATAAGAACATAGGTATAATTTGCTAAGCCTCACAGACTATGTATACGCGACCGTTAGGCGCAGGAAAGAGACGGGTCGGACTGAGATAGATATAGTTTATTTTTAACCGTTATTAATTTGAAATTAAATAAATAAATTATAATTATAAGAATTGAATATAAAATGTAATAAGCCTTAACTCACTAGGAAATAAATGTTGTAGCGTTGTGCCTTTTATTGACCAGTAGGACCCTATTAGATCCCGGTAAATGAGACCGGGCTACAGGCGTGCAGAACGCCGCCTGGAGCCCGGGACTCAGCATGTAAAGGGAACCGGGTTACAGGCGTGCAGAACGCCGCCTGGAACCCGGGACCCAAAAGGGTAGCGGAAACCGGGCTACGGGACTGCAGAACGCAACCGGAGCCCGGGATCCGTGAGGTATGCCTGCACTACTGCCTACTCCGAACGCGAGTAGGCCATAATGATAGTGCAGGCAGAGGTCCGCGCTCGACAGCGCACGTTTTTGTAATGAGGTAATGGTAAGTTTTTTTTTTTTATTGGGGGGCAACTTGCTCGAGGGAGCTCCCTAAGGAGTTTTACCTCGGCTGGACTGTTGCCATGAATGGGGAATGAATTTAATGATGCCCACCATAGGGCGACACAAAATACTAATTGAGAACGGGCGACGGGTAATATAAAGCCCGAAGGGAAGGATCACGGCGGGCCGGGATCGGTGGTTTGCGGTGGCCTACGCTATCTTACTGCCGTTTCGCAACGTGTTATGGCTGGGAGAGAAGAAACGGCGAAAGAAACTTCCCAGCAACACGCCTAGTCTATCCTGTGGGGTGAGCTATGTCTCCTAGCGTCCCTCGCGGGGACGTGGAGAGATCTTGATTGGCGGCGTCTGAGACGCCGCCGTCTGTGTCTGTCTGTCGGTGCCTGCCAGCCTACTGTTCTAACCGTGGGCGGACTGATCCGGGCCAGCCGTTTCGTAATAACGTCGACTCTGTCCGTCAGGACGTTACGCGGTCGTCGCACAAGAGCCTTTCGACGAGGCTTATAATCGGACGCGGACACGACGAGCGGATTTCGATGGTGCGGCGCGAGATCGAAATACTTACGCGAGAGCGACGTAATGTAGTTTTTGATGGAGGGAAGCTCCAGATCGCGGTGGAGGTCGACGTTACGCATATAGAGGGGAGCACCGACGGCTCTGCGCATGAATTTATTCTGCACGATTTGCAGTTTATCTAAAAGGGCAGGCTTGACATGGCCGAATACCACACTCGCGTATGTCATGATCGGGAGGATGCATGTTTTATACAGAGTAAGCTTGTGTCTGAGGGACATTTTGCTTCGTTTGTCTATCATGGGTGCTAAACGACCCATCACAAATCGCGCTCTATTTCGGACTATAGTGATATGCTCGTTGAAGCGCAAGTTCCGATCTAGGGTGACACCAAGATATTTGGTGTACTTTGCCCAGGGGATTTGTTGGTCATAGAGCGAAATGGTTTTTAGGCGAAGGCTAGCGCGTTTGGGGGAGCGAAGCGTGCCCGGGGAAAAGAACATTGCTGCGCTTTTCTCCGGGTTTACCTCTATCCTCCATTTGCGAAACCATTCGCCTAGTTCTGTGACAGCTGTCTGCAGCCGGATGCAAGCCATTTGTCGGTTTTGATCTGATGTATAGAGTGCGGTGTCATCCGCAAAGAGGGCCAACTCCACATCTGGAGTTTTTGGGATGTCGCTGGTGTACAGCGTGAAGAGTAGTGGCGACAGGGCCGAGCCCTGTGGTACACCGGCTGTGAGTGGGTGAGGGGACGAGCGCGTTCCCTCCACTCGAAAACGGAAGCTACGACCTAGGAGGAAGTCTCGCAAGATGAGCACGAGTCTGTCTGGCATACCGAACTGGTACAGCTTGTAAATCAAGCCGTTGTGCCAGACCTTGTCGAAGGCTTTTGCTACGTCTAGAAACAGTGCGGCTGTTCCTATAGGGCGGGGGCGATGGGCAAAGTGAGATAATATGTGCTCCGTGATGCGGTGCACCTGTTGGACGCATGAGTGTCTGGCACGGAAGCCAAATTGCTCATCGGGTATTAGATGTTTGCTGAAGGCAAAATCTCTAAGTCGAGAGAGGATGACCCTCTCGTAAAGCTTGCTGAGTGCGCTCAGTAGGCTGATTGGACGGTAGCTAGACGGTTTATTAGCCGGTTTTCCCGGCTTGTGAATACCGATGACATCTGCTTCCTTCCAGATCGCGGGAAAGGAGCAGTTTGTTATGGCGGCATTGAAGATGCTCACTAGAATTATAATTAGATGGGCGGGTAGGAGTTTTAAAACGCGATTGTTGATGCCATCGGTCCCTGGGGCCTTTCGCGGTTTGAGAGACTTGATCAGATCTTGCACTTCTTCGACCGTGACCGTGTCGAGTGTGGTTTCCGCTGGTAAGGAGGATCTACGTTCGACCTCGGAGTCTACCTCCGTCAGGTGTGACTGGTCGACGTTTTGCGTAGTGGGGGAGCATTGAAGCTCTAGACTCTGAGCAAGGCACTCGGCCTTCTCCTCGTCATCGAACGCCTCGGTGTTGTCGGCTCTTTCTAGCGCGGGTATGACAGTAAGGGTGTCTGATTTGAGAGCTCTAGCCAGCTTCCAGTATGCCTGGTGAGTTGGCTCGATATCCCTCAACGTTCTGTCCCAACGTTGTTCCCTGACTTCCCGGATACGTAGTTTGACCTCGCGCTCTAGTTCGCGGAGTCGGACTCTGTTATCCTCGGTGGGATATCTGTCGTGAGCTCTGGAGGCGGCTCTCTTTTCCCTCAGCAGTACCCTCACCTCGTCCGGCAGGCATAAGTGGCGGTCATCCTCCACTGGCACCTGCCTGGACGAGTTCCGCACTGCGGATTGAAGGTGGCTGGTGAGGGCCTCGATTGCCGTCTCCGTGTCATGGCGGGACACGATGTGGTCCGGGATGCGGTCCAGGTCTTGTGAGCTGGTTGCCTTGAGGAGGGTCTCAAGTCTCAACCAATCCACAGAGGTCCTAGTTTCAGATGTCTGGTCTGTCTGTGGTCCTAATCTGAGGATAACCGGACGATGGTCCGAGTCGATATCGTCCATCGTTTCGATCGAATGGAACTGAAGGGTTACGCCCCTCAGTAATGCTAGGTCGAGAGTGTTTGGGGTCCCCCAGTCGCGGTTGGGGGGGTATCTTGTGGGGGTCATGGGAGTTAGTATATCAAACAAAAGATTGTCTGATATATTTATTAGGGCTCTGCCATTGGGGTTAGTGGTATTGCAATTCCACTGCTCGTGTTTGCAATTCAGATCTCCGGCTATAATAACAGCCGGGCCTAAGTTGAATAGGGTTTCTAGGTCTTTCTTAATAAGGGTTTTTTGGCATGCGAGGTATGCTGAAACTATGACTAGAGGTTGGTGGCCAGTCATTGCTAGTAATGGTAAGGGCGCTCAGCGCTTTATATTTATACTAATGAAGCGGGGGGCGAGGTAAACGCCCATTACGACGTCCCGCTAACAAAAACCATGGGTCACAACTGTGTAAGGACCCTCGAAATGTACTAAGATCTAGGGTGTACCAAAATGTATAATAGTGGTAAGTTAACATAAGGCTTAATGTATGTAAAATTAAGGAAATAAAGTAAAGGGGGTGTTACGACGAAGCGAGGGGTCGGCGGAGGTAGCCTCTATAAATATAGGACGCCTTTGGGGCGCATTTTTGTAGTTCGTGAGTAGTTCGTTTAGTTCGTTCGCAGTTCATAAGAAGAAGCTCCCTCCCGCCAACGCCAACGAAGTCGAAGCCTCCCGTAGCATCGTTTTCGGTTGTTTTCATTTCGGAAAATCGGTTACCCGAACCAGCGACCAACCCTCTACAGTCCTACAGTCCACTGCAACACCAACACTACCATCATGCAAAATTTAATTTAAATCGGTCCAATCGTTTCGGAGGTTAGCCCCTACAAACAGAGAAACAAAAAATTAGAAATAAATCTAAATTAGTTCTATTTCACTTCTTACGTCCCCCTGACTCGGTTTATAGCATTTTTTCTCATTGTACAGAAATTTGACCTCTACAGTCTTATTATATGTATAGAATATAGATAGATAAATGAAAATTTATTAAATTAAAGCAGCCAAGGCATCAGTCCCACCATAATGCTGGTCTCTTAAAACTAGCGGTGAACCTCTGCTGTCCCCTTAACGTATCATCACGGCAGACATTTCATCATTGCAAAGCGTAAAATATATAGCTATCTATATATATAAAAATCAATTGCTGTTCGTTAGTCTCGCTAAAACTCGAGAACGGCTGGACTGATTTGGCTAATTTTGGCTTTCAATTATTTGTGGAAGTCCAGGGAAGGTTTAAAAGGTGAGTAAATATGAGAAAAACGCTTGGAATATAGTAAAAACAACAATTTCGCTTTCCCTTAGAAACTATTCCTACCTGTCAAACGTTTGACGTTCGTCCCGTCGTTCAGAAATCAACGATTTTTATTTATTGATTCTGAGGCGGTACGAAGTTTGCCGGGTCAGCTAGTATATTATAAAATTGTAGTCTTTTGTTTCTTACATTTTTTGTGTCGGCCTGTTTGTTCGAGATTCACGTAAAAACTACTAGGCCGATTTCGATGCGCTTTTCGCTAATCGATAGCAAATTCTCGGACTTAAAAACTGCCGGTACTTTATATCCCGAGAATCCTACGGGAATTTTCTTGGGAGAGGTTTAAATTGACGGCCTCTGTGGTTGAGCGGGCTAAGCCTTTGCCGGCCTACCTCACTGCAACGTGGAGGTTCCGGGTTCGATTCCTGGTATAGTAAATTTCGGAAACGTATTTTCTCCGTTATTTACTATGGTCTGGGTGTCTGGGATCGACTCCAGAGTAGTCCGTTGTATATTACCCATAACACAAGCGTAACTTGCTTAATTTCGGGATATACAATGTGTGTGTTTGTCTGCCGATTATTATTATTATATTTATAAAAAAAAAAAATGGCTAGGTGGTAACAAAAATTGATTCCGATGCGAAGTTTTCATTGAATGATGAGATATTCAGTTACACAATTTTTTACTGGGATTTCCGGGATTCATGTATTTTCATACTAAGAAATCAATCACCCTGCTCAAAATAACCGTTGATTTTATATCAAGCACTATAAGTGTAATCTTTGGTACCTGTCCAACGCGAACAAAGTCGCGGGCAAATGCTAGTTATGGATATGTATACACACATACATATCTATACTTCTATACTAATATATAAAGCTGAAGAGTTTGTTTGTTTGAACTCACTAATCTCAGGAACTATTGGTCTGATTTGAAAAATTCTTTCAGTGTTAGATAGCCCATTTATCGAGGAAGGCTATAGGCTATATATCATCACGCTAAGACCAATAGGAGCGGAGCGCCACTGAAGAGTGTTTCAAAATCGGCGGGGTTTTTTTTCATTTTGAGAGCTTCCGCTGCATGCGCTGCGTAGACGGTTAAAGTTTCGCAAAAATCATGTTTGACAGAATTGTTCCCCTTTAAAAGGTCCAAAAAAACGTCCGCGACAGCATATATCTATCTTTTAAGGTTGGTTCACTATAACCTTTATTATGATAACCAAATTTGTTTTAAAATAATGCATTATTTGCGAAGGTGTTTTTATAAACATGATATTAATCCTTATCCAAATAAATATAATATTCAAAACAAGTATTTAATTTAAAACAAAATTACCATTTACATCATTCGATTTCAATGAATATCTTAGGAGATATCGCAGTTGTAAAATAACATCGCAGCAAAATAATGATCAAGTACTGCGCGCGCATTTATGATGTGCAAGGCCGGCGGGCAGTCATTGAGATTAAAAATATTTTCACCTTCTACGTAAACAAAGTCGCGGGTTGAAGTTAGCGTTAGCCCAAAGTGACTATTCCAAGCGGACGAAGTCGAGGGCAGAAGCTAGTATAGTATATACAAGAATCAGGGAAACAAATGATAATGTGCGAACGAGGTAGCACTTCATCTAGGTAGCCTTGTAATTTGAATATTATTGTTTCACAGCCACCGTACGCAGAGCCGGCGCTCAGCCAATACGTGCGCAAGCCGTTCGACTTCTCGCACCCATACCCGTTCCTATTGGTCAACATCGGCAGCGGCGTGTCGCTATTGGTCGTCAACTCGCCGGAGAACTTCTACCGAGTGAGCGGGACTAGGTGAGTGAGTTAACAAGTGAATGAATGGCTGACCACAAATCAATCGCGGTATTATTACGCAGCGTTGTCTCGCTGTTGATCGTCCACTCTCTGAAGAACTTCAACCGAGAGAGCGGTACCAGGTGTGTGAGATGATAGAATCCGTTAGATGAACGGTCCTCTCGGTGTTGCCTGTAAAATTAAATACAAATAATAAATATATAACTTAAATACATGTATATAAAAGGTAAATAGTTTAGTATTTACCTGTGTGCTTTTTTTTATCAATAATAGCATATATTGAATGCATAGAGTGTGAGCGAATGCACGAACTTCATTCTGGATTAGGGTTGCCAGACGCCCCGTATTTTAGGCTTAGTTTAAAATGTCCCGGCGGGGCTGACTCGGTCCCGTATTCGAACCGTGCTTCGTTTTTTATTATTAAATCGAAATCGGGTTTTTTCACAGATGGGACTCAAGTGGACTGATGTAAGAAATAAATGTACCCCTAATTTAATAAAAAGCGAGTTGATGACTGTTTTTAATTACGATTATAATTGTATTGATTTTTATAAATATGTTAAAACCGATAGAAATGTGTTAAAACTGACTTGATCCTCGGAGATATATCAAAAAAAAAGAATGTCACTATATAATTTTGTTCTTTTTTGTCCCGGGTAAAAAACTAAATTCCCGTATTTGTTTGCCTATTTAAGCATTTGCCCCTTATAGGCTGAAAAAATCTGGCAACCCTATTCGGGATCGACCCGAGTTAGTTGCCCGCGATCACCGACCGTGATATACGTGCCCTGCATTCGCTTCTCTCAAAACATCCAACAGCTACCTTTCAAACCCTTAAAACCTTGTTAAATGGTCTCCTTTGCACAATTGGACGTTATATCCGTTACAAAGTGAATGAATGAATGATTGACAATAATTTAATCTTGATATTATTACGCAGCGTCGTCTCACATTTGATCGTCTACTTGTCTAAGAATTTCTACCGAGCGGCACCAGGTGAGTGAGTGAATGAATGAATGGTTGACAACAATTCAATATTGGTCATCAACGTGCCGCAGAACTTTTATCGAGTGAGTACTAGATGAGTGAGTGAATGAATGACAACAATTCAATCTCAGTGTTAATACGCAGCGATCTCTCTATTGGTGTCGACTCGCCAGAGAACTTCTATTGAGTGAGCGGCACCAAGTGAGTGAGTGAATGGTTCACAATACTTCTATTGTACGCCTATTACTTACTGTACTTGAATTTATGTAAGAAGCTGTTGGTAATCCTTATATAATTTATAGCCTTCTGTGAGATGTCAGTTATTATCATAAATTTGACAGTGCATAATAGAAATGTAATAACTCATAACACGTGACATTAATTCCAGTCTTGGTGGTGGTACGTTTTTGGGTCTGTGTTGCCTGCTGACCGGCTGCAGCAGTTTCGAGGAGGCTATATCCCTGGCTGCCTCCGGGGATAACACCACAGTGGATAAACTCATCCGGGATATATACGGGGGGGACTACACCAGATTCGGGCTGCCAGGTGACCTGGTCGCTAGCAGGTAAGGGGTGTTTTTTTTTATTTATTTATATATGACACAAGACCAGTACACAAACTATTATGTAACATTACTTTTTTTTTTAATTCAAAAGTCAACTGTATTATTGAGCTTCCTACACATTAACGCCGCCATCACTCAATAATATAAATAATAATACTACTCAATAAATCAAGTGTAGGTATTTTAAGAAAAAAAGTACCTTCAATTCAAAGTGACAGTGTGTTTTAGAACTGTAAATACATAACTTTATTTATTAAATATTTCTATGGCTACGTTCCTTTAGAGAATCACAACGATCGCGTTCACGACCGCGATTGCATTGATTCCACTTGCTTACCGGCGTTACAAGTGGAAACACAAGTAGAACGGTTAATCGTCCCACCTCTCGACACTGGTCGTTGTGAGCGCTGCGTGAGCGAAAATCATGACGTCAGTAGTGACGTAGTGGAACGGCAGACGGAGCATTTTGGGCGTTGTGAGATACTAAAGGAACGCGCCCTATATATTCTATCACGTGTGTCATTGAGTGAGCCTTAGCGTGTGTGAGTGAGTCCGTGCAGGCGTGAGTGAGTCCTTGTAGGCGTGAGTGAGTGAGTTGCTCTGTTTCTGTGAGTGAGTCGATGCGTGAATATTCCTTTTATGTTCCAAGAAGTGTCGAATATATTAGAAATGAGCGCCTCTCTTGTGATTTCAGTTTCGGGCACATGTGCTCCGCGGACAGGCGGGCGAAGGTGTCTAGGGAGGACCTCGCGCGCGCCACCCTTGTGACGATCACCAACAACATCGGCTCGATCGCGAGGCTTTGCGCCTCTAACGAGCGCATCGAGAGAGTGAGTCCTTTATTCTCCTATTATCTCTTCCTTTTTCATTTTTTACATTAATTTAGTACTTAAGTTAGTGTTGGGTAGTACATGATTTTAAAATGAGTTTGTAAGAGTAACATGACATTTTGTACTGAACCAGTACAATGTAGCGCATCACATGAGGCGCGGACATTTGTACGGTTTGTACGCGGCAGAAGTTCCCTCATTTGTACCGTTCAAAACTAGGTTCGGAAATGTTCGTTAAGAATCGGATGTTCTCGGCCTCGGTCACCTCATTTCACTAACAGTCGTACTATGACATTGGCAGTTTTTGGCGGGAACTGAAAGGAGATGTCGTGCTGTGCAGTTTTATTTTCTAAAACTGTGTAAAATCACTCTAAAATGAACAATAGTTGTAGGATATTGATAGTTTTCGAGTAGAAATTATGTGTTTTGTGAGAAATGTGAACTGTATAGTCAAATGTGGCCTTTTGAGTTGTCACAAGAACTCCGATGAATGGCACTAGCTGATTACCTACAGTTCAGCTGTGCTACACATAGGCTTAAAAAAATGAAGAAACTATATTGTAAACTAAGATCTGGCTCAAAAGCCTAGCTGCCAAGCCATAAACCTAAATAAATAATAATAATAGTACTATGACATTGTCATGTTGTCCCTCTTTGTCATGTCAATAAACGAACAGGCGTTATTGCACTGTTGTAGCATAAGCCTCTTTCAGTCCTACCTCTTACTTTTGAGTAGTGTAGCGACAAAAATGTTGAAATGGTACATTTCAAATTTTGAGCCGTATTTTTTTTTTTATTGCAGGAGATCAGTAGACAGGCAGACGGCCCACTTGATGGAAAGCGGTTACCATCGCCTATAGATATTTGCAACAGCAAAGTTGCTACAAATGCGCTGCTGCTCCCTTAAGGGAAACTGGAACCTGGTCATTAATGCCGGAACACAACTCAAGGTTGTTATGGCGACATACTTTAGACCAGGGCTGGTAGCCATCCAGTCGGGCGAATGCCCTAACACCTGGCTGTGGGTTGTTAAGTCGCCTCTTACGACAGGCCGCCCCAACGCAGGAAATTGTATTCTTTCTCCGTTCCTGCACGGATATATCTGCGAGGACGCTCAATAGCCTTGCTGGAAGACCTTCCTTTGAGACGGAGGAGCATTCCACCTCGCTCCTCCACCCTATATGGGTCTAAATAGGTTTATGCGAATGTTGTCTTTGCAGGTGGTCTTCTGCGGGAACTTCCTCCGGGTGAATCCGTTGTCTATGAAACTGCTCTCATACGCGATGTCGTATTGGTCCAAGGGTGCTCTTAAGGCGCTGTTCTTGGAGCACGAAGGGTGAGTATTATTATATGGCAGTATCCAGCAGACAGACACACATATATAAAAAACACAAGTATAAAACTAGTGTTACGGGCAAGCACTCAATCATTCATGTGGGCACTCTTAAAAATAGTAGAACGAGACTGAAAATGACTTACTTATAACTGATCGTCCACGTGGTGCGGTTTTTTTTACTATCCCACGGGAACTCTTTAATTTTTCGAGATCAAATGTATCCTATATGTTGACCAGGGATATAAGCTACCACCATACAAAATTTCATTTAAATCGATCCAGTCGTTTCGGAGATTATCCGGTACAAACAGAGAAACAAAAAAAATGAAAAATATCTAAATTAGTTCTATTTCAGTTCTTACATCCCCCTGACTCGGTTTTTAGCATTTTTTTTTATTTGTACAAAAATTCACCTCTACAGTTTTATTATATGTATAGATATATTTGCCAGGTGGTAGGGCGTTTGCCCGACTAGATGGCTACCACCCCTGGTCTAAAGTATGTCGCCATAACAACCTTGAATTGTGTTCCGGCATTAGTGAACAGGTTCCAGTCTCCCTTAAGAGGGCAGCAGCGCATTTGTAGCAACTTTGGTGCTGCAAATGTCCATAGGCGATGGTAACCGCTTTCCATCAAGTGGGCTAGACAGACGAATGTTACGATTTTAATATGTGTCCTATAGTTGCCAGAATAGTTGTTGGACATAATTACTATTATCTATTTTATAAATGTACTAAAGAATCCAGGATATTTTTTTAAATTTTGCAATATATATTGAAATTTGGTTCGAATATATCAATATGTTTGTTGTTAGCCGCCACCTCATTGTAATAACGAGCCATTCTGACAATGGGATTTAAGTCAGATATATTGTTTTTATGGACGTCTAAAGCAAAAATATTACTCGTAATATTTTCTCTATTAAAATATTATTAGAATCGAAATATTAATAGAACTGTAAAGGCAGTACAATAGAAATTCTCAAAATGGATTTCTCCAACCAGATACTTCGGTGCAGTCGGATGCCTTCTAAACCTCGACACTAAGAATGTGTGCAACCGGACGACCGTGCAGCACAGGACGAACGCGGAGACCAACCAAGCGGACAGATGAACGTGGCAATAACATTGACAATATTATTGACGAATATATCGTACCAATAAATTGCATTTGTTAGTTTAAAGAATGACACTTTTAGCATTTTGCATATTTTTATGGCTCGTTTAAATTATGCCCACTGCCACAGGAGCGAGCAGGAAAGTGGGCAGCGCGAGTGTCATAATGTTCACGTTGTATTTAATATAATTTTTGCGACTAGTACACAATAACATAATAAAACTACGTTTTAACGGCTTCAAGCGCGGTATTTGTATTGATTGATATTCCATCATTTCGGCCATTTTGCAATAGCTCACGAAAGACAGACATGTCAACTGTCAGTTAGTAATGTCAAAGTTTTTATTGTACTTAACGCCAATTTGTTATTTTAATTACTTTGTTTATTTACTCTATGGGAGCCTAATTTACTGATTGACACTTGACAACTTTGTCTTCCGCGATCAAGCCTAGTGAAAAGTGCCCGAAACGTCAGAATAAAAACCAAAAATCAAATAAAATGCCGCGCCTGTAACCGTTATAACGTAGTTTTATTGTCATATGTTCAAATAGGTTGCGTTTACATTCTCGCGCTGCCGACTTCTCCTGCTTGCTGCCCTAGAAATGGGCATTATGTAAAGTGGTTTGAAAGGGGGAAGTTTATTTAAGATTTCCTTATTTTTGCTTGTACAGGGAGGTAGGAGTTCTAAAATCATTGTTAGTATGTTGCTGTTGTAAGGTGCATATATATTTTATTAAAAAAATACTAAAAGTGTCCATTGCAATGTTGCCAGATAGGCGAATTTTTCGCTAGATTGGACGTGTCGTAGATGATATGTGTCACCGCAAATGGTAAGCGTTCTTGTTTATGTTTGAATTCTGTGTTGTTTATCAAATTATTTTCTTTAACAGAAATAATTTTAAAAAAGTATCTACCACAGGATATATTTTATCATTCTATTACTAGCGGTGAGAGTGACTGGTAGTGATGAAAAATCCAATGTAATTTTAAATTGATTTCATTTCATTTTTGATACATACATAACTTCACGCCAGTTCCCTTGCGGGGTAGGCACGAAACAACAGAGCGCCAGTCAGGCTTATTCTTACACACGTCACTTGCTTCTTTGACATTCATAGCTCTTGTCATGCACGCTCGTCTGTTCTTAAAGCTCCTGACATCACCTTCTGCTAGTGCACGATCAATTTGATCATGGAAGGTGTTGATTCGTTTTTGATAAAGGAAATAATTCGGAAATATGTAGTTTGGAGAATACCTACAAAACTGATTTTTTTCTGTGTCTTAATATTTGAGTTATTTGAAAAATATTAAAGATGAAACAAGGTTTAGTTTGGCTGAGTTATATTTAAAAAAGGAATAAAGCGTTTTTTGACATGGCACCATAAATGTCAACAAACTATAGACAAAACGGGCCACGCCGGGGCCAATCACAAACATACAGACCATAGTAAACAGCGAAAATTCTTTGACGAAATTTACTATGCCAGGAATCGATCCTGGAGCTTCTGCTTTTTTGTGAGGTATGCCGGTACAATCCGAGAGGTCGTCGAATTATAGCCGTAAAATGCTTATTTTATTTTATTCGGAAAGCAAACAATTTATAACTAAGTACATACTACTAAATATCTATAACTATATAATTGTTTCCACATATAGATAGCTATAGTGCCTGCTAGTAAATACTTTACATTCTATTAATTAAATTAAAAAGAGGAAATTAAAAAAGAAAATAAATTATTTTAAAACTGATCTATTGAATCCAACTTGTTAACATTCAGACCTATTATTTCCTATATGTCAAATTAAATGTTTAAAATTGCGGCCACCTAAGTTTGAACATATCAAAATAATTAATATCTGCTTTTATTAAATAGCCTATGTATGCATATTTATAATCTAGCGAAAAATTCGTTTATTGGGCAACATTGGCTCTATGGTAACTTCCAAAGCTTACAAAAAGTTGATTGTTGAGCGGGCTAAGCCTTTGCTGGCATACCTCACTGTAACGCCGACGTTCCGGGTTCGATTCCTGGTATAGTAAATTTCTGAAACGTATTTTCTCTGTTATTTACTATGGTCTGGGTGTCTTTGATCGGCCCCAGATTAGTCCGTTGTATATTACCCATAACACAACTTGCTTAATTTGGGGATATACAATCTGTGTGTCTGTCTGCCGACTATTATATATATAACGCATAATTAGATGCTTGGCATAGTAGTGTGATTTAGAACAAAAATTAACTACAAGATCCACATTTCTAATCTAGCGAAAAATTCGCTTATTTACAATACTGGCTCTATTTGAAGTTCCGAATGTAATAATGTTTGAAGCTTCCATCATCCGATTTTAGAAAATCATGTTTAATTATTAAAGGAAATTAACTGTAGTACTGGAACGAAACTTTAAATGCTTGGCATAATAATGTGACTTAGAAAATGGTTTTTGACTACTGGATAAACATGTCTAACCTAGCGAAAAGTTCACTTAAGTGGCAACACTGGCTCGGTTTTAAATTCCAAATAAAAAGAAGTTTGTTTAATTTTATTCATACATTCAACAATTATATTAATTACTAACGAAAAGTAACTGGGATACTGAATCAAAACTAAAGCATATTTAGATGCTTGGCATAATAATGTGACTTAGACAATGGTCTTTGACGACTGGATAAACATGACTAATCTAGCGACAAGTTCACTTAGCTGGCAACACTGGCTCGATTTGAAATTCCAAATAATCACAAGATTGTTTAATTTTACAAGAGTGTTTTGGCGGGAACTGAACGGGGGGGTTATGTACTGTGCATTTTTATTTTCAAAAAATGTGTAAAATTACTCTAAAACGAACAATATTTGTAGGATATTGATAATTTTTGAGTATTAATTATGTATTTTTGGGAGAAGTGTGAACTGTATAGTCAAATGTGGCCTTTCGAGTCTTCACAAGAACTCCGTTGAATACCGTCAGTAGTAGCCTACAATACAACTGCGCTATTATAGGAAGAGTTATACATCGGAATTGGCTGTATGCACTAAAGATTCCTTTGCCTGCCTTTGTGGCGAATTATACTACTGCTACTTGGCATAATGGTGTCACTTAATTATTATTATTTTTACTACAAAACGTCTAAAATTCGTTATACTTTATGCCGTGTTCCTATTTCTTGCTATCCATTAACTATATTTATATAAATAGACAGAGTTTATAATAAAACTACGTTTTAACGGTTTTAAGCGCAAATAATTAAAATGAACAAGTTGGCGGCAGGCTAAATAAAACCTTAACAATACTCGTTGACACTTGACATCTTCGTTTTCCGTGATCACTGCTACTGAAAAGTGGCCGAAACGTCGTCGAATAATAAAAATCAAATAAATTACCGCGCTTAAAACCGTTGAAACGTAGTTTTATCACATTCACATATACTAGTCGCGATAACTTGAGAAGATATTATGTGAGACAGAATTTACTTACAACAAATCAGTATTACATAAATCTTAGTCTTTATATATAAAAATGAATGTTTATCTGTATGTCCTTTATAGAATCGTAAACTAATGATCTTTAGCGAAATTGTTGTGCATGAGCCAAAAGTTTCCGAGTTGCTTCACAATTGGACCCGGTAGATGGCGCTGCTGTCGGCATATCGATTGAAGCTTTTCCGGGCAGGACGACGTCTGCCGGGACAGCTAGTAATAATGTAAAAATCCGAATGCTTAATTTTGATTAGAAACGATTTTTATTTCATCGTATTCAATTTTTGGAGAAGTGCAATAATACAAGCGTTAACTCAAAAGCGTTACATTTTTTTTATTATACAAAATCGAACTTTAATGCGATGAAATAAGATCTAAACAAATATCCGTAAGTGCATATTGCAAAGACAATCGTGCGTAAGGAGTAAACTCCAGTCGTGTTTCAGAGTCGACGCACATATTCTTTTTGGACATTTGTAATGTTTTTGTTAAGATTTATCTAATGCGGATTTATCGTAATAAATTCTGTCAGTTTATGTCTACAGAAATATCGTAAAGCGTGAGCGAGACACCAATCTCCATTCGGATAGATGCTTAATTTCCCTAATAGGGCGTTCCATTTGTAGCTCACAATGCCCAAAATGAAAATCAGTTAGCCGTTCCACAAGGCGACCGCGGTCGTTGTGGTCGTGGCGAAAACGTCATTAATGACGTCATCATTTTTGATCACACAACGCTCACAATGACCCATGTCAATAGGCGGGTCGAATAGCCGTTCCACTTGGGTTTACGATTGTAACGCGGGCAAGCAAGTGGAACGGGATAAATCGTGGTCGTTGTGAGTCCCTAATGGAACGTAGCCTAAGTAATGTAAGTTTCTACCAATGGTAAGGTAGAAGAACAAGCACAAGACATAAGGTCATAATCTTATTAGAGCCACCCGGTCCCCGACAAGCACCGCTTTACACGGGTGGACGCCGCGTTGTCAACCAATGAGCGTCACGTGACCCACGCATTGCAGACTAGTTTAGCTATGGATAATCAATTGAAAGTTCAAGAACTTTGCTGTCCGGCTAATGGCTGGCTAAAAAACTAGCCGATGGCTGTTTGGCTAATAGCTAAATGAGTCTAACTGACAGCCAACAGCTGATGCCTAAGTCATAAACTTGTCAGTTTTCGGTTTTATTCAACAATCACTAAGCTGACGAATTGATGGACAACTTAGCCGTGGCTATTTTGTGAACAACCGTTATTCAGTCGGTTTTTAAAATAGCTGCCCATCACTATTAGTAATCTGTTAGCAACTGGTACTAGGTCTATACGTGTATCAATCCGAGCAACGAGTTGTCAGCGAGTGGTTCACTCGCTGGTCACGAGTAGACAGCTTACGACCAAGGCGGTCTGGTGCTGGT
This sequence comes from Dendrolimus kikuchii, assembly GCA_019925095.2. Classification (NCBI taxonomy): domain Eukaryota; kingdom Metazoa; phylum Arthropoda; class Insecta; order Lepidoptera; family Lasiocampidae; genus Dendrolimus; species Dendrolimus kikuchii. Next base: position 4,158,746 of record CM034415.1, read on the forward strand.
GGCTCTAATTATCTATAACCTAACCGCTTTAACCTCAAAAGAGACATGTCCGTTGTCTATGGACCGCTATGTACGATAAGAGGGCTCCAAAAATGATTCCATGTTTTTTTTAATAATTGATTGTTTTTCTCCAATAAATGGGGTTGGGGGTTTTTATAATGATTTTCATTTAATTATAATTTATATATATATGGGTTAAACAAAGTGTCATTGAGTTAACACAACTGTATCACACTGCATCAACTGTACCATAATGTGTGAACTGTATCGCAATGTATGAACTGTATCACAGTGCGTCAACTGTATTACAGTGACTTAAACGTATCATATTCAGGGCGTTCCGCTAGTAGCTCACAACGCCCGAAATGCTCGGTTAGCTATTCCACAAGGCGACCGCGATCGTTGTGGTCATGGCAAAAACGTCACTAATGATGTCATCATTTTCGATCGCACAACGCTCACAACGACTCATGTCAAGAGGTGGGTCGAATAGCCGTTCCACTTGGGTTTACGATTGTAACGCCGGCAAGCAAGTAGAACGGGATAAATCCCGATCGTGAACGTGGTCGTTGCGAGTCCCTAGTGGAACGTGCCAGTGTGTCGACCGTATCACAGTCTGTCAACTCGATGACAGTTTGTTAAAGCGACTGCATAACACAAACTGTGTTACCCATATCGGATATTTTGTTAATTATGGCTTTTGTGTATTGTAAATACATTCTTGGTGACTTTACTGAGCGATATCTAGTGGTACTATCATTTACTGATAATTAATACTTATTTAAGTACATACATACATACATACATAACTTCACGCCAGTTCCCTTGCGGGGTAGGCACGAACAACAGAGTGCCATTTAGGCTTCTTCTTACACACCTCACTTGCCTCTTTGACATTCATAACTCTTGTCATGCAAGCTCGTCTGTTCTTAAGGCTCCTGACATCACCTTCTGCTACTACACGATCAATTTGATCATGGAAGGTGATTATGTATTATTTTGTATTTAAGTAGTCTTTTAAAATAATTGTTTTGATTAAATGCATTAAAAAAAAATTACATTTTAATGGAATTACCCATATACTATTAATTATTGTCTTTGCGCAAAAATATGGTATCGTTATTTATGCTAATTTCAGATAACGGTAAAAAATAAAATATCGTTATAAAACTTACCGTTATTTCTAGCCATTTTACCGGAAAAAAAATATTACGTTAAAACTATTTCTATCGGTAATTTTATCATTATAACTATGTTTTCTTATCATCGTCGCTCACATTCACTCGCAAAGATTGTCAAACAGCACTGTGTTAAGAGCGTGCGTAATATTTAGAGTTGTGTATGTCGATCGTTTCGGTGACATGCAGTCGTAATAAAGCCAATTGTTTAAAATGGCCACGTCACTTGAAATAGCGTAAAAATACATGGTATAACGTTATACATATAATAAAACTCTTTATTATTCAAATTAATAAATTTAAGGAATAAAAACGATGTGTTTCTCTGAAACAAAGTTTTATTTATGTTAGTACTTACAATTGGGTACCTAAACATACGATAAATAACTAACATTATATACACTAGGCTTACCTGAAACAAAGAAACGACATTCAAAGTCCATTCACTTAAATTCTAATTGAAATAATAATTAAAACTGTTATTTAAAACTAAACACTTAACAAAAACTATATTTAATAAAACTACGTTTTAACGGTTTTAAGCGCGGTAATTTTATTTGATTTTGGTTTTTCCGACGTTTCGGCCACTTTTCAGTGGCCGTGATCACGGAAGACAAAGATGTCAAGTGTCAACGAGTATTGTTAAAGTTTTATTTAGCCTACCGCCAGCTGCCAGACCTCAAGACACTGTGAGCTCTTTCTGCGTACAACGGAACACAAACCAACTTGACTGATAATTACTTTTATTTTTCCTTCCACCCATTTTAATATTATATAAAATTATTAGAGCTAGGCATGTTTGCTGAAGAGTTTCTTGCGCCGCTTCTTCTCTTCAAGCCATAACATGTTGCGAAGCGGTAGTAAATTAGATTAGGCTCCCATAGATTAAATAATAACCATAAACAAAATTAAAAATTAAATAATTAAAATTAATAAGTTGGCGGTAGGCTAAATAAAACTTTAACAATACTCGTTGACACTTGACATCTTTGTCTTCCGTGATCACGGCCACTGAAAAGTGGCCGAAACGTCGGAAAAACCAAAATCAAATAAAATTACCGCGCTTAAAACCGTTAAAACGTAGTTTTATTATGTATACAAGTCGCGAAAACTTAAGAAAATATTATGAAAAACTATATTTGTTTCCACCGTCTTTCGTAATTTTTAAGTGTGTGACTTAGGTCGCGTTCCACTTAAATTGTGATATACTGTGTATTTAACGTTTATACATGCGTTCCTTTGGTAACATTTTCATTACATACATATGATTTTTAACGTTAAAATCATAAAAGTTACCAAGTGACGGTAAAAAATATACCGGTACGGTGGCAGTATTTTTTTTCGAGAATACCGGTAATTACCTATGTTTTTAAAGCTAATTGGTAACGTTTTCACACCCCGGTATTTACACAGCGATGTTTTGTATGAGTCAGATAAAATTTCATTAAATTATTGAACTAAATACGTGATATCGTAGTCCGCTTTGTGTAAAGGTTGAGTTTTAACAATATATATAACTCATATTTGCACAGGTTAAAGGGCCTAAAGGAGTCGTTTTCGCAGATACTCATGATGAACATGACAAGTATCAACGTAAAGTGGAACTTTATGCATTATCCTACCAGTATATCTGGACACGTGTGTGTTAATTTCACTGAGCGATTCTCCAAAATCGACCGCTTTAGGCCCTTAGTTCTGAGATCAACTACGAGTAGGTGATTTGTTTAGAATTTAGATTGAAGATATTATACTCTGATTTTTAATTACCTGGACTAAAATGACAGCTGCGATTGATTTTTTAATGAGCCTTACTAAAACACTGCTCCACGTTTGGTACATAAAAAAAGGAAGAACGCAGCTGTCATTTTAGTCCAGGTAATTAAAAAGTAGACTATAGTTGCATATTCAAAATATTATGTTTTGATGAATTTTTATTTATTGATTAATTTTCAATGATCGTATCACTAGATGGCGTTGCAGTGGATAATCGAATTTTTAATTATAATTTTTAGAGTGAGCGTAAGTTTAGAACGGTACTGGCTGGATATATTTTATATTTAATGAATAAAATAAACTTATTATATTTTTTGTTTCATTTCAACCTCAGACGAACAAAATAGATAGACCACAGAGTAGCTTGATATATTTTCGCGATTATTTATTATTAGTTAATTTTATTTTATTAAATAAGCAAGATACATTTTAACACACAGTACACTCTTGACGTAAAACGACGTTAGAGCGCTGTCGGCGCATGTCATTTTGACTGACAATATAAAGAACTCTCCACAGATTTGAAAAAAATCGCGTGAAAATCGCCGATTAAAATTCAGTCTGCTAAATTTGCATTTTCTCTAAATCTGAAATTGGCAAATCAATGCCAAAGGCATTGGAGCCATAATTTAAAAAAAAACTGACATACATTTCAATTTCATAAAATGTTGAGACAGTATTATTATGAGCCTACAGAAATGGAATTCGCTATTTCGTCACGCATTACCACATTTTTTATGATACAAATTTATAGAATTAACATACGACAAATACGTATTACACAAAACTTAATGTTTTTTTAAATGCATGTGTCACAAAAAAATCGCTATGATTATGATACAATTTTGTATATAAAAAGTAACTTTTGTGAAATAAACATTTTTTTATGTACGAAATCTTCTCTGAATCAAAATTATTTTATTGTGAAATATTCGTAACATTTCTTTACATTATGTGTAATACGAATTTGGAGTATGTAAATTTTATGAATTTATACTTTTTAAAATATGGTAATGCGTGAGTGAGATAGCGGCATTTAGGTAGATACTTCACTGAGAAATATATATTATTTGAACCACGAAATAAAACCATACAGTTTACTTATTGTTCGCCATATTTCTTAATTGATTTAAATGTATTATTTATGCATTTTTATTTTATATTAGCATTCGTCGCTTCTTCTCTATATAAGCTATAAGTGTGCGAAATTTCATACTCCTCCGTCCGCGTAATTTTCGTAAAAAGGGGTACAAAGTTTTTGCTTCACGTATTAATATATAGATTAATAATTCTTATATATTTGGTATTAATATTACATCAGTATTACAAAATTAAATTAATTAAGAATAAATAATAATAATAACCTACGCAATAATAAATCCTACGGAACCCGGAATTTTGGCAAGATCAATACCAAGTACGTTGAAGTCATTATTCGCAAAAATAGAATGGAATAGAACCCTAAATTACATTTATTATTCTTTAATTTAACGTCATGCATATGAATTAAGTTTTATACAATTTTATGACTAACACAATTGATTTTACTTATTTGTTTTTTCGTCAAGAAATTAAATCCATACAACTCTGTTAAAATATAAATAATTATGTCACTTATACTATTGATTGGATTTTCTACGACTTTAGGTAATTATTTAAAACTAGAATTATTGTATATTATAATGATAACCCAAAAATTTATACCTAATCATTCTGTAAGAAAACCTTTCTAAAAAACTCCAGTGAACCATTTTTACATGACTCACACAGGTGATTACATTTTTTATTTTTTATTAAATGAGTTCAGCAGACAGGCAGACGGCCCACTAGATAGAAAGCGGATACCATCGCCTATGGGCATTTGCAACATTAAAGGTGCTACAAATTCGCTGCTGCTCTCTTAAGGGAGACTGGAATCTGGTTACTAATGGAACACAACTCAAGGTTGTTATGGCGGCATTCTCTAGACCAGGGGTGGTAGCCATCCAGTCGGGCAAATGCCATACCACTTGGTGAAATTATTCTCTGAGGCAAATAACTAAAAATATTTTTCTGAACTGTTTGATGTTAATAAACTCTCTCGCAATTTTTGCAGAGCGCTAAAGAGCGCTCTTCAACGGTGTAAACAGATTTAGGGTCCTAGCTTATTACAGCCATCCGGTATCCGATTTGCCCCACTTTCCATGGGTGAACGCCCCGTTTGCAACATTCACAACGCATTGTCATTAGTAATAGGGCTACATGCGAAGCACACCGAGCAGCGAGTGGTTCACATGCCGTCCACGTGTTGCGACTAGGGAGATCCGGTGCTGACCGTATACCGAGTCGAAATTGAAATTGACAACGCACCAGTTCTCTTATATCCGGTTTCTGTATCTTAACAACCGTTTGTTTGCCTGACTATCGGTTAAAATTTGACATAAGCTATACTATATATACGTCTTATGTCAACATTAAACCATCAACCTGGACTGTTTGCTAACTATAAAAAAAACATAATTAAAAAAAGTTCGACATATTTGGTCTAATAATTTTGTACATCAAATCAAATGTTTTTAATTGCCAAAATAGCTACGGTATCCAGTATGGCGAACAAACAATTCTATTTGTATTTTTCAGTGTTGCCAGCATCAACAAAGTTTCTACCGCCAGTTGAATATAGGCATCCCTTGCCGATTCGCAGCTACCTAAATCCGCCTCTAATGATGAAAGAAAAGAATCAATACATCGTTTCCAGAGAAAATACGAAAATGCGAAAATCTCAATCAGATGAACTATCTATATACTTATTCAAAAAACCGAGTCAAATCTCGACGGTGTTGCCAGTTCATAAAATTTTCGACAAAAACGGGATGGTGTATTTGTCAAAGCCTAAAAAGCGAGATTGGGGGTTTAAGGAAGTTCTGGATGAAGTTATGAGTTTAAAACAAAGCGGGTTCAGAAGAAGTGCTTTCCGAGATACAACTTCGAATATTATTTTCAATTTCGATGAGCTAGTGTTTTAAATTTTAACCAATCAATAACAATAAAAAATATAGGTTCTCTGTGATTTCAAAATAAATGAAAGCTACATAGCCGTAACACCGTATAAAAATAAGAATTTATGCGATATTTAGTTTTATTTAATAGTGACAAAAACTTACTATTTTCTAAGGTGATGTTTCATCTGCGATAGTGTTATAGATGTATATAGGCCGTTTCATGCAGATATTGCGATGGGTTTAATGCGTTATTTGAGTTGCGAAATTTTTAATTATGTTAAATATTGACAGATAACCAATGTATAACTCTTGTGGCCATGCGTTAACGACGTTATTTTTTAAGGCTTTAAATAGAACGCATTCGGCCACAGTCTAAATCTTTAACACGAAAGCAGATGAAGCCCCAGCATGATTTTATCTTTATATATATAATTCTTCTGTACGTGTGTTGACAGTGAACTCCTCCTAAACGGCTGGACCGATTTGAATGAATTTTTTGTGCGTGTTCAAGTGGATTCGAGGATGGTTTAGATTCACAATTGGACCCGGTAGATGGCGCTGCAATCGGGTTCTAAATTTTATTTCTTTAGGGCAGAACAACGTCTGCCGGGACAGCTAGTCTATCTATATGTATGTGTTTGTGGGATGTAGGGTTTGTAGGATGTGTGTGTGTGTATAAACATACACACACACATCCTCCTAATCCCGTGGACCGATTTAGATTTATTTTTTGTGTGTTTGAGTGGATCCCCGGATGGATGGTTTAAATTTTTAGATTCACAATTGGACAAAAATAGACGACATATTCTCTAGGGCATCAGTAACATTCCACCGGGTCTCTTGCCATACGATACTTAATTATAAATAATCGTTTTCAGAATTTTTAACTGTTTATAAGTCTTCAATTGATTCCGAAACAAATCAACCAATTTCGATGAAAATTTACCTTTTTTTCGTGCATGTTTCACTTCGATCTTTCGATCTCTTGGAGAGTTCAGAAGATTCCGATTAGCAACGTAAAAGTTTACGAGCATGGATATAATAATAATGGTCAGACAAACACACATATATTATTAAAGTATATCCGTAAATTAAGCAAGTTACGCTTGTGTTAGGGTAGTATAGAACGGACGGCTCTGGGGCCGATCCCCAAACTCCCAGACCTTAGTAAAAAAACGGGAAGGTCATATACAAATCGAACCCGGGGCTTTTGCGTTCCAGTGACCTCGGCCAGCATAGGTTTCACGCTAAAACTCAACAGATGATGAAACTTTACGTGAGTTCGTCTACTCTTGACTTGAAATTCCCGCGGGATTCCCAGGCTAAAAAATATCACATATTTTATTACATTAAAGTTGATATCGATCAGTAAGAAAATCATATTGGAATTCGATTTTTTTGTTTAATCTGGCCATTTAAAATCATTCCCAGAAATAATCCCGGGATAAAAAGTAGCGCAGATTTTAAGTCTAAGAATTTGCTATCAAATAGCAAAAACCGCATCGAAATCGGCCTAGTAGTTTTTATGATGAGTGAGAGCTCCAATGGCCACTTCCCCCCACCACTGTTCCACTCCTCCTATCTGACCTCTCTCTTCCATCCCCTCTACAGCATCCTACAGGCTGGCAAAGCGTTGGCTGCTCCCTTGATGTTGCAAACATGTATGGGTGATGGTAACCGCCTGCCAGTATGCGGGCCGTCTGCTTGCAACTTCGCAATAAAAAAAAATAACGATATGAATCAACCAAGTAGAGATGCCGCAGCTATGAGTCCTGTCATTATGTCCAGTAGTGCTCAAAGCGACCGAGGTAAATAACACGCGTCATCGCTGGGTACGCGACCCGAAGGCGGGCAAACATTGTTGACGGTTATGTCCGTATTGCAAATTATTAGGACAAACACAGAATAAGTGTGTACTATCAATAGTAAACAGTAGTTATATAGTATGAATGAAAGAATAATTTATTGCTAAAATGCATGTATACAAGATGTTACAATATGCGTTGTTTCAATACATTTTGCCTTATTAGGCGTGCACTGTCCGAATACATGTCAGAATATTAAAGCTAAATTACATTATTAAAACACACGCAAGTTGGTTGAACACTGATTTATTTGAGACTACCCACTTATGTACATACATATTTTATACTACATCTTTTCCTTTTTACAAAAAATGAGAAAAAAAAATACAACCCAATACTAATTAAACTAAAACATAAGAAAGATTAACCTAATAAATAAGCAACTAAATACACAACAATATAATTCACAATATTTTCTAGATTAGTATAGTACACATATTTTCTTATTAATATAATGAACAAACAAATGAATAGAATTTAATGATCTCTAGACATTTGTCCTAATCTCGCTTTTGACCTTGTTACGGGAATTAATTTCGGGGACGGGGAGGATAAGTAACTAGACGAGTCCGTAGTGTTATTGGGGCTGTAGTCATCAGCGATGCTGTGAAACGAAGAGTTTAAATCCTCGATTTCACCTTCTAACGCGGACGATGCAGACCGCACAACGCGACTCGCTTGCGGTGACGAGCCCGTTGTATCCAGTGATTTTTTTCTACGCCTAGGCACAGCTGGAGTTTTCACCGGCTTTTGTGTCTTTTTGTCACCCATATACACCTTAGTCTCCGGAGCCCCAGGCGCTCGAACTACTAAGTGACTGCGAGTTCGTCGATACCTATTTCCGCTCTCATCTTCTACGATGTACGACCTGGGCTGTGTTGCCCGTGCAACCACTGAAACCGGTTTTCTAGTTCCATTATTTATCATTGTTGCTTTATCACCTAAGGACAAACGTTCAAGTGACTTTGCCGACCGATCATAGTATTTTTTAATCGTTAACCGGTTGTTTAATAACGCTTGATAGTTTTGATCATTATTTACTTTTTCCCCCAGGAGCTTCGCACTGACCGGTAATTTTGTATTTAGGCGTCTACCCATCAGAATTTGTGCCGGAGAATCTAGGCCGTTGCGTGGTGTAGCCCTAAAATTTAGCAATGATAAATAAAAGTCTTCTCCCGAGTCCACACTCTTTTTCAACAAATTTTTTATCGTCTGAACAGTTCTTTCGCTTTTCCCGTTCGATTGTGGGTAATGTGGAGATGATGTCTCATGTCGTATTTCCCAGTCATACATAAACTTCTTAAACTCCTGAGAGCTATAGGCTGGCCCATTGTCCGTCACTAATTCTGCCGGTATTCCATGGCGCGAAAATTGTTCTTTCATAAAATTAATTATGTTTCTTGATGTTACATTTACTAATTGTCCGACTTCTACATAATTGGAAAAATAGTCCACTAAAACGACGTAACTTTTCTTTTTGTACTCAAAAGTGTCCGACGCTAATTTATGCCAAGGCAGAGCTGGAACGGTATGTTGTAGTAGCGGCTGACGACGTGCAGGGGGTGCGTGCAGCGCGCAAGCCGTGCAGCGCCGCACGGTGCGCTCCACATCTTCGGATAGCCCTGGCCAGAACATTACCTCACGCGCTCGCCTTTTACATCGTTCTATGCCTAAATGCCCCTCATGCACACGTGACAACATTTCCGCGCGTAATGCAGATGGAATAAAGACACGATCCCCTTTGAAAATGATTCCCGCTAAGTAATTAAGCTGTTCGCGATATGGCCAGAATACTTTGATGTTTTCATTCACATCACGCCTATTTCTAGGCCAACCTTTCAATACATAATTTAACAACAATGTGCATTCTCTGTCCTTCTTTACTTCATTTTGTATTTTTTCTAATTTTTGAGGACTAAACGGTACGTTTTGTAACATAAAACACGTTTGTGTCTCGACCTCTGCTGAAACGCCGTCCTGCATTAGCTCTTTCAAGGGAGCTCTCGATAGAGTGTCCGCAATGTACATGTATTTCCCAGGCGTATAAATCACTTTAAACTCATATCCTTGCACTCTCATCATCATTCTCTGTAAACGAGCTGGAACTGAAACTAGCGGCTTGCTAAAGAGTGCTTCTAAAGGTTTGTGATCTGAGTGAATTGTAACATCAGACCGCCCATAAATGTATTGCCTAAACCGCTCAACCGCAAACACAATAGCAAGCATTTCTTTTTCTATTTGAGCATACCTAGTTTGTGCCTCCGTGAGTGTGAGTGAGGCAAACTCCACCGGACGGCCTGCCTGCAACAATACAGCACCCAACGCCACGCTCGACGCGTCCACTGACAGCACTATGGGCGTGCGCTCACAGTACAGCGCTAATACAGGTGCCGTAGCCAGCTTCCTCTTTAGCTTGTCTACAGCATCAGAATGTTGTTGCTCCCATAACCACGCAGATTCCTTTTTCAATAAGGTCCTTAAACAGTTCACACATTCTGAGTAACCGTGTATAAATTTTGCCAGATAGTTCACCATACCTAGAAATCTTTCTAAGGCCTTCCTATCACATGGGTAAGGGATGTCCATTATTGCCTTGACCTTTCTGTCATCTACCCCCATGCCGTTAGCATTAAACTTATGACCCAAGTACGTAATTTCATGTACACCAAATTGACACTTGTCACGATTGAACTTTATGCCGATCTCCCTAGCACGTTGTAAAAGATCTTTTAATCGACGGTCATGTTCTTGCCTAGTACTTCCCCAAACTATGACGTCATCCGCGAATGATTCGACCCCCTCTAAATCTTCTAAATGCTGTCGTAGTTTCGCGTGAAAGACTTCAGGCGCACAATTAATCCCATAAGGTAAACGTAAAAATTGATACCGACCAAAAGGTGTACTAAACGTGCAAAGATCAGCACTGTCGTCGTCAATTTCCACCATCCAAAAGCCGCAGCGCGCGTCGAGCACGCTGTAGACGGTGGCTCCGTGCAGACGCGCCGCCATCTCCGGCACGGTCGGCAGCGAGTATTGCGCGCGTCGCACCGCCCGGTTAAGCGGTCTGGGATCCAAACAAACACGAATACTACCATCTTTTTTCGGTATTAAAACTATTGCATTCACCCAGTCAGTTGGGTGTGTCACTCTTCTGACCACACCTAGCCCCTCCATTCTACGCAACTCGTCTAATAACTTGTCCTTAAGTCCCAATGGAATTTTTCGCGCAGGACATATAACCGGCTGTACATTTTTATCCACCACAATACTATATTTGCCCGGCAATTTCCCTAAACCATGAAACAAATCAGAATACTCTTCAATATTTATTGTATTTACATGATTAATTAAACCTAAAGTAATGCAGCCATCCAAACCGAGCACATTCTGACAATTTAAATCTGCAACAACGAATGAAAGTAAATAGAGATTATTGTTGTAAACAATAGACAGCTTATCGATTCCCAAAATAGGCAGTTGGTTACCTGTAAAGGAATGTACTCGCTTTGTGAAAGGCATAAGGTTCATAATTGAAAAACCCAAATTTAAATATTCCATTTTAGAAATAACATTGATCATAGACCCGGTATCTATTTTTAAAATAAATTGTTTGCTATTGCATTTAACAATTTCTATCCATTCTTTCAAAAACTTACTTGGTTTATTGGGTTGTTCAATCGTATTAATATAAAACATTTCCTCATCTTTTTCACTGTCACTATTTACGCTTAAATTTAATACTTTACGTACAACTTTCCTTTGCTCACACACTCGCGAAAAATGACCTTTCTTTTCACACACAAAACACAACGCATTATTAGCGGGGCATCGTACGCCGCCCGAACACCGCCCGCCACACGTAGGACAGGGCGCGCGCGCTGGGGGCTGCGGCCACCCGCTGCCATCAGCGCCGCGGGCGCCGCGCGGACGGCCCCTGCCGCCGCTGCGTACGCCGTTACGCCGCCGCCGTCCGTCGCTTACGCCATGAGCGCTTGCGCCTGCGCCGCCATCGTGAACCGCGTTCACCTGCACACCGCCGTCGATACATTTGCCTTCCTCGTTTGAAATTTCTGCCGCTTGACAAATTTGCATTGCCTTCTGTAATGTCAAGTCGTCAGTGCGAAGTAAACGATCTCTCACAGTGTTGTTAATAATGCCACATACGACCTTATCTCGTAGCAAGCATTCTTGTAGCTCACCAAATTCGCATTGTTGGCTTAATAATCGTAAAGCAGTCAAATATTGATCGATATTTTCCCCTTCTTCTTGGTTACGAGTAAAAAATTTAAACCGCCTGACTGTTATATTCGGTTTCGCTCCGAAGTAACCGTCAAACTTTTTTAATATGCAACTGATATCATCTTCATTTTCACCCTCTTCAAATGTGAAAGTAGTATATACCTCGTAGCCGGCCGAGCCAATGAGGTTCACCAACAGACTAGCCTGAACTTCCCTAGGCTGTTTACTCACTCCAGACGCCTTTAAAAACACCTCAAAAAGCTTCCGCCATTTCCGCCACGCTTCTGAACGTGCAGCAGGGCCGCCTTCGAGAGATAATTCCGCTGGAGGACGCGCGTGCTCCATAATTATATATAAAATTTAATATTTTCAGTCTATTTATACACTTGTACACAATATTTTCTAATTTGGAGTCCGTTTAAATACTTTAAATTGTATTTAAAATAGCACCGCTGTCACCATGTAGTGAAACACACGCAAGTTGGTTGAACACTGATTTATTTGAGACTACCCACTTATGTACATACATATTTTATACTGGGATAAAGGTGCTATCGGACAGAAAGTGTTCATGCGTTTCAGTGTTCTGTGTTCATGCTGTGGATTCGAGCATGCAAATATTCACCAACCTCCTTATTGGACGAATTTCATAGGCCGACACTTTAATTATCTTTGTCCTTAGCATTATATAAAAAATGCATATACAATTCATATACTAATACTAATTTTTCGGTCTCCATCTTGCTTCTAATCAATGTGGACCCTGGAACAGTACTGAATTCACGAAGGCGTGCATTCTGTTTGAGCAATGCAGTTGGAATGTATGCTATGTAATATAATACGATATAACAAAGGCTAAACACAAACACTGAATGTTCGTACTTAAACACAGTACACTTGTGCGAGAGAACATGGAACACTTGAACGTAGGAGTGCTCTAAGTGTGACTACTCTGTGTTCTGTCTGATAGCAACCTAACTCTGCTATCTGGTCATGTTAGATTTAGCAATTTATTAAAGATGATTATTACAAGGCTACTGTCATTCTTAATAAATTCAAATTCAAATGCTAATTTTTACAGTACTTATTTACATTTTATATTATTTTACAGTACTTTTTGTACATATATTGTTTTTCTTTAGATCATTTACATAAATTACAAACAAGATTTTTGCATTTTTTTCGGGCATGTGGAAAGAATGCATGATGAAAGAATGACTAAACAGATATACAATGCAAAAGTGGATGGATGCAGAAGTCGTGGAAGGCCACGACACACCTTCCATGATCAAATTGATTGTGTACTAGCAGAAGGTTATGTCAGGAGCCTTAAGAACAGACGAGCTTGCATGACAAGAGTTATGAATGTCAAAGAGGCAAGTGAGGTGTGTAAGAATAAGCCTAAATGGCACTCTGTTGTTCGTGCCTACCCCGCAAGGGAACTGGCGTGAAGTTATGTATGTATGTATGTATGTAAAATTTTTGCAATGAATTAAACTATTTACTGGTGTTTAAATATCTTAGACAACTGGAGCCACATCTAAAGTTAGATATTACATTAGCAAATCTATATATATAAAAATCAATTGCTGTTAGTTAATCTCGCTTAAACTCGAGAACAGCTAGACTGATTTGGCTAATTTTGGTTCTGAATTATTTGTGGAAGTCCAGGGAAGGTTTAAAAGGTGAGTAAATATGAAAAAAATGCTTGGAATATAGTAAAAACAACAATTTTGCTTTCCCTTAGAAACTATTTGTACCTGTCAAACATTTGATGTTCCTCTTGTTTTGAAATTATCATTTATCATTCAGCTTTTCTATTTATTGATTCTGAAGCGGTATGAAGTTTGCTGGGTCAGCTAATGTTTTATATTAATCATCTAAAGACAAAATTGCTCCACCATTGACGGAGTTATCGTGTAACAAAGAAGTCGGTTATCAATTTTCGAGTTTCTCTCAATTTTACTGGGATCTACTCATCGATCCTGACATGGTGACTATGGGACCAATTCGGAAGTACACCCTTTTGATGAAAAGAAAATTTTTGTAAATCCGTCCACAATTGATGGAGAAATCATGTAATGATTATACAAAAAAAACATATAGATAAATTGAGAACTTCCCCTTTCTTAAAGTTGGTTAACAACTTAACTTTAATTTAAATTTAAATAGAACAGGCCATTATGTTCTGTAATTTAACAAAAATGATAAGTTACTTTTAGCTTTTCTAACACTTGAGAAATATGCATACATAGAGAAATTGAGAGGACCTTTTTGAAGTTGGTTAACAAATTTTATCCAGAATTTTACCTTGTAAAAAAAGCAAGGTATATGTTCTGTAATCTAATAAAAATGACTATAACTACATTGAACCTTACCAACACTGAGAAACAGGCCCTTAATGTATAAATTAAAATTACATTGTTGGAGTCATTTTAAAGAGATATAGCTGAATAAAATTTTATTAAGCTATTCTCCTTTCCATATAAACCCACTCAATCTGAATGTTCCAGCCATATCCCAGTTGAAGATTCTTTCACCTCCACTCTTACCACCAGCTCCTGCTATCACAATCAATGGCATAAAATGCTCTGCGGCTCTAATCGGGTGTGCATCAGTAGCCCCGGGCTGCTCTCTCCATTTCAACAAACCATCTCTTCTCTTATCATCTTCCGCTGTACAAGTTTTGAACAAGAAATCATCAAACTCTTTATTGACCACTTCTGCTTTATATCGTCCATATCTAAACTCTCTCATATTGTGATATGACATTCCCGAACCGATTATAGCAACACCTTCTTTCCGTAGATCATATAACACTTGTCCAAGCTTATAATGCTCTTGAGGATCCTGGTTTTCTAAAACGGATATCTGAACTATAGGAATATCCGCTGAAGGATTTATTAGTATCATCGGAACAAAAACACCATGATCCCAACCTCTTTTGTCATCTAATACCGATTTTATTCCAGCCTTTTTGAGACGCTCGTGTATATCATTCGCAAGTGTTGGGTCACCCGGCGCGTCGTATTTGTAGGTATACGATTCCTTTGGGAAGCCATAATAATCGAAGTACAAGTCGTGGTGTTTGCCCGAGGATATGGTGACGACACTTTCCTCCCAATGAGCTGTTACTAACACTATTGCTTTAATTGATTTGAAGTTTACATGTTTCTTCACCTCGTCTCGTAGGAATATTGTTAAGCCAGCGTGTTCTTCGTCCCCTAATAATGGTAAGGGGCCCCCTCCGTGGTTTACAAAGATTGAAGGTGCGATAACAGCCATTTTTTGAACACTTCCAGTAAAATAACGAAGAATGTTCATAGATAATAAGGTCATAAACACTATGTACGCTATCTGCACAAGAATCGCTATTGTATTGAGTATGAGCATGAAATCGCACTTAGTTTAACCTGACTCAAACAAAATTTTATCAATTTTAATTACTTAAAAACAATACAAATAATACTCTAGATATAATTAAACTGATAACCTTGACACGAAATACACAAACTCACAATACATTTCCTACTTCAGTGTCACAAACACATGACTTTATAATTGCCGCGTTTCATTTCTTTTTTCATTGCAATTTTCAGCATTATTTCGATATAGATTATATAAATATTTTTTAATTAGTACGTTAGGCAACGTATATACAAACCCAATGAAGGCCAAAAATTGCGCTTCGTTGGCCTTGTGTCATATAAATTGGGCCAACGAAAGGGGTTCGTTAGCCTTGGCTCAATGTGTATGTTTCGTCGAACATACGAATGCATGTGTTATTATCAACTTTAACATGTGAGGGCGATCAACAGTTGTTTAAGAAATAGAACATCTGATTTCTGAGAGAGTTGGTCTGAAAGAGAGTGTCGGGGTGAAGGTAAGGAAAGGAATGCTCCGGTGGTTCGGGCATGTGGAAACAATGCATGATGAAAGAATGACTAAACAGATATACAATGCAAAAGTGGATGGATGCAGAAGTCGTGGAAGGCCACGACACATCTTCCATGATCAAATTGATCGTATACTAGCAGAAGGTGATGTCAGGAGCCTTAAGAACAGACGAGCTTGCATGACAAGAGTTATGAATGTCAAAGAGGCAAGTGAGGTGTGTAATAATAAGCCTAAATGGCACTCTATTGTTCGTGCCTACTCCGCAAGGGAACTGGCGTGAAGTTATGTATGTATGTATGTAACATCTGATTTCTGCTCCATAAGTAATGTTTTCGCTCTGATGAGCTACACTCAGCTGAAGGTTATGATGCGTACATTTGATTATGACCTTTATTACCAGTATTACAATTATTTGATTTCAACTGACTTTATTTGGTAAACAAGGGTATACAATGGTACAAGCGTTTCTTTACTGATCTCAGCGAACACAATGCCATAGTGAGGTATTCCATTCTATAGAGCAGTGTTATCTCGATTATGGTTTTAACGTGTCTCTTTTTCTTGTTTTTTCTTTATGCAGGATCCAGCTGAATAGCCCCAGATAGCTGTTTCAGCGACACCAGGGTTAGTGGGTTTTCCAATTCCATGGGAGCGTAGGTGTTCAGCACGGGAGCATCACGCTCGAAGAGGCACCCCTTGTGAGGTTCGAGCTCGGCTCGACCGCTTTGGGGGGGATGGCTCTATCGGATTGTGTTTTAAAAGACTAAACGAGCTAAGCCAAGAGGCTGAAATGATACAAATTTTAATGGGGACAAGTTATATACCCCGCTGCCGAAGTCGATCCTAATCAATCTTTATCTTTTTCTTACTTGTCGAGGGCGTTCTAATATATTCCTGGCTCAGTATGTCGTTGTTTACAACGATGCAGGCGCGCATGCAGATGGGCCGTGCAGATGTCAGATGCTCCGCACAGCTGTCAGCTGCTAGACTTAAGTGTTTATAGCTTGGCAAAGTAGAATTCAGGTTGTTGATAAGGGGGATTATATGATAATGATTACTGAGAAGGTAACTGTATGGTATGCTACCATAAACGTATTAATTGACAATTTATAATATGTACATTATGAAGTATATTTACCATGAGCATTGTTTAGATATAAGACGGACGTCTATGATGTGTTTTCTGTTGAAGATCCGTAGTTAATAGATAGATAAATATTATCACATTTTCAGTGGAAGTTCGTTGGCCTGCATTATACCAATGTACGTACGTGCGTGCATATAATGTACGCAGTATTAAACCTTCAAAATAGGTGTACCTATCAGAATTTCCAATTACAATACACCAATAAAAGGCCCGAGGGCTTGCTCTCATAATCGTTTCGTCGTTTATTTTGGTTGAATTTGATCGGAATACACCGTTTAATATTGGCTTAATAGGTTGCGAAGGTAGTGAATCAAATAAGTAACCAAATACCAATCAAATATTGTCTCTAAATGAATTAATAAATAATATTAAAAAATATTTATATTGATATGATAATGGTAACATTATCATTTCAAAACGTTTGCCAATGGATTCGTATCCGATTCGATAAATAACTAAAAGTAAACTAAAAAAATCCTGTAACAAAAATGGCGTCTCTTTGAGTTGTCCTTTTCACACGAAATCATTTTCGGAATATCAACATAATTTCATTCAAAATATTATGAGTATTGGTTACCTTTTTATCGAAACATGTTATTACTTATTCAGTAACAGCGAGTGAACGTGTAATAGTAAATATTTATTATAAACAAACTATTTTTACACTAGACAATATGTCGTTTTAAAATCTTTACTATAATTTGTGAAAATGGACAAGAAAAACAAAAAGAAAACTGTGATAAAGCGCAAAAGTGACGAACCGGGTGATAGTGACAAAAAGAAAGTTATGGTGAACCGGAAAAACGAGGAAAAGGACAAAGTTGAGAGTGTGGGTCAGGTTGTCGAAGTGCCGATCGTCGAATCTGGCCAGCAAATTGTCCATACGGGCCAGTTAGTTGAAGGCAATTTCGAGCAGCCAGTGTTCGTGAACATGAAAGGGGAGCCAGTGCAATTAGGCCCGAATACGGTGATATTATACGAGCAAAGTGGTAACCCATCAAATTTTGCTTTCGGTGGCATGTGGACTATGGATTCCTCTGGTCGTATTGTGATGGCGGAGACTATTTATGACGTGAAAGGAGAGCCTGAGGACGAAGGCGCCAATTTCGTTCAAAGTAACACTGAAGTTACTACTGTGAGTTTTGTTTTTATATATATAAGCCATGGTAGCTTAGTGGTTAGCGCAATCGTGTCCCAAACTCAAAGGGCGCGGTCAATTAGGCAGTTTTCTGACTCAAAGTGCATATTGTTACAATTACCATGTACTTACTAATAGTGAAGGATAACTTTGTGATTGAACCTGCACATTGGGCAACCAATGTGTCAAATCATTAAGCCTCCTTGGACAGCGGTGGCAGGTATACTATCCATTCAGCTATATATAAATGCGAGGCCTGAGTCCAGCAGTAGGATGTTAATGGGCTGTTATTATTATATAAACTTTAATTTTTAATATAAGCTTTATTATGGTTTAGCTTGTTTAGACTTCCTATCCATGGTGATATCAATGACAGCCTCTGTGGTTGAGTGAACTAAGCACTAAGTGAACATGGGTGTAACTACATTCTAAAAGTCATATTCTTTCAACCACAAGCATGGGCACTTGGGAGGCAGGTTCAGGTTTACTGGAGTAATTGAGAACCTCTGTATCAGACTCCCCACACAAGCTGTGCGGTGCTTAATCTCGGCGAGTAAAGGTCTAACCCCCACCAAGGGGCGAGTATTGTATGAAATGTATTCCTTCAACAAAAAAAGTGAAGGAGGAGTGGTGAAGTGACTTCATAGACTTTTAATTTTACTTTCAGCAACAAGTGGAAGAGCAGCCAAACACATATCAGCAGTATGAACTTAGTAATAACTCAGGAGTAGAGCCCCAGGAGTATGAAGTGGCCATTATTGAGAATCCAACTACGGACACATCAGACAGGTTTCTTTTCATATTATAGAATTTTTTGTTTATGAGTTTTTAAGTTTTTTTTATTATTTTTTTATTTTAGGAAGGCTACAGTCTAATACATACAATTAATTAATTAATTTAATTTTCGATATTTTTGAAGGTAATAGAAAAAAATTGATGTTGTAAGAAGTTTGTTGATTTCAGTATAGAGCTTTTGACACAAACGCTTACCAAAGAGTAATCTTGTCTTGTCCTTTTTGTCTTCTCCTCATTCACCTGATACAAGGAAAATAATCATGTGTGAGATTTTTTTTTTAATTTTTTTTATTGCAGGAGTTCAGCAGACAGGCAGACGGCCCACTAGATGGAAAGCGGTTACCATCGCCTATGGACATTTGCAACAACAAAGGTGCTACAAATGCGCTGCTGGTCTCTTAAGGGAGACTGGAACCTGGTCACTAATGCCGGAACACAACACAAGGTTGTTATGGCGGCATACTCTAGACCAGGGGTGGTCGCCATCCAGTCGAGCAAATACTCTACCACCTGGCAAAAGAGATTGAGATTACTGTAAGGTACAATTTTTAAAGTTCTAACATCTTGGGTTTTCGCCATGGAAACTTATTTTAAGAACTTTGGGCGTTTTGTTCAAGAAAGTGTTGTAAAACTTAGGTGTTGCGGCGGCACTGGGTTTAGCATTAAGCGAACTGTGTCAAAGTAAGAAAATAGGAGATTGGGACAATTTGGAACAGAAATTTGAGAATGAGCATGCACTTCTTGCCAGGTGGTAGGGCATTTGCCTGACTGGATGGCTACCACCACTAGTCTAAAGTATGTCGCCATAACAACCTTGAGTTGTGTTCCGGCATTAGTGACCAGGTTCCAGTCTCCCTTAAGAGAGCAGCAGCGCATTTCTAGCACCTTTAGTGTTGCAAATGTCCATAGGCGATGGTAACAGCTTTCCATCAAGTGGGCCATTTGCCTGTCTGCTGATCTCCTGCAATAAAAAAAAAAAAAAAACTTTTTACCTGATTAATGGGAATGAAATGCAGCTGCTCCTCTGCTTCTCAATCCACTTCACTTTACTTTATTTGTTATAATATTTATTATATTTATGTTAAGTTAATTTATTTTATATTTATGGTGCGGAGCGGGTTATTTACAAGTTATATATTTATAGTGTTGCAGGCGCGATATATTTTATGGTATTTTATTTTATATATTTACAATGTACATACATACATACATACATAACTTCACGCCAGTTCCCTTGCGGGGTAGGCACGAACAACAGAGTGTCATTTAGGCTTATTCTTACACACCTCACTTGCCTCTTATTTACAATGTGCGGAGCAATTATATTTAATTTATTTTATGATATGACAATGAATGAATTGACGTGATGTGCGAAAAGGGAACGCACCTTCAGATTTGAAGGCAAAATTTATATATGTTAGAAGAAAAGATTGTATAGGTCGAAAGGAGGTGTATATGGCGGTACCACTTAAGTTTAAGTGGTTAATATAGATTTTGTAGACAGAGTGGAGGACCAGCCATAGGGTGTCACACTCTGAGGCCTGGGCCTCTGGAGTTAGTGCACACATGTGTTCTCACAGCATTATAGAGGAATGATATTGTATGTGTTGAAGTGAGCATGTTGTCACTCTTAGAAATATTAACTTAATCTTGAATACAATACTATCCATGTCCATACCATATGTAGGGTTTGCAATTAAACGCTTGTATCCAAATTCCCGCGATTCGAAAATGCTCATCTAAATGTCACTGTAAATTCGAGAGTGTCAATCAAATCGACATTTCAACACGTCTACGAGTGGCGCCACCGTCCATACGGTACTGCATTTCTCTCTCTCATCAGTTATATAATCATAAAATCTATGTAGTCATAAGGACAACAAATGGCTGGTAACCGAAACTACAAAAAGTTTGTATGCCTGTCAAGGCTAAACATGTAACTCGAGACTTAGCATAACATCTGCAAATATCCATGTTTCAAACAAATAAATTACTTTGACTTTGACTCTCTCTCTATCAGTGAGTCCAATCTAACCATTTACAAGCGTATTTTTCTAAATTATCAAACATTCAATCAAACACCACATTTTAGCAAAGGTGGTATGTACTTGAAAATGAAAATTAATGTATTTATTTCAAAATGAAATCTTACAGATTTTTGACATAATTCCTATGGACTAAACTAACTAACTCCTTGGCTCAGCGACCCAAAGTAAGTGGACTCTGAAACGAGAGCACGCCACTTTCCTCTGTCCTGCGCAGTGTCTTGCCAATTGTGGGCTTGTAGTGCGGTTAGGTCAGCTTCCACTCTAGCCTTCCAGCAATACTTGGGTCACCTCAAGTATGCTCTCTTCACTCCCCGACTCTCGTCCTCCATCCATTCTACATGACCGAGCCAGCGGAGATGGTGAGATTTTGTCTCCCCACTTGTATGGAGCTTATGTCAAAGATTTAGGAACTGGGCCTTATTGAAAGTCTACCACTGCACTTCCAAAGCAATTTAGTTAAAGGAGACGAAGCGGTGTAACAAATTTGCCAAGAACATTATTTAACAAACTAACTACGTTGAAGAAAAGGATTGTGATGAAACCTGCATATCAATATAACCAACATGTCAAAACCTGCCAAGGCGCCTTGGACGAGCGTCGCGGGTATATTGTCTGTTCCCCAATAGTGGGAGGCCTGCTGGGTAGTGGGATGTTTGTGGGCAATAATTTTAAAAATATTTAATTGATTTTTTTTCAGGAATACAGAAACACAAGTAATCACAAGTGAGGAACAGCTGATAGCGACTGGCACTGCAGTCGCTGTGCGATGGCTTAACCAAAAATATGACTTTGTTGTACGGAAGTTACAACTTAACTATGGTAAGTTTATTTCTTTATAAAGTTGTATAGTGTGGGGATAATTTTATGTAGTGTTGTGCATGGGATGATGTACCACTGGCAGGAACATATCACTATATTACCATGTGGTATCTACCGGCGTATCTACGCCGAAAGTCGCTCAATGGGCAATGAAGGGAGCTATTTTTGATGTTTCCCTTATGGATAAAAGTAGAAATGAGGATATCCGTAAGAGAACCAAGTTAACCCCGACATAGGTCGCAAAATCAGCAAGTTGAATTGGCAGTGGGCCGGTCAAGTCTGCCGCAGGACTGATGACCGATGGACCGACGACCTGTGCAAGGTCACCGGTAAGCGCTGGATGAGGAAGTCAGAGGACAGGAATGAGTGGCGTCGACTTGGGGAGGCCTACGTCCAGCAGTGGTTTGCGAATGGCTGACGACGAGATACGCCCAACCGCTATAGAGTGTAGTACAAAAAAACAAAACCAACTTCAAAAGAATGTACTATAAAAGAAACCGACTCTTGAGTAACTAAAATACAATAACAGTAATTTTTTACATACATACATACATAACTTCACGCCAGTTCCCTTACGGGGTAGGCACGAACAACAGAGCGCCATTTAGGCTTATTCTTACACACCTCACTTGCTTCTTTGACATTCATAACTCTTGTCATGCACGCTCGTCTGTTCTTAAGGCTCCTGACATCACCTTCTGCTAGTACACGATCGATGTGATCATGGAAGGTGTGTCGTGGCCTTCCACGACTTCTGCATCCATCCACTTTTGCATTGTATATCTGTTGCAATACTTGTAATTGCAATATTTGTTGGCAAAACAACAGGCGGCCTTATCGCTAGAAGCGATCTCTTCCAGGTCACCTAGCTTAAAAGAAATTCTTAACTAATCTGGCGACGTAGGTGAAGCAGAAAAAGATACGCCTGAATTTGGTGCAAACTAAAATATAAAAGTGATTAGTGGTGGTGCGGGTGGCAAAGGTAAAAAGGTTGGTGGTGGAAGGAGGGGCAAAATCCACAGCCGAGTAAAATGTAAGCGGCACTCACCTGCGAATCCCCAATCCTCGTTGTAAAAGCACGTCTTCAGAATTCGCATGTGTTCACCAACAGGAGCGGGTTTATAGGTAAAAGCGTTCTATATATGCACTTATGCGCGTGCGGCGCTCGCGAGGCCGATGTCGTACTAGGGACGCCCGCTGTCACGAATCGTGGTTAGCCGACAGGTGGCACCTCCTGTCTCTATCCAGCGTTGCGGATTTGCGGAAAGGAGAGGAATGGTAGGTAATATATAAGGCGCCTAATCAACTACATTTGAGTAATAGAATAAGTAGTAATAAGAGTAATAAACAAACTAAGAAATAAAATAAATAAGAGTGTGAATAATGACCCGAAAGAAGGAAAATGTATAGCAGAATACCAATAGGAAAATATTGTAATAAATAATAAGAATAAACATACATACATACATAACTTCACGCCAGTTCCCTTGCGGGGTAGGCACGAACAACAGAGCGCCATTTAGGCCCATTCTTACACACCTCACTTGCTTCTATGACATTCATAACTCTTGTCATGCACACTCGTCTGTTCTTAAGGCTCCTGACATGAATAAACATGTATGTAAAATCTATATATATATATATATAAGAAAGTCGTGTTAGTTACACTATTTGTAACTCAAGAACGGCTGTACCGATTTGGCTGAAAATTGGTGAGGACGTAGCTTAGAACCAGGACACGGACATAGGATACTTTCTATCCCGTTGGAACCGGTAGGTGGCACCGAGATCGGGTTCTAGAATCCTCCTAATCACCTGTAGCGATTTTGATGATTTTGTTTTTGTGTGTTTGAGTGGGTCCCCGGATGGTTTAAATCCACAATTGGAACCGGTAGCTGGCGCTGGGAACGGGTCCTAGATTTTTATTTTTTCAGAGCAGGACAACGTCTGCCGGGGCCGCTAGTAGTAAAATAAAATAGTGTAGAAGTTACAATAAAAATGTAATAGTTCTAAAAGTTGTTAAAAGTATAAAGTAATAAAAAAGAAAAATAAATATACAAAAAAACATAAAAAAGACCCTGACATATCAAGTTCGTCAGGATGGTGGTGAAAAAAAAAATCAACTACATTTTGAAAATTTGATATTCATTTTTGTAATAAATGTACGAATGAATCTTTATTTGTAGAACAGGTAATAGTTGTACAAAAGATGGTAAACAAAGTTGATTGGTGTCACTATATTTGACCTAAACACGGTCATACAAATATTTGGACACATGTCAATTTAAAAAATTATAACATTTCTAAATTTATAAACATAGTTTGATTAATTATATACTAAATTTAATTTATGGGTATGGAAGAGAGAGCATGAAAGTAGAGTAAACGCGGTCGAGATGCGAGCACTGCGCAGTCTGCGAAGTGACGCTCGCGGACCGCATTCGTAATACCGAAGTAAGAAAGAGAGTTGGTCTGAAAGTGAGTGTCGGGGTGTAGGTAAGGAAAGGAATGCTCCGGTGGTTCGGGCATGTGGAAAGAATGCATGATGAAAGAATGACTAAACAGATATACAATGCAAAAGTGGATGGATGCAGAAGTCGTGGAAGGCCACGACACACCTTCCATGATCAAATTGATCGTGTACTAGCAGAAGGTGATGTCAGGAGCCTTAAGAACAGACGAGCGTGCATGACAAGAGTTATGAATGTCAAAGAAGCAAGTGAGGTGTGTAAGAATAAGCCTAAATAGGGCTCTGTTGTTCGTGCCTACCCCGCAAGGAAAGTGGCGTAAAGTTATGTATGTATGTATGTAAATTAAATTAACAGAAATAAAAGAATGTCAACAATCTATACATATAATAAATCTGTAGAGGTCGAATTTCTGTACAATGATGAAAAACAAAATTGCTAAAAACCGAGTCATGGGGGATGTAAGAAGTGAAATAGAACTAACTTAGATTTTTTTCAAATTTTTGTTTCTCTGTTTATCTGTCTGTTCGTACCGGCTAATCTCCGAAACGACTGGACCGATTTAAATGAAATTTTGTATGGTGGTAGCTTATATCCCTGGTCAACGTATAGGATACTTTTTATCCCGAAAAATTAAGGAGTTCCCGTGGGGTAGTTAAAAAACCGCACCACGCGGAGGAAGTTGCAGGCATCAGTTAGTATAGTATAAATCAGATGTCAGAGCCAAAAATATAGATATAATCATTTACCTAATAAAATCTCCTAATGTCATAAAAATACATTTATTTTATTATATATTATTATTTATTACTTACTAGCTGTCCCGGCGGACGTTGTTCTGCCCTGAAGAAATAATATTTAGAACCCGATTGCAGCGCCACCTACCGGGTCCACATGTAAGCTATCCTATCTTTCAAGTCTGATCAAACTGCACACGGTGTGCAAATTTGATTAAAATCGGTCAAGTAGTTTAGGAGTCCATCGCGGACAAACAACGTGACACGTAATTTATATATATTAAGATTTAACACATTTATGTTTAACTTGGCACGGAATTTAGGATGTAGAAAACATTTAGTTTTTGCTTTTTAGTTACTCTTGAAGTCGGCTTCGTTTTTCTTAGATTTTTTTATAGTTTTGTTACGAGTTGCAGGGCTCGAATTAAAATGCCGTTGGAATTATTATAGAGTTTATTAGAACTATACAAACACGTATAACACAGGTACAAATATAACTGAACACAACCAGTCCAAACGTAATGCACGATTCAATGACACGCGCAAAGTCCGTCACTAAATAGATTACCGAATGTACACAAGTCTTGCTTCGCTCGTGGTTATCGCTTGACTGTCTCATCTCTCGATTGGGGCATTGCCTTATACTGTACAAATGCAATATGTCTGCTCGGCCGCGTGGACCGATTTTCCTAGAATCACACCTGTCTAATGACTATCATAAAAGATTACAATACACGATAGGGTGTTTTTCTAATCGCAAGTTTTAAACACAAAGTAAACAAAAGAAGTCCAAATGCCGAAAGGTAATAAAATGCAGGTGTGAATTTGTCTTTGTCGGTCGCAACAGTATATTCTTTTAAAATTGTTTTTGTGTTTTGTAAATGTTTTTTATTTTCTAGCAAATACTTGAATAGCTTTATAAACTTAAAATATATGCAACATATTGTACAAGTCTGTGTTGTATTCGAGGGTTCAGATCCTGACTTGGTGACAATGGGACCACCTCAGGGGTCTACTTTTACTGTTAACAGTGTTATCCCTTCAGCTCACAATTAGCACATATGTGTCCGCGATGAGAATGCAGATCGCGTTTGTGCACGTGATCGTTAATTGTGTTGTTGTCTCACTCTGTTTATATAGGAGTTGTATGATTTGTATGAAATGGGTATATTTTCTTGGTATATTACGAGATAGTGATAGTGTTAGTCTTGCGGCCTTTGGAAGAGCTGAAGGGTTAAGTTCGATTTTAATAATTTTTTACGTAATTAACATAGTTTAACTATTATTTTTACATACATACATACATAACTTCACGCCAGTTCCCTTGCGGGGTAGGCACGAACAACAGAGTGCCATTTAGGCTTATTCTTACACACCTCACTTGCCTCTTTGACGTTCATAACTCTTGTCATGCAAGCTCGTCTGTTCTTAAGGCTCCTGACATCACCTTCTGCTAGTATCCGATCAATTTGATCATGGAAGGTGTGTCGTGGCCTTCCACGACTTCTGCATCCATCCACTTTTGCATTGTATATCTGTTTAGTCATTCTTTCATCATGCATTCTTTCCACATGCCCGAACCACCGGAGCATTCCTTTCCTTACCTTCATCCCGACACTCTCTTTTAGACCAACTCTCTTTCTTACTTTTACTTACTATTATTTTTGTTGGTCATATATACAATTTTGAGCAATATATGTGTATTTTATTTTTATTATCGGCCGAATAGCACACGGTATTCGGCCGAATACTGAATAGCAGCCGAATATTAGTGGCATCTCTAGTTCTAACTATGCGTACTAGTCGCGAGAATTTGGGAAATACTAGAAAACTATGCTGTCGTACTTTTCAGACGCAGGTGTGAAGCTTCTCCACTCGCAGTCTGGCTGCATACAGTGTGTGTATTTGACCACGCCGAGTATGCAGAACGCGTTCAATGCGGTGCCGCAGTTTTTGTGCATTGAGACAGGTTTGTAAATTTTATTTCTTACAACTAATCGCCTGTGACTTGGTCACTTTCCATGAATATCATATGGAAACATCAGACTTAATTTTGTTAAAAATTTCATAGAAACTGGTGCCTCGGATTTTTATTATCTACCATACCGCTATGCTCTGGGTTGATTCCTGGCATGGTTAAGTTCGTAAATTCAAACGTTTTATTCATAATAAGTTCCACTGGACTTCTTAAAGGCCGCATATAAGTTAAAATTTAAATTTACTTCCTATTCTATGTACACCGGTTGGCAATATGTTATCACAGTTTAAAATGTTTAAATGATTAGTGCATGGTAGTAACGGCACATTTGGCTGCTACTCAGATTTTCGATACACGAGTTGTAAGTAGTGAGTGGGCGGAGTGCAGATCTGCAGGTATCTGCAACCCCTATGGTCCAGAGATCTAAATATTAAATTTTAGTGAATTATAATCTTACCCTATTTTTTTCCACTAATATTACTGTGATGGGTGATGAAAGGTCGCGATCAGTGACTAAAACAGTAAATTAGGTTTGCTTTAGACCAGAACCGACTGGTAACCATTTACTATTCATTAAAATATACGCGAAAATACATTGCAGAACAAATCTAGTTTTTAATATGGGTTAAATATAAGAGTGAGGGGGGCCCACACCTGCCAGGGCACGCGGAGACGGGAAGCCCAATTCCCCGTAGCCCTGGCATAAGGCGTAGGACGGTACACCCAGGGGTTTTAGTGGTTATCCCTAACTGGGGAGTGGCAATAGGGTGGCACCAGTCCTGTCTCGGCACGCCAGTGCCACCCCCGATCTGGTGAATCCCACACTCACACGGGTCGCGAACATCCCTCCAGGCTTCCGTGCCTGTCGCGGCTTAGTCCTCAAACGGATTTCCCCTGGCCAAAAAAAAAACGATAAAAAAACCAGGGGTAAGTATGCCTCCCCCTAACCACTCCGCCACCTCACTACTAAAATTCGTGTATAACTCATCTATAGATTTACCGCACATTTCACTGATCACCGGTTAAATAACGGTGATATAAAATAAATCACTTGTCACTCCAGTTACAAAAATTGGAAACGGCCGTTAAATTTCACCAGAGCGTTTTATCACGTGAGACAAATCGTTAAAGCGCCATATAGTACAAAATAGCTTTAATAAATAGTCAAAGCGATTAGCGAGTGAACTTATTTGAGTATAATTGAACCGTATTCTTTAAAACTAGGTATTCATTTGCTTGAGTTTTTATAACGCCATGAAGTAACGTTGAGAACGAAAGGTAATTACTTCGTTTCTTAGTTCCGATAAGCACTTGCAGTGCAATGCTAGTCTTTATTATAACACGTCGCGGTATTGTTATTATATCGTCACTTCAAAGTTATCGGGTGGTGATTTTTCACCGGTGAAATAACAGTAACGAAATGAAATAACTTCACGGCAGTGATCGACATATTAAAGTACCTGTACCTGTAATTTCCATCACTGATGCATAGGCTGGGCTCTTAAGTCGTTGTTTCTTTTTAAGGTATCGAATTCAACAGCACAATACCAACCGTGGGCGGGAGTACAAGCCCTAGCGTGAAGCAGAATGTCACACTGTTCCTAGCCGAAGATGGCAACGGGAAGTCTGTCATCGTAAGCGCTGGTAAGTGAAATCTATAATATTATAAAATTGCCGTGTCTGTACATTGAAGCTATTTAAAAAATATAACACCTGGAAGACACTGTATAAACGATGGAGAACATGATGCAATTTTTATAGATTTCTAGTTTGTCTGTTTGTTATGAATTCACGTAAAAACTACTGGGCCGATTTCGATGCGGTTTTCGTTGACTCAAAATCTGGGCTACTGTTTATCCTGGAAATAAGTGTGGGATTTTTTCTGGAAATGATTTGAAATGGCCGAATTAAAAAAATAGAATTCCATGTGATTATTTTCACTGATTGATGGAAATTTTTTTGTAATAAAATGTGTGATTTTTTTAATCCCGGGAATCGCGCAGGAATTTTCCTGGGAATGGTTTGTAGTTGGTTGGGTGCAAAAAATTAGCTTATTCTAACACAGATTTCACTAAAACAATAGCTTATATTCTTTTTTAAATGCTGCGGTACTTTGTGTCCCGGGAATCCCGCGGGAATTTAAATTCAAGCGTTGACAATGTCGCAGGCATATCCTAGTACATATATATACACATACACTATCTTATACTAATAGATGAAGCTGAAGAGTTTGTTTGTTTGAACGCGCTAATCTCAGGAACTACTGGCCTGATTTGAAAAATTCTTTCAGTGTTAGATAGCCCATTTATCGAGGAAGGCTATACGCTATATATCATCACGCTAAGACTAATAGGAGCGGAGCACCAATGAAGAATGTTTCAAAATCGGGGGGTTTTGAAAACAAATTCCACGCGGATGATGTCGCTGACACATCCAGTATATATAATATATACACACAAAACATTTTCTTTTTAGGCATATCAATGTTGATCGGTGACGATTTAAGCTGGTTGTTGGACACGTTCAAGTCGTGTAATCCCGCTTGGAGGCAGGTCAGGTGTGTTGTGTGCGACCCGACCAAATGTCAACAGGTATGTAGAAAAGAAAAAAAAAATGAAATATTGATATGAATATTATAAGGTCGCTTGAAAAGATCTAAAGTAATGCACTAGTAAATTAAAAAAGTTATAAGCGACCATTTGAAATTCAAATTTTGAACTGAAACTTTCAGAAACATTATTTTTTTGGTCTATAAAATTATACCGTAACGAGAAAAGAAAAGTGCAAAAGTGGATGGATGCAGAAGTCGTAGAACGGCCACGACACACCTTCCATGATCAAATTGATCGTGTACTAGCAGAAGGTGATGTCAGGAGCCTTAAGAACAGACGAGCGTGCATGACAAGAGTTATGAATGTCAAAGAGGCAAGTGAGGTGTGTAAGAATAAGCCTGAATGGCGCTCTGTTGTTCTTGCCTACCCCGCAAGGGAACTGGCGTGAAGTTATGTATGTATGTATGAGAAAAAAAATCGGTATTTGGCCATTTTTGAAATCTTAAAAAATTTGGTGATAGTGACCTCTTAAATTTTTTTTGAGCTGCCCTTTGAAGGGAATTCTTAAAATATCAAAAAGTAACATTTTTAGGCAACGCATCGGCTCGCTTAGTGTTGCAGATGTTCATGGACGACGGTAGCCACTTGCCATCAAGTGCCCCCGTCTACCAGTTTGCCTATAAGCAAACATAAAAAAAACCATTTTTTCACTCGAGACTAAAAAAAATAGTCTGATTTTTGCGTCACCCTGCTATATATATTAGGTTGGGGAAAAAGTGTCTTCGCATTTTATATAAAAATTCAAAAGGTTTTTTTATAAAGTTTATTTACATTTGACTAAAGTATGTAGGTGCCATTTTGTAGGATAACTTTTTGCCATCTTGTAGGTAGGAACGTGATCCCATTGCTATAAAAATTTTGGGGCTTCTGATTAAAAAACTGCGACAAGTGGTTTTGGCAGTCGTCTCGTGATGTTAACCTGACACTGCCTAAGGAATTCTGCAGAGACCGAAACAAGTGAAAATCTGAAGGTGCAAGGTCAGGACTATACGGCGGATGCATTAACACCTCCCAGCCAAACTCTCGTAATTTTTGCTGAGTGGCTAAAGATGTGTGAGGTCTAGTGTTATCATGGTGAAAAACTACACCCCTTCTGTTGATTAATTCCGGCCGCTTTCTCTCGACTTTTTGCTTTAATCTCATCAGTTGTTCGCAGTTCAGAATAGATGGTCCTGCCTGGGGGCAACAGCTCATAATGAATAATGCCCTTCCCACCCACCATACACACAGCATCACCTTGTTGCGAGTTAACCGGGGTTTCGCCACGGTTCGGTTTAGCCTGACCGGCCTTTGACCATGATCTTTTTCACACATTCTTGTCGTACGTGATCCACTTTTCATCACCAGTTATCAGCTTCTTTAAAAATGGTTCGATTTCATTACGTCGTAATAAAGCAATCACAAATGAGTACACCCTTCATTAGGTTTCTTTCTTTCTTTCTTTGAGCTCATGAGGCACCCAAATATCGAGCTTTTTTGTGTACCTAGCTGTTTTCAAATGCGCCAAAACCGTTTTGTGGTCAATTCCCAGTTCTCCAGCTACATCGTAACTACTAATATGCCGATCTTGCTCCACTTTTTCAAAAATGGTATCAATTTTGTCCGTAACAGGGTGACCAGAGCGACGTGCATCTTTGATATCAAAATTTTCGGATTGAAAACGCTTAAACCAAATTTGCGCTACTCTCACAGATACTGCATTAGGTCCATAAACATCACAAATTTTTTTCGCGGCTTGTGTTGCATTTTTATCTTTTTTGTAGTAAAATTTTAAAATGTATCGAATTTCTTCATTCGATTCACTCATTTTAACAATAAGAAAAACAAATGTAAATCACACATTTTCCTAATTTGAATTTGGAATTGTCTTCTTTAAAATTAAAACTTTTTCATGATACCAAAACCAGCCAGATACAAATGGAATAGCCAAAGAGATCTTATTACAAGTTCATACATACTATATGCGAAAAGACTTTTTCCCCATATATAGTTGAAAACCAGCGTCAGGCACCTGTTGCCTGGCATATGCTGAACTGCACCTATTTACCTTGTAATAGTTTAATACCAATTTTTTTTTCAATGTGTCTCGCTATGACCAAATAAATGTTTTTTCTTTCTTTTAATGTCGTTAATTTTCTAAAGCATAGTGCAAATAAGTATCATACACATTACTGTGTCGTCAGAGCGTCCGCGTGGCGTTCCCGAGCGCGCACGTGACCTGCTCCGTGTGGCAGGGCGCGCGCGCGTGCGCGCGGCTCGTCGCCGACACGCGCCGCGAGGAGGGCGGCGCCGCCGTCAACCAGGAGGAGGTCGCCAACAGGACCAAGGTGTACGCGCTGGCGCTGCTCAAGGGCGAGCACACTGCCGCGCAGCTGCAGGTGAGCCCTAGGTGGGGGGGAACGGTGGTAGAAAACTGAGGGTTTGGTGGTAGATTCGTGGAGGTGTAGTGGTAGAATTCTGGGGAGAACGGTAGTATCCTGGGGGTGGGGTGGTAAATTACTGGGTGTGAATGGTAGATTATTGGGGTGTGTGGTAGAATTTTAGAGGTCGTGTGGTAGAATCATGGGGTGTGGTGGTAAAATCCCTTTAATAAGATATTTATATTTTAACTTATGGGCAGCGCTGTGGGCGGCATTATTGATTAATATTTTATTTAAGTTGTAATTTTGTATTTAATTTTAATAATGTAGCTGTTTGTTGTTCCAATAAAATAAAATAAAAATAAAATAAAATCATAGTGGTAGGATGGGATGATATATTACTTGGTGATTATGGTAGAATTATCGGGGTGATGTGGTAGAATAATGGGGTTGGGGTTGTAGATTCCTGGGAAAGACGGCAAAATCACGGAAGCGGGAAACTCCTGGTGTGTGGTAGAGTACTGGAGATGAGCCGGTGTAATTATAGAGAGGGGGGGTAATAGAATCTTAATCTTATAAGAGTCAATGAAAAAAACTTTTTGAAAGACAACTTACTATTCTGTTAACATTATAAATGAGGAAGTTGGGTGAAAGTTAGGTTCTCCTTTATACAATGGTAACTGGCGAAGCTCAAGCACTTGTTAGCTGTAACAATATGTACATTATGTCAGAAAAAATACTGGGCTGCGGGTGTGTTACCCTCTAAGCTACCACAAGTTCATTCTTCCATAATTGTTTTCCAGGGTCTGAAACGCAGCATAATAGGCACCGGGGCTGGTACCCTCCGGTTTTGGGATGTCCTGACGAGACCCCAAGGAGTCATCACGAAGTTGGATACCTGGTTCGAGCCGGACAACTATACGAATATACTGCATAAGGTATGCTGTCATTCTATTTTTTCTAGATTTCAGAGATATTTTTGCAAAAATATAATCCTTATGCAATTGTCATATAACATAAGAACGCAACAAATCCAAACGTAATGCAGAAGATCGTAATTTAATAAAACGCGCAAAGTCCGTCACTATTAGATTCCCGAATGTACACACGTCACGCCTAGATCGTAGTTGTATGCCATCGTTATATACTGCACAAATGCAAATGTGCCCGTCCGGCAACGTTGACATAATTTCCTAAAATTAGCTTGTACTTATAATCCGCAACACATGGCTAATGATGCTCCTGAGCGGCTGTAAATGAGTACAATAGGACAATAGGCTGTTTTCCACAATAACTAGAAACGTATGCCAATAAATAAGTGAACAAAAGAAGACGATCATAAAAGTATTACAATTAGTTCAAATGCCGACAGGTAATAAAATGTGCTTTTACAGATCTGTACATGGAATTTTTCTTTGTCGGAGCCTAAGTTGTAACAGTATTTTTCGTACTGTATTCTATATGTGTCTAGAGACTATGGGCCATAAGAATTGCTCAGACCTTTGGAGGGCTTGCGTGGGGTGGCCATGGGGTGGCCATGGGGAGCCCAACACGTAGAGGCTCCTTAACAAATTTAATGTAAATGTGCGTGATACTGACTGGCGATTGTCCCTGTCTACACGATATAATAATGCACCCAAGGACAAGCCACGGCCAGTGTAGGACTATTGAGGGAAATGAGAACAAAAGTACCGGGCTATTGAGGTGAACTGCTAGTGGTAATAGAGGTCTGGGAATATGAGGACTATGACGTCTGGCCGTCGCAATGTTCGGGGAACATGGAAAAATGGGCAGACGGAGACTCGCGACTCCCTGCATGGGCCCCTAAAAATGCAATAGAAGACAGGGGCAACATGGGTGTGAGTGGCTAAGGGGTGTCGAGAGGTGGGCTGCAGTTTCACCGAAGCTACTTCTGACGTGATGCCATTTATCACTTCCACCCCTGGAGCTTGAGTCTTAGCTCTAACGATCTCCACTCCGTGCCGGCTGGCTGAGGCAAGCATGGAGGTTTTGCTACTCATCTAAGGCTTTGCCACAAAGCCCCCCTGCGGGTCTATATGTGTTATTATTATTATTTATTCTGTCGCTTTCTAAACAAATAAATTATAACAATAATCTTTATTTGTAAGTTTCACATTACATAAGTAGGATCTTAAATTAAATTGTTCAAGAAAAGCATGTAAATATCCAGAGGCTGTACAATTATTAATTGTGTTATGAATATTAAAATTAACTGAATTAATAATATTAGTAAATCTTAAGTTATACCGCTCTTTCTGTCGTGGTGCAGGGTCTGGAACGGCTGGTGACGAAGTTCTCGAGCATGACTCGTGAACAGATGCAGCCGGACGAGTTCGTCTCGTTGTTCTTCAACGTGGCCAACCAGTTGGAGGACGAGAGGAGGAACTTCGCGATCAACAGGTTAAGGGTGAGCCTTAACGGTTTATAAGATCACGTTGCGAGAGTAGAGTTCTTTGCTTTGGGTAGACATCTACAAATTACGGAATTTGATTCTTAAGATCTGTGTAATACAGATTTGTGCAATACAGATTTGTGTTATACAGATTTTTGTAATACAGATTTGTGTAATACAGATTTGTACAATACAGATTTGTGTAATACAGATTTGTGTAATACAGATTTGTGTAATACAGATTTGTACCATACAGATTTTTGTAATACAGATTTGTGTAATACAGATTTGTGTAATACAGATTTGTGTAATACAGATTAGAGTAATATAGATTTGTACAATACAGATTTGTGTAATATAGATTTGTGTAATACAGATTTGTGTAATACAGATTAGTGTAATATAGATTTGTGCAATACAGATTTGTGCAATACAGATTTGTGTAATACAGATTTGTGCCATACAGATTTGTGTAATACAGATTTGTGTAATACAGATTTGTGCAATACAGATTTGTGCAATACAGATTTGTGTAATACAGATTTGTGTAATACAGATTAGTGTAATACAGATTTGTGTAATACTGATTTGTGCAGTACAGATTTGTGCAATACAGATTTGTGTATTACAGATTTGTGTAATACAGATTTGTGTATTATAGATTTGTGTAATACAGATTTGTGTAATACAGATTTGTACAATACAGATTTGTGTATTACAGATTTGTGCAGTACAGATTTGTGTAATACAGATTTGAACAATACAGGTTTGTCGTAAGAAAATTCTTCCAATTTATATCTTAAAAAATGTGGTAGTAAATGAAGCAAGATAGCATACTTCGCTTTTGTGCCCCTTAATAACATTATTTTAATGGTTTGGACACCAAAGTTTTATTTACTTTTTCTGTCTATTGAAATCTCATTGGACACGGGATTGCCTGGATGAGATAGCGTAAGTGAATAAAACCGCTCATTGTTCAAGGGCAATTGTGTATCCGTATTAATTGTTTAGTTTTAACTTTTCCGTGGACAGTAACGTGTTTTTTTTAAAATTCATATTGTGTAGGAAAGTTGTATTATTATCACAGATTGTATAATTAGTATTTTGTTTAATGAAGATTTGTTTATATTTCTCGTGCAGGACACGGAGACGTTGAAGCAGAGTCCAACGGATACTATCACACAGTACGCCTATAACCTGATGAGCCATCAGACGAAGCTCGCGCAGAAGTGCCTTGACGACAGGGCGGGCAGGTATGTTTGCAACAAACAGACTCACATTATTAATGTATAAACAGCCTCGCTTATATACACCATGAATATAATGTTTTGTTTTCCATGTTTGTTTTTCTCTGAATCGAATTCAGTTTGGAACAGCACAGGTTATGTTATATTATTATTAATTTATCAAGGAAAACAAAAGTAATTATCAGTCAAGTTACTTTTATTTTTCCTTCCACCCATTTTAATATTATATAAAATTATTAGAGCTAGGCATGTTTGCTGAAGAGTTTCTTGCGCCGCTTCTTCTCTTCAAGCCATAACATGTTGCGAAGCGGTAGTAAATTAGATTAGGCTCCCATAGATTAAATAATAACCATAAACAGGATTAAAATTAAATGATTAAAATTAATAAGTTGGCGGTTGGCTGAATAAAACTTTAACAATACTCGTTGACACTTGACATCTTTGTCTTCCGTGATCACGGCCACTGAAAAGTGGCCGAAACGTCGGAAAAACCAAAATCAAATAAAATTACCGTGCTTAAAACCGTTAAAACGTAGTTTTATTATGTATACAAGTCGCGAAAACTCAAGAAAATATTATCAAACTCAGTCAAAAAACACAACCGGCTTACTTTGTTGTTCTTTCCCCACATATTTACGGGTTGTTCCCCCACAGACTTATAGGTTGTTCTTTCCCCACAGACTTGCAGGTTGTTCTTTTCCCATAGACTTAAAGGTTGTTCTTTCCCCAGAGACTTACAGGTTGTTCTTTCCCCACAGACTTACAGGTTGTTCTTTCCCCACAGACTTACAGATTGTTCTTTTCCCACAGATTTGCCGGTTATTGCCCCACATACTTGCAGGTTCATTTCCCACATACTTACAGTTGTTTTTTCCCCACATACTTGCAGGTTCTTTCACCACATACTTACATCTTGTTCTTTCCCCACCA
This sequence comes from Dendrolimus kikuchii, assembly GCA_019925095.2. Taxonomy (NCBI): domain Eukaryota; kingdom Metazoa; phylum Arthropoda; class Insecta; order Lepidoptera; family Lasiocampidae; genus Dendrolimus; species Dendrolimus kikuchii. The sequence continues at coordinate 4,195,371 of CM034415.1, forward strand.
ACTTACAGGTTGTTCTTTCCCCAAAGACTTACAGGTTGTTTTTTCCCCACACACTTACAGGTTGTTCTTTCCCCATGGACTTGCAGGTTCTTTCCCCCGAATACTTGCAGATTCTTTGGCCACATACTTACAGTTTGTACCTTCCCCACAGACTTACAGTTTGTTCTTTCCCCACAGACTTATAGGTTATTTTCTCCCCACAGACGTCACAGCAGTGCGGCGATATGCAAATACGGCACTTCGACGCAGGAGTGCTCGTGCCTCTTCAGCAAAGTGTTCAAGTTGCCCTGCAGGCATATACTGATGCTGACCACGGAACTTAAGGTATATATCAGCTTCTTCTAGTCTTGTGTGCGATATCATTTGACAGATCTTGAAAAATCATAACATAAGGTACAGATAAATTAGCTTCGACATATTTTTGCGTTTGTAGCAGTGTACTGTCAGCACATAAATAAACTAATACTGTTTATATATTTTTATAGGCAGGTACATAATATGAAACTAGTAATATTAAACGATATTAAAATAATAAATATTAATATTAAACATAATTTTTAATACTAAATTTCCTTGAAATTTAAAACATGTGCCTCTTCCCAAATTATGAACTAAAAGGTTGCTAGATTATTTAATTATTGTTTAGGTTAGCCAAATAGTGTTAAAAATAATAGGGGCGCCACTATCGATGTCTAACCTCTAGCTGTTGTCAATTTTCTTTTTGTACAAAGAAGGGGTTGGAAAAATATGTCAGCTTCTGTATAGCATTCCTTGTAACGTTTCAATAGCCCGTTGATTAGGGCACGTTCACCTGCTTTAGTTCGTTAATGTAATACATCCAAATTTATCATGACAGTTATAATAATCACAAAATAAAATGCCCGGTTTGACAGTTCTCATTTATGAATGAATGAATGAAAGCATTTTATTGTTCAGCAAATTTTTTTTTTGCAGGAGATCAGCAGACAAGCAGACAGCCCACTCGATGGAAAGCGGTTACCATCGCCTATGGACATTTGCAACACCAAAGGTGCTACAAATGCGCTGCTACTCCCTTAAGGGAGACCAGAACTTGGTCACTAATGCCGGAACACAACTCAAGGTTGTCATGGCGACATACTTTAGACCAGGGGTGGTAGCCATCCAGTCGGGCAAATGCCCTACCACCTGGCTATCTGGTACATTAATGCACCAGTAAATAAAAATGTATATTACCAACAAAATAAATTAATTGTTATTTGATTTCAGTTTTGTTGATTTCATTCACAGTTACGTTCTGTAGACATTCTGAAGTGTCAAATCGGGCTTTTTATTTTGTGATTATTATACTTATATACGATTGTCACTGGTCTAATTTATTTTCCTATTTTCAGGTGAAAACACATATACCCTTCGAGCCAAGATGGACGGTGCAACACTGTCTGTTCGGTTGCGACACGAGTAACACAACTAACACTGCAACGAATACAGGTAATAAATACTACAATCGACCATTGAAAGTGCTTCATTCGGAAAGGTTTTAAATCTTACAACACATGTAGTATAGCCATGCTAGAATCAATATCTTAGTTACAGCTCTTGCAACGACTTTTAACCGTACAGGAACGGACAAGGAATACAATTTCCTGTGTAGGGTATTTGTTCGTCTGAATGGTTACCACCCCTGGTCTAGAGTATGCCGCCATAACAACCTTAAGTTGTGTTCCGCTTGTTACAAATGTGCATAGACAATGGTAACCGCTTTCCATCAGGTGGGGGACGTGTGCCTGTCTACGGAACTCGTGCAATAAAAAAACGAAGTAAGCTGAAACAACGTCAGAAACTGAACAACTAAAGGACGATTCTGTCAATATTTTTGAATATTTGCCTACTTATCTTCTTTCTCATTGACTCGTTTTTATATGGATGTTTTTAATACAAACTATACGATTTTTCAAATATATTTTTACTTCTTTCATAGAGTCCGCTTATGTTATGTATCTTGCCTTTATTATATCTGGTTACACGATATTTGACATTAGTTCACTCGATAATAAATTCTACCCTGACATCCAGGTATTTGACTTTCAACAAACCATTATTTTCAAAATTGAAATTATTGACACTACCATGTATGTATATTTTTGAATGTGCTAAATTTGTTCGGAACAATTCAGAATTGTTTACAAAAGCCAAGGAAATTTATCCCAGAAACACAAGAAACCCAGATAGAATAGTTTTAAAAAAGACGCCTAAAATTGCAATGTTACAAAAACAGTCTCATTATATGTGTGGCAAAATATATAACAAAATACCGCAAATAATCAAAGACATGAATATAAATTCATTTAAACATAAATTATATGACTGGCTAGTAAACAAAACATTTTACAGTATCAACGAATTCTTTGATTATAAAATAAATTGAAACACTACATAATAATAATAAAAATGACTATTCCAAAATCTTATGTGACCTAGATTTGTTAACAAAATACCAAGTACCTGAGCACAAATGTGATATAATTGACTTTCATTTAATAATATTAAATTAATTTACAATTTATATGTATTGACACGACATGTAGATTTAGTTGATTGACATAGTACATATTATGTGAAAATAAATTATAGGTAATATATATACATTTAACAAATAATAATATTGAAAATAATTAAATATTAATAAATAATTTCGTTAAGTGATTGTAAAAATAGATATAGCTGTGTTAAAGAAAACGGATTTTTCAAATAATATAAATGAGAAATATTAAATTAATTTACAATTATATTTATTTTTTGCACACCATGAAAATGGTAGAATGTATAGGACATCAACTTATCATTGTAACAACTTTTGTACTACATTCTGGCAAATAAAGATTATTATTATTATTATAACATTCGGTTACTTGTCTTTCAACATCCCCTTACTTGACTGGCAAGATCCGGTTACTTGACTTCCAAAATCCTGTTACTTGACTGCCAACATCCTGTTACTTGATCTCCAACATCTGATTACTTGACTTCCAAAATCCTGTTACTTGACTGCCAACATCCTGTTACTTGATCTCCAACATCTGATTACTTGACTTCCAAAATCCTGTTACTTGACTTCCAACATCCGGTTACTTGACTTTCAACATCCGGTTACTTGACTTGCAACACCGGGTTACTTGATAATAAAATACTGCATATCGTGTTACTGTTTTTTCTTTACCCCTATGTGATTTTTCCGAATTATGACACATAACTAATTTCGAAAAGCTTGTTTTTTGCGCTTGTAATGAACCAATTGATTACATCCAGGTAGCGGTACATTTATAGAGCAAGTTGTTGTGGAAGACAGTCAGCAAAGGCAAGCGATACAACAACAACCACAGCAAATACATCAGGTGAGCAAATTCGAGAGTTTCCATTCAAACTACAAGTTGGCTAAATAGAGTAGAAAATAATAGGGGCGCCACTTTCGCACATTTTTCTCAACAGAGCTTAGTATGATGATATTGTTACAATTTGAGCCACCTGCATACATGTAGACAAAGCACATTTATTACCCGGCCGGCGTTTGAGCTAATAACATTGAAACTATTTATGACTTTTTTCTTTTGTTTACTTTGTGTTTAAAATTTGTGATTAGAAAAACAGTGTATTGTAATCTTTTGTCGTGTTTATACGTTACATACATTTTGTATGAAGCTGTTTATATTACACAGTGCAGGATACGTGTCCCGTCCGGGCCCGGACAACGCTCGTCCCTGCACTGTGTAATATAAACAGCTTCATACAAAATGTATGTAACGGTTTCAAATTCGTGCCCCGTCCGGGCCACGTACACGGCACGCCCCGGACACGGCCCGGTCTAATATAAATCTTCCCTAAAACTTCCAAGTTAAAATTTTGTTGCGATTCGTTTTTCCACTTGTCCGTTGAGATTCGTTTATTTTTAAAATTACTGATTAGCTGTCAGTAAATTTTTCATTTTTTTTTTTTTGTTTTAGGTCGGCGGTGTGAGACAACAGCAATACGTTTTGGCCACGCCAGGACAACCTGCAACACCTGTATCACAAGTGAGTATTTCGGTCACTAGAATGTTTGAAAAGCCTTTGGGGGAAAAAACCAGTCTCCAACCGTCCAAGTAGTTGTACGGGACACCGAACTTCAGAAAAATACTCACATTATTTCACTTACCACATCTAAACACAATTACAATGTAATATGACTTTACACTTCACTGTAAACTTTACTGCTACATGCTACTAATATTATAAACGCGAAAGTTTATAAGAATGTATGTGTAACGGATTTTAGCCAGGTGGTAGGGCATCTGCCCGACTGGATGACTACCACCCCTGGTCTAAAGTATGTCGCCATAACAACTTTGAGTTGTGTTCCGGCATTAATGACCAGGTTCTAGTCTCCCTTAAGAGAGCAGACCTTTGGTGTTGCAAATGTCCATAGGCGATGGTAACCGCTTTCCATCAAGGTCTGCCTGTCTGCTGAACTCCTGCAATAAAAATATGTATATATATATATATATATTTTTGTTGTTGTTGTTGCACTCTGTTGTTCGTGCCTACCCCGCAAGGGAACTGGTGTGAAGTTATGTATGTATGTATATATATATATATATATATAAATAACGTCCAATTGTGCAAAGGAGACAATTTAACAAGGTTTTAAGGGTTTGAAAGTTAGCCATTGAGGTTTTGAGAGAAGCGAATGCAGGGCACGTTTATCACGGTCGGTGGTCGCGGGCAACTCGCTCGGGTCGATCCCGAATAGGGTTGCCAGATTTTTTTTCAGCCTATAGGGTCAAATGCTTAAATAGGCAAATAAATACGGGAATTCAGTTTTTTACCCGGGACAAATAAAGAACAAAATTATATAGTGACATTCTTTATTTATTTTTTTTGATATTTCTCCGAGGAAGAAGTCAGTTTTAACATATTTTTATCGGTTTTAACATGTTTATAAAAATCAATACAATTATAATCGTAATTATAAACAGTCATCAACTCGCTTTTTATTAAATTAGGGGTACATTAGTACATTTTGATTTAATAATAAAAAACGAAGCACAGGGACATTTTAAACTAAGCCTAAAATAAGGGACGTCCCGGGAAATACGGGACGTCTGGCAACCCTAATCCAGAATGAAGTTCGTGCATTCGCTTACACTCTAGGCAATCAATTGGCTATTATTTGTTGCTTTAAAAGACTAAATACATGATAAATATTTTATCTTTTATATATATCTCGGCTCATGCAGCCGGCGAGTAACACAGTAATAATCTGAAATATTATAATCGCAGTATATTACACTAAATTATTATAATTACAATATTAAACGCAGCACAATAATAATACACAGAAATATTAGGACAACTCCAAGGGTTGCATCCACGCTTGTCAGGTGTCGAGCAGCAGTTTGCCCTCCAAGAATACTGCCTGACCACGTATTATGCGCTCCTTGTCCAACAGAGCTGTCGCTCTCTTCAACCGACGAACATAGAATGTCCCGTATTAGGCAATTCCACCTCCTTTTATACTGTCGAACTAACAACACGATGTGTACATACATACATACATAACTTCACGCCAGTTCCCTTGCGGACTAGGCACGAACAACAGAGCGCCATTTAGGCCCATTCTTACACACCTCACTTGCTTCTTTGACATTCATAACTCTTGTCATGCACACTCGTCTGTTCTTAAGGCTCCTGACAATCGTATGATCTGAAACTTATTATAAAGGTTATTAAAAATCCTAAAAACATTTATAAAATACTCAACAATATAATCTTCAGCGTATAAATACAACCCAGTTTTATATTTATGTTATATGTTTATTATATTTGTATATATAAAAAACTGTTTTATTTTAGGGGTAACACCGAGCGGGCCGTTCATACAACGCATTCTATCGTTAACAGTATGGATGTATGTTTCTTACCCTTTCACACAAAACCTACTGAATGGATTTTGATGAAATTTTACAATAATATAGCTTACACATGAGAATAACACATCCCTATTAATATTATAAATGCGAAAGTAACTCTGTCTGTCTGTCTGTCTGTCTGTCTGTCTGTCTGTCTGTCTGTCTGTCTGTCTGTCTGTCTGTCTGTCTGTTCCGTTTTCACATAAAAACTACTGGACCGATTTGGCTGAAACTCAGTATATATATATTTTCGATGCCGAGAATGAACATAGGATATTTTTTATCCCGGAAAATGGGATAGTTTCCGGGATAAAAGTATATTTGTCTCTCTGTTTGTTATCCTTTTATGGAAAGACTATTGGACCGATTTGGCTGATACTCGGTACATATGTAATTTGAATACCGAGGGTGGCCAAGGGATACTTTTCATTCCGGATACTGGGATACATTTATGTAAAGTTTATCCCGGAAACTAGGATAGGTTTTTTATTTGTGGTTTGCCATTTTCGTCATTTTGTTTATTTGGTCAATTTGGTCGTTTAGGAGGTTTTGGTAGTTTTGTTTGGCAGTTTTGGTAGTTGTGGTAGTTTTGCTATTTTCGGTAGTTTATGTTGGTAGTTTCGATTGTTTTGGTAGTTGTGGTAGTTTTGGTAGTTGTGGTAGTTTTGGTAGCTGTAGTAGTTTTGGTAGTTGTGGTAGTTTTGTTTTGTATATTTGGTAGTTTCGGTAGATTTGGTAGTTGTGGTAGTTTTGGTTTGTAGATTTAGTAGTTTCGGTAGTTGTGGTAGTTTTGGTAATAGTGGTAGTATTGGTAATTGTGGTAGTTTTGGTTTGTAGATTTGGTAGATATGGTAATTTTGGTTGGTAGATTTGGTAGATTCGGTTATTTTGGTAGTTGTGGTAGTTTTGATAGTTGTGGTAGTTTTGGTTGGTCGATTTTGTATATTCGGTTGTTTTGGTAGTTGCGGTAGTTTTGATAGTTGTGGTAGTTTTGGTTGGTCGATTTTGTATATTCGGTTGTTTTGGTAGTTGCGGTAGTTTTGATAGTTGTGGTAGTTTTGGTAGTTGTGGTAGTTTTGGTAGTTGTGGTAGTTTTGGTAGTTGTGGTAGTTTTGGTACTTTTGTTAGTTGTGGTGGTTTTGGTAATTGTGGTAGTTTTGATTGGTAGATTTGGTATTTGTGGTAGTTTTGGTTTGTAGATTTGGTAGTTATGGTTGGTAGATTTGGTAGATTCGGTTATTTTGGTAGTTGTGGTAGTTTTGATAGTTGTGGTAGTTTTGATTTGTAGATTTGGTAGATTCGGTTATTTTGGTAGTTGTGGTAGTTTTGATGGTTGTGGTAGTTTTGATTTGTAGATTTGGTAGTTTTGGTTGGTCGATTTTGTATATTCGGTTGTTTTGGTAGTTGCGGTAGTTTTGATAGTTGTGGTAGTTTTGGTAGTTGTGGTAGTTTTGGTAGTTGTGGTAGTTTTGGTACTTTTGTTAGCTGTGGTGGTTTTGGTAGTTGTGGTAGTTTTGATTGGTAGATTTGGTATTTGTGGTAGTTTAGGTAGTTGTGGTAGTTTTGGTTTGTAGATTTGGTAGTTATGGTTGGTAAATTTGGTAGATTCGGTTATTTTGGTAGTTGTGGTAGTTTTGATAGTTGTGGTAGTTTTGGTTTGTAGATTTGGTAGTTTTGGTTGATCGATTTGGTATATTCGGTTATTTTGGTATTTGCGGTAGTTTTGATGTAGTTGTGGTAGTTTTGGTTGGTGGATTTGGTAGTTTTGGTAGTTTCGGTAGTTTTAGTACGTTTGGTAGTTTTGGTCGTTTGTGTAGTTTACACAATATTTAGTTGTATAAATAAAACTAGAACGGGTTGAAATAGGGTATTAAATTTTGTATGGGGGACCAATCATTTATCAAATTTATAGATATAAAAAGTCATAATCTTTTAAAAAATGCGACTTTCACTCGGTCTGTCTGTCTGAATACCGAAAATGGACATAGATACTATTCATCCCGGTAGAAGGGATAGTTTGCGATATAAAATGAAGTAAATCTTCCGAGGGCAAATAGCACCAACATAAGAGTTTGACGCGCGGCGGAGCCGCGGGGTAAACTCTAGTAGGCTATAATTTATAAAGATATAGCGAAAATTATCCAAAATATAACGATTAAATTATGCTTGAACCAGGTAATATTCTGCGGCGGGGGAGTCGGGAATGTTGGCGCGGTTTCGGGAGGAGCCCCCGTCATCACTTCGGTGTTGCCAGCGGGCGGGGCTGTGCTCACGCCTCACCACACATTGCATCAGTAGTGATATGTACGCATTGAGGGTTGCCAGATAAAAGGTCAAGGTCGCCTGGAGGGCATAAAATTTGAGTGGGTCAAAAAAGCCACTGTCACACTGCCGGTGCCTATATCTTATTGTCTGTACATTTGTCTTACAGTATTACGCAACTAACAATTCCTCCCGGTGTACCCGCGCAGTAGGCCAATTTTAGTAGCGCGTGACAGCGTACGAATTGTGTAAGCGGAACAGAGTTAAGAATGCCTAGGAAGCAACACTACTATTTCCGCTTGCGAATAAAGTTCAATATCATTATATTAATACGTGAAGCAAAACTGTTGTAGAGATACAAAGGGATTTTTACGAAAATTGCGTGGAAGGAGGAGTATGAAATTTCGCACACTTATAGTTTATGTACAGAAGGAGTGCAGAATGCTAATATTTTATTTAATTACCATAAAAAATACATTAAATCAATAAAAAAACATTACACACACTACCATGTATTTGACACAGACACGCATATATACTCTTTTGTTTATTGTTAAAGTCAAATTAACAGTGTAGCCTTGGCGAAATCTGTGATTATAGAAGTGTAGTCTTTGACAACAGAACCTTAATAATGTTCAAACTTATAAGTTAAATTAATTATGGTCGAATTTTGACCACTAGTAGATTATTAATGCCTAGTAAGCAACATTGCTATTTCCGCTTGCGAACGAAGCTCATTGTAGATTATTTTGGAAACCGGTCTGCACTTCACTGCGCAGACGAAAACTGCCGATCGGAATTACAAGTTGTGTAAAACTGTAGTACTAATGATTGAAATTTTACTCAATATGACTAATGTCAATTTTCATAAGGTAGAAGAATGCCTAGTTGATATGATGCCTTTCCACGGCAGCAAGCAGGAAAGTGGCGACGGAAGTGGGCAGCGCGCGTATGTAAACGCAACTTACCCTGCTTGCTACTGTGGAAGTCGGCACCATTTAAACAAAAGGTTTACGAATTGTCAAAGAACTCTATATGTAATAGACTTGTGCAACGGCTCATTAAAAAGAAAAAAGAGATATAGGCTCTTTCGCTCTAAAGAGCTGTATCACTCCTTTAGCTCTTTAGCACAATAGAGACACAAATTGGATAGGGGTGTGCGAATAATTCGAACTTACGAATTATTCGTTCGGAATCGAATATTAATATTCGATTCGAAACTCGAATGACGAAATGAATCGAAACGATCTCTTGCCAATATTAGTCTAGATATTTTATGTTACTGACAGAAATGAACACATATTGAAATTGAGCAATTGTTATCTCCGGGTAATTGATTTTTAATCAAAAAGTATATTTTTTGTAAGTAGAATATTTTGATACGCGATGTAATGGAATTCAAATTGGAAACTTAGTCTAGATATTTTTTTGTTACTGACAGAAATGAACATATATTGAAATTGAGCAATTGTTATCTCCGGGTAATTGATTTTTAATCAAAAACTATATTTTTTAAGTAGAATATTTTGATACGCGATGTAATGGAATTCAAATTGGAAACTTAGTCTAGATATTTTTTTGTTACTGACAGAAATGAACATATATTGAAATTGAGTAATTGTTATCTCCGGGTAATTGATTTTTAATCAAAAACTATATTTTTTAAGTAGAATATTTTGATACGCGATGTAATGGAATTCAAATTGGAAACTTAGTCTAGATATTTTATGTTACTGACAGAAATGAACATATATTAAAATTGAGCAATTGTTATCTCCGGGTAATTGATTTTTAATCAAAAAGTATATTTTTTGTAAGTAGAATATTTTGATACCCGATGTAATGGAATTCAAATTGGAAACAATAGAAAATCCAGTGACATTTCGATAATTCGCGAATTATCCGAAATTTTTCGAATTATTCGCCGAATTTCGTATAATACGAATTATTTGATTCGAATTTCGAATCGAATATTAATATTCGATTCGATCCGAACGGTATTCGCACACCCCTAAAATCGGAACGATGCCTCTCGCTCTAGCTCTTTTAAGAGCCGAAAGAGCTAGAGCGAGGTGGCTGTGAGGCGCAAAAACTTGTTTTGATTTTACTTCAAAGGACATAAATATTTTTTGTTTCATATAAAAAAAATATCATATTATAAAGACGATTATGCAATATTTTTTGTTTCATATAAAAAAATATATCATATATATATATAATATATATATATGATACTTAAGCATGTATATATAAATATACATGCTTAAGTATTCTTAATTTTATATTTATAGGCAAAGATCTTTTTGCACTACGTATTGACGACATTGTGCCTCTATGTTAGCAACTGAGCTCATCGAGTCTTTGAGTCAATTGAGCCGTTGAACTATTCGTTTACTAACTGAGCGAATGAGAGATAAGTTTTAAAATGGAATATGGCTCATTCTTGTCTCTCAATCGCGAGCTACCCAAGTCTAATATGTAACATCTTTCACCTACCAGTCTATTCTGACACACGACAGTTTTATTCATTGGGGTTTCTACGACATTGGATTTGTTTAAAACGACGTAATGAAACTTGATAGCCATTTTGAGTATATATATATCGAGTGTACAGCGACTTGAGGTCGGGTTATCCCAATTCTGTTGTATTCATAAGCGCTCGTGTAGACGACACCGTGGATGTGCGGCCACCGCGCTGCTATTCGGTGAATTTCTATGTATTATAAGTCGACATGGCAGGTTTTTAGTGATGTGACATCACATACCAGGTAATCGATATCGATAACTTTTTGTATTTATTTAATTTGTTTGAGAAACATACGATAATTAATATTCTTAAATATAAAACACAAAATTAATACATATATCAATCAAGTTTCCACTAAAAATAATTTATATAATAAAAATAAAAATTGGCTCTAACAATTCATTATATTATAATATCAGCCCATAAATATCCCACTGCTGGGCTCGGGCTTCCCATTATAGGGGAATGGACAGTACACCCACCACTCTTGTCCAAGGCGGCTTCGCAGGTTTGACACATCGGTTATCTCGATGTGCAGGTTGCATCACGGTGTTTTCCTTCACTATTAGCACGTGATAATTGTAACAATATGCACATAGATCAGAAAACTGCCTAAGTGGTGCATGCGTTCCGGCCAGGATCGAACCCGCGCCCTTTGAGTTCGGGACGCGTGCGCTAGCCATTACGCTACCACGACTTCAATAATTAATTAATTAAAAAATTAAATTTTTACGAAATTTACCTAAAATGTCTATTTGAATGAAGTCAATAAAATAAAAAAGCCTTTTAATTCTTACTTTTTACAGTAGGTATTCTTCGTATGTTAATTGGTTAGTTATTTTCAATTAATTGTTAGTATTTCTTTCAAGACCACGGGCCATAAATATGGCCCGGACTTTTGGGGGGCTTGCGTGGGGCCATGGGAAGGCCAACACGTAGAGGCCCCTTGACAAATTTAATGTAAATGTGGCGTGACACTGACCGGCGTTTATCCCTGTCTACACTATATAGTAATGCACCCAAGGACAAGCCCCGACTAGTGTAGGAGTATTGTGGGAAATGAGGACAAAAAGTACCGGGCTATTGTGGTGAACTGCTAGTGGTACTGGGGGTCTGGGAATATGGGGACTATGGCGTCTGCCCGTCGCAATGTTCAGGGAACATGGAAAAATGAGCAGACGGTGACTCGCCACTCCCTGCATGGGCCCCAAAAAATGCCATAAAGACGGGATCAACATGGGTGTGAGTGGCTAAAGGGTGTCGAGAGGTGGGCTGCAGGTTCACCGAAGCTACTTCCGACGTTAGGCCATTTATCACTTCCACCCCTGGAGCTTGAGTCTTAGCTCTAGCGATCTCCATTCCGTGCCGGCTGGCTAAGGCAAGCACGGAGGCGGGGGCCTTGCCTTGACCCCCGGAGTCAGGTACGAGGTGTCGCTACTCACCTAAGGCTTCGCCACAAAGTCCCCCCTGCGGGATTATTAGTATTATTGCTGTTAGTTGGATAATTTATGTAAGAATCCCAAATTCTGTAAAGGCCCCCAAAGACGCCCATCTGGCTCTGTCCTGGGCTATTTGATACCAGTTGTTGAAGTCAATATTGAAATAAAACATAATGTCACCACAATAATTACTAATAAAAATAATATATTAAAATGAGAGTATAGTACATTATGGTACTAGTGTGTAACATTGGTGATTACCGCCGAGGCGCCATTGAGATTCGAGCCGTAGGCGAGGGTCTTAAGAGAGCCGAGGACGGTAATCATCAATACACACGTGTATCATACGACGTTTTTCAACACACTTGTGAATAAAATAACAACAAAAACTCATTTTATTTAGTAGATAAAAAAAGTTATATACGAGTGAAAGTTTTATTTATTAAACACGTACGAGTTAAAATTATCTATTTAAATAAGAAGTTGCATGAAATGAGCAAGCAATAGGAACATTAATTTATTTGTTCTATAGAACACGATCTTTTTTTTTGAAAAAAAAAAACTTTTTTAAGAACAAAGCAACCCAACCAATAAAATTTAAAAAAAAAATCTATAACTCACTAGTGAGTTATAATGTTTTTTAGTCACAGTTTGATTATGGGTGTCATTCTGTGCCTAATTGCGGTGACCATAGAGCCACTTTATGAGCAAGTGTGTTGAAAAAATTATTACCACCATCTTGTTTATTTCAAGTAATATTTTCAAACACAGCCCCTGTTCTGTGTCTGATTGATGGGGTATTCATAGAAACCATTTTGTGTATAATAACAGTTTTAAGCGCGGTGGTTTATTTGATTTTTATTATTCGGACGTTTCGGCCACTTTTCAGTGGCCGTGACCGCGGAAGACGAAGATGTCAAGTGTCAACGAGTATTGTCAAAGTTTTATTTAGCCTACCGCCAACTTGTTCATTTTAACAAGTCGCGAAAACTTAGAAAAAAAGCCTATTTTGTTGTTCAGTGCCTCAATTTTCTATTACTTTTCTTGGCTAATGTTTGGTGCTTGAGGATAGATTCATTCAATACACAACTATTATACAAGCAACAAGGTGAGCACCTTATACCCAGATTGCCATGTCGACCTGACGCGAAGCGAGAATGCGGTGACGGTGGTGCGGCAGCGACGTAGTCGTGGTGTCATGTACACGCGCGCTAACGTATAGTATGGTTTGTCTGTTATAATTTAATAATTTATGGGAGCTGCATACGTCTAGTCATCGCAGCGGACAACGAACGACTGGCTAGCGCGACACCGGCGCGCACATATAAATCGTTGCTCCATCTCGCTCGCACATCATCCGTCTCGCTCACACACTGTACTATATATCCTACTAGCTGTACGACTTGTTAATATTTGCACATCAGTTCATTCGGTTCACATCAGCACTCGACAATGAATACTACCCTCTGCCATCTGCCTCTACCTTCCGCTGCTACAAATTTAATCTATATATATAAAAGAATGTCGTGTTAGTTACACTATTTATAACTCAAGAACGGCTGTACCGATTTGGCTGAAAATTGGTGGGGACGTAGCTTAGAACCAGGAGACGGACGTAGGATACTTTTTATCCCGTTGGAACCGGTAGGTGGCGCTGAGATCGGGTTCTAGAGTCCTCCTAATCGCCTATAGCGATTTTAGTGATTTTGTTTTTGTGTGTTTGAGTGTGCCCCCGGATGGTTTAAATCCACAATTGGAACCGGTAGGTGGCGCTGGGATCGGGTCCTAGATTTTCAGAGCAGGACAACGTCTGCCGGGGCCGCTAGTACCTAATTAAATAGTTTGTTTCATAAATGACAATATTGGGATAGCCTGTCGATAACTTCAGTGTTTATATAACACTAATAAATGTTTAAAAAGTATCTACTTGTATAACTGAAGAAGTATACTAGGAATGATAATCTCAGTTTCGTGTATTGCACTGATGGTTTGTTTCGTTCTGCCCACTAGATGTTGCTAGTATTGACTCCTTATATTGTTACGTACGTAACACCTATGTATTCGAAGTGTTTTTTTTACTCTGCGATTGTTATTCTGTAGTATTCTTCTTCTCTGCTTTTAGGTTATTATTAGTTTTCTAAGGTCAATATTGTACATAATTAATGGTTTGTTTCTTCTATTTTATTAACATTAAAACCTGGTTAATAATGTTTTTATGTTATATACATTATTATGTGGAGGGAAGTATGGCATTTAAAAAAAAAGTTGTAAAATGAGTTTTGTGTTTTTAAGAAAAAAAATATCTATAGAGGTGAATTTGAAATAAATGTAATTTTTTTTTCTATTTCATGAAATACCCGCAATTGAAGAGGAGATTATGGCTACGTTCAATTAGGGACTCACGACGACCTTTCCGTTCCACTTGTTTGCCGGCGTTACAATCGTAAACCCAAGTGGAATGGATATTCGAGCGTTGTGTGATCGAAAATGATGACGTCATTAGTGACGTTTTCGCCACGAGCGCAACGACCGCGGTCGCCTCGTGGAACGGCTAACGGAGCGTTTTGAGCGTTGTGAGCTACTAATGGAACGCGCTGTAAATTTAGCACTAACCACTAATCTGCCATAGCTTCATATTGGTTAAAATTTGACATCAACTCCATGTAAGTAATATCAATTTTCTAGCAATGGCAAATAGTGCGGATATAGAAACCCGGCATAATAATGATAGAGTAATAGTTTTTGGATTATCATCGAAGCAAAGTGCTAGTAAATGAAAATTGAGCAATAAATAGACCGAGATCCGGCTGCGAGATTACTACGTTTATTGGTGGCAGTTGCTTCTTGTTTGGGAATTAAAACTCGATGTAATGGACTGTATGATTATTATTATTGAACTTTTTACACGAATCGAAATATACATAGAATAAGTGCAAATTATGCAAGAGAGTCGTCGTTTGAGAATTATAGTAGAATTGTGAAGAATTATGAATGAATGAACCGTTTTTGCCTCCAAGGCCGCTCCTATATCCCGGACGCGCGCCTAGCTGCTAATTGCGCGAGCTATGGGCGTCGGCGGTATGCGGGGCGCGGAGAGTAGGTGTGCTCCGGCGGGCGGGTCAGGGGGGGTGCTCTCTGTCCGCAACAACGTTCATGTGTTGATTAATTAAAATCTAGTTTTTATATATAACTAGCTGACCCGGCAAACTTCGTACCGCCTCAGAATCAATAAATAAAAAAGCTCAATGAATACGTTTGACTTTCAAAACAACAAAAAAAAAACATGAAAAAATAAACTTCATTTTTAAATCTAATTTGATTTCGGAACAACTTTTAAATTTAATTGATTTCTAAACGACGGGACGAACATCAAATGTTTGACAGGTAGGAATAGTTGCTAAGGGAAAGCGAAATTGTTGTTTTTTACTATATTCCAAGCATTTTTTTCATATTTACTCATTTTTAAACCTTCCCTGGACTTCTACAAATAATTCAAAACTAATATTAGCCAAATCAGTCAAGCCGTTCTCGAGTTTAAGCGAGACTAACGAACAGCAATTGATTTTTATCTATATATATATAGGGTAATACATTTTTGCTAGATTGCCTGTAAAAATGTGGCCGCTAGTATTTTTAGTAATATGATATTAGTTTTGTAAATTGGGAAAAAAATAATTCACTTGATAATAAAATAAATTATATATCAAGTTAAAGCTAGTTTTTTTTGTGTATCGTGGAATAGGGTTGCCTATATAAAAGTGGCCGCAAATAGGGGTTGCCAGCTCGCGGGTGTCGAGGCCACCGGGGGACCTTGCCGGCCTCCACCCTCACGCAAGCCGCGAGGAGGCAACAACAAAGCGCCATTTAGGCCCATTCTTACACACCTCACTTGCTTCTTTGACATTCATAACTCTTGTCATGCACGCTCGTCTGTTCTTAAGGCTCCTGACATAACCTTCTGCTAGTACACGATCAATGTGATCATGGAAGGTGTGTCGTGGCCTTCCACGACTTCTGCATCCATCCACTTTTGCATTGTATATCTGTTTAGACATTCTTTCATCATGCATTCTTTCCACATGCCCGAACCACCGGAGCATTCCTTTCCTTAAATAACACACGAACGTAGTAAACTTGCATCCGGATCTCGGTCTAAAAAGGTATAACTTTGAAAAAGCTCATAGATTCTACATTTATAGAGGGGATTATCAGTCTGGTTTCTTTCTCGTTTTAAATAAATAAATATCAATAGACTTTCAATCAACATTATAAGATTTTTCTCTCCATTTTTCAAAATGCTTAGTCTCAGTGAAAGTAGAGCTCTTAAGGCATTTTGAAGCTCCAAGTGTCAAGTTTTGAGATGACATACTACAAAGTCTAGTATTATTTTACTGCATCAAAACGCAAGCGAAGAAAGATCAAATAGCCGCTTGCATAAGGATGGCCTTTAAATAAAATTAGTTAAATCATATTAAACTGCCTGTTGCGGAGATAACCCAAGGAATGATAAGCTTTTGGATAATGAGTGTATTTAATGGAAAAATGGTAAAAAATACATTGCAATTATTACATGTGCCAGACGGAGAGAATATTAATTATTGACAACTTAACTTCAAAACAATTAAAAAACACATATAAAAAAGTTCCAGATAAAAGGAGTACGCAACACTGCCTAAATACGTTTTACACAGAACGTATTGACAGTTCTTTAAACATATTTAGCGGCAAATCTTGCGATGTGCAAGACGCTAATTGTATTTAAGGGTGTTAAATACGTTTTGTGTTTCTTAAATAAATTTAAGCAACCTTATGCAAGCGGCCTCTGGAAATTAAGGATTTAGCGCTCGTGTAGATGGCACCGCCACCGCGTCGCTGTTCTGTGAATTTCTATGTATATGGGAATAAAAGCGTTGCCGCGGCACGGTGGCAGTGTCGTGTACACGTGTGCTTAGTTTTTTCAGAGATACGTTTTTACCGAACGACTGTCGTTCCTTAGTACGCATTCTTCAGTGTTTTTAATTAATTTATTGAATATAGCGGTGTATTTTATAATTATTATGTTGTATACAAATTGTATCAAATAAAGGTAGGAACGTTATCACCTTGTTTCATTTTATAAACTTGTGGGCCCGACAGACATTGTCCTGTCTTAAAAAAAAAAAACTAGGATCCGTTTATAGCGTCATCTACCGGGTCCAATTGTGGATCTAAACCATCCAGGGACCTACTGGAAAATACACGAAAAAAATCTTGTGAACCGATTTCAGTGCTATCCATTGGGTCGAATTGTGGACCTAAACCATCCAGGGTCTCACCCAAACACAATTTCATTAAAATCGGTCAAACCGTCTTTTAGTTTTAGCCAGACTAACGAACAGCAATTGATTTTTATATATAAGAAGAATATTTTCTTTATTTTTTTTTTATTGCAGAAGTTCAGCAGACAGGCAGACGGCCCACTGGATGAAAAGCGGTTACCCTCGCCTATGGACATTTGCAACACCAAAGGTGCTACAAATGCGCTGCTGCTCTCTTAAGGGAGACTGGAACCTGGTGACTAATACCGGAACACAACTCAAGGTTGTTATGGCGGCATACTCTAGACCAGGGGTGGTAACCATCCAGTCGGGCAATTGCCCTACCACCTGGCTGTGGGTTTTTTTGTCGCCTCTTACGACAGGCCGCCCGGCCGCAGGAAATTGTATTCTTTCTCCGTTCCTGCACGGATAAAATTCTATCATATTTTAAAAGTGTACGGTTCAACGTACATCGTTTTGCAGATACTGCGGCCTACTTATCGCTATTTAGTCATATAGTTTAAACTACAAGGTCTATATTCTTCAAGCTTCAACAACTACTGCGAGCATCTTCCAATACCAACAACTACTATGCGAGTGTACAAACTGTACAAAAAGACGTTATTTTAATGCCTGTTCTTTTATATATTTTTTTATTTAAGTTTATGGCTTGGCAGCTAGGCCTTTAAGCCAAATCTTAGTTTACAATATAGTTTCTTCATTTTCTTAAACCTATGCGTAGCACAGCTGAACTGTAGGTAATCAGCTAGTGCCATTCAACGGAGTTCTTGTGACAACTCAAAAGGCCACATTTGACTATACAGTTCACATTTCTCACAAAACACATAATTACTACTCAAAACTATCAATATCCTACAACTATTGTTCATTTTAGAGTAATTTTACACATTTTTAGAAAATAAAACTGCACAGCACAACATCTCCTTTCAGTTCCTGCCAAAAACTCCCTGTTCTTTTATAGGTCATTGTAATTTTGTAGTGATGTGACTTCACATATCAGGTAGTCTATATCGATAATTGTTGTGGTATGTAACAAAATAAGTATAAAATTATTACTACCTCTTCTTATTTCATCGTTTATCACTATTTAAAGTAATATTTTCAAACACAACCCTATCCAGTGAGTGAGTGACAGGAGATTTATAACGCTCGGGCTCCGTCTTGGATAATATTATACTAATATATAAAGCTGAAGAGTTTGTTTGTTTGCTTGTACGCCCTAATCTCAGGAACTACTGGTCTGATTTGAATTGAATTCTTTCAGTGTTAGACAGCTCATTTATCGAGGAAGGTTACCTATAACCTTCCTATAATACATAGCCTACTATATGTCATCACGTTAAGACCAATAGGAGCGGAGCACCAATGAAGAATGTTTCAAAATTGGGGATTTTTTTAACTATTCCACGCGGAGGAAGTCGCAGGCAGAAGCTAGTCACAAATAAAGAGGAGTTTTTGGCGGGAAGGGGACGTTCTGTATAGTTTTATTTTCAAAAATGTGTAAAATTACTCTAAAATAAACAATAGCTGTAGGATATTGATGGTTTTTGAGTAGTAATCATGTCTTTTTGTGAGAAATGTGAACTGTATAGACAGATATCGCCTTTCGAGTTTTCACAAGGACTCCGTTGAATGGCGTCAGTTGTAGTCTACAATTGTACTATACCAGCGCGTTCCACTGATAGCTCACAACGCCCAAAATGCTCCGTTAGCCGTTTCACAAGGCGACTGCGGTCGTTGTGGTCGTGGCGAAAACGTCACTAATGACGTCTTCATTTTCGATCACACAACGCTCACAACGACCCATGTCAAGAGGTGGGTCGAATGACCGTTCCTCTTGGGTTTACGATTGTAACGCCGGTAAGCAAGTGGAACGGGGAAAATCGCGGTCGTGAACGTGGTCGTTATGAGTCTCTAATGGAACGTAGTCTACGAAGATTTATACATCAGTATTGGCTGTATGAGCTAAGATTCCTTTGCCTGCCTTTGTAACGCATTCTACTACTACTACTCACAAATAACGCATGAAGCCTCTCGCTACATTTGCGTGAAACGTCACTAACACTGACATAATCCCAGAAAAAGTAACAGACACAAAGAAAAGCAGTTTTATTATCCGGATGTAGAATATATTAGTCATTAGGCGGTTTCCGGTGTGATATATCAAGTTCGCAATGGAATTTAACATTGATTCATTGATAAGCACTAGACTTCAGTAAATACTTTCTTGGAACATTAGGCACTTTGTGATATATATAGGACAGATGACACATATTACAATAAATGCTAACATTAATTACATGATATAAAAATTAATATATCATAAGGAAAGCTGAGTCATCCTCAGATTGATTAATAGTAAAATAAATAAAAAATTTCTTAAAGTTGATTCTATTGTCAACTACCCTATTGGGGGCCAGCCCCATATTACGTCACACGTTAAAGGGAGGCAGGACGAAGTGTGGGAGTGATCATAATTTTCGTAACGTCATTTCGAAATCTAATACATTTAAGCTTTAAAACACGATGTATTTTTTTATTGCAGGAGATCAGCAGACAGGCAGACAGCCCACTTGATGGAAAGCGGTTACCATCGCCTATGGACATTTGGAACACCAAAGTTGCTACAAATGCGCTGCTGCTCTCTTAAGGGAGACTGGAACCTGGTCACTAATGCCGGAACGCAACTCAAGGTTGTTATGGCGACATACTCTAGACCAGGGCTGGTAGCCATCCAGTCGGGAAATGCCCTACCACCTGGCTGTGGGTTGTTAAGTCGCCTCTTACGACAGGCCGCCCGGCCGCAGGAAATTGTATTCTTCCTCCGTTCCTGCACAGATAACAGTCGGATAAATTGAACTATTAATGAAAAACTTCAAAATATTTCCAAATCTATTTGTATGAAAATAGTGTTTAAATTATTAAAAAAATATTTAAATGGTAATAAAACGAATTACGGAACTGTTGTTTTAATTTAATAATTTCTCAATGTAAAATTGGTTTATTGGAGCCGAACGATATTGCACGTGACGATGGTAGGCGTCCTGACGGAATTACTCTAATTCCTTGGCAGCGTGGCAAGCCTTTGTTGGGGATGCGACCTGCGTAGACACGTTGGCCGCATCTCATTTACCAAACACGTCTAAATCAGCCGGTTCAGCGGCGAAACAGCTGAATCACTCAAGCGGCGCAAATATGCAACTCTCAGTGAGAGTTATATGTTTGTGCCGTGTGCTGTCGAGACGCTTGGACCGTAAGGTCCTGAGGCCATGAGCCTCTACCAAAAATTATCAAAACGACTCATTGACTCTTCAGGTGATCAGAAGACTCGTCCCTACCTCGGGCAACGGATCAGTATGGCGATCCAGCGAGGAAACGTAACCAGCCTTCTGGGCACCTTACCCATAGAAGACGGTGATCTAGGCTCAGTATTCTACTTTTAATCTTAAAGGACTATGGGTCGAATACAATATAAATTAGTTTTCTTTTATTGTATTAGACTATTTATGGTATTTTTCTTAAGTTTATGGCTTGGCAACTAGGCCTTTAAGCCAGGCGCAGTTGTATTGTAGGCTACAATCCACACCATTCAACGGAGTTCTTGTGAAAACTCGAAAGGCCACATTTGGCTATACAGTTCACATTTCTCACAAAAACACATAATTACTACTCAAAAACTATCAATCCTATCCTACAACTATCGGTCATTTTAGAGTAATTTCATTTTTAGAAAATAAAACTGCACAGCACAACGTCCCCTTTCGGTTCCCGCCAAAAACTCACTATTTATGGTAATATGTGATGTCACACTAGTGAGGAGTCTCATGGACGTGACCAGCTGTGGTAAGGACGGGGGAGGGGTCGAAAATCATGACATTCGTGTGACGTAATTTGTGGATGGTACACATACATACATAACTTCACGCCAGTTCCCTTGCGGGGTAGGCACGAACAACAGAGCGCCATTTAGGCTTATTCTTACACATCTCACTTGCCTCTTTGACATTCATAACTCTTGTCATGCACGCTCGTCTGTTCTTAAGGCTCCTGATATCACCTTCTGTTAGTACACGATCAATTTGATCATGGAAGGTGTTTTGTGGATGGTGCCTTGTACATATGCGCTAGGTCTTACTCAATTTAAGGATTCGGACACTGACTCTAAAATGTGGGATATATTCATCTTCGGCTTCTTAAGGACCTATATCGTTTAGTCAGATTTCAAAATGAACAATTCATAACGTCCGTGCTTCCTCGAAGCACTATTGATAAGGCCATAAGATATCCGTAATTCGATTCATCGCTATTAATATATAAATGTGAAAGTATGTGTATTTGTTTTTAATTGACGTGGATATAATAATAATTTTTCTTGCCCTGAAGTCTGAGGTAGGTAAGAAGCGAGCATCACGATATGTGATTCCGAAGGACAAGAGATAAGGAAGAACTGAAAGGTGGTCGTAAGCAGAGGCGTAGTAATAGAAAATGGCGCCTAGGGTACACATCATAGTTGTGCCCCTTTGTAAATTATAAAATAGGATAGAATACATATTTGTTGTTCATCAAATAAACTGCTTGTACTAGCAGAAGGTGATGTCAGGAGCCTTAAGAACAAACGAGCGTGCATGACAAGAGTTATGAATGTCAAAGAAGCAAGTGAGGTGTGTAAGAATAAGCCTAAATGGCGCTCTGTTGTTCGTGCCTACTCCGCAAGGGAACTGGCGTGAAGTTATGTATGTATGTATGTACCAAATAAACAATTATAGAACGAATAATTACAACAATTTAAGGGCAAAACAAAAGGCGGCCTTATCGCTTAAAGCGATCTCTTCCAGGCAACCTGACTGAGAGGATACTTTTAACAACTAATGTCTAGATATAATTAAATAAAAAGCAGTAAAATAAAAAAGGAAGAACAGTACAATGTGGATAGTAAACAGCTTTAAAAAATTGTCTTCTACATACATAAAAAATCCCTGTCACAGTGTTTTTATTTTTATTTTTATTTTTATTGCATGAGTTCAGCAGACAGGCAGACGGCCCACTGGTGGAAAGCGGTTACCATCGCCTATGGACATTTACAACATCAAAGGTGCTACAAATGCGCTGCTGCTCTAAAGGGAGACTGGAACCTGGCCACTAATGTCAAAACACAACTCAAGGTTGTTATGGCGACATATGAGTTTCTGACGTGGTCCTTCCGCGTGTCTGCACACACCCACTGAAGCATATTCATTTTCTTGACACGCAGCTCCTGCTAGTTTTTTTATTTATTGCAGGAGTTCAACAGACAGGCAGACGGCGCACTTGATGGAAAGCGGTTACCATCGCCTATAGACATTTGCAACGCCAAAGGTGCTACAAATGCGCTGCTGCTGTAAAGGGAGACGAACCTGGTCACTAATGCCGGAACGCAACTCAATGTTGTTATGGCGACATACTTTAGACCAGGGGTGGTAGCCATCCAGTCGGGCAAATGCCCTACCACCTGGCTGTGGGTTGTTTGGTCGCCTCTTACGACAGGCCGCCCGGCTGCAGGAAATTGTATTCTTTCTCCGTTTCTGCACGGGTAATAGTGCTGCTCGTGTCGCTCAATTACAGGCCACGCTTCACTGCCATACGAAAGGACAGGGCTAATGATGGATTTGTAGGGCTGTCCTTTTGTTCCGGCATTTCGGGGTCGCTAATGACAACTGTCACCACACGCCACTTGGCCCAAGCTGCTGGTATACGGGCCTTGACGTTATGGTCGATGTCCCTGGAGGTTGAAGGTGATACATATAAGTCAAAAATTAAGATTGCTTCCTATTCTATGCAGTACAGGGTTTCGCAACGTGTGGTTGCTATTTAAGGAAAAGTGGCTAGAAAACACAAGCAATACGTCTAGCTTGTTAACTAGACGTATTGCTTGTGAATTTTTGGGTGTTCCCAGGCTAACAATCAATGGAAAATTCATTTACAAAATTCACCATGCCAGAATCGAACCCGGTACGATCGCGTTTCAATTCGGCCTACAAAAGCTTAAACCGCTCAACCATAAAGACACTTATACTGCCATCTGACTGTGGGATGTTTTGTCGCTTACGTATACGTACATCTAGCTTGTTAACTAGACGTATTGCTTCTTAATTTTTGGGTGTTCCCAGGCTAACAAACAATGGAAAGTTCATTTACAAAATTTACCATGCCAGAATCGAACCCGGTACGATCGCGTTTCAATTCGGCCTACAAAAGCTTAAACCACTCAATCATAAATACACTTGTCCTGCCACCTGACTCTGAGTTGCTTTGTTGCTTACGACAGACAGGCCGCCATGCCAAATGTTCATAATCTATTTTTTTTCTTCTGTGAAGGTCACGTTACTGCTTGGCACTAACGGAAGACCAGCGTTGATTGTTATCAGCCAGCATTTGCTGAGTTAGGGCCTGTTTAGAGTTAGTTAACTTTTGGCTTCTATTAAACTGCTTATGTATACTTTTATAATTTTAAATAACTCTAAATAAACATTATTTTCTTTCTTTCTTTTTTACATGCCGCAGGAATTCTTTCTCCGTTCCTGTACGTATAAATAAACTGTTAGATTTTTGATGAACCACCTTACTTTATCTTTCGCCTGCGACATTATAACAATACAGAACCGACCCTAGCGTTTCTTATCACAACAATTTGATATAACTGATATCTATACTACGAATCCAAACAGATAAGATATATCCATGAAAAACGTTACTGATTACTCGATAGCCGACATTTTAGTTCTAAAAACGCTTACAGACAGACCGTTGGAAGAAAAACTGCGAATAAAAGTACTAATTGTAGTCCTATTTGTGTTATTTTGGTTTTAATGTTTCAAATATGGCTGTTAACAAGTTGATTACGTTGTTATGGGTGGTCGGTGTTGTTTCCGCGCAAAATTGTAAGTGATTTTTGTTATGTAATTGAATGATTCATATTGCCACTCCCATATTGTATGCAATCTGTAGAATGTATAATGCAATGTCGTAGGAGTTTAATACAATTTTTGGTCCACTTTAAGTTTTTGGGGTTTGATACTTAAAGCTGGTTTACATTGATCCAGTTATAATATATAAATAATATCAGCCCATAAATGTCCCACTGCTGGGCTCGGGCCTCCCATGATAGGGGAACGGACGTATACCCACCCGCCACGCTTGTCCAAGGCGGCTTGGCAGGTTTGACACATCGGTTATCTCGATGTGCAGGTTGCATCACGATGTTTTCCTTCACCGTTATTAGCACGTGATAATTGTAAGAATATGCACATTAGATCAGAAAACTGACTAAGTGGTGCATGCGTTCCGGCCAGGATCGAACCCGCGCCCTTTGAGTTTGGGACGCGTGCACTAGCCATTACGCTACCACGACTTGATCCAGTTACTGACTTTAAATTCGAAGGAAGCCTGCTGGCCTTATACTGGCATTGTGGGGCGCTGAAGCAATGGACTGTATGGGAAATATAGATGTCTGGCTTAGATCCTTGCACTAGAAAAGTAGCAGAAGCTCCACCAACCTTGAGATCCGACTCTCCTGGCTTGGTTCTAGTTGCAGCACACAGAGGAACAGCGCACCGCACCAAATTCACTTTGGAGTGGTTACTTCTGTTCACTAGTATCACACAATTTCATTCATTGCGATTTTTCGCAGGTTTACTGCAAATTATGATTTGGTTAGGTTAGGGACATTTTAATGAATACATTTTTCATTTAAACATATTTTATTTTTTATCTGCCAATGGCAGTGGCCTTTTGTAGGACGCTTTAAACTTGGTTAGCATGGAGATATGCAATATGTGTTTGTATGCAGGTTTTTTTTATATCTTTATTTAGAAAGGGCTTTGTCGCTTAGCGGCCATGACACCCCGTAAAGTACCCAAATCCTAAATAACATTTCTAATAAAATCTAATTAATTTAAACTAAAAATAGAGTTATATAGTTTGCAAAATATCTTGGCATCTCCCGATAAAGGAAATGCCAGAATGCTATTGCATTCTCCCACGGCAGATAAATTTCGCTCTCGAAGTAACTCTTTTCGTAGTTCTTCGTTCCGAACACATTCCATCAGAACATGTTGGACATCTTCAGTCACATTGCATGTTATACAGTTGGGGGAGTTAACTTTCTTAATGAGATATCCAAACTTGTTTGAAGGAATGTGTCCGGAACGTAATCTGAACAATGTTACAACATCTATGCAGGTTATTAATGTTGTTGTATAATATTTACAGTCAAAGTGTGCATTTTGTCATCATCACCAACGTTATGTCGGAATTTGGAGAGGGATGGAAGTCAAGCAGTCTGTCTGAGCGTCGAGTCTAAGTAAGATCACTTCTTTATCTATAATATTACAAAATTCTATAGATGCCGTGTCTGTACCTTGAAGCTATTTACAAAAAACAACTGGACTAGACTCCACTATATAAACGACTGCGAATCTGACGTATTTTTTTAGAATTCTTGTCTGTTTTCGGTTTGTCTGTTTATTCGGGATTCACGTAAAAACTGCTGTGCCGATTTCGATGCGGTTTTCGCTGATCGACAGCTAATTCTTAGTTTTAAAATCTGCGCTTCATTTTTATTCTATTCTATTCTATGACGGCCTCTGTGGTTCAGCGGGCTAAGCCTTTGTCGGCCTACCTCACTGCAACGCAGAGGTTCCGGGTTCGATTCCTGTATTAGTAAATTTTGGAAAAACGTATTTTCTCCGATATTTACTATGGTCTGGGTGTCTGGGATCGGCCCCAGCGTAGTTCGTTGTATATTTCCCATAACACAAGCGTAACTTGCTTAATTTGGGGATGTACAATGTGTGTGTTTGTCTGCCGATTATTATTATTATTCTGGAAATGCCGTGGGAAATTATCTGGGAATTATTTAAAATGGCCAGATTGAAAAGTAATTGAACTCTGTGATTTTTTTACTAATCGATAGCAAATTTTATGTATTAAGTTTAAACTATGGAAATAACACAAGTACATATAATAAAAAGTTAATATGTGGGTATCTCTCAATAATTTTAACTCGTCTCGAATTAAAAAAAAAAAAATTTTTTTGCAGATTGACATCTATACAATACCAAATTGTTACGCTGCGCTCTCCTAAGTGCGGGTCACTAATCTCAAAGTTGAATTAAAAATGCCAAATGTTGGCTGTTTTTTTTTTAAATTTTTTTGCAGGAAATTGTAGTTCCTGAGTTCAGAACTATACAAACACGTATAACAAAGATAGGCACAATCAGTACAAACTGCACGATTCAATAACACGCGCCAAGTCCCACTGGATGGAAAGCGGTATAAGTGTGCCCGCCCATCGCCTAGAAATCCTAAGACATTATTGCATAAAATACCACAAGGCCAATAAATAAGTAAACAGAAGAACAAATGCGGGAAGGCTGCTGCTCTCTTGTAACTAAAAGTGAGGTTGTCTGAAAAAAATGAACGAGTCAAGGGGATGTGGAAATCACAAATTTATTGTTTCTCTGTTTGTCTATGCCGGGCCTCTTCCTATGCCGGAGGACGTATCCCCCGGCTACTGCTAAGTCTGGTCCATGCGTGGGGCGGTCTGTAACGCGCCCCACGGGAAGAGAGATGAGCGCGCGCGGAACACTCGCGCTCTCATCTCGACGGCATGTGCAGGTGAGTGAGAACCCCTATACCCCTAGGGGCCCCACCCGCGCCGCCCGCTTACGGCGGCCGAAGGTCACTGTCTGACCTCCGGCGTCGGCGCGTCCTCCTTTGGCGGGAGCGGAGCAGGGAATTACGCTCACGCTCCCGTTCCGCCTCCTCCTTCGCGAACATGACTTGCTCGCAGAAGGAGGAGACGGCGTCCCATCCGGTGGAGCTCCCGACCATGGTGCGTACCACGGCCGGGAGCGAGGTGTCAAGTCCGGTATGGGCGACGAGCTCCCGGCGCTGCTCCGTCCAGGCTGGACATGCCTGGAGAGTGTGCAGCGCCGTGTCCTCGTCGCCCGTGTCACAGTGATGGCACCCTGACGTGGCCTCGCGGCCGAGGCGACACAGGTACCTTCCGAAGCAACCATGCCCCGTCAGGACCTGTGTCAGCCTGAACGTCAGGGTGCCGTGACTTCGTCTGATCCAGTCGTGCAGGACGGGCCTCACCGCCTCAATGGTGGCGGGGCCCGCGCTGGGGCGTCGTAGGCGATCTTCCCAGACCCCCACGGCTACCTGGCGGAGCTCCGACCGGCACGCCTCGATCTCGCGAGGCGCGGGTCTGGTGCCCCTAGCCAGGGCCTCTTTGCGCCACACATACAGTGACGCCAGGACCCTGGCTTCCAGGTCCCATGGGGGGGATCCGGCCAGTAGCGAGGCCACTTCGAAGGACACCGTACGGTATCCTCTTATTGCCCTGACGGCCAATATGCGTTGCGCTTGACGCAACAGCGCCGCGTTTTTGGCCGTCAGGCGGTCTGACCACACAGGGGCCCCGTAAAGGGCCATCGAACGTACGATGCCTTCGAAGAGTTTCCGGCACGTGGCGTTGGGCCCCCCGACGTTGGGGAGCAGGCGCGAGAGCGCACCGGCTGCCCCTTTGAGTCTGGGGAGCAGCTGCCGAAAGTGTGCCGAAAAATCCCATCGGCTATCGAGGACCAATCCCAAGTATTTCATGGTTCCACCGATGCCGATGCGGATGCCTCCTACTATGATGCAACTGTCCGGAGGTGGACGATTACGAGGACCGTGAAACATCACGGCCTCGGTCTTCTGTAACGCCACCTCCAGACCGAGACGCCGGATCCTGCCTACTATTGTTGACACCCCAGCCGTGCCTAGAAGGCACGCCTGCCGATGGGTCCTCCCGCGCGCGGCGATCAGCGTGTCGTCTGCGTAACATACGACGCTGACGCCCGGGAGGACCCGACACCTCAATGTCCAGTCGTATGCGATGTTCCACAGGAGGGGACCTAGAACCGACCCCTGTGGAACACCGCACACCATGGCTCGCCGATTCCATCCCTCGTGGACCGGGTAGATGACGGCTCTGCTATTTAGGTATGCCCCGACTATACGGCGGAGGTAGGTCGGCACCCCGAAATATCGGAGTGCCTCCATGATGCATGCCCAGGGCAAGGAATTGAATGCGTTGGCGATGTCTAAGGACACCGCCAACAGGACCTCGCCCTGGGAAACTGCTTCCTCCGCCAGGCTTCTCAAGCGCATGATCGCGTCAATCGTGGAGCGCCCCGTGCGGAAACCGAACTGGTTGTCCGCCAGGTCCGGCCCCGTCGTCGATAGATGCTGGACGAGGCGGTCGACGATGATACGCTCAAAGAGCTTACCGACCTCGTCCAGCATCAGTCGGGGCTCCAGGGCGTCGTAGGACAGAACCCACGCACGCCCTGGTATGCCGTCAAGGCCGGGGGCAGCGTTCTTGGCCTTTAGCCGTAGCATAGCCACCCCCAGCTCTACCCGGTCCACGGTGGGCACAGGGTCTCTATCCGCGCTGGGCTCCGCCTCTGGCGGTGCCATAGCAGGAGGCATGTGCTCAGCCCGTGAAGGGAACAGAGCGCCAACAACGTCCTGAACGACGTCCCCGGGGAGAGACTCTGTTAGCGGGGGCGCCCAGGCCCGGAGCTTGTTCGGAGCGATTTTGAAAGGCCGCCCCCAAGGGTCTTGGTTTAAGCTATCCAAGAGCTCCCCCCAGGCAACGTTTTTTGCGTTGCGGATTTCAATCCGCAATGTCCTTCTGGCGTTTCTGTACCCCTCGTACATGCATGCGCGCCTTAGCCCCTCCAGTACGGGGTTCCACCAGTACACCTTACAGAAGGGCTGGAATCGGCCCCTCCTCGGCATCGCCGCATCACAGACGCCTGTGACCAGCGACCGTAGGTTCTCTGCCTCCTGCTCTACATTTACATTTACATCGGGAGGGTTCACCTCGGGCCCTGATGCCCATGTGGCGACGATCAGGGCCTCTTTGAACGCCTCCCGATTCAACTTTTGTAATGCCCAGCGCGGACAGTCACCTACCGGGGATTCTCGGGACGGCGGGTCCGGATTTCGGGCGGAGACGCTGAACCGTATATAACGGTGGTCGGAGAGCGTCTCCACCCCCGTGACAACCCTCCAGTCCCGCACACGGCGCACCAGTTCAGGGCTGGCAAATGTGACGTCTACTATTGAGCCGCCCTGCTGGCGCACACACGTGTGTACGGAGCCCCGGTTGAGAACTACGAGACCCTTTTCGATGGCCCATTCTTCCAGTGCCTCGCCACAACCATCTCGCCAAAACAAAGAGACACACTAGAAAAATGAACTCTATTCTAAATGTGATTAGTGTCAAATCGAGATGATTTCATACTAAATCAAAATTCCAATAGTATTATTACTGTTATAAAAATCTTTTTCATTTTTATAACGTAACTAGTATTTGCCTTCGACTTCATTTTCATTACTTAGATAGCAAAGATTAAAGTTATTTTATCAATATGTAAAATTGAATAAATATTTAATATGACAATACATGAATCCTGGATATATTCATAAACTCCCGATATTTGTAATTTACTAAAGACTTATTCAACTACAGATGTTTCTTCACTAAGGATTTCTAATAATTACAGACAGTGTCTTGTGATTTGCGAACATTGCGTCAAAGTTGATCTAGTGGTTTGGAAGTGGAAGGAAATCCCGGGAAATCTCAAGAGTCCCAATATGGTCATGTATAAAAATGTCATAAAGTATTAAACTATGCTGTAATAAGAGTAACACGAATAGTTTTCATGCTATATCTAGGCGCATTATTCCCAAGAAAATTTTGGAACTTTCCGTCACTAAAGTATAGGAGTAAAAACATGAAAAAGTGAATCCAGTTTCCTGACAAATTACACTAGAATTCCCATGATATTAGCTTTTTCAGCATTTAAGTAAAAAATGTCTGTATAATAGTGAAAACCTCATAGAAATTAACATATTTATGAAAAAAAAAACATTAATTGTTTCAATTTTCCATCAATCAAACAATTGGATCCCAATTGGTTTTTTTAATAGCTTCAATGTACAGACAAAGCTATTTTACAATATTAACTTAATTTTAACATTTCATTTGACATAATACACTATGTATATGTGAGTATATTTTCTATGTATATGTGAGTTTGTTGAAATATCTACTAAAGAGTTTCAATACATAAGAAATTTAGAATTCGAGATAAACCTTTTTTTATCAGCAATGAATAATTGATGTTTCTTGGATACTATTTTAATGTCTAATACGTATATGAATTCTCATGATCTATACTGAGATCATACTATACATATATATAATATACCCCAGTCATTGAAAAAAGCTTAATCTAACGTTCTGGTGAAATCGTATCGGAATCAGCCAATTTTTATGCAGTATAACGACTTTAATAGGAATTTCCCGGAATATAAACTAACAAAGCATTCGGAAAAGAACGTAAACCATCGTTTTAGTATCAATTGAATCTGAATCAACTAATTGTTATGCAAATAAATAATTGATACTTTTTCTATTTTTACTTATTTGAAAAAGAAAGTGCATTGTGTTTTAGTATAAGCTAATTTATATGCATACTAACCACTAGAAACCACCCTCGGGAAAATTTCCGTGAGATGCCCAGGACACAAAGTATTGCTGTATTTAAAAAATAATGTATCGTGTCTAAAATCGTGTAAGAATAAATAAACTAATTTGTAAGCGTCCTAACAACTTTAACCAGCTCCTGAGAAAATTCGCGGGATCCCCAGGATAAAAAGTATCACAGATTTAATTTCAGAAAATTTGCTATCAATGAGTAAAAACATCGCATCGAAATAAGAAAGCTTTTTTTATTCTGGCCTCTTTAAACCGTTCCCGGAAAATTTCCCGTGCGATTCCGGAATAAAAGGTAGCGCAGAATTTAAGTGTGAGAATTTGCTCACGATCAGCGAAAATCGAATCGCAATCGGCCTAGTAGTTTTTACGTAAATCCCGAACAAACAGAAAAACCGACTAACAGACAAGAAATCTAAAAAAAATCATCGTGTCTCCATCGTTTATATAGTCTATTCCAATTGTGTTTTTTTTTAATAACTTCAATGTAGAGAGACGACATATTTAGCATATTATAATATTATAGACTATCGTCTGCCCGCGAAACTTCCTTCGCGTTTCCATGATGATGATACATTTGATAGTCAAGTATGTTTGAACAGTTCTTTATGGTGGTTAAAGAAGCGTTCAAACTTACTCTAACTCTCTATGAATAAGACAGTTAGTATTTAGTAAAAACGAAAACTCAAAGCTGAAAAGCAGTGTCATCAAGTATTAAAGAATGTAAACAAAAGTATGAAAAACCTGATTTAATTAAGAGAACTGAAATATCTGGTTAGAAACAGGAACTTGAGACTATTTATAAAATTTGTAGGTTAATAATATATCTTTAGTTAGCTGGGCTCGGCTAATATCTCTGTTCCATCTGAAATAATATTATAGTTAGGTACTGTGGCCAAATGCAACTTAGTTATAAAGTTAAAATGAACGCCGTTATTAATTGGCTATATTAGAGTATATATGTCATGGTTAAATTGTACAGACCGTTAGATTATAATCTATCTCGAGAGCTATTGAAATATTGTGAACCGGAACAAACTGCTTACAATTTAACGCATTATTTCCCGATAGATTATAATCTATCGACGTGAAATCGTTCTGTGTCCATAGAGTTAGTAATAAAACATAGGTGGGTCAGTCAAAAATACTAAAGATTCGATCTCTGCCCTTATGGGTTAGAAGTTTTAACAATGTTTGTAAGTAGTCAATAAGTGATACTTCCAATCCCAGTGTTTACCCTCGATTAAACGTAATAAATATTATTATGCACATATCATCCTCTTCGTCAATCACACTGCTGTGATCAGGAGTTTTTTTTAAGTTTCAAACGTCTTCAGAATTGATTTCATTAATTTCACATTAGGAAAGAAAGGTGCTTTTCATTCAATGCAAATTTAGCAATAAGTAATTCAATTTGAAATACATAATTCGAAATACAATTTTGGTTTAGTATGAAATCATCTCGATTTGACACTAATCACATTTAGAATAGAGTTCATTTTTCTAGTGTGTCTCTTTGTTTTGGCGAGATGGTTGTTAACATATTAATGGTGACCTGAATGTACTCAGTTTAAGCTTTTTAAAAAAGATGTACGCGCTACAAATGGTATTTTTTTATTTAACTTTTATTGCAGGAGTTCAGCAGACAGGCAGACGGCCCACTTGATGGAAAGCGGTTATCATCGCCTATGAATATTTGCAACACCAAAGGCGCTATAAAGGCGCTGCTGCTCTCTTAAGGGAGACTGGAACCTGGTCACTAATGCCAGAACATAACTCAAGGTTGTTATGGCGACATACTTAGATTTAGACCAGGGGTGGTAGCCATCCAGTCGGGCAAATGCCCTACCACCTGGCTGTGGGTTGTTTGCTCGCCTCTTACGACAGGCCGCCCAGCCGCAGGAAATTGGATTCTTTTTCCGTTCCTGCACGGATAAAATATGTGTATGTATGTATATGGTAATGATGAAGGCTGCTGTTTCTTTTCTCACTCGTGATGATCAACACTCGCAAGTAAGGGTTGTTACTCGCGAGTCCTCAAAGGACCAAGAAGATGTACGGGATGTGAAGCTGATCAGAGAATGATGATAATAGAATGTAATAAATGATAGTCACTTAGATGGCTATAATGATGTCTTGTTACGAGTCGCGAGACTCGAATTAAAATGCCGATAGAATTACTATAGAGTTTATTAGAACTATACAAACACGTATAACACAGGTACAAATATAACCGAACACAACAAAGCCAAACGTAATGCAGAAGGTCGTAATTCAATAAAACGCGCAAAGTCCGTCACTAAAAGATTCCCGATTGTAGTACACACGTCTCGCTTCGTTCGTGGTTATCGCTCGACTCTATCTCCTCTCCATCAGGTCTTTGTTTTATACTGCCCAAATACAATATGTCTGCCCGGCAGCGTGGACCGAATTTCCTAGAATCAGCTTGTACTTTAAATCCGTAACACCTGGCTAATGATTACAATACAACAATAGGCCGTATGCCAATAAGTAAACAAAAGAAGACGGTCATAATAGAATTTCAATGTTATTAGTTGAAATAACGACGGTTCGACGGTTCGACGGCCTCTGTGGTTGAGGGGGCTAAGCCTTTGCCGGCGTACCTCACTGCAACGCAGAGGTTCCGGGTTCGATTCCTGGTATAGCAAATTTCGGAAACGTATTTTCTCCGTTATTTACTATGGTCTGGGTGTCTGGGATCGGCCCCAGAGTAGTCCGTTGTATATTACCCATAACACAAGCGTAACTTGCTTAATTTGGGGATATACAATGTGTGTGTTTGTTTGCCGATTATTATTATTATTATACTGTATGTCTTTCAAGACCACGGGCCATAAAAATGGCCCGGACTTTTGGGGGGCTTGCGTGGGGCCATGGGAAGGCCAACACGTAGAGGCCCCTTGACAAATTTAATGTAAATGTGGCGTGACACTGACCGGCGATTATCCCTGTCCACATATATAGTAATGCATCCAAGGACAAGCCCCGGCCAGTGTAGGACTATTGTGGGAAATGAGGACAAAAAGTACCGGGCTATTGTGGTGAACTGCTAATGGTACTAGGGGTTTGGGAATATGGGGACTATGGCGTCTGCCCGTCGCAATGTCAGGGAACATGGAAAAATGGGCAGACGGTGACTCGCCACTCCCTGCATGGGCCCCAAAAAATGCCATAAAGACAGGGGCAACATGGGTGTGAGTGGCTAAGGGGTGTCGAGAGGTGGGCTGCAGGTTCACCGAAGCTACTTCCGACGTTAGGCCATTTATCACTTCCACCCCTGGAGCTTGAGTCTTAGCTCTAGCGATCTCCACTCCGTGCCGGCTGGCTAAGGCAAGCACGGAGGCGGGGGCCTTGCCTTGGTCCCCGGAGTCAGGTACGAGGTGTCGCTACTCACCTAAGGCTTCGCCACAAAGCCCTCCTGCGGGATTATTATTATTATTATTATAAATGCCGACGGGTAATAAATGTGCTTTGTTTCAGATATGCAGGTGGATTTTGTTTTTGTCGGGTAATGAGTTGTAACAGTATATTAAGTAAATGTTAAATAATAAACTGACGTAACTCATGATAATTGATAATGATTGATAAATGCTATAAAATGATAATATTTGCTAAATTGATAATGAAGCGTAGGAAGTCTCCAATGAAGCACCTTTTGCTCGAATAATGCGTGGATTTCGATTTTAAACTTTTAGTTACGCGTACAAAGTTGGTTCTACGTTCCGTGTTCAATTTTCGAAATAATCAAGCGCCTGTAGAAAATGTAATACCAACGCGCTGTTTTCCCAAGAATTTAGGCGCACGGCATTTTTTTAAAAGGGATTATCTCGATTTCCCTGGGATTCATTATTCAGAGCCTGACTTCGTAAACATGGGAGTTAGGACACCAGCTCAGGAGTATATCTATCGAATAAATTTTATCCGTGCAGGAACGGAGAAAGAATACAATTTCCTGCGGCCGGGCGGCCTGTCGTAAGTGGGGACAAAACAACCCACAGCCAGGTGGTAGGGCATTTGCCCGACTGGATGGCTACCACCCCTGGTCTAAAGTATGTCGCCATAACAACCTTGAGTTGTGTTCCGGCATTAGTGACCAGGTTCCAGTCTCCCTTAAAAGAGCAGCAGCGCATTTGTAGCACCTTTGGCGTTACAAATGTCTATAGGCAATGGTAACCGCTTTCCATCAAGTGGGCCGTTTGCCTGCCTACTGAACTCCTGCAATAAAAAAAAAACTATTTTTATGTATGCACTTATTTATGGATTGCAGTCCAGATTTTTGTTTATATTTTAGTCATAAGTTTTGTAATGATAGCAATTTGTTTTATGCATCAATAAATTAAAAAAAAAAACATACATTAGTTGTCTCACAACACTCACAACTTTTTTTGGTGACCTATGCAATTGATACATTTACTTTTTAGAACCGTACGCCTACGAGTCAGTGGCTATAGTGCCAAATAACCACACTGGTGGTTTGGACGGGCTTCGCGGCGGACGATACTGCCACCCTGGAATGGATGAACAGGACCTACGCTGGTCTCCACGTGTACTCAAGACCTTGGAGCTAAATGTAAGATGTTTTTTATTCTTGCACAATAGGCAAGTCATATTTACAATAGCTGTGTTATCTTCCATTAAAATATATTTTTCTAAACAATTAATGCTCGAGTTCTTCGACTTCGCCTTAGCCCCTGTAACATTGGGGTGGCAAAGCGGTAGGGGTGTCGAGCCTTGGCTCTTTACTCCAACATTCGCTCACAGGATAACTATCCTGTGGTATTGGGGTTTTGGAGCCGCCGTAGGGGTCGGCAGCTCTCATGGCCTTTCAGCGGCTTCCGACGGCCATCGCGGGCTTTGGGTGGCCATCTGAGGCGTCTGGTGACCTGTCCGCGGCATTGTGGATGTTCGCGACCTCACAACATCGCCCTAATCCGGGCGTATAAGGTCACAGGGGTCGGTTTCCAGAGGCCTCGTGTCTCATGATCCGGTGGTCTTGCGTGCAGCGTTGTCGGCGCGGTCAAGAAACAAATACAAAAATCCATTATACGTGTGTATCCCTACAAATCTGCGGTTTTGCTAGTATATAAGTGAGAGAGAGAAAGAGAAAGAGAGAGAGAGAGAGAAAGAGAAAGCGAGAGAAAGAACGTCAGAATCAGAGAGAGAGAGAGTCATAGAGAGAGAGAGTATTAGAGAGAGAGAGAGTTAGAGAGAGAAGAGAGAGAGAGAGGGGGGGGCGAGAGAGAAAGAGCGTCAGAGTCAGAGAGAGAGTCACAGGGAGAGACTCAGAGAGAGAGAGAGTCACAGATAGAGAGTCATAGAGAGAGAGAAAGAGAGAGAGAGTCAGATAGAGAGGGAGGGAGAGTCAGAGAAAGAGAAAGAGAGAGATAGAGTCAGATAGAGAGGGAGGGAGAGAGGGAGGGAGAGATAACACTTTATTGTACACCATTACAGAAAACACAGAAAATCTTATCGCCCAAAAATATTCTAAATGTGCACAATGGGCGGTCTTATCGCTAAGAAGCGATCTCTTCCAGAAAGCCCGTGGCAGGAATAAAACAGATTCAATTTGTCAAGGTGGCATACATAAATGTTAGACGATATGCAGTTACATACATTATATTTAATTCATTGATAAACATATAAGTACATAAAATATTATATTTGCGGCATTTGGGGTGGAAACTCTGGGTCCGTGGGGTCCTAACGCTCTAAAGGTCTACCGTCACGTCGCCAAACGTTTGGTAAACGTCACACGCGACCAGAAGGCTGGCGTCTATTTCGCTCAAAGATTAAGCATTGCTATACAACGTGGCAACGCCGCCAGCCTTTTGGGGACGTTTCCGGTGAGTGACAGTGGTTTGGGACCAATAACTTATCTTTAGATATTTTCCTCTTTTTTATTTAGTTTTAGTTTTTATATTGTATAATCTGTAGTTTATATTTTAGTTTATAATTATTGTAGTTTTATTAGTATGTATATGATGAAAATATTATATAAATAAAAATTATACTTAATAGACACATAAATACAACTATTAATATTACATACATAAATATATACATACACAGAAATATAAATAAATTACAAACATCACCGTGTTGCAGGTAGTGCTTTTCCGTCATGTTCTTAAATATTGTTAGTGATTTAGCTTGTCTAACAGTAACAGGCAGCTCATTTCAGAGTCGAATAGCCTGTACAGTAAAAGAATTATTGAAAAATCTTCATCGGACAAGTGGCAAAACGAATCGCAACAAAGTTTTAACTTGAAGTTTTACGGGCAGATTGTTAATGTACTTGTCCAATTTGAAAACCTGCCCGTAAGTAACATTTCAAGTTAAAATTTTGTTGCGATTCGTTTTTCCACTTCTCCGTTAAAGTTTCACTTCTACTATGTGTTCCAGCACACATTTCGATTTTTCGCAGGTTTACTGCAAATTATGATTTGGTTAGGTTAGGTACATTTTAATTGATGCATTTTTTAATTAAACATATTTTATTTTATCAAACAAAAAAAACTGAATTCGATCCGGAACCAAAAAACGCATCCATAGTATACTCTAAAATTATGCCGCTCCTTCGCGCGGCCGTAACGCTTTTTCGTGACAGAAAAATCCTAAGACCTCCCATATAGAATAGTATAGAATATTCTTTATTGCACACAAGAAAATAATACACATGAGTTAACAATCATATAACTAGTACATCGGCGGTCTTATCGCTAACAGCGATTTCTTCCAGACAACCTTCTGGAGAAAATTTCTAATAATGGGTCGGTATTCAGTGCGCATAGTTTAAAATATTGTTACGAGCTACACAGGACTCGAATTAAAATGCCGTTGGAATTACTATAGAGTTTATTGGAACTGTACAAACACGTATAAAAACAGATACAAATACAACCAGTAACACTACTTGTAACAATCTGCATGATCAGTAACACGCGCAAAGTCCGTCACTATATCGCTTGTTGACGTACACGTCTTGCTGGTATCGTAATCGTCGCTCGACTGCCGATCTCTCTTTGCGGGCATCCCTTTTTACTCAGCTTACAATGTGTCACGACCGGGTAAACACCGATTTCCACGAATCACACCTGCGCCTCTGTCGGCGCGATTCCCAAGAAACATAATTCTGCTCACCTGCCTAATTATACCTGCGTACGGCCATAAACCAGTACAATAACAATAGGCTATTGTCTAATTGCAAATTTTAAACATGAAGTAAACAAGAAGTAAGAATGCATGATGAAAGAATGACTAAACAGATATACAATGCAAAAGTGGATGGATGCAGAAGTCGAAGAAGGCCACGACACACCTTCCATGATCAAATTGATCGTGTACTAGCGGAGGGTGATGTCAGGAGCCTTAAGAACAGACGAGCGTGCATGACAAGAGTTATGAATGTCAGAGAAGCAAGTGAGGTGTGTAAGAATGGGCCTAAATGGCGCTCTGTTGTTCGTGCCTACCCCGCAAGGGAACTGGCGTGAAGTTATGTATGTATGTATGTATGTAAGTAAACAAAAGAACTCCGAATAGAGGAAGGGTAATAAACCAGGTTTTATGGCAGGCAGATGTGCATCCCTTGTATTTGGCTAAGTTGTAACAATATATACAATCATATATGCATATATTAATAGTAAAAAAAAAATACATACATATAGAAGTTTCACTTCAATAAGTTGAATAAGGTTTAGGAGTATTAAGTCTAAGATTAGTAGAAGGTCGTAAATTGTGGCAGGAAGAGATAAATTCAAAGCGTTATTAAGATTATGTCAATATAGATTCTTTAATAAACTCTATCAGGCTGCACGAACAGACCGCTGTCCAGAGTCTCCGACTGCGCACAAGACTGCTGAGGAGCTGGAGGTGGAAACCTTGAGCAACTTCTTCTCAGCTGCCTGCAGGCCTGGACCGTGGAGTGCGAACGCCACTGTCGACGCTGACCTAAGTAAGTCAAATGTGTATTAAGCCCAACCTAAAACTGAAATAAGCTTTTTTAAAAAGATTTTTAAAGTTGAGTTATGCGCAGGAGTGTTCAATTTAAGTTTAGTAGAAGGGCGTAAATTATGAGAGTACGAAAGAAATTACAAAAGTTTTTAAGGTAATCAAGAGTACTTGAGACAAATAAAATACTATAGAGAAAAGCAAGGATGTGAGTATTTCGGCGAAATCGAATTGGCAACCACTTGAGTTTTTTTCGGAATACAGAGACATGGTCATACTTGCGTAGGCCTAATATGAACCTTATGCAAAAATTTTGGAGGCGCTCAAGTTTGTTAAGTTGTTCTTGGGTTAAATTTACATAGCTGGCGTCAGCATAATCAAGGATAGGAAGTAATAAGGATTATTATTATATTTTTTTGCAGCTATATTTTATACTAGCTTCTGCCCGCGACTTCGTTCGCGTGGAATAGTTTAAAAAAATTAAGTTAAAAAAATCCCTCCGATTTTGAAACATTCGTCATTGGTGCTCCGCTCCTATTGGTGTTAGCGTAATGATATATAGCCTATAGCCTTTCTCGATAAATGGACTATCAAACACTGAAAAAAAATTTCAAATTAAACCAGTAGTTCCTGATATTAGCGCGTTCAAACAAACAAACTCTTCAGCTTTATATATTAGCATAAGATAAGGTCTTTAACCTACTTTATTCACAAAATAATTATAAAATTACATATAATCGAATACAATAAAACTAAACTTAACTTATTTGTATTGTATTTTACCCATAATTCCTCAAGACTATAAGTAGAATACTGAGCCCAGATCACCGTCTTCTATGGGTAAGGTGCCCAGAAGGCTGGCGACGATTCCTCGCTGGATTATTATAATTTGTGGTGTATGGTTGCCGGTTTGTGTAATGAAACTACACTTTTTGCAGCACATTTTATATTTGAAAAAAGGTACAACATCTGCTGCGCGTAAAAAGGTCCTACCGCATTCCAAAGTAACCGCGACAAGACCGCTCTCGCGCGCTGACCGAAACAGACTGTGTGTCGACAGCGCTTAGCTGTCGGAGGAAGAGGGGCGACGTAAGTGCGGCGCGGGCGGCGAATAACGTAAAGGCCGCTTGCCACGGTTATATCGCTTAGGCAGCCTGCTGGCCGCTACAAATTTCATTTAAATAAAATTCTCAAACATATCGTCTCTTCCCACAGAGAGTCGTTTCACATCCCTCTGTTCGCTCTGCGGTACAAATTCGACCTGCTCGGGTTATACTCTGGATATGGGGGTGGCAATCGCTGGAGTCAGGAACGATAATCGTCACATCCAGGCCTTGGAGTGTTTGAGGGTTAACTCCAACGCTTCAGAGCCCGCCGTTGCTTACGTTGCATGGGCACACGTCAGGGAATTCTTTACTGTAAGTGTAATTTTATTAATTTATTTTCATTTCTTTTTTATTGTAAGTACACAAAAAATTACATACAAAATTATACAATAGTGGCGATGTACAAAGGCGAGCTTAACCCTAATAGAGTTTTCTTCCAGCCAACTTATAAGTCTAGCGAGAAGGGGAGAAGCAAAAGGCAGGGTTGTGTATACTAAGATATTTTACGATTTAACTATGTAACATAATATAAACAGATTAACATACATACATACATACATAACTTCACGCCAGTTCCCTTGCGGGGTAGGCACGAACAACAGAGCGCCATTTAGGCTTATTCTTACACACCTCACTTGCTTCTTTGACATTCATAACTCTTGTCATGCACGCTCGTCTGTTCTTAAGGCTCCTAACATCACCTTCTGCTAGTACACGATCAATTTGATCATGGAAAGATTAACAATAAGCTTTTTTAAAGAGGTTTTTAAATACAAGCTTTTGAGATCCTGGAGATCATGTAGCCGCAGAGTGCTAGCCAAGGCAAGTAAAACGAGCCCAAACATGACGGGTCTATTTTGTTTAGTACAGGAGTTCCTATGGACACCTTCCGACTCCATCATCAGATCAGCTTCATCGTACCATATTATTGCATTGTTATGCGATATACATATTCGTGCAAAATGTCAGCTCAATCGGAAACCGGGAAGTTGGTCAAATTTAACTTGCAAGATTTCACCCCAACTTACATACATACACCCACTGCAAGTTAAATAAGACTTGTAATAAAATAATAAATTATATACAAGATACACTTAAGATACATACATACATGTATAATCTATATATATAAAATCAATTGCTGTCCGTTAGTCTCGCTAAAACTCGAGAGCGGCTGGACTGATTTGGCTAATTTTGGTTTTGAATTATTTGTGGAAGTCCAGGGAAGGTTTAAAAGGTGAGTAAATATGAAAAAATTCTTGGAATATAGTAAAAGCAACAATTTCATTTTCCCTACCCTACCTGTCAAACATTTGATGTGCGTCCCGTCGTTTAGAAATCAATTAAATTTAAAAGTCGTTCAGAAATCAAATTAAATTTAAAAGTGAAGTTTCTTTTTTTTTTTGTTTTTGAATATCAAACGTTTGATGTTCGTTGCGGTTACGTTTTGAACACATTCTTTACTAAAGTTGAAACATTCTGCAATTATCATTCAGCTTTTTTATTTATTGATTCTGAGGCGGTACGAAATTTGCCGGGTCAGCTAGTGTAAAATATAGATATATACATTGATGTAGCAATAATAGTTGCTACATCAATGGATATATAACTATAATTTAAGATAGATAGTGCTCTTTGACTTTTTTTAAACTGCTCTCCGATGAGCATCTCGGATCGTATATGGCAGGGCGTTCCATAATCTAACTGCGTGGACGGAGAAAGAACCAGTTTAACATGCCGATGTGGCTTTGAGAAGAAGGGATTTAGAAGTTCTACAATGTTTGTCAGAAGGAACAATAAATTCAAAACGTTAAGACAGGGAGGAGAAAGAGGGTTTTATTGATTTATTTATTTACTAACTATTACTTACTCATGTGCCGGCGCATCTTCGTTCGCGTTGCCAGCACGACGACATATTTTACCCTATAGATCCATCTAGGATAAGGTTAGAGTCGTTTCACGCAGATGTAGCGATGAGTTTATTGATAGATATATTATAATAGATATTATAATTAATTGTTAATGATGTTAAATGTCAGATGAATAAGATTCGAATTAAAATGCCGTTAGAGTTACTATAGAGTTTATTAGAACTATACAAACAAGTATAACACAGGTACAAATATAACCGAACACAACAAGTCCAAACGTAATGCAGAAGATCGTAATTCAGTAAAAACGCGCAAAATCCGTCACTTATTACATTCCCGATTGTAGTACACATGTCTCGCTTCGCTCGTGATTCTCACTCGACTGCCTTCCCCCTCCATCAGGTCATTGTTTTATACTGTACAAATGCAATATGTCCGCCCGGCAACGTGACCGAATTCCCTAGAATCAGCTTTTAATTAAAATCCGTAACACCTGGCTAATGATTACATCAATAGGCCGTATGCCAATAAGTAAACAAAAGAAGACGACCATAAAAGAATTTCAATGTTATTAGTTCAAATGCCGATGGGTAATAAATGTGCTTTGTTTCAGATATGCAGGTGGATTTTGTTTTTGTCGGGACCTGAGTTGTAACAATATATATACATACATACATACATAACTTCACGCCAGTTCCCTTGCGGGGTAGGCACGAACAACAGAGTGCCATTTAGGCTTATTCTTACACACCTCACTTGCCTCTTTGACATTCATAACTCTTGTCATGCAAGCTCGTCTGTTCTTAAGGCTCCTGACATCACCTGCTAGTACACGATCAATTTGGTCATGGAAGGTGTGTCGTGGCCTTCCACGACTTCTGCATCCATCCACTTTTGCATTGTATATCTGTTTAGTCATTCTTTCATCATGCATTCTTTCCACATGCCTTTCAATATATATACCTATATAATATATGTTAATCATAATATATATTAGTCAGATTGTTAATATACTTGTCCAATTTGAAAACATGCCCGCTAAAGTTCAAGTTAAAATTTTGTTGCGATTCGTTTTTCCACTTGTCCGTTGAAGTTTCACTTCTACTATGTGTCCCAGCACACACTTCGATTTTTCGCAGGTTCACTGCAAATTATGATTTGGTTAGGTTAAGTACATTTTAATGAATGCATTTTTTATTTAAACATATTTTATTTTATCAAAATAAATCTGAATTCGATCCGGAACCAATAAAAACATCGATAGTCTACTTTAACATTATACCGTCTCTCATCAAGTCTACTCTAAAATAATGCCGCCTTTCACCACGGCCGTAACGCTTTTTCGTGACAGAAGAAATCCTAATACCCCCCGTCTATACTTATATAGAAGTGTCACTTCAAAAACTTGTAGTGTGTAGAGTAAGCATTTTTAGTTCATACGTTATATTGTATATAATTCAGATTAAAACCAGCCGCTAAGGCGTAAACACGCTGTTTTATTTTCACCTCAACGACACATTTATTATCCGTGCAGGAACGGAGAAAGAATACAATTTCCTGCGGCCCGGCGGCCTGTCGTAAGAGGCGACTAAACAACCCACAGCCAGGTGGTAGAGTATTTGCTCGACTGGATGGCGACCACCCCTGGTCTAGAGTATGCCGCCATAACAACCTTGTGTTGTGTTCCGGCATTAGTGACCAGGTTCCAGTCTCCTTTAAGAGAGCAGCAGCGCATTTGAAGCACCTTTGCTGTTGCAAATGTCCATAGGCGATGGTAAGCGCTTTCCACCAAGTGGGCCGTCTGCCTGTCTGCTGAACACCTGCAATAAAAAAAAAACACGTCGCATGGCGACCCTGCCAGTTGGCATCATGTAACAGCCACAATACTCTCTAAGGCAAGTTATTTTGTGAAAAAAAAATTAAAAGAAGAAACTAAAAGAAGACAAATTGAAACAAGAAAATCTAGAATTAAATTAGCGGCTGGCTTTAATTGGAATGATATACAATATAACTTATGAACTAAAAATGCTTACTCTGCACACTACAAACTTTACCCTTCCTTTCGGCCCCCAACACACTTTGATACAGGGCCCGTCTAAGGCAAGCTACGCCACTGGAACCTACGCCCTATTACAGCATAACATTATAGGTCCTTCTGTAAATTTTTAGACTCGCAACCCTCAAGACGCGGCTTCCTACTCCGTCCTATGCCCCAACGGAACCCTAGTTGGCTTGACTCTTGAGCAACTGA
Source organism: Dendrolimus kikuchii (assembly GCA_019925095.2). Taxonomy (NCBI): domain Eukaryota; kingdom Metazoa; phylum Arthropoda; class Insecta; order Lepidoptera; family Lasiocampidae; genus Dendrolimus; species Dendrolimus kikuchii. The sequence goes on from CM034415.1 coordinate 4,239,630, forward strand.
ACAATGCCACCTCACCATGCTCCATCGTCAGTCAGCCTTGGGGAGCTATCGTTACATCCACGTAAGTATTATCATTGAAAAAGTTTATTAATTGACTGTTACCGAGTAAAAAATGTAATTTTTTAAATATCACGTTGATTAATTGATACTAGTGGTCGAAATTCGACCATAATTAATTTAGATTAAGTTTGAACATTACTAAGGTTCTGTTGTTAAAGACTATACTTCTATAATCACAGATTTCGCCAAGGTTACACTGTTAATTTGACTTTAACAATAAACAAGAGTATATATGCGTGTCTGTCTCAAATACATGGTAGTGTGTGTAATGTTTTTTTTTTATTTAATGTATTTTTTATGCATAATTTAAAAAAATATATTAGCATTCTGCACTCTTTCTGTATATAAACTATAAGTGTGCGAAATTTCATACTCCTGCGTCCGCGCAATTTTCGTAAAAAGGGATACAAAGTTTTTGCTTCACGTATTAATATAATGATAATTTTCTCATCTTAATAGAATATAGAGATAGAATCAACCAATCAATAATTCTTTATTGTACACTAATACAAAACAAAAGAACTTACAGACTAAAACTATGTCTCATTAAGCACAAAAGGCGGTCTTGTCGCTAAAAGCGATCTCTTCCAGACAACCCCAGGAATGAATTGAGATTTATATTACAATGGTGGTATACATAATACATAGTACAATTACTTACATTCTAGTAATAGATATATAAATGCAGTATATACAGATGTTTTATATATTAAATAGATATATACATAACATACAAATACACATCTACAAAAATATATAAATGTTTATAGATAAATATATATGATGGAGGAGGGACCTCCGTAGTGTCTTTAAAGAGTGTGACGCCAGCAACGCTGACATCACGATTGTTGGCTTTTTTAAGAGTACTCGGTATCGTATATTCCAAGAGCGTTACGACTTCCCAGAGACGTCCGTCCCGTTCGGCGGCTCGAGCAATAATGACCGAGTTTTTTTTATTGGACTTGACTTTATGTTGTTGGTCCGAAGATCTTACAACTTTACCGGGGTTTTTGGGGCGAGTGCCTTCGCGAAGCTAAGGCGCTCGAGTCCGGGAGGGCAACTTGCCCGAGGGAGCTCCATAGGGAGTTTTACCTCGGCTGGACTGTTGCCATGAGAGGGGGATGAATTTAATGATGCCCACCATAGGGCGACACAAAGCACTAATTGAGAACGGACGACGGGTAACATAAAGCCCGAGGGTAAGGATCCCGGCGGGCCGGGATCGGTGGTTCGCGGCGGCCTACGCTATCTTACTGCCGTTTCGCAACGTGTTATGGCTGGGAGAGAAGAAACGGCGAAAGAAACTTCCCAGCAACACACCTAGGGAAGCTCCAGATCGCGGTGGAGGTCGACGTTACGCATATATAATGACCGAGTGTCGGCAGTGCGGCCGTAATTATAGGGCTCGGAGCAAGTGTCGGGGCACGTGCACTTGATCACAAATTTTTAGGTTAAGTATTGAAATTACAATAAAATCGTCGTTATACGTTAATTTCGCATTACAATAAACTCATAATAACTAAATAAATTATTATTGTTTTGAATTAGTGTATTTGCGCCGACATATATGTACATACATTTAAATATATATATTCCTAGAAGAATAACATTGAAAAAATTAAAAAGTCAATTGCATGAATAAATCAGTTGAATAGTTGCACATTTGAATTTCAGGTTGTAATTTATTCGACAGATTTTGTAGGAGCGTAGCAAGCTATGACGTCATAGCTTTAAAGAGACAAATAAAGTATTAACTAAGCAACATTTTTTTTTACTAATATAACTTTTAAAAAGGTGAGAATAAATAATAATCATAATGAGATCAAGGTGTTTTATTGCTCGGAATTTTGCTTTTGAATTAATCGTAACATGGTGTCTTCTGTTGTATTATGCATTTTTTTAAATTAAATTTTAAAAACTTAATATTTGTTTCTAATTTTCCAACAGCACCCAAGCGGCGGCTGTGTGGAACGGTCTGAGGACTTGGTGGCCCAATGGCTCCGACCCTGGTGGCAACACGTGGCAGTCGGTGCTGTTCGGCGCATTAGCTGGTGGAGCTACCGCCAAGGTAGTGTTCCAGGATACACCGATTACACTTATCAATTATACCGCTCCAAGTAAGTAGTTTTGTTTTTACAGTAAATCTCAATTGGGAATTTGAATCAATTTTTTTAATAAATGATGTTGCGGACTGAGAGCACCCCTGACCCGCCCACCGGAACACACCTCGCCGCGCCCTGCATACCGCCGACGCCTATAGCTCACACGGTTAGCAGCTAGGCGTCGGACGGAAGATTGGACATATCAAGCGGCCTTGGAGGCCGGACAATGCACACATGCACATCGCACAAGCACTTGCACTTAATGGCACTACTCTCTCTCTCTCTCTGCCGTTCAGCATTATATTCTCTGTTACTCCTCTATGTATAGTTTTAATCTTCTAATATATAAAATTCTCGTGTCACAGTTTTCGTTGCCATACTCCTCCGAAACGGCTTGACCGATTTTGATGAAATTTTTTGTGCTTATCCGGTATCTATGAGAATCGGCCAACATCTATTTTTCATCCCCCTAAATGTTAGGGGTAGTCCACCCCTAAATTTTTATTTTTTATTTTTTGGATAATTTTTTATATTTTTATTTTTTTAGGATACAGCATTTAAAAATACATACAACCCTAATTTTTCACCCCTCTACGATTAATCCCTATTTTTTTATTTCTTAATTATAAACTTTAATTTCTTATTTTGTCATGACAATAAAAAAAAATTTTACTCTTTTAGATTCACAATTAGAACCGGTAGGTGGCGCTGAGATCGGGTTCTGGAATCCTCCTAATCACCTGGAGCGATTTTTGTGATTTTGTTTTTGTGTGTTTGAGTGGGTACACGGATGGTTTAGATTCGCAATTAGAACCGGTACGTGGCTCTGGGATCGGATTCTAGAATTTTATTTTTTAAAGGCAGGACAACGTCTGCCGGGTCCGCTAGTTTAATTGTAAATATCGAAATAATAAGTCATACCGTCCACATCGGGTTTTATTTGGAAGACGCAACTGCCACCAATAAATGGAAAGACCATAAGTTTTATAAGAAACTATTTTTATTTATTTAGCTATTATTAAAAAAAAGTTGTAACAAATTAAAAATAAATTTTTGAACCCGAGTACCCGAGGACCAAAAACACGTCAAGCGCGCGTATGACGTTGTAAAATCTCATTATACCTTCGTAGCACACGTAGCGTGTGCGTAGCACGTAGCGTGTGAACTACGATATGAGAAATTATTATAGTTACGTCACACGCGCTCTCAACGTTTTTTTGGTCCTCTGGTACTTCAGGTTCAAAAGTCCTTATTAATATTATAAATGCGAAAGTAACTATGTCTGTCTGTTCCGTTATATATATATTCGATGCCGAGAATGAACATAGGATACTTTTTATACCGAAAAACGGGATATTTTCCGGGGTAAAAAATATATTTATCTCTCTGTTTGTTATGCGTTTACGGAAAAACTACTGGACCGATTTGGCTGAAATTCGGTATATATGTAACGGCCGTGCCGCGGGTCAAACTCTAGTTTGATATAACTTTTAAATTATATCGAAAAAAATACATATAAATAATTTGTTATAAAACTTATATTTGATTTTTCCATTTACTAAAAAAAACGTTCAAATACTTAATTAAAACCTCGAATCGTCTTATTTTCAACTTAAACCAAAACGACGACAAGCGGCCAAGAGGCTGACCTGTATTTTGGGCAACACATAAGCGTTGCCATTCACCGTGGAAACGTTCCCAGCGTTTTGGGAACGTTACCAACTGACGATTATTTGGAATCCGTTTAGGGAACATACCCACATACTACGTGACCCATCCCCCCCCCCCCCCCTCTTCGGTGACCACCTATATATACGCTAAGAGTAGTATGTATGTAAAAATGTAAGAATAGTACGCCTGTAGTATTTATTTTATAATTCGAAAATATGATTTTAAATCACTTTTTGATAAAAAAAATAAATATATTGGCTCATATTTGTCTTTAATAATATGGCGCTTGACGCGTGACGTCAAGAATAATAAATAACATTAATTAATTAATGTAAATTAATTAATCAATACATTCATTAATGAATATATTAAACATTATTGTAATTCGTCCCCTTACTAATTGTAACTTTTTGGTTTGCAAATTAATCTGAACATTATTATTAATATAAGTTTACAAGTATATATTAGTTTTAATGTTGTTTCAAGTAATTGTTATTGCTAATTAGTTAACAAATAAATTATAGAAATAACCAACACTAAAACCTTTATATTTGTGTTTATCAATCTTGTAGTTCAATATAATTTTTGTCACATGACTTTCATCTTTTCATCATTGCATGCTTTTTTTTTTTTTTTTGGCCAGGGGAAATCCGTTTGAGGACTAAGCCGCGACAGGCACAGAAGCCTGGGGGGATGTTCGCGACCCGTGTTAGTGTGTGGGATTCGCCAGATCGGGGGTGGCAGTAGCGTGCCCGGTCAGAACTGGTGCCACGCTATTGCCACTCCCCAGTTAGGGATACCCACTAAAACCCCTGGGTGTTCCGTCCTGCGCCTTATGCCAGGGCTATGTGAATGCGGGCTTCCCAACTCCGCGTGCCCTGGCAGGCGTGGGCCCCCCTCACTGGGCCTCTTCCTATGCCAGGAGACATGTCCCCCGGCTACTACTAGGTCTCTTTCGTGCGTGGGGCGGTCTGTAACGCGCCCCACGGGAAGAGAGATGAGCGCGCGCGGAACACTCGCGCTCTCATCTCGACGGCATGTGCGGGTGAGTGAGAACCCCTATATCCCTAGGGGCCTCACCCGCGCCGCCCGCTTACGGCGGCCGAAGGTCACTATCCGACCTCCGGCGTCGGCGCGTCCTCCTTTGGCGGGAGCGGAGCAGGGAATTACGCTCACGCTCCCGTTCCGCCTCCTTCTTCGCAAACATAACTTGCTCGCAGACGGAGGAGACGGCGTCCCATCCGGTGGAGCTCCCGACCATGGTGCGTACCACGGCCGGGAGATCATTGCATGCCCATAACAACTTAGTCTTCTTCTTCTCAATTTTTTAGTCACAGGTGCAACTTTCAAAGACCCTCTTATGTACAGTAGTAGTATGAAAATGTTCGCCAGTTTTCAAATTAATTCATTTAACGTTCCACTAGCACACGTCACCTTTTCAAACTAAGTCACAGAACAGACTATTGGACAAAAAAATATGTTTAACTGTTTGTCAATAAAGTTTAAAATGACTTAGATCAAAGTTTGACTTTCTACCTTATCTAAAAAGATTCTTTAGAGATGTAAAATCGTTTTATTGGTTTTAATATTTATGTCAAGCGCAGTGATTATATCCTCTTTGTTTCTTTTTGTTAATCTCGGTGTTTGTCATTGTCCACATTGCAATTTTCTTTTATTCACGTTTCTGTATTTTATAAACGTAGCATTTATTAAAACGTTTTACTCGTGCAAGCAAAAGTGGACCTTAAGGCGACGAACATTTTTATTCCACGACTGTACTTATTCATTTCTAACTTACTAAATTCCTCCACTTAGAAGTATAACTTCAAAAAAATTTAGAATTCTGAATGTATTTTTTGTTTCAGTTCGCAGCATCCCAAACATCGATTCCACTGCATCATGCTTACCAGCGCGTCGTTGGTGCACTCTATCCACCTTGGAGCAGACCAAGTGTTCTTGGGCCAGAAATGCAGCCTATTCCTTGGGTCTTGAACCAACTATCAGCTGTCAGCAGAGGACCAGTGTCCTGGAGTGTCTAAGTGACATACAAGCTGACCGTGCTGACTTCATATCCTCGCCGTCCAACTATGGATTCTTGGCCAGACAGTGAGTATCACGTAACAGAATCTCTTCTTTTTTACATCGTTTTAAGGCTTTGTATAATCTTCGTTTTGGTCAATGTATTTCACATTACTATAAAATATATTTCATTCTACTAAAAGCTATAATAATTTATTTCTTATGTAAATTTATCAACGACAGCCGATTTTCTTGAAAAGATCGTGTGTTCTTATGGTTTTTTGCCGGGTAAAAAATAAAAAGTTAAATATATCTTAATATATATAAATTACGTGTCACGTTGTTTGTCCGCGATGGACTCCCAAACTACTTGACCGATTTTAATCAAATTTGCACACCGTATGCAGTTTGATCCGAGTTGAAAGATAGGATAGCTTACATTTGGACCCGGTAGGTGGCGCTGCAATCGGGTTCTAAATTTTATTTCTTCAGGGCAGAACATCGTCTGCCGGGACAGCTAGTATTTATATATATTTCACGTTACTACCAATTATATTGCACTGTACTATACATTATGTATTTAATTTATCTTATATATAAAAATGAATCGTAGAAATTTATGTACGCACATAACTTGAGAACGACTTCACCGACTTTGATTAAACTTTTTGTGTGTATTTGGGTGGGTGTCCGGATGGTTTAGATTTACAACTGGAACCGGTAGGTGACGCTGGGATCTGGTTTTAGGATCCTCCTAATCTCCTGAGCCAATTTTGATGATTTTGTTTTTATGTGTTTAAGTGGATCCCCGGATGGTTTCGATTCACAATTGGATTCACATCACTATAAAATATATTTCACTATACTATAAACTGTATTAAATTATATCCTATGTAAATTTATCCATAACAGAATTTTTTGAAAGACATCGCTAACCGCCCACTAGTCTTGTTTTTATTTATAATGCTACTGCTTCATCTGGCATAATGTTGTTGTTATTGACAGTTTCACGCCGATAGCGATGTGTTTAATGCGTATTTTTGTAATGGGATATCCTTATTGTTTTTAAGTGCTAATGACGTTTAATATTGTCAGATAACGTATGTTTATAGATTAAAGTAGCTATTCGTTAACATCGTCATTTTTAACACTATGTATAAGACGCATTTGGCCACAGACAATAACATTATCGCAGGTATTGTGGTCGGTAAAGAAATATAATTATAATGATTTGTGATTAGAAATATCATGGTTTTTGTGTTATTTAATTGGTGTGAAAGTAATAAACACAACAATGCATAATTCAGTCGCGTTTTCTCTCAATAATTTTTACTTGACAAATTACAAAAACACAATAATAACCACAATGAAGCCCGGGCATAAGTTAAAATTTTACCTAGTACGAAATAGACTAAACTACCAATTTATTTGTCTATATTTCGTGTTACTATAAATTATATATCACATTACTATAAATTATATTTTACATTACTATAAATTATATTTCATATTACTATAAATTATATTTCACGTTACTTTGAAACACATATTCTTTTTTTAGACAATACAAGCTGACCCCAGTAAAGTTGGTTCAGAACACCAGGTCTGAAGCGTCCAGGGTTGCTGCGTTTGTGAAGGATAGTGCCGCCCAGAATAACAATATTACCCGTTTTGAAAACTTGAGGGGCACTAAGGCGTGTTTCCCTGAATTTGGGGGATTAGGTAAGTTTCAATGTTTATTAAATAGTGAATTTTGAATAATTGTTTGGCCAACGAAAGTGGACACTGGAATTATTCAAAAATTCAAAATTCAAAAGTTTTTATTCAAAATAAGTTCCACTGGAGAACACTTTTTGAAGGTCATACATGTAAGTTAAAATTTTTTTTTTTTACTTCATATTCTATGTACACCGTTTAAAACATTTTACATGGCAATGCTAATACTGATATCTTTCTACCGATACGTTGTCGTCAATTGTGACATTACTTGGTGGTGTGGGTGACGGAGTAGAAGGTGTTGGTGGTGCAAGAATGGAAAAATCCACAGCCGGCTAGAATTAAAGCGGCACTCAACTGCGGATCCCCAATCCTCGTACATTTGGACTCCTCGGCACGTCTGCAGATTTAGCATCTGTTCAATTGGTCACAGAGTCCACATACCACCAACAGGAGCGGGTTTTGTCAATATCAATCAATTATTATATTTTCACTATGTCCACTTTTAACAGTTTGTTGCATTTTGTGCGAAATTAATTATGAATTACAGTGTAAACTCCATATAACGACACCGAAGGGACTGTGCATTTTATGGCGTTATAGAGAGTTGTCGTTAAATGGAGAGAAGTCTGTTATTTTTGTCTGACGTCTTTTGCTGCACCAGTAATTTTGTTGTATTTTTTTCTTATTTTATTCATATCTTGCGATATTGAGGCATCTTGGTGATAAAGGAAGTACTTAGAAAATTCGGCATGCATGATGCCGAGAGTCGAGTTTATTACGGGTTAGGATAATAAAGCGATAGATCGTACACAGCTGCGCAGTTTTCACTAATTTTAGCAACTTAAAACTCACTTTTTGTTACTTAATTTTTGTCATTATTGAGAGTGGGTGTAATGCTATATACACTGTATCATTGTATGGAAGACAAGCTTTTTTTTGAGGCGGGGGAAATGCGTTTCGCACACTACCGGGTCCTTCACTAAGGACTAGACCAAAGCGATGAGAGGTGTCACCCACGAATGGGCGCAACAGAGTCAAATCACCGGCTTGTGTGGAGACTCGAAGACTCAATACCCCACTAAAACCACCCTCCTCCCATGTGCTCCGCGCTTATGGCAGGAAGAGCGTGAGACTTAGAACGTAGTCACGCCCACGCTGTGCAACATACACTGAACCAACCAAAGCCAAGTGATATCGACGCTTAAGGGAGTTTGTCGTTAAATCGAGGGACGTTACATGGAGTTTACACTGTATTATTTTTATTTTTAGCGTATGTGGCGTTCGTCCGCGCCGCTCACGAGCGCGGCGTGATCAATAAAGCGCAGTGTGACTACGGGACTGCGGTGGCGGAATTCTTCGACGGCGCGTGCGCACCCGGAGCTATGGACGCCAACCACGCCATCACTGATATTGTAAGGATCTCTGTTGCTCTTTCTCCACCTGGGTTTTTCTTATTGCGAAGGTTCAGCTCATGGAAAGTGGTTACCGTGCGTTGCCAGCCTTTAGGATGGAATTGAGGGGTTTTCCATGCTGGTCATGGATGCGCTGACCGCAGAGGTACACGATGAGGCCCTCTGGTGCATTCTCTCGCAGATGATATTGTCCTGATGGATGAAGACGAGGTGGCACTACTAAACAAACTAGACAGGTGGAAACCTCCTGAAACCTGAAGAATACCTGTCTTGCAATTTCGGCGCGACCTCTAGTGCTGTGCCTCTTAAACTACAATCAGCCACACTAGCATGTAACTCCAAATTCAGATACCTTGTTTCACTACTGCAGAGTAATTGTGATATACAGAGGGATGTAAGGAGAAGAATAAATGTAGCATGGAAGAGGAGACAGGTATCCTGGTGTGACGTGCAACAAACTAATGCCACTGAAACTAAAAGGTCAAATATATTTATTTATTTATTTATATTAATTCATTAACAAAATATATTTGTGTCTGAAATATAATACGTACTCATAATTACAATTATAAAAAAATAAAAAAATGTAATTTACAATAAACATTATTAATTTTACAAAAATATGTATTATATTATTATTTAAGCACAAAAATAATCGTCAACAGAATAATATGCTTGTTCAAGAAGGAATGCTTTGACATTACGCTTAAAAGATTGCATTTTGTATATATTTAGCTTTAGGTTAGGGGGTAATTTGTTGAAAATGTCAACAGCCTGATATGTGAAACTGTGCTTGACAACATTTAAAGATAGTTCTTTTTTTTTTTAAATCTTTCCTTCTTGTAGCTTCTTTAATTTTTCTTTCTTCCTTCGTCTCAAACTGTGTAATATTTTTTGCGAGAAAAGTGAGGACAACCAGTATATAAAGGCATGGGACTGTAAGTATACCCAATGAATCTATCATACGACCAGTCATGCTATACGGGTCCGAATAGAAGAATACTCAGCTGAGATGAGAATGTTGAGATGGATGTGTGGTGTTACACGAGTTGATAGGGTGAGAAATGAGTACGTAAGGTGATCTTTGAAAGTTGCACCCGTGACTGAGAAATTGAGAGGAAGAAGACTACGTCGGTATGGGCATATAATGAGGAAGGATGAAAGTCACGTGACAAAATAGTACATTATGGTACTAGTGTGTAACATTGGTGATTACCGTCGAGGACGGTAATCATCAATACACACGCGTATCATACGACGTTTTTCGACACACTTGTGAATAAAATAACAACAAAAACTCATTTTATTTAGTAGATAAAAAAAGTTATATATGAGTGAAAGTTTTATTTGTTAAACACGTACGAGTTAAAATTATCTATTTAAATAAGAAGTTGCATGAAATGAGCAAGCAATAGGAACATTAATTTATTTGTTCTATAGAACACGATCTTTTTTTTTGAATAAAAACTTTTTTAAGAACAAAGCAACTCAACCAATAAAATTTAAAAAAAAAACTCACTATAACTCACTAGTGAGTTATAATTTTTTTTACTCACAGTTTGATTATGGGTGTCATTCCCCCTGGTCTAAGGTATGTCGCCATAACAACCTTGAGTTGTGTTCCGGCATTAGTGACCAGGTTCCAGTCTCCCTTAAGAGAGCAGCAGCGCATTTGTAGCACCTTTGGTGTTGCAAATGTCCATAGGCGATTGTATTAATGAATTTAAAAAAAGTTGCCGATTGTCGCTTTTCCGGAATTCTTAACTATGTATAGAGTGCCAAGCACTTATTCAATTTTTTAATATCCTTTTTCAGAGCTTCGATGGCGAATCAATGTGCTCGGTTTGCAAGCCTTCTATCACTACTATTGGAAACTTTTCTGATTGTAAGTATAAACATTGAAGAATGCGAGCATCATAGAATAAGTATATGACAGAGTGACAATTGGCCAATGAAATACGTAACTCGTAGCACGCGCCCCAATCACAGATGGCGCCGCCAGACTATTTTTGTTGTTATAAAAAGAACTTAAAACTATTAATGCGGACCGATACTAATCATTTACAGGTGTTTTATTATCCCTTCAAATTTAAGTGGTCTGTTGTTCGCGTTAATCCCTTTGTATTGCGTCGCAGTAAGATGTCATAAATCCTTTTGTCTTTTGTTTGAATGTCGTTGCACATTTCTAGAAGCCATTAAACTTACGACTTTGAGGATTTCAAAGAATATGGGCATGTTGCTGGGGAGCCATGTCTATTCTGAAAATATATTAAGTTAGTCTGTTGGAGCTGTTAGTTGAATTTCAACTGCGATCGAGGCTACCTAGTATACTTACGAAGCGAGTATCTTATACCGACGGATTTTGCGCGTTTATTTTGTAATTTTGTAAATTTCATTAATGTCATAATGGATTTCTTAATGTAATCTTTGAAGGAAGACGGGGGGGGGGGGGGGGGTGGAAGGCTGGAATGGTGCAGTTTACTCTATTATTACGTTTTTCTTTTTTCCCAGCTATCTGTTCATGGGACTACTCAAACATGTACTACGGGAATAATGGCTCACTGGCCTGTCTGAACGACCCGGATACAAGTGTGGCTTTCCTTAACATCCGGAATATCAACAGTATGTATTCCTTGTACTATTGTTTAGTTAGTATTGCATTTGAAATATAATATATGATCTATACACACACACCTATATACATATATATATATGTCTTAGTTAATTTTCCAAGTTCGTATGAATTTCATTTTTTTGGTATGCTGTTAGTACCGTAAAATGGGGCACATTTTTTTTAAATAAAGCTTCAAACAAACACACATTATATATTCCTAAGCTAAGCAAGGTACTCTCGTGATATGGGTAGTAGAAATCGAACTGGAGCCGATCCCACACACCCAGACCATAGTAAGTTAAGAAAAATTCTTTTACGAAATTTACCATGCTAGGAATTGAACCTGACACCTCTGCGTATTGAACTAGGGAGACAAAGGCTGAGACCACTGAACTACAAAGGCCAGCTGACTTTATATATGCTATATCTATTCCAGATCACCTGACCTCGTTGGGTCTCCAAGCGAGCCAGTTCCGTGCGTTGTGCTACAACAACTCCCTCGCCGTAAATCCTGGGGTGGCAATTGATGACAACTGCTTATTGGCTTACGTAGTCGACGCGGAGGTCGTGACCAGAAGGTAACTTTAATGCTAATATTGAATAATAGGAATAAGAATAAAAAATATGTATAAAAACACCTAGATTCTACAGTACTAAATAGTACGACGAGTCATTCTTATCTTTTTATTATTTTATAAGATCATTTTAAACTATATCCTGTCCAAGCATTTATTTTTCTTTTGACGTTTGCACTCTCATCAAGTTGCACATTCTTAACAGTAAATTTGCCTTGTCACAATAGGGTTGCGGGCAAATGTCACACAATAATTATTTTTTTTTTACATATGAAGGCAAAGGCGTTAAAATAACATCTTATCATCTAACTTTTGAAATATCGCGATAAAACTAATTTTAATTAGTATTCAAACAATAATTATTCCGATATTTGACTCCTTTTACTTGTACCTACTTATGACGTCGTAGGCAGGTACGCTCTTATAAAATCTGTAAGTTTATAAAAAGTATTTCAGTTGATTCGCTCACCTATTGTCGTATTTGCGGCATGTGACAAAATGTGAAAAGTAAAAAATAGTCGGACAGAATATAGTCATGCGTTGCTATAAATATAATTCTTCTTTACAGAGACGACCCGCTTTACAACAGCCTAAACGCTCTATTTGACTCAATCGACCTGCATTTCGGCTACAACGCCGCTTCAGGCCGCCAACTGATCAACTTTGAGATATTCTCCCCATTCGACGGTACTAGCGACTTACTATTCAAGGATTCCACTATAGGTCTGACGGAGCCATCTATCGACTCTTCCCACGAACCTGCAAGGAACTATATAGAGCTGTTCAGACATCTGCAGGCTTGTACGGGGACCGCTGCACCCGTGGCAGGATTAGCAACCCGTAGTATATATTCGTTTGTCGGTTTGTTCGTCATGGCGTTTATGACTAGATTTGTGTTGTATTAGTTGAGTGGTTTAGGCTCGCCATAAGGCTCGATGCATTGTGATGCCATTCACGATTCAATCTTGATCCAATCTCGCTCCGGTCAAAACAAGAAAGAAAGAAAGAGAGAGTATTGTATCACTCTACTTACTCTGCTTACTCTCAAATGTCTTCTGTATTTTGTTTTCGGGTTAAAGAACTTTATTTCTCATAAAAGAATTTTTAAAATTCACTTATACTATGGGAACATTTACAAGTTGTTGAAAAATAAGTTATAATTTGTAAGGAGGTAGAAAGCACAAATACTAATGTTGCAGGTAGTTTTATTTTTTTACGTGCAAGTTACAAGTTCCTTCGAAGCAAAAGAAACAAGGATATCGATTTCGTGGAAGTGCCATTGTGTAACTTGTTAGATTTTTTATAATGTGATGTATTTATTTTCATATTAGTAATGTCTTATATAATAATATTTGCAGTTATTGTATATATATTTTGCATTGCGACAAATTTATATTTAATTTTGCTAATTTAAAATATTTAGTAACACGTGATTTTTTAGGCATTTTTTAAACACTTTTATGGATCTTGCTTCTTTCATGGTTTTAGAACTCTTTTTGCTTTTTTTATATTTAAGTACATTTTCTATTGTATATTCCATTTATTACAAGCTTTTATTTAACTTGCAATGGATGTATGTATGTAAGTTCGGGTGGAATTTTGCAAGTTAAATTTGACCAACTTCCCGGTTTCCGATTGAGCTGAAATTTTGCACGCATATGTATATCGCGTGACAATGCAATAATATGGTACCATGGAGCTGATCTGATGATAGAGTCGGAAGGTGGCCATAAGAGCTCCTGTGCTAAACTAGATAGACCCGTCGTGTTTGGGCTCGTTTTACTTGTCTTGGCCAGCACTCTGCTGCCACATGATATCTAGGACCTCTAAAGCTTGTATTTTAAAACCTTTTTAAAAAAGCTTATTTTTGTGTTATAAATAGCTTTGAGTAATAATACCTAGAGAGATAATTTCCTACAAAATTACATTCAGAGTTGAAGCACAAAACCAATCGTAGCGTGCGTGAGAGCCATGTAATTATTTTCGCTGACACGCACACAGAGACACAAATAATGTTGCAAGTAAATAGAGATTTCCTAAAAAGAAGGGAACTGGAACTATTGGAATTCGTCACATTGAGACTTTGTCTTGCGGACTGACAGGTGTGACCAAGCACTAGGCACTATCCAACAAAAACAAAAGAAATTTCTGTTTCTTGACAATTCTATATTTGCTATTTACATAAATAAACTTTATATGAATCTGAGATATAGTAAAAATTGTCATCATTGAAAATTTAAGACCTTTTAATAACCCTTTGGGTTTATAAGGATCATCATGATTGTTTCGAATGTTTGCAAGTGATTTTGACCCAAAGGCCTATTAAAAGGTAATATATTTTTGTATAAAATCATACTTGTGAAATTATTCTAAGGTACAACTTTTAAAGTTCAAAGTCTTGGGTCTTCGCCATGGAAACCTTTTTTAAGGACTTCGGGCGTTTAGTTCAAGAAAGCGTTGCAAAACCTGGGCGTTAGGAGGTTAAAGAAATCTTTGTTCTTTCTTTCTTCTAAAACTTCAGTGACTGTTTCGGGCTGATCGGACGAAGGAAAGTCCTTTGTTTCGTTGAGAAGTATATTTGACTTGAGCGAAATCGAACCTGTCATAACTTGTACTGTGTGAATACACTTTGTTTCAACTCCAGACTAGTACTGTATACCAGTGTTTCGTAAACTTTTTGTGTTTAAGGTACATCTAGGAAAGCGAAAATTTTTGGAGGTACACCACAAATAAAAATATTTTTTAAAGTAATATTAATCAACATTTATTTATGAATCATCGAAACAATATTTATTATTAAGCCACAAACCTAAAGTTCAAATTGCAGCATAACCTTATTTTTCCGAGGCACAGCAATTAATGACCACGGTACACCAGTGTACCGCGGTACATACTTTGCGGAACACTCCTGTAGACGACGAGATTTGATCATAGCGAGATTGAACCGTGTACGGCATCATAGTGTGAATCGATCATAAATTAATAAATATATTTTTGTAAGAATTTATGTATAATGTTGTAACCATGGAAAGAGTAATGTTCAGAAAAAACCTAACTCATAACAAGCGTCCCAATCACAGATAGCACCAACAGTTCTTGTTTTTATAGAAAATCCCAATCAAAATCTTATTATTTAAAATAAAGTCATAAATTGAAAGTTCTTTTAAATTTCATGAAGTTTACGAAATTAAATAGGAGCTATTTAGAACTGCTATAAAAATAATACGTTGAATGCAAGTTTTAAAAAATCCTAAAAAAATAATAAGGGACTAGTGGCGCCAACTATGGTTGGAGCGTGAGTTACAGTTACAAGTAATAATTCCTCTCGATGTATCTGCGCAGTAGACCAAATCTAGTAGCGCGCGATAGCGTACGAATCGTGTAAGCGGGATAGACCTACGAATACATAACAAGCAACAATGGCATTTTTCTTGTGAATAAAGTTCAATGTAGATTATTTATATGTCGGAAATCGGTCTGCACTTTTCTGTGCAAACGGAAATTGTCGATCGGAATTGTAAGCTGAGTAAAACTGTAGAAGTTGCGTTTTTACTGTAATATATAGGAATTCGAAAACCAATCGCTTTTGGCTGCGCTAGTCGCGTGTCCCATCTCTAATAATAAGCGCGAATTGTTTGACCGTTGTTTTTCTTTTTGTACATTTGTCTGTGTTTATGCTTTAAGATTAATAAATAAGGTATTCTACATTTTTTGAAGTTTTATTTTGAAGTGAAACTTCTATATAGTCGGGGTCTTACGATTTTTCGCTCACGAAAAAGCGTCTCGGCTGTTTGTTCTAATACTTACATTTTTAAACTCGTGATATCTTTCGAATGGGATATTAATCAACATTTATTTATTAATCAGTGTTTCGCAAACAATTTTTATTATTAATCAACAAACATAAATTTTTGGAGGTACCATAATATTTTTTTAAGTAATATTAATCATCGAAACAATGGCTACGTTCCATTAGGGACTCACAAGGACCACGTTCACGACCGCGATTTATCCCGTTCCACTTGCTTGCCGGCGTTACAATCGTAAACCCAAGTGGAACGGCTATTTGACCCGCCTCTTGACATGGGTCGTTGTCAGCGTTGTGTGATCGAAAATAATGCCATCATTAGTGTCGTTTTCGCCACGACCACAACGACCACCGTTGCCTTGTGGAACGGCTGACGGAGCATTTTGGGCGTTGTGAGCTACTAGTGGAACGCCCTGAATATTTATTATTAATCAACAAACCTAAAGTTTAAATTGCAGCTTAACCTATTTTTCCGAGGCACACAAATTAATGACCACGGTACACCAGAGTGCCGCGGTACATACTTTGCGGAACACTGTACTAGAGTGTACACAGCTGCTGCGTCGCGGGTCGTACTTCTTGTTCAAAGAGCAGACGTAATACATGTTACATTGTATTAATTTTTTATTTTATCTTATTATATTTTGTTTTTTTATTACAGTTATTATGAATACTAATAAAGCCGTAAATAGACTTTTATGCGCCCTATGCGAGCTTCTATAACTGCGCCCTTGATCTTTTAGATATTATAGGTAGCCTACCTAGAGCAATGTATATGCTTTCTTTATTTCATTCAGGCTGATAAACTAACGCACAAGGACCCTGGTGTTGGTGAACCAATTATCTAATGTTTTGGAAGAAAATCTTTTTTTTTTTAAAGAGCTAGAACAAACAATGAGCGCGATGTTTTGTCTAATTTAACACGACGTTTTTGATGATACTGGCATGTAGGTACGTTTTTTTATTGCAGGAGTTCAGCAGACAGGCAGACGGCCCACTTAATGGAAAGCGGTTACCATCGTCTATAGACATTTGCAACACCAAAGGTGCTACAAATGCGCTGCTGCTCTCTTAAGGGAGACTGGAACCTAGTCATTAATGCCGGAACACAACTCAAGGCTGTTATGACGTCATACTCTAGACCAGGGATGGTAGCCATCCAGTCGGGCAAATACCCTACCACCTGGCTGTGGGTTCTTTTGTCGCCTCTTACAACAGGCCGCCGGAAATTGTATTGTTTCTCCGTTCCTGCACGGATAAAGACTGCACGTATGTTTAGGAATTAGTGCGTGCACCTATTGTAGGTGAAGACGCGTCCGTTTTTATAATGTTTGCATCTACAGCAGTTGGAAACGAAATAACAACACTATTTAAATATTAATTAAACATCTATATATTGAGTTTTTAGAGCGCGTAACAAAATATGATATTATAATCTAATGTGAAGTAATAATCGAGACAGGAAACATTGGTCATAGATAATGCAAATCTTAAAAACTAGTGTTGCCACACTAAACACATGAAATATAGTGGCGAGTAAGGGCGCCACATATGTGTTGAAATCGAGCACTAGGGGCGCAGCGGGAACTTATCAGGAGCAAACCGAGAAAATAATAGTCCTGCCTGGTCTGGCCATTCTTGCGCTCCCCAGAGTCTACGCCCTGTGCCTGGGCACCGGTGGCACCGCCCTATTTACGGCACTGGGAGGGAGGTGGTTGTAATTGAGAATTTAAAGAAAAGAATATATATTATACATTTGGAAGCAGATAGATAGATAACACTTTATTACATATATACACCATTACAGAAAACACAGAAAATCTTATAGCCTAAATATATTCTAAATGTGCTCAATGGGCGGTCTTGTCGCTAAGAAGCGATGTCTTCCAGACAACCCGTAGACAAGTATTAAGTGTTGAGGTTTTCTTTGAGTCAGTCAGAGATAGCTGTTACAGCAAAATCTTCTGAACTTCGCACCAACTTTGACCAGAAACAAGAAATACTGTATCATCGGCGTAAGTGATTATTTCACAATTTGGCATTCATAAATTACAAAGATCATTAATATAGCTAACTAGCTGACCCGGCGAAGTTCGTACCGCCATATTTTCTGAATTCCTAAAAGACTCTTTCACGACACAAACAAAATCACCAAAATCGGTCCAGGTGATTACGATTCTAGAACCCGATCTCAGCGCCACCTAGCGGATCTAATTGTGAATCTAAACCATTCGAGGACCCACTTAAACACACAAACAAAATCATCAAAATTGACTCAGGAGATTAGGAGGATCCTAGAATCCGATCCCAGTGCCACCTACCGGGTCCAATTGTAAATCTAAACCATCCGGGGACCCAGCCAAACATACAAAAATTTTAATCAAAATCGGTAAAGTCGTTCTCAAGTTATGTGCGTACATACCTACGATTCATTTTTATATGTAAGATTAGTTCAGTTCACATCAGCACTCGACAGTGAATACTCCTCTCTGCCATCTAAAGTATCATTTAACCTCTTCCTGTCGCCGCTACATTAGTAAGATATAGACACCAGCTATTAAAGTATGGCTTGATATACGTAAATGACACTTCTGTATGAAGATTCCATATTAGCCAATGGTATTACAGAATACTAATAAAACATGCGTTTAAATACGTGGTTTTATTTCTGTCAACACAAATTAACACAGGGGACAATTTGACAAATTCGAAATTTGCAAGTAATACCCAGACATCACAGTACCTGAAACAAAATAGTATTCAATAAATTGTATACAGTGCAGCAGTGGTAGATTTACCAATAGGCTGAGTAGGCTGGAGTACGATCAACCCCTATTTTTCATTTGTTAATTATAAACTTTAATTTTTTGGCAAGATTTTTAATCTTATTTTGTTATGACTTAGAATTAAAAAAAAATATATTACTCTTTTAGATTCACAATTAGAACCGGTAGGTGGCGCTGAGATCGGGTTCTGGAATCCTCCTAATCACCGGGAGCGATTTTGGTGATTTTGTTTTTGTGTGTTTGAGTGGGTACCGGGATGGTTGAGATTCGCAATTAGAACCGGTACGTGGCGCTGGGATCGGGTTCTACAATTTTATTTTACTTTTTTGTGGGCCGGTGTAATTCATCTATTTATATATATAAGATAAAAACACCTGCACACGCTTCTACATTCTACGCCAATACCTTCGCTGTGCAGGCTGTTCGACTGTGGAACTCATTGTCCAAAAACATATGTCAGGGAAAATCACTCGCCACAATTTTTTTTTTATTGCAGGAGATCAGCAAACAGGCAGACGGCCCACTTGATGGAAAGCGGTTACCATCGCCTATGGACATTTGCAACAGCAAATTATAAATTATTTATATTAAAATTTTATATATATTCACACGTCAGAGTGCATCTCACTTGTACTTCTATGCTTGAATAATGCTCTCGCGCTTCCTCACACAGCGGAACCTATAATGAGTCTGGAAAGATGTTGGGCTCGTCAGATTTGTCTGGCTCATTGGAAAATATTTTAAAATATTATACTTGATAATATATATAAAAGTTAGCCTTCCTAACATAGGAAGCGTTTGGCAACTGTATATCTTTGTTTATAACAATATCATAAATGACATATGTAAAAACGAGCCTTGTTACTTCGACGTAAGTTAGCATGGTATTTTCCACCTTTGAACCTGCTACCTGAAAAACGGCCCCGCTTTCAGCTTAGCGAGTATCCATTCCTTTCTAAGTTTATGTTAAACTACCGATCCTAAAAAAAATCATCTTTCCTATAATCACGTAAGTCTGAGGTGACTGGGATCTCACTATGATACACATATTAATCTTATACTAATATATAAAGCTGAAGAGCTTGTTTGCTTGAACGCGCTAATCTCAGGAACTACTGGTCTGATTTGAAAAATTCTTTCAGTGTTGGATAGCCCATTTATCGAGGAAGGCTAGGCTATATATCATCACGCTAAGACCAAACTCTTTTTGTAACTATTCCACGCGGACGAAGTCGCGGGCAGAAGCTAGTAATATATATATATATATAATAGGTTGGGGAAAAGTCTTTTCGCATATAGTACGTATGAACTTGTAATAAGATCTCTTTGGCTATACCATTTGTACCTGTCTGGCTTTGGTATCATTAAAAAGTTTTAATTTTAAAGAAGACAATTCCGAATTCAAATTAGGAAAATGTGTGATTTTCATTTGTTTTTCCCAGTGTTAAAATGAGTGAATCTAATGAAGAAATTCGATAGATTTTAAAATTTTACTACAAAAAGGTAAAAATGCTAAACAAGCCGCGAAAAAAAAATTGTGATGTTTATAAACCTAATGCAGTATCTGTGAGAGTAGCGCAAATTTGGTTTAAGCGTTTTCAATCCGGAAATGTTGATATCAAAGATGCACGTCGCTCTGGTCGACCTGTTACGGACAAAATTGATGCCATTTTTGAAAAAGTGGAGCAAGATCGGCATATTAGTAGTTACGATGTAGCTGGAGAACTGGGAATTGACCACAAAACGGTTTTGGCGCATTTGAAATTTGAATAAAGCTGGGTACACAAAAAAGCTCGATATTTGGGTGCCTCATGAGCTCACCGAAAGAAACCTAATGAACCGTGTACTCATTTGTGATTCTTTATTACGACGTAATGAAATCGAACCTTTTTTGAAGAAGCTAATAACTGGTGATGAAAAGTGGATCACGTACCTACGACAAGAACGTGCGAAAAAGATCGTGGTCAAAGGCCGGTCAGGCTTTACAGACTGTGGCGAAATCCGGGTTAACTCGCAACAAGGTGATGCTGTGTGTATGGTGGGATTGGAAGGGCATTATTCATTATGAACTGTTACCGCCAGGCAGGACCATCGATTCTGAACTGTACTCCGAACAACTGATGAGATTAAAGCAAAATGTTGTGAGAAAGCGGTCGGAATTAATCAACAGAAGGGGTGTGGTTTTTCACCATGATAACGCTAGACCTCACACATCTTTAGCCATTTAGCAAAAATTACGAGAGTTTGGCTGGGAGGTGTTATTGACCTTGCACCTTCAGATTTGCACCTGTTTCGGTCTCGGCAGAATTCCTTAGGCAGTTTCAGGTTAACATCACGAGAGGAATGCCAAAACCACTTGTCGCAGTTTTTTGATCAGAAGCCCCAAAATTTTTATAGCAATGGGATCACGTCCCTCACTACAAGATGGCAAAAAGTTATCCAACAAAATGGCACCTACATACTTTAGTCAAATGTAAATAAACTTTATAAAAAAACCTTTGAATTTTTATATAAAATGCGAAGAAACTTTTTCCCCAACCTAATAATGTTGTCTATTTTCTTTTTATTTATCTTAATTATATGTATTGTGTAATATCTATATATCCTATTGATTACATGTATTTGATTTGCACACCACCGTCATACACTCTCGATTCCTTTCACAGCCCGGGTTGTCTGGAAGAGATCGCTCTAAGCGATAAGTGCACTTTGTTCCCGCCTTGACACGATATAACTGTAAATGATTTACTTTATGTGTTTGTGGTGAACAATAAAGTATTTTCTATTTATCTATAATCTTCCACACTCATCATCCTTTTTTTTTTAGGCGGGGGAAATGCCTTTCGCACACTACCGGGTCCTTTACTAGGGATTAGACCAAAGCGACGAGAGGTGACACCCACGAATGGGCGCACCAGAGTCAATTCCCCGGCTTATGTCGAGACTCGAATACTCAATACTCCTAGCGCATCAGTGCATGAGCAGACATCATCCTTCCACAATACTCACCAAGGTTGTTGTATCTAGTGTAAAGAATCGCGCGCCGTCAGCGTCTCGACCGGCGGCGGCGCCTGTGTATCTTGTACCGGCGGTCGCAGCGGCGGCACATCTTAAATGAGCCAGATCGAGACCGACAGCGCCACAGGTAGCTGACGGATAAAATACGTATTGTATTGGCCGTATATTAAGCAGCTTTCTATGTGCCTTTCCTTCACACCTTTACAATTCCTAATAGCCCTATCCTTATCCCATAATTCGCCAATTAAAAATGCAGCGTCATCTAGCGCAAATTCTGAAATCGAAGAGCTGGTCGATGAGTCCAATATCATAGGCGAGATCAAGGCACATCGCTTGCGCTGGCTTGGCCACCTGCATAGAATGGATCATGCGGCGAAAAGAGCCTATATGGGTCGACCAACGGAACGGCGATCAATTGGTCGCGTTGGAAGTATACATACACTAATGTGGCTATAAATTAATGGTTTTATTTTTTTAACGCATTAAATAAGACGCATTTGGCCACAGCCTAAATCTTTAACATTAATACAGATGAAGCCCCAGTATTAAAGCATCGGGAGAAAATTATAAAAATTATGAAAATGATTCAGGCAGATATGGTTAATACGCAATTCGCGGATTCATGACGCCATAGGCGTTGTTATTTGTTCGGCATATTTGTAATATTATTATCATTATCTATACATATAATGATATTGTAGAGGTCAAATTTCTGTACAATGAAAAAAATGTTAAAATCCGATTCAGAGGGATGTAAGAAGTGAAATAGAACTAATTTAGATTTTTTTTAATTTTTTGTTTTTCTGTCTGTACGGGCTAATCTCCGAAACTGGTCAACATATAGGACACCTACTTTTGATCCTGTAAAATTAAAGAGTTCCCGTGGGATAGTTAAAAAACATTAATTATTTAAACAGCTTATTATACAACCTATGTACCTAATTAAGTATTGTATCATCATACAATAAAACAATTTATACATTAAAAAGGCGAGATTCCGTAAAACTTTAAAGTAAAACTTTACAAAAACAGTGTCTAGCATAGCGTATTTCATCATCATATTAATTAAACTAGATGGCGCTGATAGTATTCTACATCGCGATAGTGATGGGGACGAAGTCGCGAGTATCTTATTTGGTTTCTATCAAAAGTTATCCCGACATAAGATACATCCAATTTTGGCGGGTTGATTCTGAGGCCAACTCACGAGGTGCATCCGTACACTCGTCATATTTGTTTATTGGGCAACTCTACTTATTCACTATTTTTATTGCATGGTAAACATACGCAATCGCCGCCAACAAATCCAAAGAATAATTACCGCGGTCTGCCGCGCCTTCTTCCTGGCCGGCGCGCTCGCCGCCGCCGCCGGCAAGTCCTCTGCACCACGCGGTAGCGTCTGTCGCCCGAACGGCAGCGCTTGAAGCGCCCTCCACGCGACCGACAACGTCTGAAAAAGTGGTAGAGCCGCGCTGGCATCATTATCTTGATGACAGATTTTTTTTTATTTTTTACGTTTATGGCAGCTAGGCCTTTAAGCCAGATCTTGATTACAATATAGTTTCTTCATTTTCTTAAGCCTATGTATAGCTCAGCTGAACTGTAGGTTATCAGCTGAAGCCAATCAACGGAATTCTTATGACAACTCAAAAGGCCACATTTGATTGTACAGTTCACATTTCTCACAAAAACACATACTTAATACTTAAAAACTATCAATATCCTACATCCATTGTTCATTTTAGAGTAGTTTTACACATTTTTAGAAAATAAAACTGCATAGCACAACATCTCCTTTCAGTTCCCGCCAAAAACTCCTGATGACAGCTCTAACTCTTCGGCCCATAGATAATACATTATACATATACTTCGGCCTCACCTCAAGTGGCACGCTTAGTGGCATGATGTTTTTATTTTATTTATTTAATTTTAAAGGAACAACCTTGGGTCGGCAACGAAAATCAGCATTGCGCTAGAGAAAACTGCAACTCAGCTTTATTGCTGAGTTGCCGATCTCATCTGTAGGAAACGCGGTGTACAACATATCGAATTTTCATACATACATACATAACTTCACGCCAGTTCCCTTGCGGGGTAGGCACGAACAACCGAGCGCCATTCAGGCTTATTCTTACACACCTCACTTGCTTCTTTGACATTCATAACTCTTGTCATGCACGCTCGTCTGTTCTTAAGGCTCCTGACCTTAAGAACAGAACCGAGATTATCACCTGCAGGTGCTAATCCCGACAATGACGATGCTATGTTTATATATGAATTTAATCTATATATATATATATACTAGCGGCCCCGGCAGACGTTGTCCTGCTCTGAAAAAATAAAAATCTAGGACCCGAGCCCCGCGCCACCTACCGGTTCTAATTGTGGATTTAAACCATCCAGGGACCCACTCACACACAAAAACAAAATCATCAAAATCAGTCCAGGTGATTAGGAGGATTCTAGAACCCGATCTCAGCGCCACCTACCGGTTCCAACGGGATAAAGTATGTCCGTCTACTGGTTCTAAGCTACCTCCCCACCAATTTTCAGCCAAATCGATACAGCCGTTCTTGAGTTATAACTAGTGTAACTAACACGACTTTCTTTTATATATATATATAGATATATAATTGATATACAAGCATATAGTGACTCATCACGATATCTCAAGAACTATGATACTTATAGACATGAAATTTGGCATGGACCTTCCTTTCGCCAACTAGAGGTCAACTAAGAACGGACTTTACGGCACGCGAAGCGGGCGGGTATCAGCTAGTATCATATATCATAATATTATAGGTGCAATCGGCCGAATGGGGTGCATAAAATATCGATGAGTGAGAGTGCCGATGATCAACTTTCCCCTCCCCGACATCCCACCTTATTTACCGCATCCCCTTATCCCATTCTTGTTATCCCATTCCTGCTGTCTGATGCCCTTGTCCCATCTTACAATCAACACGTTGGCTTCAGGGGCTTTTAGAAAACCTCGTAGCTGCTCCTGATCTTTAGATATCTATGCCAATATCCCTATACATATATTTTAAAGTAGTATTTAATTTCTTTCGGTGTATTTAGGTACACTTCGGTAGGTACTTTTTTTAAATGCATAAGTGTAAGTGTGTAAATACCGTATTAATTAAGTTTAACAAAAATGTTAAAAATCAGCCACTATGATATCAGTGTGTGACATAACTTTTATGAGCATGAACAGATAATACAGTTATTACTATCTTCACTTTAAAACTTTTATCCGTGCAGGAACGGAGAAAGAATACAATTTCCTGCGTTGGGTCGGCCTGTCGTAAGAGGCGACAAAACAACCCACAGCCAGGTGGTAGGGCATTCGCCCGACTGGATGACTACCACCCCTGGTCTAAATAACAACCTTGAGTTGTGTTCCGGCATTAGTGATCAGGTTCCAGTCTCCCTTAAAAGAGCAGCAGCGCATTTGTAGCACCTTTGGTGTTGCAAATGTCTATAGGCGATGGTAACCGCTTTCCATAAAGTGGGCCGTCTGCCTGCTATACTCCTGCAATAAAAAAAAACTATCTATAAAAAATAATAAACATTTTTACTGGGGGCATATTTTAAAAACTAATTATTGACCTACCTACCTACGCTCACGTATGGAAGCGAGAGTTGGGTATGGAAGAGAGAGCATGAAAGTAGAGTAAACGCGGTTGAGATGCGAGCACTGCGCAAAATCTACGGAGTGACGCTCGCGGACCGCGTTCGTAATACCGAAGTAAGAAAGAGAGTTGGTCTGAAAGAGAGTGTCGGGGTGAAGGTAAGGAAAGGAACGCTCCGGCGGTTCGGGCATGTGGAAAGAATGCATGATGAAAGAATGACTAAACAGATATACAATGCAAAAGTGGATGGATGCAGAAGTCGTGGAAGGCCACGACACACCTTCCATGATCAAATTGATCGTGTACTAGCGGAGGGTGATGTCAGGAGCCTTAAGAACAGACGAGTGTGCATGACAAGAGTTATGAATGTCAAAGAAGCAAGTGAGGTGTGTAAGAATGGGCCTAAATGGCGCTCTGTTGTTCGTGCCTACCCCGCAAGGGAACTGGCGTGAAGTTATGTATGTATGTATGTATGTAATTATTGACAATTTTTTTAATCAAAGCGAACGTATTTTGACGAACTACAGAGGTGAGAGTATGAGTGGAGGCGAGAGGTGATAGTAACACTAGGACGCGCCGCACTCGCTGATGACTTTTATTTATTTAACTGTCACGGGTGCTCCAGCCCCCGAGCACCCACGGAGTCAGCGCCCCTATAGTTGGCTTCGTTGCTGGGTGCTGCAAACGTCTACAGGCGACGAAGCAGGACTCTAGTAGAAATGGCCTGAGGCAACTAAGTTGCCGCGACAAAACTTGCTACCAGCCAAAAGTAAGCACCTACATAATTATTACTGCTACAGTTACATCTTATACTGTAATATATAAAGCTGAAGAGTTTGTTTGTTTGAACGCGCTAATCTCAGAAACTACTGGTCTGATTTGAAAATTTCTTTCAGTGTTAGATAGCCCATTCATCGAGGAAGGCTATAGGCTATATATCATCACGCTAAGATCAATAGGAGCGGAGCACCAATGAAGAATGTTTCAAAACCGGGGGGTTTTGAAAACAAATTCCACGCGGACGACGACGCGGGCACAGCTAGTAACGTATAAGTGTGTACTTACGTTCTGCACATTCTGTAAAAGACAAAAATAAATCCCATTAGATATTCTAAATGATTATACTTATGTCATGAATTACTTTATTATTATTTTTCTATCTTATTAATATAGATAATGTTTTTATTTGTTCTTAAGACGGCCTCTGTGGTTGAGCGGGTTAAGCCTTTGCCGGCCTACCTCACTGCAACGCAGAGGCTCGTGGTTCGATTCCTGGTATAGTAAATTTCGGAAACGTATTTTCTCCGTTATTTACTACGGTCTGGGTGTCTGGGATCGGCCCCAAAGTAGTCCGTTGTATATCACCCATAACACAAGCGTGACTTGCTTAATTTGGGGATATACAATATGTGTGTTTGTCTGCCGATTATTATTATATATTATTATGTTATATTTAAATTATCTATGCAAGAACGGAGAAAGAATACAATTTCCTGGTCTTAAGAGGTGGTAGGGTATTTGCTTGTCTGGATGGCTACTACCCCTGGTCTAAAGTATGCCGCCATAACAAACCTGAGTTGTGTTCCGGCATTAGTGGCCAGGTTCCAGTCTCCCTTTAGAATGTGGCAGCACATTGGTAGCACCTTTCGTGTTACAAATGTCCATAGGCGATGGTAACCGCTTTCTATCAGGTGGACCGTCTGCCTGTCTGGTCTGGCAACACTAAAGGTGCTACAAATGCGCTGCTGCTCTCTTAAGGGAGACTGGAACCTGGTCACTAATGCCGGAACACAACTCAAGGTTATTATGGCGACATACTTTAGACCAGGGGTGGTAGCCATCCAGTCGGGCGGGCAGTAGGGTTGACAAAAAAGGTTGCATAAATAATTGTTGCAATAAATTTATTATTTTCATGTTTTATTGTATATACTTTACATAAGTATATAAAACAATTCTTCCATGCCTATACCTTTCATAGGTACACGAGCATAGCACTAATGTGTATACATATGTTACTAATTTTACTCACTTTCTTCGTCGCCTGCACCGAGCCATGATTATTCTGAAATCATAAGTGTCCTGTTAGCGGCCATCTATTATCAAAAAAGACGAACAAGAGAAAGAATAGTTTCTGCAGTCTTATTCATATTGAGTTACCGAGTAAATTTGTAGGATTCTTTAAGCTTCCTAAAGCCTTGCACTAACTCATCTATACTAATATTATAAAGAGGTAAAGTTTGTGACGTTGTAGGGGGTAAGCTCTGGATCTACTAAACCGATTTTAACTGTTCGAAAGCTACGTTAACAGGGAGTGTCATAGGCTATATAACATGACGCTATATACCACGGGAGCGCGACAGAGCGCGGGTGAAACCAAGCCGTCTCTAGTTATGAATAAGATAAAGCATATTTAGTCTATTTATAATATAATAATGCTAGCGGTCCCGGGAGACGTTGTCCTGCTTTGAAAAAAAAACTTGAGAGGTGTCAAAGGACACCCGGATGGAACGAAGTTCCTTTCGATTAATTAAAATAACTAATTCTACTCCATTACTACTGTGATCTTCACTAGAAGCTACGTAAGGTGAAAATAGTACGACCACCAGTCGAAGCTGCATATGGTAATAAAAAGTGTCGTGACAACTTTTCGTAAGAATTTTTTCCGTCTAGCCCCCTCTCACAACGCGCGATAAGGAACTTCGTTCCAAAAACAGAACCCGATTGCAGCGCCACCTACTGGACTCAATTGTGAATCTAAACAAGGGATTCCCACAGTGGTCGATAACGGTTTCCCTGAGGTTGACATGAACGAAAACTGAGGGCGTCGACAAGGTCTAAAAATTGACCCCTTAAGACATAAGTGGGGATCCGAAAAAATCTGAAATCGAAGACCTGGTGGATGAGCCCAATATCATAGGCGAGACCAAGGTACATCGCTTGCGTTGGTTTGGCCACCTAAATAGAATGGGGGAGGATCACGCGGTGAAAAGAGCCTATCTGGATCGACCAACGGGACGGCGACCAATTGGTCGGATATATATATATATATATACATCTAATACATCCTGTATTAGATGTATATATACACTAGTGTGGCTATGGTTTCATTTTTTAATTTTAATAAGATGCATTCGGTCACAACCTAAATCTTTAACACTAATGCAGATGAAGCCCCAGTATTAGAGCATCAGGAAATTACTGAACAGATTTATATGAAACTCAACACAGAGTTAGCTAAAGCGGAATACACACTAAAGTCGCCGACCAGCCGACGCAACCGGCAAACGACCTATACGATAAGAATTATGTCGGCAACAAGCGCCTGCGCGTGCTATCCGCCGACATGTCGGCGGTTGCTCGGCACTCGGTCCAGACGAAACTCAAGCTGTAGTGACGTGCTGTATTTTTTGTTCCTCATCTCAAGCCGCCGACAAAATTTTCCTGAGTGAAGCCGCCAATTACTACAACAACTTGTGGGCCGGGGCACGCGCCTAGCTAAATCCCTGGACAGTATTCAACGTCGAGCCGTTTGCATTGTCGACGATCCCATACTCAGACGGTTTAGATACGCTTGGCCTTCGGAGAGACTTCGCGTCTCTCTGCGTATTCTACCGACTATACAATTGAGTGTTCCGAGGAACTGTTCAGAATAGTGCCTTCGTCTTCTTTTTAGCAGTGCACCGTACGCCATCGGCTGGGTGTTAGCGTTACATTACAGGTTTTTTTTTTAAAAGAGTGTTATGAAATTTCCTCGAGGCCGGCAGCGCGTTAGTCACATCTCTGGTGTTGCAAACGTGCATAGGCGACGGTAACCGCTTTTCATCAAGTGGGCCGTCTGCCTGTGTGCTGTACTCCAGGGATAACAAAAAAAAACTAACCCGCCGACAAAAAGTTGCCGACAAAGTCGGCGGATCGGCGGCTTTGTTTTGTATTTCCGCACTTAAGATACTTCTTGGTCTCGATAAAAGACGTTGATTTCGTGGGATAGACAAATGTAGCCAAAAAAGTGGTGCTGCGGTCTCGTTTTTTTAGTCCACCCTTGCCTACACCATTAATCTCGGACGGAGCCTCGGACTCTCAAGGTAAAGCCGGCCAAAGGATGTTATGATATTAGTCAAATATAAATATGGAAGCGAGCGTTGGGTATGGAAGAGAGAGCATGAAAGTAGAGTAAACGCGGTCGAGATGCAAGCACTGCGCAAAATCTGCGGAGTGACGCTCGCGGACCGCGTTCGTAATACCGAAGTAAGAAAGAGAGTTGGTCTGAAAGAGAGTGTCGGGGTGAAGGTAAGGAAAGGAATGCTCCGGTGGTGCGGGCATGTGGAAAGAATGCATGATGAAAGAATGACTAAACAGATATACAATGCAAAAGTGGATGGATGCAGAAGTCGTGGAAGGCCACAACACACCTTCCATGATCAAATTGATCGTGTACTAGCAGAAGGTGAAGTCAGGAGCCTTAAGAACAGACGAGCGTGCATTACAAGTTATGAATGTCAAAGAAGCAAGTGAGGTGTGTAAGAATAAGCCTGAATGGCGCTCTGTTGTCCGTGCCTACCCCGCAAGGGAACTGGCGCGAAGTTATGTATGTATGTATGTATTAGTCAAAGTTTCTTGTGCATACATTAACTATTAACCACACACCCAAACACCGTGTATATTAATATTACATAGATTTACGCACACAAGTATTAAAAAAGTTCTTCACTTCATTTGACGAATTTATTCACCAGCGCATTCCGCCAGTAGCTCACAACACCCAAAATGCCCCGTTAGCCGTTACACAACGCGACCGTCGACGTTGTGGTCGTGGCGAAAACGTCATTAATGAAGTGGTCGTTGTGTGTCTCTAAGGGAATGTAGCCCACGAAGGCTTTAGTTTCGTTGCAATTGGACACGTCGAGGACGTGGTAAGATATATGCTGTTATTGTTGACTTTAGTTTCCGGCACGGCTCTTGAGCGGTCGACGGAATAGTAGAAATCGACAAGTTTTTGGCGGGAACTGAAAGGACATGTTGTGCTGTGCAGTTTTATTTTCTAAAAATGAAATTACTCTAAAATGACCGATAGTTGTAGGATATTGATAGTTTTTGAGTAGTAATTATGTGTTTTGTGAGAAATGTGAACTGTATAGTCAAATGTGGCCTTTTGAGTTGTCACAAGAACTCCGATGAATGGCACTAGCTGATTACCTACAGTTCAGCTGTGCTACACATAGGTTTAAGAAAATGAAGAAACTATATTGTAAACTAAGATCTGGTTCAAAAGGCCTAGCTGCCAAGCCATAGACCTAAATAAATAGTAAGTAGAAATCGCATTACGCATTGAGCGTAAGCAATGTAATGCGTTTTATCGATATATCGTAAATATTAAGTTTTGTCCCTTTACTCGAAGGTATGATACATCATATTGCGAAAAAGAACCCTGTAATAACTGTGCGTAGGCCAAGGTGACCGGTCAAGATTTGTGCCGGGAAGTACACTTTTGCGTAAAGCTATTGTAGTAATATTATAAAGTAGTAAATACAATTAATACCTTTATGTCAATCTTAGATTTCAAATTTCATATTTTGTACACTTACACAAAATTTAAAAAGATCATGTATCTAAATATTTTCACTGCGAAATTATTAAATGAAATTATCAAAAATATAAGACATTATAAAAATTTAAAACAAAAGCAATAGAAGTTTTAATATTTTAAATTTTGAATGACAGTTTAGAACGTTTTTTTTTCTAAAAAATCTTCTATTCGAATGAGTTTTAAGCAAATATAATGAAATAGGGGGAGTTTTTGGCGGGAGCTGAAAGGAGACGTTGTGCTGTGCAGTTTTATTTTCTAAAAATGTGTAAAATTACTCTAAAATGAACAATAGTTGTAGGATATTGATAGTTTTTGAGTAGTAATTATGTGTTTTTGCGATAAATGTGAACTATATAGCCAAATGTGGCCTTTCGAGTTTTCACAAGAACTCCGCTGAATGACGTCGATTGTAGCCTACAATACAACGGCGCCTGGCTTAAAGGCCTAGTTGCCAAGCCTTAAACATAAAAAAATAATAATAATGAAAAAGGTTTTTAATTTTATGCTTGGACTTCGCCCGCAGTTATATTTTAGTTATTGACTGTGGCCAAATGTTATGTTATGTTTTGAAGTCCTTTATGGATTAGTGAAAGAATTACTTTTAATAATAGTGATTTAATTTACTTTTATGTGAACACAGTTTTCTAGGACACCATTTTTACATAAGAGTTTAGTGATGTCTACGTTTAACCTTAAGACGGAACCACCACAGATTTGTTGCCCGAACTATGACACACGGCTAATTGGTAAGCACCATAAATTTGTGGTCAAATACAGATAATTGAAATTATGCTTTCTCCCTCTAACTACATAGAATTTGTATTAGAATAAAAGAGACGATATAATTCTATTGATTTTGGCGCGGCAATTTTGATGGCAGCTTGTGGAAAAAAATAATATTAACATTGGTTCCTCATGCAGGGCGTTCCATTAGTAGCTCATAGCGCCCAAAATGCTCAGTTAGCCGTTCCACAAGGCGACCGTGGTCGTTGTGGTCAACGACCCATGTCAAGAGGTGGGTCGAATAGCCGTTCCACTTGGATTTACGATTGTAACGCCGGTAAGCAAGTGCCAAGAACGTAGCCAAAGGGGTTAATAGTGATGTGCATTGTAACACAAATATCGAATTGATTTGATTTCCAGTAGTCCGGTCGGTCACCCCAAGTACCGGTGGAGGTTGACCTGTGTGAGTATCAAGCCCATAACTGGCAAGAAACCGCATAGGACAGAACTAGGTGGCGTATTCTCGGTTCGGATGCCAAGACACATTTTGGGTCGCTGAGTCAACGGTTGGTTAGAGGTTGGGTTTGAATCAGGTGCGTAGTTATCACCGTATCAATGATACGGGGCCCCCAGGCTACAGGAGCCTCGAAAGCGTCTAAGCAAAAATTCCTAATGTTATCTACAAATTTTATAGATTAATATCATATTTTAGAATAACCGCTGGGCCAACAGGAACGGTATCAGATTTGTCTTTATTATCTATACTCTATAGAGGCAGAAAATCTAGAAACACTAAAATCGTCTTCAGCTATATGATGATGATTTGATAAATAAGCTTACCGAAAAAAGCTAGAAAAGTGTCCTTGATTTGAATTGTTTATCTAACTTAGTTCCTAGGAGCATTAAGTATTAGTACATACATACATACATACATAACTTCACGCCAATTCCCTTGCGGGGTAGGCACGAACAACAGAGTGCCATTTAGGCTTATTCTTACACACCTCACTTGCCTCTTTGACATTCATAACTAGTATAAGTATTAGTAATAACTTATAATTAAATTCGAGCATTTTTCGTTACTTTTATAAAAACCTTACATTTTTTTGGGCCCCCCAACACGTTTTGATACAGGGCCCATCTAAGGCAAGCCACGCCACTGGTTTGTATGACCATGAAAAGTTATTCTTAAAAAAAGACAATTGGATCTATACTTCAGAATACTAAATAAATCTTGGATCTTATGAAAATATTCGCCTAAAGCGAAAAACTATTTAATGACGGTGAAAACCGCTTAAAAATGCATTGCGTAATTTAGAAGTTAGCAGATTTACAGACAGACGCAGAAAGCTACTTTGTTTTAGACAGTGTGGCGACATTAATGCCAACATCATAAACAAGCATGCAAGCGCGAAACTAATATTAATCTGTAGCAAGTAAAACAGCGCGCCGTTTTGTGACAGCGCGGGTGGCGCGTAACGTTCCCGCCGATTCTCTTGGCGCGTAAACACCATTTAAACAAAAACCGAACGACAGTCCGGGAGGAATCGGAAGTAATCGGAACACAGTTCGACACACGCCTTCAACGTGGGCACATGACATTCGTGTTCGGGTACAAAATTCAGTTCTCGGGCTTGCTGCTTAATGCTTGACCTCACCTAAATCCTTCTGAACTATAATATGAACATGAGAGTGTGTGATTAAAAGTGTACGATGAAAGTTATCTTTTATTAACCTGTACACCGCTTAACGGACAACGGACAACCATACACACATCACATCCCTCAACAGATTCCTCAAAGTGGCAAGCGATTAATAAAAAACAAAAAAACACAACATCAAATAATTTATTAATCAATTATTGCTTAAAATTAATCTTATATCCCTTTGTCTCTGGATCTTGCTCCATTTGAAAATTCTCTGTGGACAACCCAAAGGGCTTCAATATCATATTGCCTAAATCTTTCAATTTCCCAAACATTTCTGTTTTTAATTTCTCATTTTTCTCTTCGATCAATGGCGGGAGACGGATAGTGGCCTTTTGAGCCTCTTTATGTGATGCGTCGAATTCTAGAATTTTCTTATAATCTGCTAGACTTTCGTCGAATTTCTCCGTCGACTCGTAGGATTGTGCTCTTCTGAAAATTTAAATTCAATCATTAATGAATTCATCCGCGCTCTGTCCCGCTCCCGTGGTATATAGCGTCATGTTATATAGCCTATGACACTCCCTGTTAACGTAGCATTGCAACAGTAAAAGAATTTTCAAAATCGGCTTAGTAGATCCAGAGATTACCCCCTACAACGTCACAAACTTTACCTCTTTATAATATTAGTATAGATAGATAGGTCTTGTCGCCGCCGGTGATATCTTCCAGACCACCTTCATTCTTATTAAAACTAATATATATAATTGAAATCCTCGTATATAGTGACTCATCACGATATCTCAGGAACTATAAATACCTATAGACTTGATATTTGGCATCTACCTGCTTTTCGCCAAGTAGAGGTCAGCTAAGAACGGATCTTACGGCACGCGAAGAGGGCGGGTATCAGCACGTATGAGCAGAGTTACACGTTCTCCACGGTTTAAATTTCCTCATAATCTTTCGGAATGTGGAAAAGCGTGAGCACTTCCACCAATACCTAACAGTGATTGGTGGCAAGGTACCAGGTTAGTCGGGACCGTTATATGACCGCAGATTACTGTTGGTTTTTACAACGGCAATTTTCTCCAAAAATGTTGTATAAAAAAACCTTATAGGTGTCTCTCTGAAGTAAATGAATTTCACCAGATTTTCTCTTTTTAAGTCTATAATACATTAATTAAATATAAAACAAAACGATTTGTATTTCTCAGTAAATATTAGATATAAATATATGTAATTGTAATGTTTTATTTCATACTTAATGGTTTTACATACATACATACATACATACATAACTTCACGCCAGTTCCCTTGCGGGGTAGGCACGAACAACAGAGTGCAATTTAGGCTTATTCTTACACACCTCACTTGCCTCTTTGACATTCATAACTCTTGTCATGCAAGCTCGTCTGTTCTTAAGGCTCCTGACATCACCTTCTGCTAGTACACGATCAATTTGATCATGGAAGGTGTGTCGTGGCCTTCCACGACTTCTGCATCCATCCACTTTTGCATTGTATATCTGTTTAGTCATTCTTTCACAATGGTTTTAGTGTTGTATAAAAATGGAAATTAAAAAAAATATATAGCCAATATTCCAAAATAATTCACATTTTCATTAATTGCTGAGATATAATTATACGGCAAAAAAGATTCGGACACTATAACAGCGGGTGGAGTTTATTAAAAAAAAAAAACTTTCCTATCCCAGCTTCCATCGCTTCTATTCCATTATTCTTGTCTGATCTCTCTATCTCATACCCTTTGATAATGCAGGGGGAATATATTTCGTATCATACTGGGTCCATTTCATGGAGAGAGGATCAATCAACGGCGATAAGCGCTGGGCAGTGTGTGCGAGGACTCTGGGTAAAGACATTCCCAACTTCCCCGCTGAACCTAAGCTTGCGTCCCATACCCGCGCTTATGTTGGAAAAAATGAAGACTAGAACGCAGTTACGTCTCATGTTGTGACCAACTTCACCAATAAAGGTTGGACCCGCAATCCACAAGCTGCAGCGGACTCCTACGATGGAATCAGAGGAGGAGGTTGTGCGCATATCTTCAGTCCCCCTAATCCATCCTAGAGGATGGAACACATTGTCTTCGCCATTAGTGTTGCAAACGCCTATACCCCTATATACACGCAACGGTTCTCTAGAATATTTATTCCGCATACAACAATGATACTGGAGAGTACTGGTGTTGCAAACATCCATAGGCGACGGTACCCACTTTCCATCAGGTGGGCCGTCTGCCTGTATGCCTGCTTCAGGCAATAAAAAAAAATAGTTAAAAAATGAGATCGAGATAAATAATTATGATAAAAAAACATCAGCAAGACGTGTTGCTGAGGAGTTTCTTGCCACTTAGAAAGAATAGGAAGTAGATTTAAATTTTAACTTATATGTTTGACCTTCAAAATGTGTTCTCCAGTGGAACTTATTTTGAATTTGAATATGGACCACGGTATCGACTTTCCATGAGCTAGGGCCGTCTGTCTGTGCACCATCTTCACAGTGAAAACAGACCGACACATTCGCACATACCTTAAATAAGCCTTCAGATACTTGTCATCTAGTTCAATAGCCTTGGTGCAGTCTTTGATCGCTTGCTTGTATTTCTCCATTTTCATTTTGGCTGCACTTCTGTTGCAATACAATATTGAGCGTAACTGTGAATACTGAAGTGGACATATTTTCAAACCTGAAATAATAATTACACTGTCTTACTAATATGAAAGAGAACAGGCACAGTGGATGATACTTGGAATAGAACTATTGAAGAGAGTGCCCCATATATGTTGGAGGAGCGAGATGGTCTGAAAGGAAGATCTTCCAGCGAAGCTATTGTTGTCCCTCGCAGGCAGGCCTGGGCCCATTTATTATTGGTAGAAATTTGTATATATTCTTTGTACATTTCGGGAATAGTTTGCGACCTCAATTATTGTACAGCACCATCTATTGGCTTGTAAGTGTTCCACTATACTATGGAGTGGAGATGGATAGGTCACACAGCGCAGTCAAACAAGGAGAAATCAAACACTTAAATGACTGGCACCCGTGGGATGGAGAACGGTGAGACCAGAGAGAAGATGGGAAGATGATCTCCCAAAAGATTGGAGGGGGTTAGCGAATGACCAAACTAATCTTCCAAAGGCGTCCTGTGCCAAGGAGGTGACGTAACTTGACAGCTGTCAATATGTTAAAAAAATGATAAAAAGTACACATCACTTATATAAACATATATGCTTATAGTGTTGCCACTGCACATACACCTAGCAGGAAGCAAGGAAATTATAACAAAAAACTTATATGCATGATTTACTTTGAATAAAACCTTTTAAATTTGAATTTTGTTACCAGGTTACTTCAGTTCAATATTCTTTCCTGCTCCCAATCTATATCAAAAAAAATTTTATCTCTTTCTTTTTTCTTTCACCTTCTTTCAACTATTTGGGGTCAGCACAATATGTCTTTTCCTTCCGCATCTCCTCGATTCTGACATACATCTTCTGTCACACCACAAATCATCCTTTAGACAATCCATCCATCTTTTTTTTGATTTACAGAAGTTCAGATATGTTCATAATAAATAAAAGGTGTCCCACAACTATACGGGAACCCCTCCCTGTTCCTCCTTTCAAATTCTGCCTATCTCATCCTCTCTATCCCTTAGTAGAGACAGGCAAAGCGTGGTCATCATTCCTGGTGTTGAAAATGTTCATAAGCTAGGGTAACCACATTCCATCAGATGCGGTCCTATCTATACTCACTTTATGCATTCAAAATTAAACAATTTATATCTAAAAAAGAAATGGGCTTCAAGAGTAACCACAATACACAAAATAATTATTTTCGACAACATCTTAAAGTCAGTGCCAAATAAAATACAAAATGTATTTTGCAAATTCGATGTAGTTTTCTGTGTTTTACTTCAAGACCTTGTAGAAAATATTTGTTATGCTTTTTACTTACTTTTAATACTGAATAGCAACCGAATATTTGTGGGATCTCTACTTTTTAGTCACTATTGAAGTCAAAGGCATCCAAGGCAAATAACTAAAACAGTGGACTAGTATTTGCGGACCAACACACACTTTTCCTATTTATATGAGTTTGAATGACTCACAAATTATTGTGCATACGTAGTTTTCAATGTTCAACGCTTTAAATATATATATATTCTATATATATATATATATATATATATATATATTCTATATATATATATATATATATATTCTATATATATATATATATATATTCTATATATATATATATATATATATTCTAAAGAATAGATGTATGTTAAATTACTTTGCTTTATTTATGCGGCTTGAAATATGTTTTGATTGAAGCTCGCCTGAGGATGTTTGGGATCCGTTCATCAAAACTATTAAGACCCAAACCCAGCAAAAACCAACTGCCAGACCTCAAGACACTGTGAGCTCTGTCTGCATGCACCGGAACACAAACCAACTTGACTGATAATTTCTTTTATTTTTCCTTCCACCTATTTTTAATATTATAAAAAATTATTAGACTAGGCATGTTTGCTGAAGAGTTTCTTGCGACGCTTCTTCTCTTCAGGCCATAATATGTTGTAAAGCGGTGGTAAATTAGATTAAGCTCCCATAGAATAAATAATAACCATAAACAAAATTAAAACTAAATAACTAAAATTAATATGTTGGCGGTAGGCTAAATAAAACTTTAACAATACTCATTGACACTTGACATCTTTGTCTTCCATGATCACAGCCACTGAATACTTGCCGAAACATGGGAATAACCAAAATCAAATCAATTACTGCACTTAAAACCGTTAAAACATAGTTTTATTATATATAAAAGTCACGAAAACTTAAGAAAATATTAAGTTTTTTACTTCAATGTGGTTAAAAACACAAATCTTACTTACCCTCTGTATATTTTTCTACACTGCGTTCATATTCTCCATCTTTAAAAGCATTATTGCCAGCCACCTTCAAGTCTTCAGCTATGATCCTCCTTTCTTCTTTTTGGTCATTTGTCAGGTCTATTTCTGCATCTTTGAGTGACTCTTCATCTATTGAATCTGTGTCACTATCTTTGTCTTTTTCATTATCATCTTTGTCATAATCTGTGTCAAAATCTTGACTGAATGGAATGTCTGAAACGTTAATGCAAATTAAACTTATGATCTGCCAAAATAAGACTTGATTTTAACTTTAGGAATTTGCTGTTGATTAGCAAAAACTGAATCAAATTGGCCCAGTAGTTATACATGACAAGACACAGATAACAAATCTAAAAAAATGCATCATGTTTTCCATCTTATACTAATATATAAAGCTGAAGAGTTTGTTTGTTTGAATGCGCTAATCTCAGGAAATACTGGTCTGATTTGAATTTTTTTTTCAGTTTTAAATAGCCCATATATTGAGGAAGGCTATAGGCTATATATCATCACGCTAAGATCAATAGGACCAGAGCACCAATGAAGAATGTTTCAAAATCAGGGGGTCTTGAAACTAAATTCCACGCGAATGACATCGCAGGCACAGCTAGTCGTTTATATAGTCTATTCCAGTTGTTTTTTTTAAATAGCTTCAATGTACAGACACTGCTTGTTTAGAATTTTATGATTAAATATATCATAAATGATCTATAATTAACATGATCATTCCCTCTTAGTACAAATTTGTACAATGTGACACTCGCAGTTGAGCTCTCACTGTCGTGATGGCGTATTTGGCACAAATTTGTGGTTAAATTTAAAACATAATGAAATAAAAGCTTTAAACTTTTTTTAGAAACACATTTATATAAACACCTTAAGTCTATATAAGTTTGACAACTATTTTACTGGCTACACTGTATAGAGACTGTCAAAGATTGGTGTAGAAACTGTTCAAGCTCTCCTTTGTAATGTTTAGTCATTCTGGCATTTAAAATCAACTTGTGTTGCTAGAACATTCTATTTATGGCCCCCGCAATATCATATAGTCATGGTACCACATGTGTAGCAGTTAGTAGTACTAATGTGCATCATATGCAAGTATGGAGCTACCATATATCTATGATAATTATCGTGTAGATGCGATTCCTTTTGCTAATAAGGAACATACAAAATCACTTTCACATTTGCTGTATGGACAAAAGTATGACTCAACAATAAAGGCTACCTTTGTCTATTACTTAAATTTATTGATAGTACATTTTGGTGGGATTTTTCTACAGTAAAACCCCTTAAACTTGAAAGATTATGATTTTATTGCTGTTTTGGGAAAAGAATAAGTTTCGGATTCTAGTCTTCTAGGTGTTATCAAACTAATACGAAAATCATACAAATGCATAGATACCTGTTTTATTTGGCAAAGGAGCGTCTCCAGAAGACGACGGCAGATCTTTTGCAGTGGTGGTTTCTGGACTTATAACGAATTGCTCACTTTCTTCAGTACACAAAGAACTTTTTATATCCTTAGTTAATTCTTCTACTATATCTTCGTTTGATTCGTTATTCGTATTCGAGTATTTTTCTGACATTTTATTGTTGTAAAAAAACCTTTTTTAGAAAATTTTTAACTAGATTTGTATAAGAAAAATCAATATTAGTGTTTTCATAAGTGAAGAAGAAAATCCAAGAGAAAAAGTCAAAAATTGACGTTTTTGCACTGGAACTCTAACTTTACTATAGCTTATTCATTCATATAAGGAACTCTGTACCCGCTCCAAACAAAGACAACAGTTGAAATATGTTTAAATTTCCTGTCAGTGAATAATATCGGTTTCTAGAACTAATTCTAAGCGTTCTGTTATACCATTAGAGAAAAATGTACAGCTTTACTAATATTTATTCTCTTTAAAAAAAACAATTATGTTATGTATTTCTTATAAATTTAACACATTACATTTTATATCTATTAACAGTATTTTACGATATTTTATGTATTTGTCCAAAATATTATCTTGTAATTATCAAAATAAATATGTTTCAAAATGGTAATTTGTATTATTTGTAATAGAAAAATAGAACGTGTAATCCTTTCCAC
This sequence comes from Dendrolimus kikuchii, assembly GCA_019925095.2. NCBI lineage: Eukaryota > Metazoa > Arthropoda > Insecta > Lepidoptera > Lasiocampidae > Dendrolimus > Dendrolimus kikuchii. Next base: position 4,280,047 of record CM034415.1, read on the forward strand.
AGATTGTTGTTTCATAATTATACAATAATATTGTTATTATTACCGTTATTAACTCCAGGAAGAAATAAAAAGCTTTTATTTATTTTACTTTGTTTATGAAATTAATTATACTTAACACTGTTTTATATAGTGTTCACCACATCTTTTAATTTAAACATACGCAAAATGTTGAGTATTGACACGTAACGTGACGTCCGATGACGTTTTAAGTAATATTACGTATAAAGGAACGTCGAATAACCTTAACCTGAGAAGTATTCAGAATTCTTTGACCTGGGATAATTTTTCTTTACGAGATTAATTCAGTTATATTAACATAATTTGCCTGAGAATAATCTAATAGGTGACGCTGTTTGACTATAAATTAACATAAAGTCCTATTGCCTCAAGCACGCAGAGTGATAAACATCCTACTAAGATGTTTCGACGGCTCACAAAAACTTTCTCACGACCGAAATTGTGTTATTTAATCAAAAATAACAATTTAGGTGGTAGTTTCAGCAATTACAGAAGTATAGTCCCATTATCTACAACGAATTTGGCGCTGAAAGATGAGAAGTAAGTGAGAATTTCATTAATAAAGTAGATATTTTGTCCTGCACTTTTCCATAATTCTGATATTGAATATACATAACAGAAGAGTTGTGTTTAATTCTGATAGTAAAAGATTTTTCATGAGAGCTACTATCATCATCATTAAGAATGTCTTTAAAGGGCACGAGTACAAGGTACGCCAACACGTTTAAATTAAGGCATAATTTGTACCCAAATTGTAGCTGTAATCATAATTGATTACAGCTCAAATATTGGCTTTGGGTTGACTTTGAAATTTCGTACCCTGACTTGGGGAGTGTTGAGGGGTGTACGGGAGCCACCACAGGTATAGATATGTCCATTTTGTTATTATAAATTCAATGGTGATATGTGTTTAAGAATATATTTATGACTTATTTATAACAACTAAAACTGTATATGAGTGTAAAAAAAAGGTTTTTAATTAAGTATGGAAATTTAACTTTCATGACAATAATCTGATAATTTTGATAATAACGAATGGGAAATATGTATAAACGAAGGACAATAAAATTATGCCCTTGTTCTATATACAAGACTATAAATATGGTTTAGTTATAATTATTCTATTAAAATCATTGGAAAGCTTTCATTTATGTAAATAATTAATAAATAAGGCAATACATGATTTTCTCATTTCATGTTTATACATATTTACCTAACAAAGTGTGATTTGACTTTAGAAATGTACTTACTAGGGTGGCGCAAAAAAACTAACATTTTTTTGAGTCTCGACTGAAAAAATATTAGTTTTTGATGTTTTAAGAACTCCCTCCAAAAGACAATAAAAAAAAAATGTCTGAAGAGGTCACTCCAAATTTTTTAAGTTTTCAAAAATCGCCAAAAATGGATTTTTTGATATAAATTTTTCTTCTCATTACACTATAATTTTATAGACCAATTTTTTAAAATTGACTAGTGCATTACTTTAGATTTAGATTGGTCTATAAAATTATAATAAGAAAAAAAATTGAAATAGAAAAACAAAGTTTTTGGCGATTTTTGAAATCTTAAAAAATTTGGAGCCACCTCTTAAATTTTTTTTTTTGAGATGTTCTTTGGAGGAGTTCTCAAAACATCAAAAACTAATATTTTTCCACTCAAGACAATAATGTCAGTTTTTTTGCAATACCTTATTACTTACATACATACATAACTTTACGCCAGTTCCCTTGTCGTAGGCACGAACAGCAGAGCGCCATTCAGGCTTATTCTTACACATTTCACTTGCTTCTTTGACATTCATAACTCTTGTCATGCATGCTCGTCTGTTCTTAAGGCTCCTAACATCACCTTCTGCTAGTACACCATCAATTTGATCATGGAAGGTGTGTCGTGGCCTTCCACGACTTGTGCATCCATCCACTTTTGCATTGTATAACTGTTTTGTCATTCTTTCATCATGCATTCTTTCCACATGCCTGAACCACCGGAGCATTCCTTTCCTTACCTTCCCCCCCGACACTCTCTGTCTTACTTCGGTATTATGAATGCAAAAAAAAAATATTTACCCCTCGGTACTTGAATCACCCTCATGTATATTTTACAAAAATTATTGGTTTATTTGAATTTTGAACATTGAAAAAAGTTATGTTTGTTTGAAAGATTCCATTTTGATATAAATAAATTTATTTTAATCTCTTTGTAACTTAATCCATATGAATTGTACTTTAACACTTAATATAATTAGCACTCCGATGAACAAAATACATAGATAGAGCCCAGAGCTCTAGGAAGCCAGTTGCACCGCAGTGCGTTACAAGTCAGTCTATACATCAATGGTCTATGGGTTAATATTCTTTTTTTGTTTCCAGGGTCACAGTGACCTTTGTTCTTAATGATGGTAAAAGTCTCGAGACCCAAGCAAAGATTGGCGACACATTGTTAGATGTGGTGGTGAACAACGACCTGAATATCGAGGGCTATGGTGCATGCGAAGGCACCCTGACCTGCTCCACATGCCACGTCATACTAAAGCAGGAGGATTATGATAGGTGACCTACCTACATACATACATACATATGTACATAACTTCACGCCAGTTCCCTTGCGGGGTAGGCACGGACAACAGTACACACCTCACTTGCTTCTTTGACATTCATAGCTCTTGTCATGCACGCTCGTCTGTTCTTAAGGCTCCTGACATCACCTTCTGCTAGTACATGATCAATTTGATCATGGATGGTGTGTCGTGGCCTTCCACGGCTTCTGCATCCATCCACTTTTGCATTGTATATCTGTTTAGTCATTCTTTCATCATGCATTCTTTCCACCGGAGCATTCCTTGTGAACATTTATTATTAGATTAATCCCACAGCTGAGCTTGGGCATCCTCCATTTTTAAGGGAAGAGCTTAACCTCGTTAGAGGTCATCCACAAATGAAGTCACACGAATATCATGATTTTTTTGACCACCCGGTCCTTACCAGAACAGGTCACATTCCTGGGACTCCTCCCTCCCTTGTGTGACGTCACATATTTTGCACATTTACATGAAGAAATTATTAAATTAAACTAGCAGTTAACAGGTACAGCTGGAAATATTTTGAAGTTTTCCTTTAATAAATTTCATGTTTTAAAGGTTAAATATATTAGATTTTGTAATGTGACTTCATGAAATTTAAGAACAGACGAGCGTGCATGACAAGAGTTATGAATTTCAAAGAAGCAAGTGAGGTGTGTAAGAATAAGCCTGAATGGCGCTCTGTTGTTCTTGCCTACCCTGCAAATGAACTGGCGTGAAGTTATGTATGTATGCAATTTAAGACCCCTCCCACTCCTTGTCACACAATGTCACACTTCGTTGACACCCCCTCCCCCCCTTCTTTTATCATTGGTAACAGCTAGCTATAGGAATAAATTTTGATTTTAGCCTTTATTTTTCAGGTTACCAGAAGAGCCAAGCGATGAGGAGAGGGACATGTTAGACTTGGCTTACGGCCTGACCGATACTTCAAGACTGGGCTGCCAGATAACGCTTACGAAAGACCTGGACGGTTTGGTCATCCAAGTACCGGAGACAATAAACGACGCGAGGAGTTGATGACTACACATGGCATAGATTTAAATAAATGTAAAGGGTCAATATGAAATACAGACACGAGGATGTTTCGAATGTCATTATTCATTAACCCAGTGAAATGTAACTGAAAAACTTACGAATCATAACATTTGTAGAAGATGCTATAAGTATATATTAGGGAACATACCCACACTAGTGACCCGTTCAGGGGGGGGAGGTCTTCAAAATACCACGCTTGGTCACAGGAGGGGGAGGGGGTTGTCTGAAGTTTTAGTCACATAGTCGATATTGATATATTACGAGTATGTATTATTGTTATTTTTGATATTGCATAGCTACTGCTATTGCTATACACATATTAGTAGGGTATATATATATAATACTAGCTTTTGCCCGCGACTTGATCCGCGTGGAATAGTTTAAAAAAAAAGTCAGTTAAAAAACCCTGATTTTGAAACATTCTTCATTGGTGCTCCGCTCCTATTGCTCTTAGCGTGATGATGTATAGCCTATAGCCTTCCTCGATAAATGGGCTATCTAACACTGAAAGAATTTTTCAAACCAGACCAGTAGTTCCTGAGATTGGTGCGTTCAAGCAAACGAACAAAAAAACTCTTCAGCTTTATATATTAGTATAAGATTAATATGTTTTATTGACTTTTTTCTTTATTTATTCTAGTTATATGTATTATGTAATATTTATATATCCTATTGATATGTATTTAATTTGCACACCACCGTCCTACACTTTTGATTCCTTTCACAATCCACAGCCCGGGTCGTCTGGAAGAGATAGCTCCAAACTAGTCTAAAGCGATAAGGCTGCCCTTTGTTTACTGCCTTTATATGAAATGACTGCAAATACTTTACTTTAAGTGTATATAGTAAACAATAAAGAATTTTCTATCCTACTAAGAGTATGTAACTAAGTAAGAATGTATGGTTTTAAGTTTGTTTTTTTTTAATGCAGGAGATCAGCAGACAGGCAGACGGCTCACTTAATGGAAAGCGGTTACCATCGCCTATGGACATTTGCAACACCAAAGGTGCTACAAATGCGCTGCTGCTCTCTTAAGGGAGACTGAAACCTGGTCACTAATGCCGGAACACAACTCAAGGTTGTTATTATTATGGCGACATACTTTAGACCAGGGGTGGTAGCCATCCAGTCGGGCAAATGCCCTACCATCTGGATGTGGGTTGTTAAGTCGCTTCTTACGACAGGCCGCCCCAACGCAGGAAATTGTATTCTTTCTCCGTTCCTCCACGGATAGAGATAGATGTTAATCTTTTACGCTAAAACTACTGAATGGATTTTGGTGAAACTTTACAATAATATAGCTTACACATCAAATTAGCACATAGGCTATGATTTATAAAGATATGGCGTGAATTATCCAAAATATAACGATTTTCCATCACCACGCGGGTGAGACCGCGGGGCGCAGCTAGTCTTCTATATACCTATCAATATCCTTCAGGGATATCTTTCGCTTTTCCAAGCTATATTCAAAAATGGCGCATAGCGTTTAGCCCTTTTTAAACAAAAAGCTTTTTAAAAATTATAGTAAATGGGTCACGTAGTATGGGTACGGTCCCTTAGGGGCGTTAACAAATTACGTCACACTAATTTCATGATTTTTGACCTCTCCCGTCCTTGTCACAGTAGGTCACATTCGTGAGACTGCTCCCTCCCTAGTGTGACGTCACGTTTTGCAATTTTATATCAAGCAATTATTAAATTGAAATAGCAGTTCCGTAATTAGTTTTATTTCTATTTAAATTATTTTTTAATAATTTATACGCTATGCTCGTAAAGATAGTAAAGTTTTGGAAGTGAAACTTCTATATAGAAAGGGGGGTATTAGGATTTTTTCTGTCACGAAAAAGGCCGCGTGGAGGGGCGGCATAAATTTAGACTAGACGTGGTGAGAGGCAGCATAATTTTAGAGTAGACTATGGATACTGTAGCCGCAGACGTCCGATCACCATGGCGGCCGTTCGCCAATGATCGGCAAGCGCGCCGCTTCTAGACGGGGCCCCCGTGTTTCCCTCCGCGCATACTTCGCCTCACCTCATCGCGACACGTGTAATCGTTCCAATGCACCTATTATTATTAAATGTTATATTTTGTTTAGCAGCTAAATGTGTGATGTAATATAAAATATTAATCGGTATTTTTATCCAATAAATATGCATTCCTGAACTGCAATTCAAACACAACAATATTTACTTTCCACCTGAATACTTCCAAAATACGTTTTCTGGTTCCGGATCGAATTCAGTTTTTTTGTTTGATAAAATAAAATATGTGTCGTAAAGTGATTTAGTTGTCCTTACGATTTATCCATTGCCCAGATTCGATATAGATAAATATAAGAGATAATAATGAGTTTATGTAGAGTGTAAGTGTAATGTAATTTTATATGGAAATATTAATAAATACATACACAAGATATAAATCATCACTCATGTATCTACGAATTTATTCCTTTATTAGTAGCCAATATGGAACTTGACCGTTCTAGTCACAGGTATCATTTAGCACACCATATAAGAATGATCTTTGAATCATTTTTCTTTTATGGCTTATATCAATAAGTCCTTTTGAATGACCTCTCTTTACCTCCCCTGCAGTCATTCTCCATCCACCGAGTCTGACAATAGAAATTCACATGATTCAGTAAGTAGTTCACAAATCACTTACCCAAACTCGGCTGTACGGCTTACCTACACGGTCGCCCGTTTCGCCATCTTGTTTTTGGTCCTTTGTTAATAACTTTTTATAACTGAACTAATACCTCGTCGCGCTCCCTTATCCCCGCTATCCTTTGCGTTCAGAAATGTATTAACCTTTTCGCATTTCGCGACAATATGTTTAAATAAAAAATGCTTTCAATAAAATTTGTAGGACTAAGCCGCGACAGGCACAGAAGCCTGGGGGGATGTTCGCGACCCGTGTGAGTGTGGGATTCGCCAGATCGGGGGTGGCAGTAGCGTGCCCGGTCAGAACTGGTGCCACGCTATTGCCACTCCCCAGTTAGGGATACCCACTAAAACCCCTGGGTGTTCCGTCCTGCGCCTTATGCTAGGGCTGCGGGACTGCTGGATTTCCAACTCCGCGTGCCCTGGCAGGCGTGGGCCTCGCTCACTAGGCCTCTTCCAATGCCGGGTGAGCTTCTCCCAATAATAAAAAAAAGTACCTAACCTAACCAAATCAAACTTGCAGTAAACCTGCGAATAATCGGAAAAGTGTGCTGGACACAGTAGAAGTGAAGCTTCAACAGACGAGTGGACAAAACGAATCGCAACAAAATTTTAACTTCAAGTTTTACGGGTAGATTGTTAATGTCAAATTAAAATTTTGTACATATTTCGATTTAGTTAATCGTTTAAATGTCGTGTTTTAAAGCTTAAATATATTAGATTTTGAAACGTGACATCACGAAATTGATCCCATCACCCCTTGTCATAGCATGTCACACTTCGTCGATCACCCCCCCCCCCCCCCCCTATCATGTGATGTAATTTTTGTATTGCCCCTTATTGGCGTCAAAGAAGAATACAGGAATGATAATAGCCCAGTAAAAATTTAAGTGAAAGAGCTCCGGAATCTTGTATTTCTAGGGAGTTCTACTGGTAATTGTTTTTTCGTGTTTCAGTAGAGAAAAGCACCACTAGACCAGTCTTTAATAATTTTGTTTTCAATTGCGTTTCATTCAAGTTTTGGATTCATTTAGTCTACAAATCTATACTATAATAATTATGAAAGTAAATCTGTTATTCAACTACGTTTTAACGGTTCTGAGCGCTGTAATTTATTTGATTTTTATTATTCCAACGTTACGGTTATTTTTCAGTAGCCGTGAAGCCGTTATTATGGAAGACAAAGATGTCAGGTGTTAATGAGCATTGTTAAAGTTTTATGTAGCCTACCACCAACTTGTTCTTTTTTATTGTTTACTTTCAATTGTGTTTATTAAAACGTAGTCTTATTATGTGTACTTGACGCGAAAACTTAAAAAAATATTAAAGAAAATCTGTCCGTCTCTTACGCTTTTTTCTGTCTGATTTTTCTGAAATTTGGTATACAGGCTGAATTTTTCAAATGGGTGGTTAAATTTAAAACTATGAGATATAGTGAAAAATACTTAGTTTTTCTTTGTATGTATGTATGTATGTATGGTGACATTGTAATTAATATGCTATGATTGTTCACTTTTATCAGTTTAACTACTTTTTTGTTTGATCACAACGCAATATAATTAGAGCACTTATCCGATCTCCCAAACAGTTCCTTTGGTGGAGTGAGTTTACTTTAGTGAGTTTTAATAAACGAGTGAACAATACGAATTTTCGTACAAGGTTTGAGTGAGTTTTTTTGTATGAGTGATTATTAATATGATAAAATTGTTCACTTTATTGCAATTTTGTCAGTTTGGCTACTTTTCCATTAGATTATACGTGTGTTTTTCCATGAAAGTTAAACCAGATTTTATAGTAGTAAAGGCAAGGGTTATTAATAATAAGTTATTGTTTGACACAAATTGTAATAAATATATGTATAAATATGGAATTTAATATTATACACAATTTTACAATGTTACGTAAATAAATTTGATTATTCTTTGTATTTTATTTTGTAGTACCTGGAGCCGAATTCTGCTATTACTGTCTCGCCAAAATCGCCTAATCCTATCGTCTAAATCGTAGATTTGCCTGATTTTACAAGCTTTTATTTAACTTGCAATGGATGTATGTATGTAAGTTCGGGTGGAATCTTGCAAGTTAAATTTGACCAACTTCCCGGTTTTCGGTATTTCGATTGAGCTGAAATTTTGCACGCATATGTATATTACGTGACAATGCAATAATATGGTACCATGGAGCTGATCTGATGATGGAGTCGGAAGGTGCCATAGGAACTCCTGTACTAAACAAGATAGACCCGTCGTGTATGGGCTCGTTTTACTTGTCTTGGCTGACACTCTGCCGTTACATGATATCCAGGATTACAAGAGCTTGTATTTAAAAAACTTTTTAAATAAACTTTTAGTATTCTGTTAATTCTAATGGCGTATCCGTGGCAAGCCACTCTTATTTAAAAAAAAAATTACAAACAAAAACTCGAAATAAATGTTTAAATTTTTGATAGCTTTTCAATATACATTTTATTTTATTTATTTTACTATGACATAATAAACATAACAATTGTATAAATGCATACATGCCAATAACAGGCGTACAAAGCTTTCTCTACAGTTTGCAGTATTAAATTAGACTTTATATAAATTTAATTTGAGTTAGATATTCGTACTGGTTCCATGAACCCGTGGTACCCCAAATAAAACGGTGATTACCTCAAAGCAAGATCTTTATTCGAAAGCTAAGCTGTCTCCAATACCATTGTCATATTTAAACCATAGCGCGATGTAAATCGACGCTACCGCCATCTAGGGCTCGACAAAACAGTCGTCTTCAAACACAAAACTAATACATACATTGAATGTTACAAAGCCTCTGGTTGAATTCTTAACAATTATAATATCAATAAATGAGGTGAATAATTTAATTTACATGAAAATATATGATTATTTTCCTTTTAAAAATTATTAAAGAGTCGCAAAAGATATCTACGTTCGGAATCTTACCAGCTATTTCATTGTATGTGTTGCATTTACATTTTGGTTAATGCCATTTCTATTTTAATTTTAAACCCGACTCTAAATAATTTTAAATACTATAAGATAAGCCTTATATATATTATATGTATTTCAAATGCCTGAACAGTATCGGGGGTGAACATGCGATGAAAAAAAAACCACAACAAAAACATTAAACAGAATATGGTAAAAAAAATAATTAAATAAATATCTATGATTAAGTAACTCACAATACAAAGAAGCAAGTGAGGTGTGTAAGAATGAGCCTGAATGGCGCTCTGTTGTTCGTGCCTACCCCGCATGGGAACTGGCGTGAAGTTATGTATGTATGTAACTCGCAATACAAAGTCTTATAAAATCTGTAAAGCATTAGTATCTATATGCTGTGTAGTAGGTACATGAAATTCCACCGTTTCAAGGGCCATTATTGAATAAACAGCATTTCAGCTTTCAGTATGGCACTGGTAAAGCAGGCGTACACACGCCTTCGTAATATTACATAATATCGTGACACGAAATAATAAAAATTATTAAGTTCTTTATAAATAAGTTAATTGTTCCGACTGCGTTGATAGGTATGTACTTCTGTAATCTCTTCTATATTTATATACTAGGATATACCCGCGACTTTGTCCACGCTTGATCCGAAATTCCCGCGGGATTCCCAGGGCACAAAATACCACATTTAAAGATAATGTAAGCTATTGTTTTACTGAAAACTAAGTTGGAGTAAGCTAATTTTTATGCACCCAAAGAACTTTCCGAAAAATTCCCGCGGGATTTCCGGGATAAAAAGTATTGAACATTTTATTACAATAAAAAGTATCAAATATTATATTTAGTTTATCCGTGCAGGAACGGAGAAAGAATACAATTTCCTGTGGCCGGGCGGCCTGTCGTAAGAGGCGACAAAACAACCCACAGCCAGTTGGTAGGGCGTTTGCCTGACTGGATGACTACCACCCCTGGTCTTTTTTTTTATTTTTTTTTATTGCAGGAGTTCAGCAGACAGGCAGACGGCCCACTTGATGGAAAGCGGTTACCTTGGCCTATGGACATTTGCAACACCAAAGTTGCTACAAATGCGCTGCTGCTCTCTTAAAGGAGACTGGAACCTGGTCACTAATGCCGGAACACAACACAAGGTTGTTATGGCGGCATACTCTAGAGCAGGGGTGGTCGCCATCCAGTCGGGCAAATGCCCTACCACCTGGCATCGCCATCCAGTCGGGCAAATGCCCTACCACCTGGTCTAGAGTATGTCGCCATAACAACCTTGAGTTGTGTTCCGGCATTAGTGACCAGGTTCCATTGTGCCTTAAGAGAGCAGCAGCGCATTTGTAGCAACTTTGGTGGTGCAAATGTCCATAGGCGATGGTAACCGCTTTCCATCAAGTGGGCCGTCTGCCTGTCTGCTGATCTCCTGCATTAAAAAAAAAGACCGGATGGGATGACGTTAGTACCTTGGAAGATGGGCAGTCCCTTAGTGTGGGATGCTAGTTGCGTTGACACTCTGGCGGCATCCCATCTTTCAAGTACGTGTACTAGCGCCGGTTCTGCTGCAGTCGAACAGGAGGCCCTCAAGCGCCGCAAGTACGCCTCTATCTCTATCTTTGGGGTGGGAACTCTGTGTCCGTGGGGTCCTAACGCTCTAAAACTTTATCGAGACGTCGCCGACCGTTTACTAGACCTCTCACGGGACCAAAAGGCTGGCGTCTATTTTGCTCAAAGGCTAAGTATTGCTATTCAATGTGGTAACGCCGCCAGCCTTTTGGGAACGTTCCCGGTAAGTGACAGTGGTTTGAGACCAATATTTTATCTATAATTTTTTATTTAGTTCTAGTTTTTAATTTTAGGTTTATTTTTCGTACTATAGTTTAGTTTTAGTATTTAATTGTATTATTCTATTAAATTAATATATGATTATTTTATTTAGATAAATAAGTACTTATGACTTTAATACCTATTTTGCTGAAAGATAAAGCGTTACTATACAACGTGGCAACGCCGCTAGCCCTTTGGGAACGTTCCCGATAAATGACAGTGGTTTGGGATCAATATTTCATTATTTAACCATTATTCCCTATTTGATTTACTTCTAGTTTTGTTTAACGGGGAAAGAATACAATTTGCTGCGTTGGGGCGGCCTGTTGTAAGAGGCGACAAAATAACCCACAGCCAGGTGGAAGGGTATTTGCCCGTTCGTATGGCTACCACGTTTGATTTAGAGTATGCCGCCATAACAACCTTGAGTTGTGTTCCGACATTAGTGGCCGGATTCCAGTCTCCCTTAAAAGAGCAGCAGCGCATTTGTAGCACCTTTGGTGTTGCAATGTCCATAGGCGTTTTCCACCATGCCGTCTGCCTGTCTGCGTAACTCGTGCAATAAGCAAAAATATTTTCAAGTTTATATTGTATTTTCAAATAGATAAACTAAAATACTTATATATCTTTATTCCATAAATTATAAGCTAGTACAATGAAGAAATTTATAAATAATTGAATACAATAAAAGAAAACTTAACTTATTTGTATTGTATTCTACCCATAGTCCCTCAAGACTATAAGTAGAATACTGAGCCTAGATCGAGATAGTAATAATGATAATATATATATATATATATATATATATATATATATATATATATATATATACATACATACATATATATATTAGTTTAAAAAAGAATGCATGATGAAAGAATGACTAAACAGATATACAATGCAAAAGTGGATGTATGCAGAAGTCGTGGAAGGCTACGACACACCTTTCATGATCAAATTGATCGTGTACTAGCAGAAGGTGATGTCAGGAGCCTTAAGAACAGACGAGCGTGCATGACAAGAACTATGAATGTCAAAGAAGCAAGTGAGGTGTGTAAGAATAAGCCTGAATGGTGCTCTGTTGTCCATGCCTACCCCGCAAGGGAACTGGCGTGAAGTTATGTACGTATGTATGTAAAATTAGTTTATAAAAATAATACTTATACTGTGTAAAAGTAGGAACCAGCTGGCAATGTTCTCAAGGGAAAATAGCTTCAGTCTATCAAATATTCAGTCTGTGACAATTTTCAGGTCGTTGACTTGACTTTTTCCTGAAGACCTATATAATATACTCGCGTGTACCACGGAAGAAAGAGAGGAAAACAAATAAATAAAAGAAAGAAACTATTTGTTTGGAAACAAATATTTTCTTTTTATGCGTCACACAGAAGACAGTAAGTACGTAAGTATTATTAACTGTATTGTATGATAATTTATTTACATATATCTAAAGTCACTATATTTTATTTAAACTATTAAAAAATAAACTATATTATAAATAAATCTAAACTAAAAAAAAAATATGCCCAACCGGCAAAAAACATGTGCTCAATATAAAATAACAAGACCTATTTGTATAACCATGGTTTTATGCAATAAATTATTTGATTTGATTTGATTTTACCGACTGACTAACGTATCAATAATAATAATAATTCCCGCAGGGGGGCTTTGTGGCGAAGCCTTAGGTGAGTAGCGACACCTCGTACCTGACTCCGGGGGCCAAGGCAAGGCCCCCGCCTTCGTGCTTGCCTTAACCAGCCGGCACGGAGTGGAGATCGCTAGAGCTAAGATTCAAGCTCCAGGGGTGGAAGTGATAAATGGCCTAACGTCGGAAGTAGCTTCGGTGAACCTGCAGCCCACCTCTCGACACCCCTTAGCCACTTACACCCATGTTGCCCCTGTCTTTATGGCATTTTTTGGGGCCCATGCAGGGAGTGGCGAGTCACCGTCTGCCCATTTTTCCATGTTCCCTGAACATTGCGACGGGCAGACAATAATAATAATTCATTTATTTCAGAAATTGAGTATTTCCATATCATACAGTTTCATATTATAAATTATACCATTGTTATTAAAATTTAAATTCCAAAATGAGTCAATGCATTGCTCGAACTACTGGGGCTAGGACCGTGAATTAGGTAATATAATGATTAAATTAGACTTTTTAATTTTTTCCATTTAAAAAATCACTATACAACATCGCCAACAGGTTTATTTCTACTATGGCTACGTTCCACAAGAGACTCACAATCACCACGTTCACGACAGCGGTTTTTCCCGTTCCACTTGCTTGCGGTCGTTACAGTCATAAACTCTAGTGGAACGGATTACGGAGCGTTGATGTCATAAACGACGAAATACACAATTATCATTGGTTGATTTGAAAATCGCGCCTTTTTCAATCCCAATCGATAAAGAGAATTAATGTTCTATGGTCAACGCCAACTTCGACCCAGCTCTTGACATGGGTCGTTGTGATAGTTGTGAGATCGAAAATAATGACGTCATTAGTGACGCATTCGCCACGACCATAACGACCGCGGTCGCCTTGTGGAACGGCAGACAGTGCATTTTGGGCGCTGTGAGATACTAAAGGAACGCGCCCTATGTTTTTTTTAAATTTTTTTATTGCAGGAGTTGAGCAGACAGGCAGACGGCCCACTTGATGGAAAGCGGTTACCATCGCCTATGGACATTTGCAACACCAAAGGTGCTACAAATGCGCTGCTGCTCTCTTAAGGGAGACTGGAACCTGGTCACTAATGCCGGAACATAACTCAAGGTTCTTATGGTGACATACCACACCTGGCTGTGGGTTGTTTTGTCACCTCTTACGAGAGGCCGCCCCAACGCATAAAATTGTATTCTTTCTCTGTTTCTGCACGGATATTGTGTTTTTATATTTATTTTTATGAAAATGGTTTGACATTCAAATCATTATGAAATATGTAAGATGTTATAAATTAAACAATAGAAACTAGTACCAGATCGTTGTCAGTTGGAAACGTGCCCAAAATTCTGACCACATTACCTCGCTGAATGGCAACGCTAATGCGTTTCCGAGGAACAGGCCAGTCTTTTCGTCGCGTGAGATTTTATCATAGCAGACCACAAATTTATTATATGATGACTTTCCTAGGAACCGCTGATGGAGAAATTTAGCAATATATCGAAAATTGCTGCCTGGATTTTGGTGGTAACGAACCTTATGATAACAGTAAGTCTACTTGATTACATATTTCATAACCCTCTTCGTACATGCACGTTTATGTGAGATGCTTTTTACCTGACCTCGTTTTAACACTTCTGCCATTTGATCATGGTGTGTAAGTCGCGGTCTACCGGCACCAACTCTACCATTCACAATGCTGTCAAACACTTGTTTTGTGATTCTACTTTCATCAATTCTGAGAGTTTTTGGCGGGAACTGAAAGGAGATGTTGTGCTGTGCTGTTTTATTTTCTAAAAATGTGTAAAATTACTCTAAAATGAACAATAGTTGTAGGATATTGATAGTTTTTGAGTAGTAATTAATGTGTTTTGTGAGAAATGTGAACTGTATAGTTAAATGTGGCCTTTTGAGTTGTCACAAGAACTCCGTTGAATGGCATTAGATGATTACCTACAGTTCGGCTGTGTTACACATAGGCTTAAGAAAAAGAAGAAACTATATTGTAAACTAAGATCTAGCCTAAAGGCCAAGCCGCCAAGCCATAAACTTAAATAAAATAAATAAATTCATCCATTCTCTCTAAATGTTCAAACCATCGTAACGTTTCTTTTTCAACTCTTGTATATATCATTCAACCTAACCTCAATTGTACCCCTTAAAGTTCTCATTTCAGTTGATACATATATTAAAATAACATATTAAGACTACGCCGAGGGCTATGCTTCCCCCCGGCAGTGGATGTGGTCCTTGAGTGAGAGCCAGGGCATGCGGGGTTGGTCGAGCTTCCCCTTTACCCGAAGCTCTGGGTAATCAGGCGAAGGAAAGAACACTGAGGAGTTTTAATGGGTATCTGTGACTTGGGTGATTGTAGTATTTCTTTGGGGTTGCTAGTGCCACTCAATGTGGCGAATCGCACATGCCCCCGCCGTGTTTCTCTCACGGCGGTTGTCTCAATCGGAATTCCCCTTGTTCGAAAAAATAACGCCGGACGTGCTCGCCTAGTTAAGCTAGGCTAATATAATGGACGGATCACAGATGTAGTACCTATTGGTCTAGTTCCTGTGACACCCCGTAAAAGCGTGTGAACTAGGGGCAGGTTAGGTTTAGTGGGTAGTTTGTAGGAACGCCCTGACTAGGTGGAGGAGTAAGAAGGAATGCTCCTCTGTCTCGAAGGAAGATCTTCCAGCGAGGCTCTAGTGTTGTACCTCACAGGCCTAGGCCCATTTGTATATAATCGGCTTTGGCGTACGGCCGACCAAAAGTCCCCGAGCGAGATTCCTCCCTCCCCGAGGCCCGAGGGTATCCCAAGAAAGACATTCCCCCTACGTCATCAAAAAAAGGTTAATATAATGGACGAGGTTTTTTGGCCGGCGTCTGCCAGGGCTTATGCGGGCAGGCGATACCTACTCCCGCGGCCCTGGCTATAGGCGAATAGAAGGGACACGGGGACTTTTAGTAGGTATTCCGGCAATAGGCCGCCGAGTCATGCCCACACCCTGATCCCCACACGGTGAGATGTCCGTAAGTGTATTTCTTCTCACAAAAAAAGGGTAATATATCAATTCACAATCTAAACACTTCACTTTTTGCTAAAATCGCTTCGGTAGCCTAAAGATATACATTAGGGGGTGATTCTACATCTACTTGTATGTACTTAACCATAACCTAAGCAAGAGATTATTGAAAGTAGATAAAACGTGTATGTGCAATCACGGATCCCACACAGCTTCGGTGATTCGAGTTGTTTAGTGGACTGTAAGTTATATTTAAGAGGATATATGGGAGTGAGAGGTATGCCAAATCCTGCATAAAAACCGATGGGGTTGCAGCTGCGAGAGGTAGAGGTTAAATAATACTTCAGATGGCAGAGAGTAGTGTTCACTGTCGAGTGCTGTTGTGAACTGATTTATTTTGGAAACGGTAACCTTAAGTACAAATATTAACAAGACGTAATGCTAATACAACGTATAGCACAGTGTGTGAGCGGGACGGACAATGTGCGAGCAAGATAGAGCAACTATTTGCGCGCTCCCGCGCTGCGCTAGCCAGTAGTTTGTCCGCTGCGCTGACTAGACGTATGCAGCTCTCGTAGGGTAGTAAGCACCACTAACCTCGGAATCCACCTCCAACGGGACAGATAGAGAGCTCCTGAGAGTGCACGGCACTAATAAGTCCTCGGGTGGCATTTAGGTCTTCGAATTATGGCACACTCACACCAAGGAGCAAGCACGGCTTGTATATAAAGTTCAATGTCATATTGAAGAATGGCATGTGAAACGTTCACTTGGTCTTAGCACGGAGAAAACGGAACGTCCGAACTGACCTCGTGTGCGTTGGAGACTAGCTTCGACACCACACAATGGCGGCGAAACCAAAAGCCAGTAGCACTTACAAAACTACCCAACATCAGTATAAATTGTGAGGATCCAACAATGTATGTCAAGATGGTAGCAAGTGGAAATCCATCGTCTCTGCCTGTCTCTATAGGAAACAGGCGTGATGATAAAAATACATGTGTGTCATATTGTTACGAGTTACGGGACTCGAATTAAAATGCCGTTGGAATTATTATAGAATTTATTAGAACTGTACAAACACGTATAACACAGGTACAAATATAGCTGGACACAACCAGTACAAACGTAATGCACGATTCAATAACACGCGCAAAGTCCGTAACTATATAGATTATCGAATGTACACACGTCTGGTCTCGCTTGCGATTATCGCTTGACTGCCGATCTCTCCATAGGGCCATTGCTTTATACTGCACCGATACAATATGGCTGCCCGACCGCATAGATCGAATTTCTCAGAATCAGTTCGGTACACCTGGCTAATGACCGCCATAAAAGATTGACAACACAATGGGCGGCCCGTCTAATTACAAAATTTAAACACAAAGTAAACAAAAGAAGTCCAAATGCGGGAAGATAAATAAACTGCAGGTCTGTATCGGTCTTTGTCAGTCGTAACAATATTTAATATAAGCAATCTAAGCCATGAAGAATACGTTAGTGTTTAAGTAAGTAGGTGAAGGCAGAATTGTTTATTTAAGATGACCTTGAACCGTGTACTATTGTAATTATGAAGAACCTTCAAACACCATGGTTCACTACAGCTTTCATTGAACTTGTATAAATTTCGTCTTAGTAGATAACCAAAAAGAACAGCCAGGTACCCGTATGACAATCCTGTATGTCGTTGAAGACCACGGGTCACACACACGGGCATATAGGCCCCTTTGAGAAAAATGAGGCGTGATCCTGACTGGCGTTTATCCTGTCTACACCATGTTAAAATGCATCCAACTTCAAGCCTTGGTCAGTGTAGGACTATTGTAGGTAGGGGCGTAGTTACCGCCGTAACACTGATACGGGCCCCCCAGGCTACACGGGTCCTGAAAGTGTATAAGCAAATGTTCCCAAAATGTTATCCACAATCTTTCATAGGTTAATAACATTTTTGAGAATAGCTGCTGGGCCAACAGGAACGGCTATCAGACTTGTCATTGTTGTCGGTGGCACAAAATCTAGAAAAACTGAAATCGTCTTCAGTTATGGATGATTTCATAAATAAGCTTCCTGAAAAAAGGCGAGAAAATCATATCCGTGCAGGAACGGAGAAAGAATACAATTTCCTGCGGCCGGGCGGCCTGTCGTAAGAGGCGACAAAACAACCCACAGCCAGGTGGTAGGGCATTTGCCCGACTGGATGGCTACCACCCCTGGTTTAAAGTATGTCGCCATAACAACCTTGAGTTGTATTCCGGCATTAGTGACCAGGTTCCAGTCTCCCTTAAGAGAGCAGCAGCGCATTTGTAGCAACTTTGGTGTTGCAAATGTCTATAGGCGATGGTAACCGCTTCCCATCAAGTGGGCCGTCTGCCTGTCTGCTGATCTCCTGCAATAAAAAAAAAATATCTTCGATTTAAATTCTTTATCTAACTTAGCTCCTAGGAGCATAATTATTTGTTTCTTTTATAAAAAAACTTTACCTTTCCTTTGGGCCCCCCCACACATTTTGATACAAGGCCGATCAAAACAAGCTACGCCACTGATTGTAGGTAAATGAAAACAAAGGATAGTGGGTTGCTATTGGGATGAAATGCTAATGGAACTAGGGATCTGGGTTTATAGGGACTATGGCTTCGGCCCGTCGCAATGTTCTGAGAACACGGCTAAGTTGGGCAGACGGTGACTCGCCACTCCCTGCATAGGTCCTAAAACATAGCTGTACAAGATCGGCGAGGGAGAACGGGGTTTAAGTGGCTAAGGGCATGGTGAAGTAGGCTGCATGTTCACCGAGGCTACTTCCGACGTATAATAATTATTATAAGTCCTGTTTAAATCTACAATCTGATTTAGAAGAAATAAATTCTCTTAAGTTTATTTTCATCTTATACTAATATATAAAGCTGAAGAGTTTGTTTGTTTGAACGCGCTAATCTCAGTAACTACTAGTCTGATTTGAAAAATTATTTTAATGTTAGATAGCCCATTTATAGAGGAAGGCTATATATTATCACGCTAAGACCAATAGGAGCGGAGCACCAATGAAGAATGTTCCAAAATCGGGGGTTTTTTTAAGTATTTTTTACTATTCCACGTGGACGATATATATGTGTGTGTATATATATAAATGTAGATGTCAGAATAATCTGCAAAGAAAATTAATATTATTTTTCAGATATTGTGCGTGATTACAATAGCTTTTGGATTGTGGTGTATAGCAGCACCGCATAGCCTAACGTCTGCCATTGAAGTGGTGGGGAGTCCTTCAATGAAAGTAAGTAACCTTTATTTATATATACAAATCGCGTAGCAGCCTTCATACGGCCGCCAGACTCAAGGCAACTTTCGTTTGTTACCATGCCGGATTTCCACATTTTAATCAAAAACGGTTCGTCGAGGCAACAGGAAAGCGGAAAGCTGGAGATTACCTCGCTCAAAGCTTTGCATCCAGCAAGGTAATACTGCCAGCCTTCTGGGTACAGGGAGTGCTCCGAGAAATAGTTTGATAGTGCCAACGCCTCATTTTTACAACTGCATTAACAATAATCTGGAAGGAACTTCTCGCCCCCAGTTTTTCCTCTATATAAGTATATATGATATGGGATTCTTTAAGAAGGGCGTTTTAAAATTTCTCAGAAGTTGGCAACGCATTGGCAACACCGCTAGTGTTGCAAACGTGTATAAGTAGCCGCCTATTATCAGGTGGGCCGTCTACCTGTTTACCGGCTTCAGGGTATAAAAAGTTACACTGCCTAGTGCCAGTGGTCTGGTGGGGCTTGACAGGTTTCAGTTTAGGTATATATATATATATATATATATATATATATATATATATATATATATACACACACATATATATATACATATATATATACATATATATATACATATATATAGACATATAATATATATCTTTAAGATACTTTTATTTGTAAGATTTATTAAGTAAGTTTATTAAGTAAAAATTAAATTATTTATACAAGATACTTATATTTACTGTACATTTTATAAGTATGTATATATTCATATTTTTCAAATTTATCTAATATCAAATTCCAATTAAAAAGTTTATTTTTAAAGTACATATAACTCATATAAGTATGTTATACAATTATTATTCAAATAACTAATGTCTAAAGGCCAATTTACATTGGCATTAGGTAAGTCGTTAATTAACTTAAATAAGCCTATTTCATATTTGAAATGTGTGGCCGCGGTTTTATAACAAACACAAACATCCTGTGACCTACTTCAAAAACTAAATAATTGAGTTACTACACATAAATGCCGTGATGTGTATCTGTCCAGCTAATAATGGATATTCAGGTCAACGTATACTCATTCTATAATTACCCGTAATTCATCGTACACTAGATAGATAACACTTTATTGGAAAACCGATATAAAAATGCCTTACAGACTAAAATTATATCTAATTATACAAAAAGCGCGGTCTTATCTCTAAAAAGCGATCTCTTCCAGACAACCCCAGGAATGAATTGAGAAGATAATGGCGTAGGTACGTAACATATAGTACGACTACTTAAATTTTAATAACAAATACATAAATGAAATATACAGGAGTTTAAATAAAAACTAACCTAAATTATAAATAAGTATATATACAAATGAAAATTAAACTATAAAATTGTAGGGTAGTCTAGAGGCGATCGCCTTTGACGATAAGACTGCCCATTGTACTTTAATGTATGTACAATAAAGTTATTCATTCATTCATTCAAAACCTAGTCCCAGACTGCTGTCAGTTGGAAACGTGCCCAAAAGACTGGTCACATTACCTCGCTGTATCGCAACGCTAATGCGTTGTCCGAGGTACAGACCAGTCTTTTGTCTCGATAAAGTGTGTGCGCCTCAGGTCCCTATTGTCACAGTGTCTCGACCCCAAAAGCCGCAAATATGTAACCATTTTCGATGGTGGCAATTTGCGGCATTTTAGGGCCTCCTGTTGTGCAGCAGCTGTACCAGCAGACATGCTTGTAGCTGAAAGATGGGACGCCGCCAGAGTATCGACGCAAGACGCATCCCATACTAAAGGGCGATGCATCCTCCAGGGCACCAATGACATACCATCGGGTCTCTTGCCATTGTCACGGCACAAGCCGTTCGGTTCTAGAATGGCAGGTACCCCGGTGACAAGAGCCCGAGGGATTATGTCATTAAGTGCTGCATGACGCGGAATTCTGCCGGCACTTCTGGTACAAGATAAACCATGATGGCCGAGGCGGTCCACCTTATCTGCACACTGACAGTGGCAGTTTTATATGTTAAATAGATATATACCTTATATACATATCTACAAAAAAAATTTTAAGGACCGCTTGCATAAGGTTGCTTAAATTTATTTAAGAAACACAAAACGTATTTAACACCCTTAAATACAATTAGCGTCTTGCACAAAGCAAACTTTGCCGCTAAATATTTTTAAAAAACTGTCAATACGTTTTGTGTAAAACGTATTTAGGCAGTTTAATATGATTAACTAATTTTATTTAAAGGCGATCGTTATGCAAGCGGCCCCAAATGTTTAAAGATGAATATATCTAGGTATAATCTATAATACCTATTATAAAATTCTAGATATGCCGGGTCTGTACAATGAAGCTGTTAAAAAAAAACAACTGGCATAAACTATATAAACAATAGAGAATACGATGCATTTTTTTTTAATTTCTTGTCTGTTTGTTCGGGATTCATGTAAAAACTACTGGGCCAATGGTTTTCGTTGATTGACAGCAAATTTTCAGACTTAAACTCCGCGCTACATTAAAACCCGGGAATACCGCGGGAGTTTATCTGGGAATGAATTAAAATGGCCAGTTTAAAAAAAATTAAAATCAATGTGATTTTTTTAATGATTAATAGCAATAGCTATCTATGTAATAAAACGTGTGATATTGTGTGATATTTTTATCCGTGCAGGAACGGAGAAAGAATACAATTTCCTGGTGCCGGGCGGCCTGTCGTGAGAGGCGACAAAACAACCCACAGACAGGTGGTATGGCATTCCCCCGACTGGATGGCTACCACCCCTGGTTTAAAGTATGTCGCAATAACAAACTTGAGTTGTGTTCCGGCATTAGTGACCAGGTTCCAGTCTCCCTTAAGAGAGCAGCAGCGCATTCGTAGCACCTTTGCTGTTGCAAATGTCTATAGGCGATGGTAACCGCTTGCCATCAAGTGGGCCGTCTGCCTGTCTGCTGATCTCCTGCAATAAGAAAAAAAGATATTTTTTATTCCGGGAACCCCTGGGTAATTTTTCCGCGAGCGGTTTGTAATTGTTCGGGTGCAGAAAAAATAGCTTATTCCGATACAATTCTCACTAAAACGATAGATTATATTATTTTTAAATGCCGCGATACTTTGTGTCCTGGGAATTTGATGTCAAGCGTGGAGGACGTTGCGGACATATCCTAGTACCTACATACATAAATATCAATATCATCATATTCAACGACGGCTAATATTTTTGGAATCTAGCTTTATCCCTGTTACTTCGTTCGCGTAAGCATTTAACAATCTTAATATGGAAACTATTTGTGATGTGTTTTGAAATGAAACATTATTACATACATACATACATACATAACTTCACGCCAGTTCCCTCGCGGGGTAGGCACGAACAACAGAGTGCCATTTAGGCTTATTCTTACACACCTCCCTTGCCTCTTTGACATTCATAACTCTTGTCATGCAAGCTCGTCTGTTCTTAAGGCTCCTGACATCACCATCATCAAACATTATTAATTTCCAATAAACGAGAAATTCGGGCTAGCAAGAGAACCATGTGTTATTCTGATGTGTAAGCTGTATTATTGTAAACTTTCATCAAAATCCATTCAGTAGTTTTTGCGTGAAAAAGTAACAAACATACATCCATACATTCTTACAAAGTTTCGTGTTTATAATATTAGTAGGATAGTAGGATTTTTAATGTTCTTACACCATGCTCATAATTATCCTTTTCAGGTGTTAATGACACGAGAAGTGTTGACCGTACAACTGGGAGTCGGCATCATCGCTGTTTCTTCTTTCCTATTTTTCATATCATTCATGGGTCTCCATGGAGCTATCAGCAGGTCACCTTTCATGCTGTTCATGGTAAGAAATCATGCAGGAATTGGGTGGATGATATATGTTACGAAAAATAAAAAAAAAATACATTAAACAGCTAGTGTGTTTTTTTTATTCGTGCAGGGATGGCGTGAGAATACTTACCTAATAATTCCTGTGGCAGGGCCGCGAAATGCGAAATGGCCTTTTTTATCCGTTTGAGGACTGTCCACCGCGGGGAAAACCGCGATGGGTTTTCCCCCGCGTGACGGTTCGCTACGTTGGGGTGGCACTAGCGCCGCAAGCAAGTGTGCTTTTGCCACGCCGCGGTCTGGGCCCACTTGGACCATGTTATCTATTTTGTCATTTTTGTCAAGTTTTGTCATTTATGTAGTTTACATATAGACGGGTGTGGTATAGTTTGCGATATAAAATGAAGTCAATCTTTCGGGGGCAAATACATACAAGTTTAACAGACAGGCTGACGGCCTGCCTGATGGCAAGCGGTTACCGTCGCCTATGGACATTTGCAACACCAAACGTGCTACAAATGCGCTGCCGCTCTTTAAACGGGGATTTTTTTTTTTTGTATTCTCTCTCCGGGCTTATGAGATTGCCAGGATTTATTATCTTTTGGGGTTGTATTTTACTTCTTTATTTTTATTTTTATTTCTTTCGATCTGTATCTTTTGATCTTTATCTTTTTTGCTCTTTTATTTTATTATCTTTTCCTTTATTGTCAAAATGATTCGCAATGCTCTTAATTATATTACAATTTACTATATCTAATATTTTACAATTTTGTTCGTGCTAATCTAACTTGTTTTATACATAAATGGTTTTTTCTAAATTTTTTGTTGTTACATATCTACTCAGTATCTAAACATTTTTACTACTTGTTCTGTCTTTCTAATGACAGGCACAATCTAGAATTTTGCGCTGCGGCAAGCTTCTTACATTTATTCTATATTGTATGAGTACTGTTCTACAGCTTTCTTATTATCTAATTTATATATCTATGGTTATTTACTACGTATTTTAAACGGGGATTGAAACCTATCCACTAATTCCAGAACACAACTCAAAGTTATTACAGCGGCATACTGTAGACCAGGGGTAGCCATCCAGGCGGGAAAATTGATTCAATATGGTTGAAAGACGAATCCCGCTAAAATTAGCACAAGACCACTATTGAGAGAATCATTTACCCTTATCATTTAAATTCAATTTTTTGGTCTGGTCAACGCGTCTAATCGAGGTCTCGCTTGACCAAAAGGCTGGCTTGCACTTTTTTTTATTTTTTTATTGCAGGAGCTCAGCAGACAGGCAGACGGCCCACTTGATGGAAAGCGGTTACCATCGCCTATAGACATTTGCAATACCAAAAGTGCTACAAATGCGTTGCTGCTCTCTTAAGGGAGACTGGAACCTGATCACTAATGCCGGAACACAACTCGGTTGTTATGGCGATATACGTTAGAGCAGAGGTGGTACCCATCCAGTCGGGCAAATGCCCTACCACCTGGCTGTGGGTTGTTTTGTCACCTCTTACGACAGGCCGCCCGGCCGCAGGAAATTGTATTCTTTCTCCGTTCCTGCACTTAGGACAACTGTAATACTTGCAACAACTTAGAAGGGTTTATGATAGTAAAAGAACAGCAACTGGTCACAATACTTTATAATCAGAGAACCTTACGGTTTTAACATATTACAGACACTATTTTTTTTTTTTAAGGCGTGGGAAATGCTATTTACGCACAATACTGGGTCCTTTGCAAGGGATTAGACCATAGTTGATCATGAAGGCTTTCCTCTTTGACAAGGGGCAATCCGAACAATAATCAAGCCAGCTTGTGTGGAGACTCAGAGAAGTTGCACGGGCAACAACCACTACCCACTAAAACCACCCTCCTCCCATGTGCCCCGCGCTTTTTATGTAGGAAAGGCTGAGACTTAGAACGTAGTTACGCCCAGTCCGATCCAGCGCAAAAAGTGCCTGAATGTGCCCCGAGAATCAGAACACATTCACTTCGTCAGCGGGGGTGATGAATCCTTTGCTCCCTTGATAGCTAAAGGCCCCCCGAAGCAGTATTATTCAGGGTGGGAAGTCATGCGCATACCTGAGTCTCCGGATGCCAGCCGACCGCCGGCGTCCGCGTGGAGTCGCATTAGTACGCGCAGTAATACTCCTCTCCCTGTCGCGTTCGGCGGCCTCCTTGAGAGACATTACCGTCTCGCAAAAAGTAACCGCCGCCCCCCAGGTATCGCTGCTATGCAGCATGGCTTTCACCAGACTGCAGAGCGAGTCGATCGCTCCTACTTGTGTCTCGATTTCGAAACGCTGCGGCGCCCATGCCGCGCACTCGACTAGCGTGTGAAACGCTGTGTCGGGTGCGCCGCACTGGCGGCATTCCGGGGAAGGCAAGCAGCCCACAATGACTTTAACACTCGAGAAGCACTTTTGGAACACCTCGCCATCCCTCCAACAATTTAACAGTTTAAGAAACTTATCATATTGGCACAACCGATAGCGGATTGAATTCATTGATAAACTATTTTAATTAAAGTGTTATGAATGAAAAGTATTGAACACATTACTGTTTGTAAATTCCAAATAATATTTTATACAAGATATTATATAAAACATTATACTCAAAGTTTTTGACATGTAATAAAACAAACCGAACACAGTACAAATCTATCGCGTCTGCCAACATGAAAACAAAATGTAGTGAATACCGTCTATATACAATTGAGACATTTTGAATTATAATCTGTATAAAGGATAAATATTGTATCAAAATTATTGTAAATTATAGACAATCACTTTATACACAACAGGCGCCAATCACAGAATAAATAAAAATAAAACATTATTATTCAATAAAGAAAATGGTCGATTATATCGTTTAGAAATAAGAGGGTACATAACAAAATTAATAATTAACTTTAAACGAAAACATGACAAGAGCAACTATGCCACCAAATAACTGTAACACAACGAAGCAGCATTGCCACCCAACGAGGAAATGCGGCCAGCATTTCGGGCACGCTCCTCACCGATAGCGATTTGGAGTCATTTTTTTACTTATACATACATACATAACTTCACGCCAGTTCTCTTGCGGGGTAGGCACGAGCAACAGATCGCCATTTAGGCCCATTCTTACACACCTCACTTGCTTCTTTGACATTCATAACTCTTGTCATGCACGCTCGTCTGTTCTTAAGGCTCCTGACATCACGCTCCGCTAGTACACGATCAATTTGAGCATGGAAGGTGTGTCGTGGCCTTCCACGACTTCTGCATCCATCCACTTTTGCATCGTATATCTGTTTAGTCATTCTTTCATCATGCATTCTTTCCACATGCCCGTACCACCGGAGCAATAATTAAAACAAAAATTATAGACAATCACTTTATACAAAACAGGCGCGAATCACAGAATAAGTAAAAATATGACATTATTATCCAATTAAGGAAATGGTCGATTGTACCGTTTAGAAATAAGAGGGTACATAACAAAATTAATGATTAACTTTAAACGAAAACATGACAAGAGCAACTATGCCACCAAATAACTGTAACACAACGAAGCAGCATTGCCACCCAACGAGGAAATGCGGCCAGCATTTCGGGCACGCTCCTCACCGACAGCGATTTGGAGTCAATTTTTTACTTTTCATCCGTGCAGGAACGGAGAAAGAATACAATTTCCTGCGGCCCGGCGACCTGTCGTAAGAGGCGACTAAACAACCCACAGCCAGGTGGTAGAGTATTTGCTCGACTGGATGGCGACCACCCCTGGTCTAGAGTATGCCGCCATAACAATCTTGTATTGTGTTCCGGCATTAGTGACCAGGTTCCAGTCTCGTTTAAGAGAGCAGCAGCGCATTTGTAGCACCTTTGGTGTTGCAAATGTCCATAGGCGATGGTAACCGCTTTCCACTAAGTGGGCCGTCTGCTTGTCTGCTGAACTCCTGCAATAAAAAAATAAAAAAAAAACTCATAGATTTATGTTATTTTGTAAGTAAAGTTTTATTCATAGTATAGTGGTGCGGCTGTTAATGGACTGTATTAGGGCGGCAAACGTCTTTGGGAAACGGAATCTAGGTTACCTGGACTACAGCTGCTGAAGGCTTCCTGGCCGGCCGGCTGTGGTCTGATCTCCCTTGGATTTACAATAGCGGCACTATCACATCACACGCGTGCGTTCAGAGCGGGATCGTTTTACACCTTTTTTTAGGTGCTAGCGAGCGGCAAGCGGCGAATGCGCGCGGGGGTGAGCAAGGATTGGGGGTAGGATGACGTTTACCGCAAGATGGCGTTACCAGTATAGTTTAGTTTATATATTTTTTGGTCTGATATTTACTTTATCGTTCTTTCTTCTTTATTTCAGTACACTACACTAATAATTCTATTGCTACTGTTGGAATGCGCTCTGGTGTATTATTTTTCAAGCAATTTCAACGAGGTAAGATTAAGAGATACCTTCATAACATAATTAGTAATATTATAACGACGAGAGTGTCGGGGTGAAGGTAAGGAAAGGAATGCTCCGGTGGTTCGGGCATGTGGAAAGAATGCATGATGAAAGAATGACTAAACAGATATACAATGCAAAAGTGGATGGATGCAGAAGTCGTGGAAGGCCACGACACACCTTCCATGATCAAATTGATCGTGTACTAGCAGAAGGTGATGTCAGGAGCCTTAAGAATAGATGAGCGTGCATGACAAGAGTTATGAATGTGAAAGAAGCAAGTGAGGTGTGTAAGAATAAGCCTAAATGGCGCTCTGTTGTTCGTGCCTACCCCGCAAGGGAACTGGCGTGAAGCTATGTATGTATGTATAACGACCTCTGTAGTTGAGCGGGCTAAATCTTTGCGGGGCCGATCTCACTACAATACAGAGGCTCCAGGTTCAAATCCTAGCATGGTAAATTTCGTAAACGGACTTTCCGTTTTTTTATATGGTCTGGGTGTCTGAGACCTTGTATATTATCCAGGTCCTGCTAGGTCGGGGTGGCACTAGCATCTCACTAAGGTATACCCACTAAAACCCTTCGGTATTCCTTCCTTCGCCCGTAATGTCAAGACCACGGGTATATAGTCTAGCCCTCTCCGCTGGCTCTGGCAGGAATTAAAATATAATCTAAATTAACTAAAAGTATTCATACTAAGAATGTGAACACAGAAAACTCAATTACGAAATAAATAAAATAAAAAATAAATGTGTACAATTTTACCCCTAAATTTCTCAAAAGTACTACTATATTTTTACAGCTTAAAAACAAAAATACTATATTTTCCTTAAAAAAGAGGTGGCAACCCTATCCGTAAGAGATATTTCTTGTTTTCAGAAAGGGCTTAGAAAAGAAGATGATCAGTGGTCTCATGCCATGAGGCTCGTTTTCAAATGCTGCGATTACAATGCGTAAGTATATTTAATTTAACCACGAAAGAAGAATTATGTAGTACTAAATAAAACAAACTAGGTTCCGTCATTTGATAATGGAATAAAAAACTTAGAGTAAACTCCAACGCACGACTGGACTTTACTCCATATACGTAATTGGGTACTTGAATCATTTTTTTTTAATAAATGGAAAGATCATAAATATATTTTATAACAAACTCCTTTTACTATATTTTTTTGCTATAATTAAAAAGTTATATCAAATTTAAAAAAACATTGAACTCGAAGTATACGAGAACCGAAAAGACGACGAGCGCGCGTGTGACGTCACTATGATAATTGCTCATAATAACTCTTCGTAGCTTCGTAGCAAACGCTACGTATGCTACGAAGCTACGATGAGATTCCTCAGGTCATGAAAGGACAGGTCTATAAATCCATCATTAGACCTATGCTTTTGTATGGCAGTGAAGCGTGGCCTGTACTTAGCAACAGAGCTGAATGTCACGGAGATGAATATGTTGCGATGGATGTGTGGAGTCACGCGGGAAGACCGCATCAGGAACTCCCGCATCCGCGGCAGTCTTCAAGCAGATAAATTGCAACTATTTGCATCGATATGGTGCTGCAGGGGATGAGATGTTTCATTTCAAACTCAACAATACCCACTGGTACGAGCAAACCATGGTCCGATAAGCCCAGCGCTGAGGCTGTAAAGCTAAAGCAACAGACCGCGCGAGTTCGTCAGGATCCAAGTACTACCGACCTGAAAAAGAGATACAATGCTTACGCTGGGACCTACATTTTACAGAGGCCAGCTACAGAGGCCAGCTAATTATGTGGGGAATAAATGTCTAGCCATGCCGCCTCCGCCAGGTCCCGATCAAAGGGCAATGCCCAAGAAATGCTGACTTGACGTTGTGAAGGGTGAAATGCGTACTAATGGTCTCAAAACGGGGGACGCCGAAGGTCGCGTGAAGTGGACAAGAAAATGTAGGAAAGAGCATCCTGGGTGTCGGTGCTAAACCGCCGAACGCAACTGGGATTTAATGCTCGGATGATGATGTTGATGAGTTTTTTGTTGGCGTCATCATATACGTATACACTGTTTTAAAATTTGTTTTTTATTTTTGTTGTATGCGTTCAGCAGATAGGCAGATGTAACGTTGCACTTGCACCATTAAAAAAAAACAAAAACATAGCCAATGACAGTACTAATGTCTAGCAAGCTATGTCACTGTCAAGAGTTTAAAAAAAAGTTGTGACGGCGGTTAAGTTTGATCGCACGAAGTTCAAAAATATCAGCTGTTCCTAATTTTAATATATATAAATTACGTGACACGTTGTTTGTCCGCGATGGACTCCTAAACTATTTGACCGATTTTAATCAAATTTGCACACTGTGTGCAGTTTGATCCGACTTGGAAGATAGGATAGCGTACATTTGGACCTGGTAAGTGGCGCTGGAATCGGGTTCTAAATTTTATTTCTTCAGGACAGAACAGCGTCTGGCGGGACAGCTAGTTATTTTATAAATATTATTCCATACGTTTCAAAACTTCCTTTAACTTTACTAAACTAACTACGTGTTCCCGCTGGGGAGCAAGGCTGCCCTTACTTTTTTCTCGCGACAACTTCGTTTTAGAAGCGAGCGTGGAGGACCGGTTGCTAAGAGTCCCACACACCCTCGATGCAGGCCTTATGCCTGCATTTTGGTCCTTCCCCCGAAGGACCCGAGGATGGTGTCCAAAAACATTCCCCCTGCGTTATCAACAAAAAAAAAGGTTGCCCTTACTTTACCTAAGAAAACCTGCTAACATATACCAGACGCGGACATACGTAGTATCCATAGTAGTTTGTGACGCGGACATTTACCGATCTAGCTAATACTAGTTGTTGAGCTACTTGACTTGAAGAGCTTCCAAGGCTTCGACAGGCCAATGTAGGTGTGATTGACCCGAACGAGACAAAATCCCTATTAATATTATAAATGCGAAAGTAACTCTGTCTGTCTGTCTGTCTGTCTGTCTGTCTGTCTGTTCCGTTTTCACGGAAAAACTACTGGACCGATTTGGCTGAAACTAAATAAAATGAAACACCATTTTTTCTTTAGGTTCGAATCACAACCAACTCGATTTGTTTTAATTATAATATCGTGAAAAACCGAGCTGCCAGTATTATCAAATTGCTACAATAGTACATTATGGTACTAGTGTGTAACATTGGTGACTACCGAATACCGAGAGCGCCCAATTGAGACTTTCGATCCCGGATAATGGGATACATTTTGGGATAGATTTCTGTAAAGAGAGCCGAGGAGGGTTATCATCAATCCACACGTGTATCATACGACGTTTTTCATCACACTTGTAAATAAAATAACAACAAAAACTCATTTTTTTTAGTAGATAAAAAAAAGTTATATATGGTCCACTTGGACCAAGTTATCTATTTTATTATTTTTGTCAAGTTTTGTCATTTATCTAGTTTACATATAGAGAAGTTGCATGAAATGATCAAGCAATAGGAACATAAATTTATTTGTTCTATAGAACACGATCTTTTTTTTTGAATAAAAACTTTTTTAAGAACAAAGCAACTCAACCAATAAAATTAAAAAAAAAATCTATAAATGGGACTAAATAAAATGAAACACCATTTTTTCTTTACGTTCGAATCACAACCAACTCGATTTGTTTTAATTATAATATCGTGAAAAACCGAGCTGCCAGTATTATCAAATTTCTACAAAAAGTATTTATTCCACAACACTAGGGTACATTTGTGCATGGAAGTCCACTGGTTGTCACGGAATAGATTAAATACATTATACGCTACATAATTATCTTCTATAGTTCATTGACGCATCTAACCTATTCTGGAGTTTTTGGCGGGAACTGAAAGGGGACGTTGTGCTGTGCAGTTTTACTTTCTAAAAATATGTAAAATCACTCTAAAATGAACAATAGTTGTAGGATATTGATAGTTTTTGAGTAGTAATTATGTGTTTTTGTGAGAGATGTGAAGTGTATAGTCAAATGTGGGCTTTCTAGTTTTCACAAGAACTCCATTGAATGCTGTGGATTGTAGCCTACAATACAACTGCGCCTCGCTTAAAGGCCTAGTTGCCAAGCCATAAACTTAAAAAAAATCTAACCTATTCTGTGGCCAAGGAGGAGGAGCTGACCCTTCCCCCACGTCACACAGACGGAAAACAGTTACCATCGCCTATGGACATTTGCAACACCAAATGTGCTACAAATGCGTTGCTGTTCTCTTAAGGGAGGGAGACTGGAACCTGGCCATTAATGACTGAACACAACTCAAGATTGTTATGGCCATCCAGACGGGAAATTGCCCTACCACCCGACTGTGAGTTATTTTGTCGCCTCTTATGACAGACCGTTCGGCCGCAGGAAATTGCATTCTTCCTCCGTTCCTGCAGGGATATAACTGTAAAATGTACAATATTTAATTGTATATATTACTTTCAGAACTTTAACAACTAATGTGAATTTACCATGGTCATGCTGCGGAGAATCAGGGTATCCCAATAACTGTACTACTTCAGATACGTTCAATAAGGTTGGTTGATTGGTTCACTTTGTACTTAAGGCTGGTCCATATATCTTACTATTCATTCACTTACCTTACCATCTGAGATATGTTAGATTTTAAGCGATAAAAAGTCAAATGAATAATTTAATAAGAATGCAACCGCGTTCTTATTAAATTATTAAATATTTCATAAGTAAAAATATTCATAAAATGAAAACTACTGGGCCAAACTATGTCAAATTTTTAGGGGACCAAATAGCAGCTATTCCGCGTCGAACAAAAAAAAATCACGTAAATCGGACCATAAATCTCGGAGTAATCGGTGAACATACATAAAAAAAAAGATTCTTACGAATTGAGAACCTCCTCCTTATGTATGTATGTATGTCCAAGTTATGTATGTATGTATGTAATTTATTTGATTTTGGAACGAAGTTCCTTATCGCGCGTTGTGAAAGGGGGCTAGACGGAAAAAATTCTTACGAAAAGTTGTCACGACACTTTTTATTACCATATGCAGCTTCGACTGGTGGTCGTACTATTTTCACCTTACGTAGCTTCTAGTGAAGATCACAGTAGTAATGGAGTAGAATTAGCTATTTTTTAGAAGGAACTTCGTTCCATCCGGGTGTCCCTTGACACCTCTCAAGTTTTTATTATTCTGACGTTTCGGCTACTTTTCAGTAGCCATGATCACGGTAGGCAAAGATCAAGTGTCAATGAGTATTGTTAAAGTTTTATTTAGCCTACCGACAACTTTGTCATTTTAATTATTTAGTTTTAATTTTGTTTATGGTTATTGCTTACTCTAAAACGTAGTTTTATTATGTATACAAGTCGCGAACGATTAAGAAAATATTAATGTGTTTGTTTGCTGATTATTATAAAAAAAAACCCAGTCAAATGAACAATACTGTGTAGGATATTGATTGTTTTTGATTATTAATTATGTGTTTTGTAAGAAATGTGAACTGTATAGTCAAATGTGGCTTCTTCATCCTTGAATGGAGTCAGTCGAACACCTACATACAATTCGGCTGAACTATATGAAGTCCCACGAAAAATAAAGGAACCAAAACTGGCAGCTCCTTTATTTGATAGAATTTTACATTAGATTAGATAACACTTTATTGATCACCAAAATAAACAACTACACAAACAAAATGCGTAATTACAATACTTGTTATCAAAACAACAGGCGGCCTTATCGCTAAAAGCGATCTCTTCCAAGCAACCTAGCTTAGAAGAAATTCTTAACTAATCTGGCGATGTAGGGGAGCAGAAAAAAGATGGGACTGTACAATTTAAATATACATACTTACACTAATTTATAAAATGGATACATACATAATTATTTTTATAATAAAATTTTAATAAATATACAGGTATAATTATGGAATTTTTTGTATTTATTAATCAGTAATCACCTACATCGATTTTCGGATTCTGTCTGTGGTAATTTTTTTGTGGCGCGTTCTTTACTCAGAATTGGCGAAATGTACCTATAGAATATTTTGTATTTATTAATCAGTACACCTACATCGATTTTCGGATTCTGTCTGTGGTAATTTTTTTGTGGCGCGGACTTTACTCAGAATTGGCGAAATGTACCTATGGAATATTTTGTATTTCTTAATCAGTACACCTACATCGATTTTCGAATCCTGTCTGTGGTAATTTTTTTGTGGCACGGTCTTTACTCAGAATTGGCGAAATGTACCTATAGAATATTTTGTATTTATTAATCAGTACACCTACATCGATTTTCGGATTCTGTCTGTGGTAATTTTTTTGTGGCGCGGACTTTACTCAGAATTGGCGAAATGTACCTATGGAATATTTTGTATTTCTTAATCAGTACACCTACATCGATTTTCGAATCCTGTCTGTGGTAATTTTTTTGTGGCACGGTCTTTACTCAGAATTGGCGAAATGTACCTATGGAATATTTTGTATTTATTAATCAGTACACCTACATCGATTTTCGGATTCTGTCTGTGGTATTTTTTTTGTGGCGCGGACTTTACTCAGAATTGGCGAAATGTACCTATAGAATATTTTGTATTTATTAATCAGTACACCTACATCGATTTTCGGATTCTGTCTGTGGTAATTTTTTTGTGGCACGGTCTTTACTCAGAATTGGCGAAATGTACCTATGGAATATTTTGTATTTATTAATCAGTACACCTACATCGATTTTCGGATTCTGTCTGTGGTAATTTTTTTGTGGCACGGTCTTTACTCAAAATTGGCGAAAGTACCTATGGAATATTTTGTATTTATTAATCAGTACACCTACATCGATTTTCGGATTCTGTCTGTGGTATTTTTTTTGTGTCGCGGACTTTACTCAGAATTGGCGAAATGTACCTATGGAATATTTTGTATTTATTAATCAGTACACCTACATCGATTTTCGGATTCTGTCTGTGGTATTTTTTTTGTGTCGCGGACTTTACTCAGAATTGGCGAAATGTACCTATGGAATATTTTGTATTTATTAATCAGTACACCAACATCGATTTTCGGATTCTGTCTGTGGTATTTTTTTTGTGTCGCGGACTTTACTCAGAATTGGCGAAATGTACCTATGGAATATTTTGTATTTATTAATCAGTACACCTACATCGATTTTCGGATTCTGTCTGTGGTATTTTTTTTGTGTCGCGGACTTTACTCAGAATTGGCGAAATGTACCTATGGAATATTTTGTATTTATTAATCAGTACACCTACATCGATTTTCGGATTCTGTCTGTGGTATTTTTTTTGTGTCGCGGACTTTACTCAGAATTGGCGAAATGTACCTATGGAATATTTTGTATTTATTAATCAGTACACCTACATCGATTTTCGGATTCTGTCTGTGGTATTTTTTTTGTGTCGCGGACTTTACTCAAAATTGGCGAAATGTACCTATGGAATATTTTGTATTTATTAATCAGTACACCTACATCGATTTTCGGATTCTGTCTGTGGTATTTTTTTTGTGTCGCGGACTTTACTCAGAATTGGCGAAATGTACCTATGGAATATTTTGTATTTATTAATCAGTACACCTACATCGATTTTCGGATTCTGTCTGTGGTATTTTTTTTGTGTCGCGGACTTTACTCAGAATTGGCGAAATGTACCTATGGAATATTTTGTATTTATTAATCAGTACACCTACATCGATTTTCGGATTCTGTCTGTGGTATTTTTTTTGTGTCGCGGACTTTACTCAGAATTGGCGAAATGTACCTATGGAATATTTTGTATTTATTAATCATTACACCTACATCGATTTTCGAATCCTGTCTGTGGTAATTTTTTTGTGGCACGGTCTTTACTCAAAATTGGCGAAATGTACCTATGGAATATTTTGTATTTATTAATCAGTACACCTACATCGATTTTCGGATTCTGTCTGTGGTATTTTTTTTGTGTCGCGGACTTTACTCAAAATTGGCGAAATGTACCTATGGAATATTTTGTATTTATTAATCAGTACACCTACATCGATTTTCGGATTCTGTCTGTGGTATTTTTTTTGTGTCGCGGACTTTACTCAGAATTGGCGAAATGTACCTATGGAATATTTTGTATTTATTAATCAGTACACCTACATCGATTTTCGGATTCTGTCTGTGGAATTTTTTTTGTGTCGCGGACTTTACTCAGAATTGGCGAAATGTACCTATGGAATATTTTGTATTTATTAATCAGTACACCTACATCGATTTTCGGATTCTGTCTGTGGTATTTTTTTTGTGGCACGGTCTTTACTCAAAATTGGCGAAATGTACCTATGGAATATTTTGTATTTATTAATCAGTACACCTACATCGATTTTCGGATTCTGTCTGTGGTATTTTTTTTGTGTCGCGGACTTTACTCAGAATTGGCGAAATGTACCTATGGAATATTTTGTATTTATTAATCAGTACACCTACATCGATTTTCGGATTCTGTCTGTGGTATTTTTTTTGTGTCGCGGACTTTACTCAGAATTGGCGAAATGTACCTATGGAATATTTTGTATTTATTAATCAGTACACCTACATCGATTTTCGGATTCTGTCTGTGGTATTTTTTTTGTGTCGCGGACTTTACTCAAAATTGGCGAAATGTACCTATGGAATATTTTGTATTTATTAATCAGTACACCTACATCGATTTTCGGATTCTGTCTGTGGTATTTTTTTTGTGTCGCGGACTTTACTCAGAATTGGCGAAATGTACCTATGGAATATTTTGTATTTATTAATCAGTACACCTACATCGATTTTCGGATTCTGTCTGTGGATTTTTTTTTGTGTCGCGGACTTTACTCAGAATTGGCGAAATGTACCTATGGAATATTTTGCTTTTATTAATCAGTACACCTACATCGATTTTCGGATTCTGTCTGTGGTATTTTTTTTGTGTCGCGGACTTTAATCAGAATTGGCGAAATGTACCTATGGAATATTTTGTATTTATTAATCAGTACACCTACATCGATTTTCGGATTCTGTCTGTGGTATTTTTTTTGTGTCGCGGACTTTACTCAGAATTGGCGAAATGTACCTATGGAATATTTTGTATTTATTAATCAGTACACCTACATCGATTTTCGGATTTTGTCTGTGGTATTTTTTTTGTGTCGCGGACTTTACTCAAAATTGGCGAAATGTACCTATGGAATATTTTGTATTTATTAATCAGTACACCTACATCGATTTTCGGATTCTGTCTGTGGTACTTTTTTTGTGGCGCGGACTTTACTCAGAATTGGCTAAAGGACTAAGGTCCTTTACTTCACCTTGTAGTGAATGGAACCGACCATTAATATTCTTCCATGACTGTACTTAATTCGCAGTGACATCTAGCGAATAAAGTAGATTAATCTGTAATTCGTTTTTAGGACTGCAAACAAACAATATCGAATTGGTTTAACCGTTACGAGACCGCCATCTATATTACACTAGCGGTACTACATATATTGTTGGCATCCTGCTCACTCATACGGCGATCGCGTGTTGCTTCTCATTCTGGAAGCTAGCGATCACAGCGCCGTAACGGCGGCGGTAAGAACCATTTAATTAAAATTATTCAAAGAAAATCATATAATTTATTTCATAAAAACGTGGTAGTTATACAAATAGGTGTTATTATTTTATAATAATCACATGTTTTTGCCGGGTCGGCATACAATTTTTTTAAACTATATTACACACGGTACATACATATTTCAATATTATATTATATAATAACAGCCCATAAATGTCTCACTACTGGGCTCGGGCCTCCCATTATAGCAGGTTTGACACATTGGTTATCTCGATGTGCAGGTTGCATCACGATGTTGTCCTTCACCGTTGTTAGCACGCGGTAATTGGAACAATATGCACATATAGATCAGAGAACAGTTTAAGTGGTGCATGCGTTCCGGCTAGGATCGAACCCGCGCCCTTTGTATTTGGAACGTGTACGCTAGCCATTACGCTACCACGGCTTTCGATATTTATTTAGTACTAGCTGTGCTCGCGACGTCGTCCGAGTGGAATTTGCTTTCAAAACCCTCCGATTTTGAAACATTCTTCATTGGTGCTCCACTCCTATTGGTCTTAGTGTGATGATATATAGCCTATAGCCTTCCTCGATAAATGGGCTATCCAACACTGAAAGAATTTTTCAAATCAGACCAGTGGTTCCTGAGATTAGCGCGTTCAATCAAACAATATTAGTATATTTGGCTACAACACTAATACTTACATTTTAAATATCGCGATATCTTTTGAATGAAACGTCCGAATTAAATAATTTAAAAAGTTCTACAAAGGTATTGAATTCGTCTTGAATATGGAGTAATTTATTTTGATAAGCACAAAATGGGTCGTCGGTCCGGATGCGGACCGCGGTCCGCCATTTAGCGACCCCTGAGATAGACGAATATAGCCAAACAGGTGACACTCACGTATTTTTGGTGCCGTTCGTGCAATTCACTACCAAATACATCATTGTCTGCCAGATGCTGGTATCTTATACTAATATATAAAGCTGAAGAGTTTGTTTGTTTGAACACGCTAATCTCAGGAACTACTGGTCTGATTTGAAAAATTCTTTCGGTGTTAGATAGCCCATTTATCGAGGAATGCTATAGGCTATATATCATCACGCTAAGACCAATAGCTGCGTTTCCACGCTTGCCAAGGCTCGGCAAGCGTCCACAAGCCCCAAGCGTCCACAAATCTCGCTTGGCATTTGGGAGTCGTTTACACGCTTGTGAATCCGTCAGTGTGTTACGTACATCCAAGCATGGCGGACGTCGAACTTGTATCGGCTATTACGTTTGGTTTAACCTACTTTTATTTCAAATACAAGCAAAGTAAAACAAAAGCAAGGAAAGCCCGACGACCACGAAGATGGTGGATGATAAAGATTCATAAAAATCGTACCCGGTAACTAATAAGTTTTTCAGTTTAATTGGTATTTCGGTTACTTCATAAAAATTTAGAAGGTGAACCTAAAACCTTCTAAAAATTTTCGGTATTCAAAATTTAACGGTGCCGGTGTATATGTATATGCGGCTACTAAGCGCGCGCCAACGTGTGAACGCATCGCAAGCGCTTGTCGCAAGCGCCCTTTGATTTGTGTCCAAAAACCGACACTAGCCCGGATCGAATACAAGCGTCCACAAGCTCACGCAAGCCAAGCCAAACGCCCTCTTTACACGCTTGTGCTTGTGGACGCTTGCCGAGCCTTGGCAAGCGTGGAAACGCAGCGCGAACAGTGAACGACCGTCTGGTACACGCCGCCAAAGATAAACCCAATCTTCTGGATGAAATCTTTGCGGCCAATTCACCTCTTGAGACATAGGAGAAACTCCATCTACAATCCCTGTGTGAGTCTAGAATGTCGGAGGTGCGCTTTACTCGAAAAGCAGTCCGATGTGCTCTCCTCTCCCTCGACGTCAAAAAGTCTTCTGGTCCTGATGGCATTCCTGCCATTGTGCTGCAGACGTGTTTAGCTGAGCTGTTCCCAGCCAGTCCTTGCCCGACTTTTCACTCTCTCTTACTACAAGGGTTGTTTCCTCGCTTCGTGGAAGATTGCTCACGTGCACCTTGTCCCCAAAAAAGGGTACGTAACAGACACGTCGAATAGGCCTATAGCAATCACCTTTTTGTTCTCAATAGTGATGGAGCGCATTATCAACGCGCAGCTCCTGTGTTACGTCGAAGATTACCAGCTGCTAAACGATCGGCAATACGGCTTCCGCCACAGTCGCTCAGCTCAAGATCTCTTGGTTTACCTAACCCACCGTTGGGCTGAAGCCATTAAGAGCAAAGGGGAAGCACTGGCAGTTAGTCTAGAATTCTATATATTGCTAAGGCCTTCGACCGGGTCTGGCACAGGGCTCTTCTACCGGAGCGGCCGTCGTATGAAATACCCGAAGGGCCTTGCACCTGGCTATCCATCTCTTTTGATGAGCGCAGCATTCAAGTCGTTGTCGACGGTTGTTGCTCAAGTTTCAAGCCCATCAACGCTGGTGTGCCCCAGGGTTGTGTGCTATCGCCAACGTTGTTCATCTTACATATCAATGATATGTTGTCTATTCGCAACATTCATTCCAATGCGGATGACAGCACAGGCGATGCGCAGTACTTGAGTCGTGCAAACGTCCCTCGATCATTTGTGGAGGAAAGTTGGGTTAGACTTGTATCTGAAGTAGGGTATTCCTTAGAGAGAGTCTCTGAATGGGGGAGACAAAACCTTGTCCATTTCAACCCCAAGAAGACATAGGTCTACGTATTATCTGCAAAAAAAACTCCATTCGAGCAATCGCTTCAGTTCTAAGGAACTCCCCTTACCACCTCCAAGAGTATTGGGATGCTCAGTGTTGACATCGCGAACGATGTTCAGGGGCCATCTTGAAGGCAAGGCAAAACTTGCTTCTAAGAAGCTGGGAGTGTTAAACCGGTTCAAGCAGTACTTCAACCCGCGGCAACGCTTTGTGCTTTGTAAAACCCAGGTGAGCCCGCATATGGAGTACTGCTCACACTTTTGGGCTGGAGCACCTGGCTACCAACTCGATGCCCTAGACTGTATTGATGATCCCATACTCACAGATGGTCTAGATACGCTTGGCCTTATGAGAGACTTCGCTCTCTCTACGTATTCTACTGACTGTATAACGGAGAGTATTCGGAAGAACTATATAGAATGGTGTATTCGACCTCTTTCTACCACCGAACCCCTCACCATGTGTTGGGATTTCACCCCCACTTCCTCAAGCCGCTTCGCTCATGTACGCAACGGTTCTGTAGAACCTTTTTCCTGCATACCGTGGGGATTTGGAATGAGCTCCCAGCCGAGGTTTTTCCACAGCGCTATGATATGGAGTTTTTCAAAAAGGGTGTCATAACATTTCTTCGAGGCTGGCAGCGGGTTGATGAAATCTCTGGTGTTGCAAATGTCCATAAGCGACAGTAACCGCTTTCCATCAGGTGGGCCGTCAGCCTGTCTGTTGTACTCCAGCTATAAAGAAAGGTCGAAATTTCCAGAATGGAAGCGGGCAAACCAATAACAAGTGGTGCGTTCATTGTAGTGTTCGCTCATTAAGGTTGTTGATGTTGCTTGTCGCTCTTGCTGCCACGACAGTGCTCTTATTCCATAATTACTCGAATTTTTAACTATCCATGATGATGAAAAAGATTCAAATGCGGATGAAAACATAACACTTATCAATAAACAAATGACTAATTTAAAAAAAGAATTTCATGGAAGAACACACCCATCAATAAGGTAGCTAAATGTATTTTGTGAAATGTATTTTGCAACCATAAGTATTTGAAATACTAATTACAAAATACCTCAGCGTCAGGTATTTGAAATACTAATTACAAATTACATTTTTAACAAGTAATTGAAATACAAATACAAAATACGTATTTGTATTTCAATTACGTATTTCAATTACGTATTTCAATTACAAGTATTTCAAATACTGCCCAACCCTGGCGGACACATATGTGCTAATAGTGAGCTGAAGGGTGTTGTGTTAAATGTTTTTTATGTTATTGTGTTTACATTAAGGGAGAGGACAGTAGCCCCTATAATAATACACTGCAAACTAGTTTAGAGGCTAGTAGAACAACAAAAAAATACTGTCTGATCAATGAATAAGTTTCAAATAAATAAATATTCAAAACATAGTTTGAACGTTCTGAAGGAGGGGGGGACTGATTCATGTATTTGCCGCTTACGAGTGTTAGCAAATAATATTTGTAAATGCCTTAGCGACCTCTAGCGTGATATTTAATTGATTGAGTAATAATACATTGATGTATAGTATCTGCAATGAGACTGTATTTTACAGTAATGAAATAAGAGATGGCGCTACAGTTAAGACGCTTTTGGTGTCTCGACTGGAAGCAAGCTCGCATTTAAAAAATAATAATAAGGAAGACGTGCACTCTCTCCTGAGACGCCATCTTGGCGAGTAGACAGATATGTGTAATAAACACACGTTAATTTGTGTAATTAAGAATAACCAATCTCAATGTAAAGTTATACAGCCATAATAAAGGATGTGAGAGAATTTTTTTTGTTTATTTTTTTATTGCAGGAGTTCAGCAGACAGGCAGACGGCCCACTAGATGGAAAGCGGTTACCATCGCCTATGGACATTTGCAACACCAAAGGTGCTACAAATGCGCTGCTGCTCTCTTAAGGGAGACTGGAACCTGGTCACTAATGCCGGAACACAACACAAGGTTGTTATGGCGGCATACTCTAGACCAGGGGTGGTCGCCATCCAGTCGAGCAAATACTCTACCACCTGGCTGTGGGTTTTTGTTATTACGATTATGACACTAAAAAGTATCTTTTTTTAAAATGTTATTTTATAATGTTTGGATGACTATCAGCTATTCCCATTATAATAACAACACATTAGTGATAGTGAGCTATTCACAAGTCACCACAGATTTTTATCCGTGCAGGAACGGAGAAAGAATACAATTTCCTGCGTTGGGGCGGCCTGTCTTAAGAGGCGACAAAACAACCCACAGCCAGGTGGTAGGGCATTCGCCCGGCCTGATGGCTACCACCCCTGGTCTAAAGTGTGTCGCCATAACATTGAGTTGTGTTCCGGCGTTAGTGACCAGGTTCCAGTGTCCCTTAAGAGAGCAGCAGCGCATTTGTAGCACCTTTGATGTTGCAAATGGCCATAAGCGATGGTAACCGCTTTTCATCAAGTAGGCCGTCTGCCTGTCTGATGAACTAGTGCAATAAAAAAAATTGAAAAATATCGATTAAGCTTTGCTAATAAATAAACAAGTAATGTCAAAAGAAAAAATAACAAATAGATCACTTAGATTTAATTTGGTAAAATTAATTAAGATAAAATTAAAAGAATTAATTTTATCAAAACGACTCATTGACTCTTCAGGTGATCAGAAGACTGGTCCCTACCTCGGGCAACGGATCAGTATGGCGATCCAGCGAGGAAACGTTGCCAGCCTTCTGGGCACCTTACCCATAGAAGACGGTGATCTAGGCTCAGTATTCTACTTATGGTCTTGAGGGACTATGAGTAGAATACAATACAAATAAGTTAAGTTTTCTTTTATTATATTTGATTATATAAAAACCATTTGGAGTTGGTTCTAAAATTTAGATATTTAATAAATTATACTTGTATTTTTCACTATTATCTCCATTGAGACGATTGTCAAGCTTTATTTTAAACTTCATACCCTGAATATATCGTATGAAATGCTTAGGGCATTATTCGAATGTAAGCACGCTATAATATCACGCAATTCTTTCAGTAGTGCAAGTAATTAGGTCAGTGCAATCGATATACCTATTATGTTCCTGCTTCATCTGGAATAATGTTAGCATTATAGCAGAAAGAAAATATAGAGAAGCTACAAGAAGGACGGAGTGACGCTCGCGGACCGCGTTCGTAATACCGAAGTAAGAAAGAGAGTTGGTCTGAAAGAGAGTGTCGGGGTGAAGGTAAGGAAAGGAATGCTCCGGTGGTTCGGGCATGTGGAAAGAATGCATGATGAAAGAATGACTAAACAGATATACAATGCAAAAGTGGATGGATGCAGAAGTCGTGGGAGGCCACGACACACCTTCCGTGATCAAATTGATCGTGTACTAGCAGAAGGTGATGTCAGGAGCCTTAAGAACAGACGAGCGTGCATGACAAGAGTTATGAATGTCAAAGAGGCAAGTGAGGTGTGTAAGAATAAGCCTAAATGGCACTCTGTTGTTCGTGCCTACCCCGCGAGGGAACTGGCGTGAAGTTATGTATGTATGTATGTATGTACAAGAAGGAAATATTTAAAAAATAAAAAAATCGAAATGTGTGCCAGGATGCATATAGTAGAAGTGAAACTTCAACGAACAAGTGGGAAAACGAATCGCAACAAAGTTTCAACTTGAAGTTTTACGGGCAGATCGTTAATGTACTTGTCCAATTTGAAAACCTGCCCGTAAAAGTTCAAGTTAAAATTTTGTTGCGATTCGTTTGCCACTTCGTTTTTCCACTTGTTCGTTGAAGTTTCACTTCTATATGTGTCCTAACACACATTTCGATTTTTCACAGGTTTACTGCAAATTATGATTTGGTTAGGTTAGGTACATTTTAATGAAAGCATTTTTTGTTTAAACATATTTTATTCTATCAAACAAAAAAACTGAATTCGATCCGGAACCAAAAAATGCATCCATAGTCTACTCTAAAATTATGGCACCTCTCACCACGTCTAGTCTAAATTTATGCCGCTCCTCCACGCAGCCGTAACGCTTTTTCGTGACACAAAAATCCCAAGACCCCCGTCTATATGGAAGTTTCACTTTAATAATGCCATCTTTAAATGTAAAGCACACTTTCACATATCAGGCTGTTGAAATTTTCAACAGACTACCTACTTACCGAAAGTTAAATATGTACAAAATGCAATCTTTTAAGCGTAATGTTAAATCATTCCTTCTCAAACAAGCATATTATTCAGTTGACGATTATTTTTGTGCTTAAATAATAATATGATTATATAAAAATGCCATATTTTTGTAAAGTTAATAATGTTTATTGTAAATTAGAATTTTTTATAATTGTAATTGTAAGGGAACTGGCGTGAAGTTTTTTTTTTTTTTTTTCATTTATTTGGACAAAAGAACAGTATTGTACAGAGTTTAGTATTATGAATCTTATACATAAGTAGTTTGACTTAATACAACACCAACATCATTTGCCACATATTGAGGAATTGAAATTATACTAGCTACCGTAAGTAAAAGCAAAAGAGGGGGAAAAAAAAACAAGGTTTGGTATACAATATCTAAAAAGAAGAAGAAAGGGAGACCTCAGCAGAACGCAGAGCCGGAGCCAAGAGCACACCGAATGCCTGCGACCAGCCGCAAGGCGGACGCTAATTGCCAGAAATACTTGATATAGTGGTTTACTTGTTTTTCAAACATTCAAGGATCATTTGTTTATAAGTGCTGGGCCTAGTTGCCGCTATATCTATTAAGTAGAAATTGTGATTATATGAATGCACTAGCTGGTAAAGCGGAGATCGTTTGGCGGCGTTTGTTCGGCAACGCGTAGTCGCAAACAAACGGCAAGGGCCCCGGCAATGCGTCCTAGTAGGAACTCTATAACACAATTTATTAATAATAGGTGTACAGTTATGTATGTATGTATGTATGTAATTATAGATACGTATTTATATTTCAGACACAAATGTTTTTTTGTTAATGAATTAATATAAATAAAATAAATTAGTAACTGTGGCGAAATGCGTTTTTTTATAGCGCTAAAAATGACGCCGATAGTGATTAGCTACACGAGTGTGTATATAACCTACGTTATCTGTCAATGTTTAACTCTTTTGGTAAGACATAGTAACCCGTTACTATGTCTTACCAATCGTTTATTTGCCTTACAATCGGTTAAAATTTAAAATGAAAGAAAGAAAGAAAAGAAAAACTTTACTTGAAGAAATAGCGA
This sequence comes from Dendrolimus kikuchii, assembly GCA_019925095.2. Classification (NCBI taxonomy): domain Eukaryota; kingdom Metazoa; phylum Arthropoda; class Insecta; order Lepidoptera; family Lasiocampidae; genus Dendrolimus; species Dendrolimus kikuchii. The sequence goes on from CM034415.1 coordinate 4,324,862, forward strand.
CGTAATTACATTATTTATGCATTATAATACACAGGGCATAATTTGTACGCCGCATTTTCAGCAAACAAGGTTTGCGCTCAGCATATTGCTGTGCCGGAATTATATCCGACACAACGCTGATTTTCAGTGCAAACCTTCCTTTTGGCGTAAGACCAAAACAACCCAATTTTGTTAATTAAATAATAATAACAATTAATAAAAACTAATTCTACTTCTGTAATATTTAATTAGTAAAACAAATAAATAAATTTTAATAATACCAATAATTAAATACTTAGTTACTTCAAAATTAAAATAAATACTCGTATAACAACTTGTATCGAATCGAACATAAGCTACGATACAAGTTATGTCAAAATTCAACCGATGGTAAGTTAAGTGAATGGATAATAAGTTACAGGAAATGGCCATTAACAATTATTAAGAATAGTCCCATCACAAATAACGCATTAAACCCATCGCTACATCTGCGTGAAACAATCACTGACGCTGACTTTATCCCAGATGGGGCAGGACAATTACAAAATGACTGATGCATTTTACAAGGGAAATAATACAAAATTCTGCCGGGGCCGCTAGTATTATATATATATATATATATATATATATATATATATATATATATATATATATATATATATATATATATATATAAAGTGGGCATGTCATAATTCTTAGAAATATCGAACTTAAATTTTAATTTAAAGTACCTAATTATAAATACACGTAACGCCATCTAGCGAAGGTGGAATTAACCATGAGGGCAACACGTTAAATGGCATTTAATAGAAAGCTTACTATACGTATGAATATAATATTAGCTGCTAGTCCTGTCTAATAGAGGTCAGTACTATAGATTACGTCGCAATAAAGATTATTATATCTTCAAATATTTCTCCTGTTCTTTTAATATATTGGTTAACTGCATAATTTTATAATGCTCGTAAGGTACAACTCTCGCCAACTGAAAAAGAACAATATTAAGGCGTTATCAGAAATCAGAAATCTTTTATTCATAAAATATTTTTTTATGTTTGTTAGTAGGTAAACTGGCAAACTGGTCCACGTCATAAAACCTTCTTTCCCCTGTTGGCATTTCATGCGAATTCTTGGAAGCCATTAAGCTGACTATTTAACGATTTCAAGAACCAGTGGGCGGCATGTTGCTAGGAGGCTATGTCTGATTTACAAATGGATGACATTCGGTTAGTCGGGAAATCCGCCAGTGGTGTTCTAACTGCGAACGAGGCGTTACCTAGAGCACTTTCGGAGCAAGTATCTTATAACGACGAACTTTGCGCGATTTATGTGATAACAATTTTCTGCCCGACTGCTTCGTTTTGTTGTTTTCGGCTATACTTGTAAAAGCTGTAATTACGTGTGTGTACTTCTAATAAACTATGTGATAATTCCAACGGCATTTTCGAATTTACATGGTAATCATTTAAGCCAAATTATGTTGACAAAATGCGTATGTCGTAAATAAAGCAACTTGATACTTGCACGATGTTTTACGTAATACTAAAAATTACTATTATAGTAAGTATAGTTCCTGTCACGATTGTTGAGCGGTCACTTTTTCCTACGAATAGTGATATTTCGATCATTTTTCGAAGTATGAAGTATTGTTTTTTTCGAATAAAGAGACAAAAACTTAATATTGCCATTACTTTGGCTATGATAATCCGTGATTTATCCGTGCAGGAACGGAAAAGGCCTGTCGTTAGAGGCGACAAAACAACCCACAGCCAGGAGGTAGGGCATTTGCCCGACTGGATGACTACCACTCCTGGTCTAAAGTATGTCGCCATAACAACCTTGAGTTGTGTTCTGGCATTAAGAGAGCAGCAGCGTATTTAAAGCACCTTTGGTGCTGCAAATGTCCATAGACGATGGCAACCGTTTCCCATCAAGTGGGCCGTCTGCTTGTCTGCTTGCCGGGAACTATATGAAAATTACTCATGACATAATATTGGAGCTGTTATTTGACCATACTTTACTTATTTGTTTTATAGGCGTTTTTACGTTAAAAAAACTTTGATAATCGAATTTTGGATAAAATATGGTATTGCCGTACAGTGTGGCAATGCAGCCAGCTTTCTAGGCACGCTTCCCTCTGGTAGTGATTTGTTACATACTTTAAATAATCAAAATCTAGAACCCGATTCCAGCGCCGAGTATTTTGTTTAGATTGACATTTCTAAATTCGTAATATCTTTTCAATGGAATGTCCGATTTGAATAATTCAAAAAGTAATCAACAGGGATTGAAACAGTCTTGAATACGAAACGATTCATTTGGATAGGGATTAATACAAATGTATGGATAATATGATCTGATTTTGGTCGGCATTTCTATCACCTTATTATCTTATCTGTGCAGGAACGGAGAAAGAATACAATTTCCTGCGGCCGGGCGGCCTGTCGTAAGAGGCGACTTAATAACCCACAACCAGGTGGTAGGGCATTTGCCCGACTGGATGGCTACCACCCCTGGTCAAGAGCATGCCGCCATAACAACCTTGAGTTGTGTTCCGGCATTAGTGACCAGGTTCCAGTCTCCCTTAAGAGAGCAGCAGCGCATTTGTAGCAACTTTGGTGTTACAAATGTCCATGGGCGATGGTAACCGCTTTCCATCAAGTGGGCCGTCTGCCTATCTGCTGAACTCCTGCAATAAATAAAAAAAGTCGTACTTATGGTATCCTGAAGTTTTTTTTAGATGTTGATATGTTCTTTAATATTGTAGAATATTTTTTTGTTCTATCATCCTGACTACTACTGTTCTTTAACACCTTGGGTTACATTATTGAAGTTTAAGTAGAGATCCCTAATTCTTTCTAGTAATAAATATACCCCTGGTCTAAGCATGTCGCCATAACAACCTTGGGTTGTGTTCCGGCATTACTGACCAGGTTCCAGTCTTCCTTAAGAGAGCAGCAGCGTATTTGTAGCACCTTTGGTGCTGCAAATGTCCATAGGCGATGGTAACCGCTTTCCATCAAGTGGGCCCTCTGCATATTTGCTGAAATCCTGCAATAAAAAAAATCTTAACTTTATAATATTCTTATTAGGTATAGACTTAGTTTATTAATAGTATTTAATTGCTTTTTTTTAAGTTAGTTTAGTTTTTGAATATGGTATACCACAAACTTACATTTCTGTCTAATCTTTGTTTCTTCCTGCCAAAGGCTTGGAGGATCTTTTCAAAGATGAAGTAAACGATTTCCACGAAGCTAATGAAGCTCGCTCCGAGGAACAAGCCGGCGGCACCTCCAAAGGACACTGCGTCAAAATATAATTTCTATTCTAAAGGCTGCCAATGCATTGGCTTTGCCAGGTGCAAACAATTTCAAAATAAAAAAACGCGTGTGGCAGACTATAGCTTGACCGCAACCGCTGTACCGCGCCCTAGGAACGCGCGGCGAGGCGGGGGACAGGTAAGAAGAAGCACGAGTTCACACGATATCGATTTGCCGGACGGATCTTACGATATCTTTTTTTTTTTAATTTTCCGAAATATAAATTATTATTATTTATCAGTTTAAGGGCCGCTTGCATAAGGTTGCTTAAATTTATTTAAGAAAAACAAAACGTATTTAACACCCTTAAATACAATTTGCGTCTTGAACAACGCAAAATTTACCGCTAAATATGTTTAAAGAACTGTCAATACGTTTTGTGTAAAACGTATTTAGGCAGTTTAATATGATTAACTAATTTTATTTAAAGGCGATCGTTATGCAAGCGGCCCTTAAGGTATGACCGGTAAAGCCCAAAATTATTAAAATTACCTATTTGAACATTTTTGGCTTTACACGCCAGTCGTACATATTAAATTGGATAGGGAATTAATTAAATAATTATACCTAAATAGTTCATTTAATTACCTAATTTCTTTCATAGTATATGCAAAACCTGTGCACGACGAGAGACAAATAACAGTTATAGTGTAGTTCTTTCTCTTTCTTTATTTCTTTTATTTCTAATCAATTAGTGCAAAACGTGAAAATCAGTGGCGAAATAATTAGAGACTGATAAAGTTATAGTAAAGAGGATCATGTGTTTAGGTATATAATATTTTGTGTGCTAGATTCTAGGAAGTAAAATCTATTCACATCACGAGATAACGCACGACCCATCTTGGAATATTTATTTCATGTACATCCGATACACACAATCCGGTGCAAGCAACACTAGCTACCGCCGTAAGCGTTGGCGGCCGACTAACGCAACGGAACGGCCGGTACTCTCCCCCGTCTTCCCGAGCACATACCTAAGGCGCGGTACAGCGGTTGCGGTTAAGCTATACTAAGCCAGCGGGAGCGCGCAGTGAAGGCGACGTCGGTGATGTGACCCGCGGGACGTGTGGCTCACCTTGGGTTGTCAACTGTTTTTGAGAAAAATAACGTATCACATTTTTTAAGTAGGGAAATAAATAAAGTATTCGATACAAAAAAAGTGTCAAAGAAATGTAAATAAATACAAATATATATATATTTATTTATTTCTTCTCTTGAAGACATATATTTGTGCATTTTTAGTACACTTAGGGCCGCTTGCATAATGTTGCTTAAACACAGAACGTATTTAACACCCTTAAATACAATTAGCGTCTTGCACAACGCAAAATTTGCCGCTAAATATGTTTAAAGAACTGTCAATACGTTTTGCGTAAAACGTATTTAGGCAGTTTAATATGATTAACTAAATTTATTTAAAGGCGTTCGTTATGCAAGCGATCCTTACGATTTTTCGTTATTTATAATTTTTTAAGCAATCTTTACATTTCTAATTTAAATTTAAATAAAGAAGCAACTCATTTTTTATAAAATTATACATGTGCTGTTTCTCTCTTGTCGTCGTTTTGGATTCGTTACTGAAAGAAAACACTCTTTCATGCAACTGTTTTATTTTATGTTTCACATTAATGTATGTATTAATTATGTAGTTTAAGTATGTTTATTTATGATATACCTACTTAATGATCTGCATCACCTACATCGCCAGATTAGGTTAAATTATTCCTTAAGTTAGGTTGCCTGGAAGAGATTGCTTTAAGCGATAAGGCCGCCTATTGTTTCTACCATGACAATATTGTAATTGTGTATTTTTGATATTGTATATTTGGTGAGCAATAAAGTGTTATCTATCTATCTATTAATGCCTTCGTGCTATATTTGAAATGAAATGGTCAGAATCGTGCAAATCGGTTTTTAAGTCTCACGATCTCTTTACTGTGGCTAGTATCTATATACTTGAAATCGCTAAGTTTATGCAATTCATTGGGTCTTTGTTTGAAGAATTTAGCAATGTTAACGCGAGACTTATGACACAAGTAAAATTAAAGCTGCCTGTGCCTTCTGTGGATCTCTTCAGAAGGAACTGTATTTACATGACTCCTTATTTATAACTCTTAGCCAACTAATATTATAAACGTACCCTCAAGAAAATTCACTGTAGTCTTGAATTTCTTTTAAAAAGTGCTTGTCGTTATTATCTATATCGAGAATCTTAGTGATCTATTTGTTAATTCTTCTCTTGACATTAATTGCTTACATATTACCAAAAATTGTCATTTTTTTTATAAATTTGAATATTTATGTAAATTATAATTTAAATTTTATTGTAATTTTTAATTCATTTTGTACATCAATATGTGGTAGAATGTACTGTGCTTCTACATTTGTATAACACCTGTATAAACTACATTATTGCAAATAAAAATATTGATTGATTGATTGAGATATCTTTTGAAACATCAAAAAAATATTTTTTTTTTAATTGCATGAGTTCAGCAGACACTCAGACGGCCCACTTGATGGAAAGCGGTTACCATCGCCTATGGACATTTGCAACACCAAAGGTGCTACAAATACGCTGCTGCTCTCTTAAGGGAGACTGGAACCTGGTCACTAATGCCGGAACACAACACAAGGTTGTTATGGCGACATACTCTAGACCAGGGGTGGTCGCCGTCCAGTCGAGCAAATACCCTACCACCTGGCAGTGGGTTGTTTAGTCGCCTCCTACGACAGGGCGCCAGGCCGCAGGAAATTGTATTCTTTCTCCGTTCTGAATAATAATAATCGGCAGACAAAGACACACATTGTATATCCCCAAATTAAGCAAATTACGCTTGTGTTATGGGTAATATACAACGGACTACTCTGGAGCCGATCGCAGTCACGCAGACCACAGTAAATAACAGAGAAAATACGTTTTCGAAATTTACTATACCGGGAATCGAACCCGGAACCTCTGCGTTGCAGTGAGGTACGCCGGCAAAGGCTTAGCTCGCTCAACCACAGAGGCCGTCAAACAGAATATTTTCACGTACTTTATTTTTATATAAAAGTATAAAGTACATTTACCAAAAATAAAATAGGATACGTTAATATAAAGTATGGTTGGCAACCCTAGGCTCACTGGTTCTCGTGGCCACTCTTGACTCACTGCGTTGTTGCTGTCCTTTTATATAATTCGTGGTGTGTAAATATATTATTATTGTTTAAACACCATAACTAGTCTTTGACTTACACCAGTTATACGAGCGATACCACACGTGCACGTATTAATTACAATACAAAAGACAATGACGTCATCAAAATTTTAATTTTACAGGAAAATACAAAAAAAAACCGTAAGGAACTTACCAACTAAGTCATGGAAATGAAAAACAATTTCCCTGGTATAACGTATTTTTGGTGCTTGGATCGAATATTTCACTGAAGCACGGGTCCTGATATCCATGGGATTCGATGAGAATCTACATCAGAAAATTATATACAGTGTTATGACAATGACAGGAGAACGAACAAAATCCATACAGCTTAACCGTATGTTTCACATATAACATTTGTGAATGACATAGAGTGAGATCCCAGTCACCCCAGACATACGTGATTTTAGGAAAGATGAAATTTTCAGAATCGGTAGTTTAACATAAACTTAGAAAGGAATGGATACTCGCTAAGCTGAAAGCGGGGCTGTTTTTCAGGTAGCAGGAATCAAACGTTGTTCGTGCCTACCCCGCAAGGGAACTGGCGTGAAGTTATGTATGTATGTATGTAGGAATCAAACGTGGAAAAAAACCATACTAACTTACATCAAAGTAGCAAGGCTAGTTTTTACATATGTCATATATGATATTGTTATAAACGAAGATATACAGTTGCCAGACACTTCTTGTGGGCCATAGCTTTTGACAGACACATAAAAAAAATACGAACTTACGTAATTTTAGGAAGGCTGAATTTTCCAATGAGCCAGACAAATCTGACGGGCCAAACATCTTCCCATGGTTATTTTCCACCTTTGATAGCTACAACCTGAAAAACGGCCCCGCTTTCAGCTTAGCGAGTATCCATTCCTTTCTAAATTTATGTTAAACTACCGATCCTGAAAATTTCATCTTTCCTAAAATCACGTAAGTCTGGGGTGACTGGGATCTCTATCTATGTTTTCATTCATTCATTCATGTTTTTAAGCAAACAAATAAATTGTAACGTATTGTATCATATCATATCATGTGTGTCGTATTGTATCATATCATGTCGTGTCGAATCAAATGGTTGTACATACATACATACATAACTTCACGCCAGTTCCCTTGCGGGGTAGGCCGAACGACAGAGCGCCATTCAGGCTTATTCTTACACACCTCACTTGCTTCTTTGAGATTCATAACTCTTGTCATACACGCTCGTCTGTTCTTAAGGCTCCTGACATCGCCTTCTGCTAGTACACGATCAACTGGTTCAAATGGTTGTACAGAGTATAATAGAACTCACATGGTGGTATTAGAGGTACCAATCTCGCGGAACACGGAGCTGATACACTGTGGTGGGCAGTTGCAGTGCGACGTGTATGGGTGACGTAGCCTATGGGAGTACTTGGAAAGGCAGGCCATGCCCGACGGATCGCAGGACGGCCCCACTGACAATATCAGAATATGAATAACATTTATGAATATTTTTTTCAACAGACAGGCAGACGGACCACCTGATGGAAAGCGGTTACCGTCACCTTTGGACGTTTGTAACACCAAATGCTACCAATTTGCTGCCTCTTTTGAAAGGCAGACTGGAACCTGGCCCAATGGCCAGGTTCCAGTCTGCCTTTCAAAAGAGGAAGAACACCATTGAGTTGTGTTCCGGTATCAATATACCGGAACACAACTCAATGGTGTTCTTACGGTATACTCCAGACCTCGGCTGGTAGCCATCCAGATAGGTACTACCTACTCCAGGCCAAACAAATAGACATTATTTAAAACATATGTTTTTAACTATATACATAAACTAGCTGATACCCGCCCGCTTCGCGTGCCGTAAAATCCGTTCTTAACTGACCTCTACTTGGCGAAAGGAAGATCTATGTCATATTTCAAGTCTATAGGTATTATAGTTCCTAAGATATCGTGATGAGTCACTATATACGTGGATTTCAATTGTATATATACAGACTACCGGCCCCGGCAGACGTTGTCCTGCTCTGAAAAAATAAAAATCTAGGACCCGATCCCAACGCCACCTACCGGTTCCAATTGTGGATTTAAACCATCCGGGGATCCACTCAAACACACAAAAACAAATTCACCAAAATTGGTCCAGGTGATTAGGATGATTCTAGAACCCGATTTCAGCGCCACCTATCGGTTCCAACGGAATAAAAAGTATCCTATGTCCGTCTCCTGGTTCTAAGCTACCTCCCCACCAATTTTCAGCCAAATCGGTAGAGCCGTTCGTGAGGTATAAATAGTGTAACTAACACGACTTTTTTTTATACACTTATTATATAGATTATAAGCAAGTACAATGAAGATATTTATAAATAATCAAATACAAAAAAGAAAACTTAACTTATTTGTATTGTATTTTACCCATAGTCCCTCAAGACCGAACATTGCGACGGGCAGACGCCATAGTCTCCATATTCCTACTACCCCTAGTACCACCAGCAGTTCACCCCAATAGCCCGGTACTTTTTGTTCTCATTTCCCACAATAGTCCTACACTGGCCGGGGCTTTCTCTTGTTGCATTATTATATGGTGTAAACAGGGATAATCGCCGGTCAGTGTTAGATTAAATTTATCAAGGGGCCTCTACGTGTTGGCCTCCCCGTAGCCCTACGCAAGCCCTCCAAAAGTTCAGGGCATTTTTGTCGCCCGTGGTCTTTAAAGACATGCATACATACATAACTTCACGCCAGTTCCGTTGTGGGGTAGGCACGAACAACAGAGCGCCATTCAGGCTTATTCTTACACACCTCACTTGCTTCTTTGACATTCATAACTCTTGTTATGCACGCTCGTCTGTTCTTAAGGCTCCTGACATTAATAATAATAGTCCTCCTTGACGTATCCATCACCGGCGAACCTGGTCAAGTCCGGCTGTGCGAGCGCAAGTGGCTAGCGAAACCAAATTTGGTTTTAAAAGTTCTTTTGCAAGGAGCGCAATTCAGCCGTCCTGGTGAGTCATATGTGTAGCTGTAGATTTTAGGGCGGTACTTTTTGATAAGGCGTTGCTCGTCAGAATGTTCTACGCACTGCGTTTCGAAGGCAGCAACAGCTTTATCAATAGAACTACGCCACTTTCTTCTTTGCAGTGCAAGATCTTCCATCCATCTCAAGTGACAGTTGGGAAGATCTCAACAGTATAAGTAGAATACTGAAGCTAGGTGAACGTCTTCTATGGGTAAGGTACCAAGGATGCTGGCTATGTTTCCTAGCTGGATCGCCATACTGATCCGTTGTTCGAGGTAAGCACAAGCAGTTTGTAATTTAAATCAGTCATAAATTAAAAGGCCTGGTTAGCTTCTTTTTAATTTCATAATCTTATGACACACGCTGTCGGCTGCGTATGGATGTGACGCTGCATGCGACAAACGAATAAATATTTATTAAGGAGTGGTCTGGCAGGAACCTGACATATGTACGCCGTGAATGAACTAAGCCAACAGGCTGAAGTGATAAAACTGGGGTTAGGTTATCGACTTCGCCTGCGGAGCCGATCCTAGACTATCTTTACTACCACTTCGCAAGTATTATAGCTGATGGAGAAGAAGTGTCAGAAGAATCTCTCCAGCAACACGCCTAAGCTAATCTTATGTGGTTACTTGACCGGGGATCTTGTGCGTGTGCAGTCTGCCTCCGTGCGCAGATTGTCGCGCTTATATACCCGTTCGACATTCTGGAATGATCCCCATTACGTCATTCGACTGCGTGTCTATCCTTGTCCAACAAGTATTCCCGTCCTTGTCACCGTGTCTGTTTTTATTCTATTTTGTTCGGAGAATAACTATCTCCGAACCGGTATCTAAGAACCTCAGCCAGAAGGCCCAGCTCGCCATACACAACGCGGTGCTGGTACCTACGCTCACGTATGGAAGCGAGAGTTGGGTATGGAAGAGAGAGCATGAAAGTAGAGTAAACGCGGTTGAGATGCGAGCACTGCGCAAAATCTGCGGAGTGACGCTCGCGGACCGCGTTCGTAATACCGAAGTAAGAAAGAGAGTTGATCTGAAAGAGAGTGTCGGGGTGAAGGTAAGGAAAGGAATGCTCCGGTGGTTCGGACATGTGGAAAGAATGCATGATGAAAGAATGACTAAACAGATATACAATGCAAAAGTGGATGGATGCAGAAGTCGTGGAAGGCCACGACACACCTTCCATGATCAAATTGATCGTGTACTAGCGGAGGGTGATGTCAGGAGCCTTAAGAACAGACGAGCGTGCATGACAAGAGTTATGAATGTCAAAGAAGCAAGTGAGATGTGTAAGTAAGGTACCCCGCAAGGGAGCTGGCGTGAAGTTATGTATGTATAACTATCTCCTTCTAACATTTGTCTGACCCTATATCTCTATCCTGCTCTCCGTGTTACTATGTTTCTAAGACATTTATGGAACATTTTACAATGCTATTGTTAAGGCGCAACATACACTCCGTACTCTTAAGGTGGAGAAATTATTTTGCGCGTAGCCGTCACAGTATTTTCATATTACATATTTTGTCGGTTGCGTGCAGCCGACAACGTTTGTAACTGACCATTATCTTAGAGTGTTATTAATTCGTCTGATAACAACATACCGTCGAAGAAGTAATAGAATGGCCTGCAGCCACACAACTCAACAGCGAGACGACTTCTGCAGGTCGATTGGCACATCGTAGCACTGTATACCTAGTCAAAAAGAATGTGGTTTTATGTGGGTTACTACTGTGATGGTAGGTATGACTCTTCTGACTCCAATTAGGGCGTGTCGGGCAGATGGAAGCAAAATGAAATAAACAGTTAAATTATATACTGTCTTTAATTTAGTTCGTACGAATCGACTCGGAAGGTAACGTGGGGCAACCAACGACAGTGCCACGAATATCCACATATTACAGTTTCAAACTAGATGTGTTTTCTTACGTAAAATTTAATAATAATAGACAAATAAAACTACATTTTAACGGTTTTAAGCGCGGTAATTTTATTTGATTTTTGGTTTTTCCGACGTTTCGGCCACTTTTCAGTGGCCGTGATCACGGAAGACTGAAGACGACGAAGAACGGACGGAAGTCGGCCACTGAAAAGGTGGCCGAAACGTCGGAAAAACCAAAAATCAAATAAAATTACCGCGCTTAAAACCGTTAAAACGTAGTTTTATTATGTATACAAGTCGCGAAAACTTAAGAAAATATTAAATAATAGACAACTTTGAGAAAACTAGTTTAAATGTTCACAGATATCTGTGCAGGAACGGAGAAAGAATACAATTTCTTGCGTTGGGGCAGCCTGTCGTAAGAGGCGACTTAACAACCCACAGCCAGGTGGTGGGGCATTTGCCCGACTCGATGGCTACCACCCCTGGTCTAAAGTATGTCGCGATAACAACCTTGAGTTTTGTTCCGGCATTAATGATCAGGTTCCAGTCTCCCTTAAGAGAGCAGCAGCGCATTTGTAGCACCTTTGGTGTTGCAAATGTCCATAGGCGATGGTAACCGCTTTCCATCAAGTGGTCTTTCTGCCTGTCTACTGAACTCCTGCAATAAAAAAAAGATATTCTACATTAAAACACACTATCTCACTCTCACATGAAAATATTTTTTTGTTATAATATAACTTGCTGTGTGTTTTGGTATATTATACAAGCAAAACAAGATAATTGGTAAATAATTGTACAATAATAATACTACTTCGACTACAGGAGTTGAAATGTTCCAAATTAAAATACTCACTTACTCACTCACTCACTCACTCACTCACTTACTCACTCACTCATTCACTCACTCACTCGTTCACTCACTCGTTCACTCACTCATTCACTCACTCATTCACTCACTCACTCGTTCACTCACTCGTTCACTCACTCATTCACTCACTCATTCACTCACTCACCCATTCAGTTACTCATTCAATCGTTCACTCCTCACTCACTCATTCCCACACTCACTCGTATAATATTTTACGGTATATTAGGATAACAAGAAATAAAGTAAATAAATATACAATATCACGTAACCCTAATCAGAAGAGTTACTCACCTTTCTCCCTTTTGCGTAAGGCTCATCAATATAAAGACAGCCTCGTCTCCTTTTACTCAGCTCCCTGACTCCAGACCCGCAAACTGACTCCATCACGCTCATTTCTTTAGTATATAGTCTACCACCTGTCAGATTGTCACCATTCTCGGCAATATTTATCACGTCATAAGGCGAATGGGGGTACACCTGAGAGTAAAGAGAAAAAGAATCATTATCATCATCCGAGCGTTAAATCCTGGTTGCGTTTTTGCCTTCGCTTCGAACGCTTTCCTACTTTTTAACCGACCTAAAAAAAGGAGGAGGCTTTCAGTTTGTCGTAATTTTTTTTATGTATGGTGAGCTATAACTTATTTTGTTTTTGAATAAATTTTGATGTTTTTTACTGTGTTGGATTCAGTGAAGCTTTATAATGGTCTCATATAAGTATCCGTGCAGGAACGGAGAGAGAATACAATTTCCTGCGGCCGGGCGGCCTGTCGTAAGAGGCGACTTAACAACCCACAGCCAGGTGGTAGGGCATTTGCCCGACTGGATGGCTACCACCCCTGGTCTAAAGTATGTCGCCATAACAACCTTGAGTTGTGTTCCGACATTAGTGTCCAGGTTCCAGTTTCCCTTAAGAGAGCAGCAGCGCATTTGTAGCAACTTTGGTGTTGCAAATGTTCATAATTGATGGTAAGCGCTTTCCATCACGTGAGCCGTTTGCCTGTCTGCTGATATTCTGCAATAAAAAAAAAGTATTATTGTTATTGGACTTTGAGTTCCGAAGATATAGCAGAAAATCCATTAAAATGAAACAGAAAATGTGTAGTTTTTCAGCCGTAACTTTTTTGTTTCTGAACCGACTTTAATCATTCTTCTGAATCGGTGCATTTGCAAATTTATTTTTGTTTTATGTTAAGTTTCACTCGGCACCGACTTCAAGATGTTGTAGAAAATATTTATTTTATGCTTACTCTTGAAGTCGGTTTATTTATTTGATAGGGAAATTTTATTTCTCACTTTTAAGTTACGTGTATGGTATCTAATAACAACGAAATTTATAAAAAAACTATCTTGAAGGTGCACTGAACCTAATGCAAAAACAATCATCATAATCGAACGTGAAACAATTGTAATGAATTTTCTGCTATATCTTCGGAACCCAAATTCCAATAGCAATAAATTTTATATAGAACTTATTTCAAGCTTTACTTAATCCAACCTAAAAAAAATCGTCAACATCCGTTCAGAAACAAATAGTTACCACTGTATATACCAAAAAAAAATATTTACACGACGAATGGGGAAGCTGCTGCTTTTTGAAGTCGGTTAAAATTACTAATTTGACTTATCAAATTTATAAATCTTTTTTTTTTTTTTTTTTTTATTGCGGGAGTTCAACAGACAGGCAGACGGCCCACTTGATGGAAAGCAATTACCATCGTCTATGGACATTTACAACACCAACGGTGCTACAAATGCGTTGCTGCTCTCTTAAAGGAGACTGGAACCTGGTCACTAATGCCGGAACACAACTCAAGGTTGTTATGACGACATACTTTAGATCAGGGGTGGTAGCCATCCAGTCGGGCAAACGTCCTACCACTTGGCTGTGGGTTGTTTGGTCGCCTCTTACGACAGGCCGCCCGGCCGCAGGTAATTGTATTCTTTCTCCGTTCCTGCACGGATACAAGTGTGTGTTGTATTGAAATCATCTTAGAAAAAATTATGTATGTAGGGGTCCGTGGCGTGTTGAGGTCGTACGGCGTCGGGGTAGCCTTCCAAGGTCTCAACACTAATAACGCCCACAAATTAGAAGGTTACTAAGTTTATTAGCGGATATCAAGTAAATGAACCAGTTGTATGAATTTATTATATAATGTGCACCACAACAAAATACACGACAAAAATACAATTATTATAATTCCAACGACGGTATATGCGCGTGAGACTACACAAGGTCATTTCGTCGCACTGCCGATCGAACGAATCGGGTGCGTGTCCACGGGCAATACCCGTCGCGTCGCGCAGGCGCACCCGGCCGCGGGCTGCGCTCGCGCATCTCCGTCGTTTGCGTATCTATGACATGCTGAGACGACGGTGTGATTAATTAATGTGGCGGAAGGCCACATGTATACTTACAGTTATATTGTTAAATCTATCTGGTGCTTTTACCATCATGTAGCAATTGAGTGCCCCATATTTACATTGTAAGGGGTAGGACTTGGTGAGATTTGGATCGATTTTTCTGCAAAAATAAATCATATAATATATCCTTTGTAGCATTTAATTGCCCAGAGTCTGGTTTCTGGCTCCAAGCTATCCCCTCCCCAAACATAGGAACATTAATGGATAATAATTCCTTTTCTTTGGCTCTAAATCTGCGCTTGGGTTCTCGCATATGTGCACCACACACATGCGTCTGTGGAACAGAGATAATCGGCCCGGATACCACGGTCCTTCTTGCCGCCGCAGTGCCGGCAGATGGTCATGCCACGCTGCCTTGAATGATGTCTTACGGAGGGCGCTTGCCACCGTTAACGTGCCGGCTTTATTGGAGCCGAACCGTGTTGCACGTGACGATGGTAGGCGTCCCGTCGGAATGACTAATTCCCTGGCAGCGTGGCAACCTTTGGTGTAGTAGCCGACTTGCGTAGACACGTTGGTCGCATTCCATTTACCAAACACGTCTAAATCGGCCGGTTCAGCGGCGCAAATATGCAACCCTCAGTGAGAGTTATATGTTTGTGCCGTTTGCTGTCGAGACGCTTGGACCGTGGGGTCCTGAGGCCATGAGCCTCTACCAAAATTTATCGAAACGACTCATTGACTCTTCGGGTGATCAGAGGGCTGGTGCTTACCTCGGCCAACGGATCAGTATGGCGATAGCCACGTAGCCAGCCTTCTTGGCATCTTGCCCATAGAAGACGGTGATCTGGGCTCAGTATTCTACTTATAGTCTGGAGGGACTATGAGTAGAATACAATACAAATAAGTTAAGTTTTCTTGCATTGGATTCGATTATATGTAATTTGAATTAAACTATGTATGTATAACTAGATTGCCCAGTAAAGGCGATCGAATACCATACCGGTGCTAAATCTGGCAGTAACGGTATAAACACTGTATGTACATGAGTCTGCAGCTACTAACTTTGGCAGATGTTGATATTTTGGTGAGATATTTGGCGCTATACATATCTTGGCGCTCTTTTCTCGTGTCAACTGTTCGGACCCCGTTATTACCCTGGTGTTGTGATCCTCTGCTTTGCCCAGTACGTAGTGCTGACAGACAAAAAATTGATGTCTCGATATTGCTAGAGAGCCACAACAGTTGAGCATCGATTAAATCGAAATTAATACTGTTACGTGTTGCAGGACAGAATTAAAATGCCGTTAGAATTACTATAGAATTTATTAGAACTATACAAACACGTATAACACAGGTACAAATCTAACTGAACACAATCAGTTCAAACGTAATGCGCGATTCGATAACACACGCAAAGTCCGTAACTATATAGATTATCGAATGTACACACG
Source organism: Dendrolimus kikuchii (assembly GCA_019925095.2). Taxonomy (NCBI): domain Eukaryota; kingdom Metazoa; phylum Arthropoda; class Insecta; order Lepidoptera; family Lasiocampidae; genus Dendrolimus; species Dendrolimus kikuchii. Next base: position 4,340,914 of record CM034415.1, read on the forward strand.
TCTTGTCTCGCTAGTGGTTATCGCTCGCTGCACCGATACAATATGGCTGCCCGCCGGCGTAGATCGAATTTCTTAGAATCAGTTTGACACACCTGTCTAATGACTGCCATAAGAGATTACAATACATAATAGGCTGTTTTCCTAATTACAAATTTTAAACACAAAGGAAACAAAAGAAGTCCAAATGCGGAAAGGTAATAAAGTGGGTGTTTTATGGTAGGCAGGTGTGTAGATCATAACGACCGCGGTCGCCTAGCTGAACGGCAGACAGAGCATTTAGGGCGGTGTGAGATACTAAACGAACGCGTCTATAGTAGCGCTCTATATGTTATATTATGTGAATTAACTCCAACAACTTACAATGAGACTTACTTGATTGCGACGTCATTTACAGCTACACTGTTAGTTGTATAGCATATTCCCATTTCCGTCATTACCGGAAACCAATTGAACAGCCCATTCATTATTGAATCCACTTGCATGTCCATTTCAGGCATTACCTGTGTATAATGCATCTATGTTGGCAAACGTCTATCCGTGCAGGAACGGAGAAAGAATACAATTTCCTGCGGACGGGCGGCCTGTCGTAAGAGGCGACTAAACAACCCACAGCCAGATGGTAGAGCATTTGCCCGAATAGATGGCTACCACCCCTGGTCTAGAGTATGCCGCCATAACAACCTTGAATTGTGTTCCGGCATTAGTGACCAGGTTCCAGTCTCCCTTAATGAGAGCAGTAGCGCATTTGTAGCACCTTTGCTGTTGCAAATGTCCATAGGCGATGGTAACCGCTTTCCATCAAGTGGGCCGACTGCCTGTCTATTGATCTCCTGCAATAAAAAAAAAGTCTTGTCTTGAAATTAAAAAAAAAAATACGACCCGATTACAGCGCTACCTATATGATCCAATTGTGAATCTAAACCAGTCGTCGGCAACCTTTCAGCAGGCAGGGGCCACAAGGTGACAAAATTTAGTAAAGGCGGGCCACACTTGTATATATATATATATATATATATATATATATATATATATATATAATGTATGTTAGCTTTCAGGTTAGTAGTTGCAATTCGTAAAATGGCTCTTAAATGCTTATCTGTGAGACGGGTAGCATATTTATGTTTTCGGAGTTTTTGGCGGGAACTGAAAGGAGATGTTGCGCTGTGCAGTTTTATTTTCTAATAAAATGTGTAAAATTACTCTAAAATGAACAATAGTTGTAGGATATTGATAGTTTTTGAGTAGTAATTATGTGTTTTTGTGAGAAATGTGAACTGTAAAGTCAAATGTGGCCTTTTGAGTTGTCACAAGAACTCCGTTGAATGGCACTAGCTGATAACTTACAGTTCAGCTGTGCTACACATAGGTTTAAGAAAATGAAGAAACTACATTAAATCTAAGATCTGGCTTAAAGGCCTAGCTGCCAAGCCATAAAATAAAAAATAAAATTTCGGCAATTAACGAGTGATAAAGTTTTTTCTCATAAATAAGTACTACCACGAATTGTAATTAACTGCTGAGCAATCCTTTTCAATTCGCGTATTAGCGTGGTACACTGTAATGCACGCTTTCCCGCCTACTTAATATTACGTTATAAGTATAATATATATACCAAATCTTATCATTCAATTATTTAAAACTAAATATTTATTTATTTATTTATTACATATCCAACAGCTATATTTATAACTTAAAACAATCAACTCTGTTTAATATGAATGTAGCCAATTACTGGATACTTCACGCTTTACAGTGTATTTGTACAAGACCAAGACCGCAATAAAGAGTTTTGTTTATGTTAAGCTCTATACAAATGTAGTATATTTAAAAAAATAAAACAATGTAAAGTAATGTAAAAATAAAAAATGTAGAATAATGTAAAATAATGCCTGCTGTAGCGTCCCCTATATAGTATATGTTGTAGATAAGTAACTAAAAAATAATATTTAATAAATATACAGATATTCATATTATATATATTTATAATATTCATATTCATATATATATATATATAGTTATGAATGTCAAAGAAGCAAGTGAGGTGTGTAAAAATAAGCCTAAATGGCGTTCTATTGATCGTGCCTACCCCGCAAGGGAACTGGCTTGAAGTTATGTATGTGTGTATGTATATATATATATATATATATAATTATTTTTTCTAACAACTCTACGGACTCGATTTCCGTACCCTTTTTCACAACTTAATTTCTATGAAAGTTTTTAGAGTACATACACGCTTATTGTTTATTTTTGTTACTGTGTGTGACATTAATTTAGTAATTTTTATGTTGTGGGTGTACCTTAAGAATAACTTATTATATTAATTTATTCTAATTTTAATACTAAACTTATACTAATGTAGAGTGTATCTGTTACACGCTGGTGTTGTGAGGAAGTGCATGTGCAGTGTGGGCCTTATGTCTATACCTATATATATTATCTTAACTAGTGTCATGTGTGTTGTTTTTTTCTTTTTTGTGCCTGGGTTATTAATTTTTAGGCTCTTTGTGTGTCTTGGTTTGTTTGTGAGGTCTGCGTGTAATGCAATGTTTAAGTTTTTTTGTTAGTTGTGTGTTTGTGACTTTGTGTGGTGTTATAATTTATAATCATTATTTATTTTGGTAACATCCCACAAAAGTTTTATTTATAAAACAGTCATGGGCCGCATGGAGGCATCTCGCGGGCCGCGTGTTGCCGACCGCTGATCTGAACCAACTGGGGACCCACTCAAACACACACGAAAAAATTTCATCAAAATCTTGGAATCCGATTCTAGCGCCACCAATAAATATTTTTACAACATCTTGAAGTCGATGCGAAGTACAAAAAATTTGAAAATTGCTATATTTTTCAAAATCATGTTTTAGCAATGTTAGTAATATTTTTAATGTTGTACTTGAAATCGACTTTAATAATAATAATTTGTGGCGAACCCTTAGGTGAGTAGCGACACTTCGGAACTTGCTCCGGGGACCAAGGCCAAGCCCCCGCCTCCGTGCTTGTCTTAGCCAGCCGGCACGGAGTGGAGATCGCTAGAGCTATAAGACTCAAGCTCCAGGGATGGAAGTGATAAATGGCATAACGTCAGAAGTAGCTTCGGTGAACCTGCAGCCCACCTCTCTACACCCCTTAGCTACTCACACCCACGTTGCCCCTCGCCAATCTTATATGGCATGTTCCTTGAACATTGTGTCGGGTAGATGGCATAGTCCCAATAGTCCCTAATCTGTAGATCTACTAGCAGTACAATCCAATAGCCCAGTACCTTTTGTTCTCATTCCATACAATAGTCCTACACTGACCGGGGTTTTTTCTTGTGTGCATTTTTATATGGTGTAGACAGGGACAATCGCCGGTCAGTGACACGCCACATTTAGATTAAATTTGTCAAAGGGCCTCTACGTGTTGGGGTGCCGGTCAGTTACACGCCACATTTAGATTAAATGCCTCTACGTGTTGGGGTGCCGGTCAGTGACACGCCACATTTAGATTAAATTTGTCAAAGGGCCTCTACGTGTTGGGGTACCGGTCAGTGACACGCCACAATTAGATTAAATTTGTCAAAGGGCCTCTACGTGTTGGGGTGCCGGTCAGTGACACGCCACAATTAGATTAAATTTGTCAAAGGGCCTCTACGTGTTGGCCTTCCCTTACCACCACGCAAGTCCTCCAAAACTCCGTGCCATTTTTATGGACAGTGGTCTTCAAAGACATACGTCCTCGTCAGCCATTCGCAGTCCACTTGTGGACGTAGGCCTCCCTAAGTCGACGCCACTCATCCCTGTCCTTTGACTATTACCGGCGACTTTGCACTGGTCGTCGGTCCATCGGGCTGGAGGGCGTCTGACACTAGGTTTACCGAGACGCAGTCTCCACTCCAGGACTCGTCTGCTTTATCGGTCCTGCGGCAGACGTGACCGGCCCACTGCCACTTCAACTTGCTAATTTAAAGACATAAGTACATAATTTATTAATTATCATTATTTTCATATTAGTTAGAAAAAAATTATGTACGTACTGTCCAGATGTTATTCCGCTGTGCTCTTCTTTCGTGTCAATGCGAGTACTTACATCAATAGCCAGTTGGAGCAGATCGACTTTTAGTTTCACGTCGTCCTTGAAGTCATCGTATTCCCGAAGGTCGATAACATTTGAAGACGTGACTAAATTAACGAATTTTGCGTAGTATGCGTACATCTCGTGTTCAATATTAACATCCCAGTACTTCTTTATCACTTGCGGCAACTTCATTTGGTCGTAGCGTTCCTGAAATATGGACAATAATCTTTTTGTATTGGGATCCTGACAAACAAGCACATAGCTCGGCTAATGGAAGGGGTATATATTTCGTAAACTACCGGATTCTTTGTGGGGGTTAGACCTTACGCGGTGAGATCAAGCGCCGCACAGCTAGCGTGGGACTCATTGGTACAGTCGTCCCTATAATACTCCACTAAACCTGAACCTGCCTCCCATGTGCCCGCATTTGTGGTAGGACGAGCATGAGATCTAGAACGTAGCTACGTCCATGCTCATCCGCGGATCACGGCCTGAAAGTGCCCCGGAAAGCATGGCAAACTCAGGATATGACCAGCTGTAGCAAGTACGGAGAAGGTCGGAAATCATGAAATTCGTGTGATGTAATTTGTGGATGGCCACTTACATGCCGATGCTGTTTTCGCGTGGTATCTATCACACCGATGCAGCGGTCTCTAAGTGCTGTAATCAAGGTAATGATTCCAGCATGACTCTACCAGATCAACTGCCTTGTGGGGTGGTATGCGACCAGCGACGACGCTGGATGATGCCGGAGGCATGTATCCAGGGAATGGATGAATTGTTCTGGCCTGTGCCTACCAAGACGCTGACCAAAATACAGGGTCATCGATAACTATTTCCTGTAGCCTTGGCTATCTTCACCCTCCTTGATTTTAATTATTGCCTAAAGGTTTAAATCAGTACATATTCTTATTCTTTCCGTGTAGGAACGGAGAAAGAAAACAATTTCCTGCAGCCGGGTGGGCTGTCGTAAGAGGCGACAAAAAACCCACAGCCAGGTTGTAAGGTATCTGCCAGTCTGGATGACTACCACCCCTGGTCTAGAGTATGGCGCCATAACAACCTTAAGTTGTGTTCCGGCATTAGTGGCTAGTTACCATTAGGTGGATCGTCTGCCTGTCTGTTGAATGAACGCAATAAAAAATAAAAAAAAATCGCGCTGCCTACTTCCCTCGCCAATTTTGTGCTCACTACCGCGACAGTGAACATGATTTAAACAAGGCTATATACTTACCAAGTAGCAAGCCGTGACTCCTGGCAAGCAGTACTCCCAAGACCTGAAGTCTTTCTCCAACGTGACCACTGTAGGACTTTCATTGTACCTCACCCATTGGCCTCTACAAATATCGAAGGTACACCAAGCAGCCAATGATACTAGGCCTATCCAGAGCAACCTAAAAATCATAGTAGATGTTTTGAAAGAATGTAAAACAATTTATACTCAAGTTGCGTAGGTACTCTGCCGGCGTCCCATCTTCCAGCCACTAGCAAGTCAGTACAGCTGCTGCACAACAGGAGGCCCTGAAACGCCGCAAATATTGAGCCATCGGAAATGGCTACAGGTTTGTGGCTTTTGGAGTCGAGACCCTGGGACCATGAGGGCCTGAGGCGCACAAGCTTTATCCGAGACATAGCCAAAAACGTCTAGTGGATGTCTCACGTGACCAAAAGACTGGTCTATGCCTCGGGCAACGCATTAACGCTTGCAAGTCTTTTGGAAACGTTCTTAACCGATAGCGATCTGGCATTGAGAACTGAGTTTTACACGACCGTGAATTTCGTGTGCCCGCGTTGAAGTCCACAAACTACTATGGATACTACTTGAAGACGTGTGTCAAACTGCCCCGAACTGTCGTTCGGTTTTTGATAATGGTGTTTTCGCGCCAAGAGATTACAGCGGGAACAGCGCGCGCGCGCGCGCTTTCATACATATAACGGCGCGCTTTGCCACTTATCACCAAGCTCTTGGAACCCGGTTAGTATTGCAATTGGGTGGATATCTCAAATGCGCGCGCGATGCGTGAATGTTTTTACGACGGATCGATTCAGACTGATCGTTGAGACGCGGAAGTGCGGGGTAAATTACTTTTTCGGGGAATCATCGTTCGTTACGCGGTGGCGTGAACATCCTGGGGCCCGGGGAAAAGGTGACGGCTCCCATTTATAGTGCTGACTAAGTGCTGTTGTCGTCGAGGGGAAGACGAGCAATCTTTGTGACTGGTCTCGTTAAGCTGCCATCCTTGGTGCTGAGTTCTACGACTCGGACGACGTCATCCCTTCCGGGCAGAATCTTCTAGTCATTGTTGTGAATTAATAGGTGAATTACGACGAGAAGAGTTTCTTGATTCCGTGGTTGGGCGGGTGTGTTCTTGTCCTCTTAGTTGTGGGGGCAAGAGGTGAGAATTGTCATATGTGGGTGATTCAAAGCCACTGCGATGTAAGGTGGTATGGTGTTTCTCGCTATCACATTCTCTACACCGTCCTGTGGATCTGCACTCGTCAGAGTAATGGGGTCCTAGACACTTACGGCACCGTTCATGAGCTTGGATAAAATCCCAGCGCCCTTGCGTAGGCTGTCTTAGGTATTCACCGCAGTTCAGCAACCTGTGTCCTCTAACGTGACACCAAGGGCAGTAATAATTATTGGTCGGTGCTGGTGGGTGGGCGGAATCTTGTGCTATGGGCTCGAAATATTGTGTAGACTGTGGGTATCCTTGAGCGTACTGTACAGGGTACGCTTGACTTTGTAGAGGATATGCAGGGCGCGTTAAAGGTGGGCGGACGGAAGTAGTGGGCTCAAGGTGCCGCTCAACGGAGTTCTTGTGACCATTCAATTTCTGCCCGAAATCACGCGAGAGTTCACATTTGTCACAAAGCCACACCTAATTACAGTAATAAAAAAACTATGGATATCTTACAAACTATTGTTCACTGTTAGTAAGGATTTTGAAAATTGTTATGAAAGATGGCCAATCCTCAAGCTTGGAAGAAAATTTGGGTAGATCTATTTTGGGCAGAACAGTAGACGTGGAGAATGTGGGCGAGCTTGGTTTGATGCTTGAGCTGATGGTGATGTTTGCCACCAAAATTTTTTCATATGCTTCTATAGCCGAGGTGTAGTAGTCAAAGTACCATTTTTCCACTTTGTCGTCAAGGTCTTTAGAGTCCAAGATCTCATAATATACTGTATCCAACTTGCCCTTTATATCGTCCAATTTTGTAAAGCGCCCTATGAAATCGTTTACACTATACTTTTTGTCTCCTTTTAATATAAGGTTAGCTATCTCTAATAGGAAAGTTATGTACTTATGGGTTTGCATAAAGATGGCAGATTGCGATTTGGTAGGCATGACGATGAGAAGTGCACAATAAGAAAAGGAAAAGCAAACGAAAAAAAAAATGAATACCGGTTTATAATGTTGGCATTAATGTTGCCACAGTACTTTCAAGGTACGCTCCATCTTAGACCATATTTCTGCCCGAAATCACGCGAGATTATTGTCAAAAGCCAACCTATACAGTAATAAAAAAACATGGATAAATTTAAAATGTCACTTGTATGAATAAAACACTTGAACGATTTCACTTTTGAATTTAGTCAGGTTATAATTTATTTGATTGATAACTTTTAATTAGTAATTTAAAAATCAACCATAATTTCATACCTTTCTATCCAATGCAGCCTTGGTTTTGCTATGTGGTTGAAGCCATGAATACCGGTTTCCGAGCAAAATTCTCGACCAATTTTCAAGAGAGTCTTCATTGTCTTATCTCGGGACTCTACGTCTTCTTTATACACCATTTTGCATGGCCCGTTCCATACATGATTACGTCTTAATCTTGAATTCTTCATATTATACCTCATGATCCTAATTACTGATTTTTGTTAGTACTTAAGCAAATTAAACGATTTTGAAGTAGGATTCCTATTTTTCTGATGTTTCAAAAGACGTTCCGAACTGAAGTCAATAAAAAACGCTCTAAATTACCATTATACTTGCAATAATTAACCGTTTAACTAAAATCATTATAAGCTCAGATAATGGTTTAACTTAAAAGTAAATTCATGTTATAATAATTGTTTTGTCTATTTAAATCATGAATGGATTGCATGAGCCAAGGTCTACTTATCACTTATTATGCAGATAGAATAAACACATTATTAGTAGGTCTAAAAATTATAAGCATACGTTGCAACTTCAGAGTATTTATACGCCATCTGTTAGTGAATAGATGAAACTTACACGCTGTTATGCATAAACGACATCTGTTGATAAAAGTGTAACTATTTAATCATCTTTTCGTTAGATGGCGTTACTTCATTAGAATAGTTTGGCAGTACCAACTATTAAATATTTTGTAGTACTCAACGTTAGATGGTTATTTTAGTTTAATTAATACAGTAGCACCTTTTTAAGTCGAAAACATCCCAAACTCGAAAAAAATTTAGTTCCTTTCCCTTCAAGCCCCAAAACCTCGGTTTTTTGAAATCTGAACCCACTATAAGTCGAAATAATTAGTGAGTCCCTATAAGCAAATTCAGTACTTATTTTCCCTGTATAACTGTAAAAAATAAATTGGACCTCTGTATCTCGAACATAGCAATATTTAAAAATGTTTTGTACCTCTAAACTAGTAGGATTTTTAGTTATTTCACCTCTCTAACTCAAAATCAATTGGAACAAATCTTAACCTCTACAAGTCGAATTTCCTTACAAAATTCGATTAAATCAAAATCCTCCATAAGTCGAATAATTTAATTATAATAATTCTGCGACGATGCGCATTTAGAAAATGACGGCCGGCCTCCGCGAACCGCGCCAAGAGAGGAATCCCGAACGTAACCGAGCGTAGCCGAACTCGGCGCCATCACAGGGTTTTCAAATGGTGGTTAATGCTTTCCGCGCTAAATTTAATCGCTTCAAAATTAATAATATTACAACCAATAGGCTAAGGAACAATGACTACGTAAATACGGCGTCACAAACTCCTCCAAAACTCGAATTTTTGGCTTATCCCTTCAAGTTCGATTAAAGAGGTTTTACTGTATTTAAAAATAAATTAAATGTGATTATGAAATATAAAAAAGAATGGCCTTCTATACGGCGGATATTACATAAGATATTATTATTTTATAATATTCTTCTTCATACTTGCATTTTATTGGTAAAATAGTTCCCATTCCTCATCAAAGCGTTTATGAATTCAACAACGAGATTCCGAAAGTGGAAAAAATAAAAGTCATTAAGAAATATTTACATCGCTTTATTCTCTAAATAGATCCAATAAAAACGAAACAGAAAATAAAAAATCTCTAATATTCTCAAAACAGTCTCACTAAGCACTAATAACATGTTTTATCACTTTTCACATATTAAACATATTTATTAAAAATGTAATCGACATTCTCACTATTCAGACATATTAGCATGAGCGCATGGCGATAGAACTACTATTTTAGACACTGGGAGCGCTGGTGAGCTGACCAGCAGCAAATCTGAACTCAGCATTCAATAAAATTATAACAATACAGCAAATTGTTTCAACACGCAATCATATAGTTTTTATTTCTAAATAATTAATTAGATAATTATCATCTCAAACCTATGTTACCCAAGTTATAACACTTTGCTTTGATAAAACCCTTTGAAATTAAAGGTATTATTTATTTATTGAATGCACGAGAAATAACCGCGTGACAATCATCTCATGCGTTTTTTAATCGCTGGCTTGGTAACAAAAACCTTTAAGTCATCTGTGATTTCATATAATTTAGATCGTTGCAATTTTGTTCAAATCGGGTTTGGATCAAATTTTAGATCTTTACTTCAAAAAATCATATTAAATTCATTAAGCAGTTGAGCAGTGGAGTACCTTGCCCTAGACGGGCCCTGTATCAAAATCTGTTGGGGGGCCCAAAGGAAGGGTAAAGTTTTTTATAAAAGAAACAAAAAATGCTCGAATTGAATTAAAATAATTATATTGTTATTTATTTATTATTTGTTGTTATTGATTATAAGTTATTACTTATACTTAACACTCCTAGGAGCTAAGTAAGACAAACAATTTAAATCAATCAATTTCGGCAAGCTAATTTATCAAATCATCTATAGCTGACGATTTCAATTTTTTTAGATTTTCTGCCTCTATAGACAATAAAAACAAATTTAATAGCCGTTCCTGTTGGCCACTGAAGTAGGAAACCTAGGTCCATGCTGTTGGCCCAGCAGTTATTCTAAAATATGTTATTAATCTATAAAAGATTGTGGATAACATTTTAGGAATTTTTGCTTACACACTTTCGGGGCCCCTGTAGCCTGGGGGTCCCGTATCATTGATACGGCTGATACGGCGGTAGCTATGCCCCTGCAGTTGAGATATTCAAAACAAAAAGGTAAATTAAACAGTGACGTTGTACTGTGCAGTTTTATTTCAAAATATATAATTTTCATTAAAAGTAAACAATTTGCAGGATATGGATTGATTTTAAGAAATAAGGTTTGTATTTAAAATCACATCTATATAAGTAAATGTCCGTCTTCGACGGCAGGGAGACCTATAATTTGACTGAGGCGTTTGCTTAAAGATCAGTAAAATTTGAATATATTGGACATTAGACAAGGATACTTGAGATTAAAGCTGATTTACATTAATCCAGCTTCTGACTCGGGTAGTGGATTGACTTCAAAATGTTCAATCGGGAATATTCAAATCAGCACTGACTTGATAGCACTGTACAGACTTCAAATCAGTTTACACAATGCCAGTCTGAAGACATCATTGGCTTCCTTCGAATTTTGAAGTACTGGATTAATATAAAGGGGCCCATAGACGATCCTGCATTGCAATCCTGTAGTAGGCAAGGCTTGCAGGACTCAAGAGGCATTCTTTACGGTGCTGCCGGACGTAATGCAGGCTGGCTGTGAACATTCACAGTCCTGCATTACGCGGCGGACTGCAATGCAAAACTGTGAAATCCTTTAATTGGCTTATAAATATATACATATAGTGCCATGTTTAAAAAGAAGAGAATAGGAAATACAGATACACTTATAATTATGTATATTAAGAACATTTACTAAATCTACACGATCACAATATCATACTTATTTAAAATAATTTATTTATAATAATCTAGATTTTATATTACAATTTAATATTATTATTATAAATATTATATTGTCAATAAGAGGAACTTCGCATGAATTGTTATTATATATCGCATCTTTAAAGGCAAACTGCTATTAAATGTAATTTTTAAGCTTTGCATTTTTACTGCCATCTACTTTAAAGCAATGAATTGACATTACTTTGATATTTCGCCTAAAAACTAGATGGCGTTAAAAGGCTTACTCGGTCATCTGTTTCCTTTCATATCTTGTTATAAAAATTAGATATTTTGAATTAGTATATTGTTTGTCTTTAAAGGTATGATAGGTACATGTAATTCTCGCCAGAGTTATGGTTTCCTTATATAATCTGAAGAACCCTGCGCAGTAAATAAATTCGCATAAAAACTGCCCCGTCATGGGTGCGTAGTAACTAATTTTGTGATAATAATTCACTGCGTAGCTATTAGATGCTAAATAGCACAGCACTCACAGTCTGTTAAAGAAAGTGGCTGTGCAGCCATCTGGTGAAAATAATATCACCCATAAAGTAATGATAGGGAAAAAGCTGTGCAGTATCTTTTTTATCTAACGTAGTAAGTAGACGACTTACTGCGCAACCGTCTTTTGCTAATTTAGACTAATTACTGGAAATGGCGAGAATCACATGAAAAAAATCTACTTTATTTTATTAATTAATTACTAGTTACGTGACAAAAAACTACATATTAAGAATAAAGTAATATATTAATTTAAAATAAATAAGTACATTTGTATTTACAAATTTTGTTTATGACCAGTTTCTATATTTTACCGACTGTTCATTTGCCTTACTATCGGCTTAAATTGGACATAAGCTCCATGCATCTAATGTCAAAATTCAACCGCTGGTAAGGCAAGTGAATGGACAATAGGTTATAGAAACGGGCCATCAGTTTACTACTTCTGTGGGAAGAACTTAGTTTTTAAAATGTGTTTTCATTCATACATTTACTCTTCAACTGATTCATTTACCCACGCCAAAAATTACAGTATTGTCTATGGCCGGTATTGATATCTTACTATTATGGAGGGTAGAGGTAAGGAGAATCATCTCTGTGTATGAAGAAGTGTCCATCGACATGCATTAAATTAGGGTGGCGCCACTTTGGCATCAGGGTGAATTTTAAAGAAAGCGCCAAAAGTTATTAGAGTAGTATTATAGTGTTTTAGTTTTATAAAATTAAATATTATCAAATCACTAAGCGTATTATTCAAAATTCACGAACTAAAATCACTATTCACGTTTTCAAATAACAATTCTTTGAGGTTATATTTAGTAAATGACTTTGTACTACGTAAATAGTTGACGTTTTATAACAGTGTACTGTCACCAACTACTCTAGTCGTCAAAGATATTATTTTTTTTAACTCGGCATACTTCGACTCGTCTACAACAGCTACATTCATACCATACCCTTTGTCTACATCAGCGCCATTGTGGACGGTGTTTGAACTGTTATTTACAGCTTACAATTGGACACTTCTCCAATTATTTTCCTATATGAGATGATGCTCCTTATCTCTACCCTCCATACTTACCATTAATTCATATAGTGTATATTATCAAAGATTCATTCACTTGCCTCACCGGCTACGTTCCACATGAGGCTCACAACGACCACGCTCACGACCGCAATTTTTCCCATTCCACTTGCTTGCGGGCGTTACAATCGTAAACTCATGTGGAACGGACTATTCGACCCACCTCTTGACATGGGTCGCTGTGAGCGATGCGTGAGCGAAAATCATGACGTCATTAGTGACGTTTTCGCGGCGACTATAACGATCGTGGTCACTATGTGAAACGGCTGAAGGAGCATTTTGGACGTTGTGGGCTACAAGAGAAATGCGCCAACCATTGGTTGAATTTTGACATTACTTGTATGGAGCTTATGTCAAATTTTAACTGACAGTAAGGCAAATGAACGATCGGTAACATATAGGAATCGGCCATTACTTGCCTTATCATCGGCAAAAAGACATTCATATGTATGAAGCTTATGTGAAAAATTATCCGTACAGAAACGGAGAAAGAATACATTTTCCCGTGTAGGTGTGGCCTGTCGTAAGAGGCGACAAAACAACCCACAGCCAGGTGGTAGGGTATTTGCCCGTCTAGATGGCTACCACCCCACGTATAGAGTATGCTGCCATAACAACCTTAAGTTGAGTTCTTGAATTAATGGTCAGGTTTCAGTCTCCCTTCAGAGAGCTGCAACACATTTCTAACAAACACGTGTTGTAAATGTCTGCCGGCTGAAGTCATGCATTAAAGAAACTAATCGATATTAAGGCGAATGAACGGTTAGTAAGACAGAGGAGCCGGCCATTAAATAACATGTTTAATATGGCAAGTTATCTCTTAGGAAGGCCTGCTTAGTATATCTCTTTTCAATACACTTCCCCCACCAGGATCGTCGTGTGCAGGCTTTGACTCTCTTCAGAATGAAGCACTTAGTTTGGACCACGTTGAAGAACAGCTTCCCGACCATATTGGAGACGGATGTATCGGCTAGTTTCAGGCAAGCGCGAAATCTGGAAACGTTTTTTTGTTACATTTTATTATTCTTTTATATAGGTTCCAGTCTCCCTTTAGAGAGCAGAGGCGCATTTAACTTAATACACATATCAACTAAGTTTCCACTAAAAAAATAATTCTTGTTACGCATTTGGCTCATACAACTATAAGAAAATTATAATAAATTTGATGCAATATTGGAAAATTAGATATAAAATTTAAAAAAAGGAATTAAATAATACAATACAACACAAAACAAAAACTACAGTTTGTCTATTTATCTATATCATTCTTAAGTCATAATTATCATGTCATAAAAAAAAATCGTGATACATGTTAAAAATAAAAGTAAAAAAAAAGAACAAAATAATGATATTAATGAAATCAAAGTCAAAATAATACAATAAAGAATACGAGTATATATGAAATTAGTAGAACGTTAATTATTTTATTTTATTTTTTCTTTTTTCTTTTTATCTTTTTTGCAAATGTCCATAGGCGATGTTAACCGCTTTACATCAAGTGGGCCGTCTGCTTAACTCTTGCAACGGGTCTATCTTGTTTAGTACAGGAGTTCCTATGGCCACCTTCCGACTCCATCATCAGATCAGCTCCATGGTATTATTATAACATTGTCACGCGATATACATATGCGGGCAAAATTTCAGCTCAATCGGAAACCGGGAAGTTGGTCAAATTTAATTTGCAAGATTTCACCCGAACTTACATACATACATAGGTACATCCATTGCAAGTTAAATAAAAAGCTTGTAAAAAAAACCGACTTCCAAAAGAAGGAGGTTTTTCAATACGACTGTATGCTGTTTTATTGTTGTTTACTAGCGGCCCTGACAGACGTAGTACTGCTCTGAAAGATAAATCTAGGTCCCGACTCCAGCGCCACCTACTGGGTTCAACTGTACATTTAAACCATCAAAGGACCCACACAAATAAACCTCAAAAAATTGTTAAAATCTTGGAACCCGATTCCAACGCCACCTACCGGGTCCAATTGTGAATCTAAACCATTCTCGAATCCATTTGAACACCCACAAAAAAGTTCATCAAAATCGGTCCAACCGTCTAGGAGTTCAGTCACATGTACACACGTATAGAAGAATTATATATTCTAGTGGTCGTCCAGTAGTTGAAATTCGAACAAAATTAATTTAAATTATAAGTTTGAATATTATTATATATATTATTATTCTATAATCACAGATTTCGCCAAGGCTACACTGTTAATTTAACTTCAATAAACAAAAGAGTATATATGTGTGCGTGTGTGTGTCAAATACATGGTAGTGTGTGTAATGTTTTTTTTATTGATTTAGTTTGTTTTTCGCATAATTTAAAAAAAATGCATTCTGCACTCCTTTTCTATCTATATAAACTATAAGTGTGCGTAATTTCATACTCCTCCGTCCACGTCATTTTCGTAAAAAGGGGTACAAAGTTTTTGTTTCACGTTTTAATATAATGATAAAAAAGCACGGTTATATTGTTTGTTTGAATATTTCAAAAAGTCGTGTCACATTAAATAAATGGTGGCATCACAGAAAGAGTGGGATTTACAGTACAGCGCCATCTATCTGATGCTTATGTAACCTAGTTGACAGCAGAACTCAACTTACCGACCTCTCGGTTCAAAAAAATAAATGTTTGATTGTAAACTAAAATGAAACCTATCCTATGTCCTAAGTTAGAAGAAATCTAGCAAAATGAAAAAAACATCAAAATCGGTTGAGTAGTTTCACGGTCAAACACTGTGAGAGGGAATTTATATATATGTTACAATCATAGTGATTAAATAGCTATTATACATAATGACTGGTCATTATATATAATAGCAAAATTGACTAGACAATGTGATAAATTAATCACTTTATCCGGATATTATTCATAATAGCGGGTCAAAGTTAGCCAAAGTAATAAATACGGTCTAACTGACTTGCTACCCCTCTATAAATGATAATTATGACTCAGTTAATTCATATCGGTTCATTTTAAATATTTTATTACTGTAGTCTTAAAAGAGTGATACCAAATACTAGTTTTGATCTCTGTGTTTTTTTTAAATTTTGTTTTATGGCTTTAAATTTACTTTATAAATTACAGTTAAATAACTTTATAACAATGTTAATTAACGTAGAATTATTATCTATGACAATGTTATTTTAATTCTTAGGCAAATTGAAATATAATTTTGTAATCTTTACCTATACCTACTTGTTTTATTAAATTATCCAAGTCTTCGAATATTATATAAATTTGCTAGTTAATGTGATTAATTCTGTGTCAATTGTCACTTTATCTAAATTGAGTAGACATTATAAATAATACATACATACATACATACATAACTTCACGCCAGTTCCCTTGAGGGGTAGGCACGAACAACAGAGTGCCATTTAGGCTTATTCTTACACACCTCACTTGCCTCTTTGACATTCATAACTCTTGTCATGCAAGCTCGTCTGTATTATTATAGTCATTATAAATAATGACTAGATAATATGTATAATATCCGGATTTATTACTTTGGCTGTAACCTATATATATATATATATATATATGTATATATATATATATATATATATATATATATATATACATATATATATATATATATATATATATATATATATATATATAGGTTACGCGATTTTTCCATCAATGATTGTGTACCTATTTTCAAATTTGTTTTTTATTCAAAAGTTGCAACCGAGAAAGGCACCGGTTGCCATACATGGGTCTTACGGATACTGTCATAGGAAAGAGTAATTTATATAGCTATAAATATCGAAAACAGGTGTCTTGTCCGTTTGTGTATACTTTTTAACCGACTTGCAAAAGGCGGAAATTCTCAATTCGACTATGTTCTGTTCTTTTTTTGTATGTTTCTTACGCGATTTCTTCGTCAATTGTTGACCGATTTTAATTTTTTTTTCCAAATATACACCTGAAGTGGTCTCTTTGTCACCAAGTTGAATGTTGTGTTTTTACTCAGTGCATGATTATTTTAATTGGAACAAGACATAGATGAGGTTGTATGTGACATTTATATGAATTAAGTTGTATGTCAAAAGATAATAATAATGTCAAATAATTATTTGACATTTTTATCTTTTGACATACGACAATACTTTAATTTAATTTTCCGTGGTTAACGTAATTAATATTTTTAATTATACCTTTTATAAGACGATGTAATATTTGCATACCCTATGGGTAATGACATGTAGACTCATATATGTATAACTTAAGACCTGTATATATTGTATGTATCATGCCATATGCAAATAAATTTCATTTCAAGTCAGGATCAAATGAGGGTTCGCAGGGAAATTAAGAGCGACCTTTGTTGAAGAGCGTTGAGCGCCCACACTCTGAGAAAAGCATAACTTCTACACGCGTGCAAGTCGTACAATTTCTAAAGGCGCTTAAAATATTATTTCTAAAGTTATTCAAGTAACTAAAATGTAGATTTTTTTTAAGCATAAACCGACTTCAAAATACATACATACATACATAACTTCACGCCAGTTCCCTTGCGGGGTAGGCACGAACTACAGAGCGCCATTTAGGCTTATTCTTACACACCTCACTTGCTTCTTTGACATTCATAACTCTTGTCATGCACGCTCGTCTGTTCTTAAGGCTCCTGATATCACCTTCTGCTAGTACACGATCAATTTGATCACGGAAGGTGTGTCGTGGCCTTCCACGACTTCTGCATCCATCCACTTTTGAATTGTATATCTGTTTAGTCATTCTTTCCGCATGCCCGAACCACAGGAGCATTCCTTTCCTTACCTTCACCCCGACACTCTCTTTCAGACCAACTCTCTTTCTTACTTCGGTATTACGAACACGGTCAGCGACTTCAAAATAAATAGGACAAAATAATTTTTTTCTACATCATCTTGAAGTACATAGACAAGCAGTCATAGGCGTGTTCATAAATCAATATAATTTGATAAAAAATGTGTCTCATCTCATCAAAAAGTCGTGGTAGCGTAATGGCTAGCGCACGCGTCCCAGACTCAAAGGGCGCGGGTTCGATCCTAGCCAGAACGCATGCACCGCTTAATCACTTTTCTGATCGAATGTGCATATACACCCTATGGGTAATGACATGTGGACTCATATGTATATAAGTACTAGCTTCTGCCGGCGACATCGTCCGCGTGGAATAGTTAAAAAAAACTTGATTTTGAAACATTCTTCTTTAGAGCTTCGCTCCTATTGGTCTTAGCGTGATGATATATAGCCTATAGCCTTCCTCGGTAAATGGGCTATCTAACACTGAAAGAATTTTTCAAATCAGACCAGTAGTTCCTGAGATTAGCGCGTTCAATCAAACAATATATTAGTATATTTGGTTACAACACTAACACTTACATTTTAAATATCGCGATATCTTTTGAATGAAACGTCCGAATTGAATAATGCAAAAATTTCTAGAAAGGTTTTGAATTCGTCTTGAATATGGAGTCATTTATTTTGATAAGGATTAATACCAAGGTACAAAATAAAGAGTTTTTGTAGCGACAGCATTTTAACTATTTAAAAAAATAAAAGAATACACTTATTGTGAGATAACTACAATAGTTAGACATATGGTTACGCGATATTTTTTGTAGACAATTATATGTTCTGTAAAGTGGTAGTACATTGTTTTGTTCTATAATCAATAGTTTTCGCAGCGTACGCCGTGTAAGGATTTTTGCGGGGCATTTTTTTACACCTTGGGTTACATTATTGGACTTTTAGTAAGGATCCCTAATTTTTTTGAAAATATACTATAGCCTATAACCTTCCTCGATAAATGTACTATTCAACACTGAAAGAATTTTTCAAACCGGACCAGCGGTTCCTGAGATTAGCGCGTTTAAACAAACAAACAAACTCTTCAGCTTTATAATATTAGTATAGATAGATGAGTAGTATGTATAACTTAAGACCTGTATATATTTTATTTATCATGTCATATGCAAATTAATTTCATTTCAAGTCAGGATCAAATGATCAATACAATTACTACGTGCTAACAACGGTGAAGGAAAACATCGTGATGCAACCTGCACATCGAGGTAACCGATGTGTCAAACCTGCCAAACCGCCTTGGACAAGCTTGGCGGGTATACTGTCCGTTCCCCCTATAACGGGAGGTCCGAGCCCAGCAGTGGGACATTTATAAGCTGATATTATTTTACTATATGTCTCATCTGGTTAAGGTCGATCTCCATCGTCACCTCTACAATGATGTCTTTCTTATTTTTACGGCCTCTCTGGTTGAGCGGGCTAAGCCTTTGCCGGCGTAGCTCACTGCAACCCAGAGGTTCTGGGTTCGATTCCTGGTATAGTAAATTTCGGAAATGTATTTTCTCCGTTATTTACTATGGTCTGGGTGTCTGGGATCGGCCCCAGGGTAGTCCATTGTATATTACCCATAACACAAGCGTAACTTGCTTAATTTAGGGATATACAATAGGTGTCTGTCTGCCGATTATTAAAAAACAAAAAAAATATATATTACAAAATTCTCGAAATTGCAAGTAAATAATAAAACCAATTTGATTCAATATTAAAATTTTTAACTCTCATCATATGAGGAAGGTCTTATGGCGTAAAATTTACAGCAATTTTATGTCTCAGACAGATTTTACATATTATTGACAATTTTATGGTACAATTTTATTGTAATGGAAACCGGCGTTATGAAATGGCTAATCTCTTTTAGTGTAGGACGTTAATGTCCATTTTAGGATACTCGTAGGCTGTGGGACATTTCCGGGATATTTTTTATTTTCGAAGTAAAGCCACTTTAGTATCGTTGTGATTTGAAGAGTGAGTAGGGCGGATAGCATAGTAGGTGTTGACAAGGGCCTCTCTGTAGGTATTGTATTTTATATCGCGTGAGTTCAGCAGACAGGCTGATGGCCCACTTGATGGAAAGCGGTTACCATCGCTTGTGGACATTAGTAACTACTACCAATGTGCTGCCGCTCTCTAAAGGGAGACAGGAACCTGTTCTACTAATGCCGGAGCACAACTCAAGGTTGTTATGGCGGCGCTTTCCATCAGGTGGGCTGTCTGAAGCTGTCTGCCTCTCTGCTAAATTGTCAATGTAGATGTTCTTTGTCGTTTGAAAAATCAGTGCTAAGAAAAATAAAAATGTCATTTCCAACCAGTATTATTGGTTTTAAAAGAACTTTACAAACTTCAAAAGCGAAACGAAACTAAAAAAGAAAGTTGCAATGCACAGAGAACAAATAAGGGCGCGAAAATAAAGCGTTATGCTGCCAACCTAACAATGAAACAACGCTGACCGACCAATACCAACATTACAGGACTAACGAGGTATTAACTGGGAAATGGGGGAAAAACGAGAAAAGCTTAGTTGAATAGTGTTACCAGGAAAAATGTAAACATATATTTAAGAAATGTTTAAATACTTTGTTTTAATATTTTACTGACAATAGATAGATACATTAGATAACATTTTATTGCTCATCAAAATAATAGACACAATACATTAATTACAATATTTTTAAGCAGAACAATATATAGTGTAAATGGAGCGTTAGGTAAATTTCTAGGCGCTAAGAACCTCAGCCACAAGGCCCAGCTTGTCATACAAAACGCGGTGCTGGTACCTACGCTCACGTATGGAAGCGAGAGTTGGGTATGGAAGGGAGAGCATGAAAGTAGAGTAAACGCGGTCGAGATGCGAGCACTGCGTAAAATCTGCGGAGTGACGCTCTCGGACTGCGTGCGTAATACCGAAGTAAGAAAAAAATAAAAAAAGAGTCGGCGAATATGTCGACCTTTGTACGTACGGAATTAAGGTAGTTCATCATTCTGTATAGGGGAGAGTGTTATATGTATCTATTAATTTCTTTCAGAAGAATAAAAATAAATGCTGCCGAAGTCGCGGCTTATGGCTGTATATATTCTAAAGTTTGGAGTGCGCCAAAGCTGGCAACACCGGTTGCGAGTGGCGGCATTTCCCGCCGAATCGCGGCTGGAATCCGTCTTTTGTTCTTATTCCGTTTCGCCCGCATCGAGTGCTGTTTGCCACTTGTACTGTAACTAAGCCACTTTGGCTTAAGGCGGAGGGCTTGCACTCTTCCAACAATATCGACATCGATAATTTTATATGGTGGGGCTTCATCTGGGATAATTTTACAGATATAGGCCGTTTCACGCAGATGTGGCGATGTGCGTTATTTGTGATGCGATATTGTTTTTAATGTTAATGACGTTATATACCGACAGTAACGTATGTAGGAAATAAAATTGAAGTGTCTGTTTGTAATATGAAAATGACAGCATTTTTACTAAATGCAAATGAAAGTATATGTTACTTATATTTTAAAAAAATGGTCTGTCTGTATGTTTGTTCAGGATAACCGAAACGAAACGGCTGGAGCAATTTTGACGAGACTTTCACTAGCAGATAGGTAATGTAATAAGTAGCTACTTTTATTAAAAAAAAAAAATGGCTCACGCGCACGACGTCGCCGTCGCTGCACTGGAAGGCAACTTAAATTAAATTCCACGCGGACGAAGTCACGGGTAACAGCTAGTATACAATAAAATCCGATTCACACGGGACTCGTCATTGACAATTCGTAAAAAAAATACTTCATGACGGATGCACGTTCACATTGCATACGGAAATAAGTTTTTTCGCAATTCGTCAAACTATCCGAATAAATGTTGACACTTGGTTTGATATTCGTAACTTCACAAGTCAAACAAATGTACTGAAGTTTGTTGTGCGGACGCAGGCGGGCGGCGGGTCACAAAAAATAGCGATTCATGCTCAACGATTATGATGAACGTGATTTTTAAAAGACGGTCCGTCGTTTTTCACGATTCGTGTAAACATGGCCATTTATAACCATTGCCACCGTTAAAAATCACGAATGGTGAAAAATTACGATATGGCAAAAAACACAATTGTCGTCGTGCGAATGGACTATTCGATAAGGGGTTATTTTTAAATGAGATGCATTCGGCCACAGTCAATATCTTTAACATTATTGCAGGTGCGGCCCTACAAATAGAAACCATAGTCAATAACTACATCATTGGGAGAGTGGACAACGCATATACATAAATTTATAGAATAGATGCGCGGTGGTAGCATGGTAGCGGCGACGGTGTTGTCGACATTAGCGCTTACACATGACCTGAAACCCTATGTGTTTGTCAAGTGCAATAATTTCATTGGAGGTACTTCTTACCTTACCTTAATTTTACTTGAATAATGTACAGTCTTTCGATATTAAAAAAAGAATACTTTCCCAACACTATCCCTAAAAGCAGCTTGACCACAAGTTTGGCAAATGAAGCGGGAGAGGGCGCGACAAGTCGCCGCGGAGTGCATATAGTACACCCAATAAATACAGACAGAAAATACAATATAATATTGCTTTAAAAGTTTTATCTAAAAACCAAGATTTGCATTTCCATTAGTTAAGAAGCTAATTTAGTTTTAAAATTTGAGGGTAAGTAGCAAGTAACATAAAATTTTAATTTAAATAAATTTAAATGAAAAATTGTTGTTCGTGCCTACCCCGCAAGGAAACTGGCGGGAAGTTATGTATGTATGTATGTAAATGAAAAAATTGTGTGCGTGTGTGAAGTTCACGCGCAGTAGTGAAGTAAAGTGTGACAAGGGTTGGGGGGGATTCTAAATTTCATGTCACATTTTACATATTATTGATATAATATATTTAAGCTTTAAAACAAGAAACTTTAAGTATTAACGAAAAGCTTTAAAACATTCCCAACTCTATCTGTATGAATATAGTGTTTAAATCTTAATGATTTATACACATAATGTATTTATTCAATCTTATTCTCTAGCAGGTTTAGTCTTATAGATTTATGTGTTGATCTCTTTTATTTTCAAATCACAACAATTCTAAAAAAGTTTCACTTCAAAAAATTTTAGCCAAAAAACTAAACAGCAACTCTACAAAATCTTGAAGTCGAAGAATGAACAAAATTAGTTCAGAAACAATAGTTATGGCTGAAAAACTGCAAAAATGTCGAATTTTCTGAACGAATGAACTTTCTACTATACTTAGGCTACTTTTTAGTAGCCGTAAAGTGGTCAAAACGTCGAAATAAAAATAAAATATCGCACTTACAATAATAAAATAAACGAAAACTTAAGAAAATACTACTTGAGACGAGTAATGTTTACTTAGGCAACTAATCGTCCTTAGTGACAGGTTTATTTAAACCGAGGGCTAATGTACAATATATTAAACCTTAGTAAAAAAAACTACTTCTGTTATTTCACGGTATTCTACGAGAAACAAACGTAGGTAAAATGCATAAAGGGCGGTCGGCTTGTTAAAATGCGATACGGCTTGGTCAGCGCAGTGTACTTAGTGTTGCCATGTGCCATGAAATTCCGGTAAAATATTTTTTTTTCTGAAGCAGGTAAATAGGCAGATAGAAAGTGTTTAAAGTCACCTATGAACGTTTGAAAATAAAATTGCACAACAAACGATCATACTTCAAACTCAACTCACTCATAAATAACAACTAGAATAATATTATATAACAGACGAGCGTGCATGACAAGAGTTATGAATGTCAAAGAAGCAAGTGAGGTGTGTAAGAATAAGCCTAAATGGCGCTCTGTTGTTCGTGCCTACCCCGCAAGGTAACTAGCGTGAAGTTATGTATGTATGTATGTATGTACAATAATATTATTTATTGTACATTAAAATAAAAATAGTAATACATTTTTTTTTCTTTCGATTATAAGTTATTTTTATATGTTTTTTTTTTGCAGACAAACATTTTATATCCCCAAGCTAAGCAAGTTACGCTTGTTATGCTTAATATACAATGGACCACCCTGGGGCCAATTTCAGAGAGCCAGACCATAGTAAATAACAGAAAGTTCGTTTCCGAAATTTACCATGCCAGGAATCGAACCCGGAGCCTCTGGGTTCTAGACTACTCAGCCGTCAATTAGTTAGGACAATAGACATGTAAGAACAGGGTTATTATGGAGTTCTTTAACCGTAACTGAATCTATCGGATATCCGAAATAAAATTCTGGCTGAAAGCTTAACCGAATATAAGTTTCGAATATTTTCGGATAGAGGCAGAGTCTAAAGTTTAGAGTCTAAACTCTATTTATTATTATTAGGAAAAGAAACTCCGTTTTTATTCTATTTATTAATATAAGACATTTCGACTAATGCGAGAAGTTATAATAGATTTTCCCCGCCAGAGCCCTCAGCTTAACTATATGATTACACTACTAGAATCAAATTGTTACATTGTAGTTTTTTTATTGCACCAGTTCAGCAGACAGGCAGGCGGCTCACCTGATGGAAAGTGGTTACCATCGCCTATGGACATTTGCAACACCAAAATTTCTACAAATGCGCCTCTGGTCTCTAAAAGGAGACTGGAACCTGGCCACTAATGCCGGAACACAACTCAAGGTTGTTATGGCGGCATACTCTAGACCAGGGGTGGTAGCCATCCAGGCGGGCAAATGCCCTACCACTTGGCTGTGGGTTGTCACGACAGGCCGCCCGGCCGCAGGAAATTGTATTCTTTCTCCGTTCCTGCACGGATAAAAATATGTACATACTTAGTATTAGTGCAAGTAATTGTTGGTAAACAAAATAAATAAATAAATAACCGGTATAATATTGTTCATATATCTATAGCCGTAATTTCATATACTTAAAAGTAGTATGAGCTACTACTTTTATCACTGTATGTTAAAATTAAAAAGAAAAATATTAATAAAATACCGTTAAAAAAAATGTAGAGCTGGCAACACAGCCCAATAATCCTTCCCGTCTTTCTCGTGGGGCAAGGAAACGTTTTTCTTACACTAAAATGTATTTGTTCTACATGATTAACGGTAAAACGGCAAAGGGCACTATTAGTGTCAATAATCACATGCTTAAGGGATAATCACGTACTAACGTAACAAGGGCTTTTGAGCTTGCAAGCGTAGGGCAGGCTTTGAGCGCTTGTTAAGAAACATTTAAGACTTTTTGGTGGGAAAATAAAGGTGATGTTCTGTGAAGGGTGATTCTTGAACCACCTGTACATATAGATGATGATTTGAAAATAATTAATAGTGTCTCGTTGTATGTAGGCTTAAGGGTTTTGAAAAGGCATCAAAATGTCTATCTATACTAATATTATAAAGCTGAAGAGTTTGTTTGTTTAAACGCGCTAATCTCAGGACCCGCTGGTCCGATTTGAAAAATTCTTTCAGTGTTGAATAGTACATTTATCGAGGAAGGCTATAGGCTTTATTATATTTTCAAAAAAGTTACGGATCCTTACTAATAGTGCAATAATGTAACCCAAGGTGTAAAAAACGACCCGAAAAAATCCTTCACGGCGTGCGCTGCGAAAACTATTGATTATAGAACAAAACAATGTACTACCACTTTTCAGAACATATAATTGTCTACAAAAAATATCGCGTAACCATATGTCTAACTATTGTAGTTATCTCACAATAAGTGTTTTCTTTTATTTTTTTTAAATAATTAAAATGCCGTCGCTTCAAAAACTCTTTATTTTGTACCTTGGTATTAATCCTTATCAAAATAAATTACTCCATATTCAAGACGAATTCAATACCTTTCTAGAACTTTTTGAATTATTCAATTCGGACGTTTCATTCAAAAGATATCGCAATATTTAAAATGTAAGTATTAGTGGTGTAGCCAAACATACTAATATATTGCTTGATTGAACGCGCTAATCTCAGGAACTACTGGTCTGATTTGAAAAATTCTTTCAGTGTTGGATAGCCCATTTATCGAGGAAGGCTATATGCTATATATCATCACGCTAACACCAATAGGAGCGGAGCACCAATGAAGAATGTTTCAAAACCGGAGGATTTTGAAAGCAAATTCCACGCGGACGACGTCGCGGGCACAGCTAGTTGTATAATAATTTTGGAGCTATGATATAAGGATATAATATAACATGTTCCTTATCTCAAAACGATTGATAGATCTTGTTGTGATTAATTTTGGTTGAATGAATGAATGAAAAGTCTTTACAATTCACAATAACTTAAACCTAGACAAATTAATATGAATAGATTTCCATTAGAACAATGGGCAGCGTTATCGCATATAGCGATCTCTTCCAGGCAACCTAAGGAGACATTAAAAGAAAAAATAAATAATATTTGGTAGTTTAACTACATTAGGGCAACGAATTAGCGTTGCCAGTCAACGCGGAAATGCGGCCAGCATTTTGGGGACGCTCCCCCCCGACAGCGATTTGGAGTCAATTTTTTATTCATGGATTTATGTTATTTTGTAAGTATAGCTTTATTTATAGTTTAGTTTAGTTTATATATTTTTAACATTTAGTTTTAATACTTAGTTTTAAAGTTATTTAGTTTTTTAAATCACAAGTATGTATATTATTTTGGTTTATTGACACCTCAAACTTTAATGATTTAATCATATTACTACATTAAAACTAATTTAATTGTAATTAAATATAAATAAAGAAAAAAACGAAATAATAATAGACTACTATAGATATACATAATTAAATAAATATAACTACTGTACCACCTTCTAAACCATGTTTTATGCAAGTCAATAAATTTGAATTTGAAATAGATTATAATAATATAAATTAAGAAAGAAAGAAATAATTTATTTGCTAGGAAAGCGACAATACATGGATGCAGAAATATTTATACGTACATTTTTAATGATAAAATTCAATATATTTTACACCGCATTTCCTACAAATGAGGTAGGCTACTCAGCTTTATGCTGTGTTGGAGTTTCTTCCAGCACAGCGCTGATTTTCAGTGCCGACCCCGCCTCATCGATTTATATATATTAGACCCATCACTACAGTAAATGTACACAAGTAACAAGTACAATAAGACAGAGTAACGTATATGAAACGTAAAAAACAGATATGACAAACACGCGGACGCAAAATAAAAAGTATCATTATTCTATATAGTAATAAAAAATAAATTAAAATAAATTACATATACGTTTTTTTCTTTTTTTTTTATTGCAGGAGATCAGCAGACAGGCAGACGGCCCACTTAATGGAAAACGGTTACCATCGCCTATGGACATTTGCAACACCAAAGGTGTTACAAATGCGCTGCTGCTCTCTTAAGGGAGACTGGAACTTGGTCACTAATGCCGGAATACAACTCAGGGTTGTTATGGCGACATACTTTAGACCAGGGGTGGTAGCCATCCAGTCGGGCAAATGCCCTACCACCTGGCTGTGGGTTGTTTTGTCGCCTCTTACGACAGGCCGCCCGGCCACAGGAAATTGTATTCTTTCTCCGTTCCTGCACGGATACGTACATGCGAACAATAGTATAATTCTAATTCTTCTAGTTGAAAGTGTTTTTCAAGATCTACCTTGATTTTTTTAAAGATTTATAATTCAAAAGTAATACATACATACATACATAACTTCACGCCAGTTCCCTTGCGGGGTAGGCACGAACAACAGAGTGCCATTTAGGCTTATTCTTACACACCTCACTTGCTTCTTTGACATTCATAACTCTTGTCATGCACGCTCGTCTGTTCTTAAGGCTCGTGACATCACCTTCTGTAGTAATACATACATTTTTATTGTGTATTGTGTGTAATTATGCAAAAGTTAATTCCACAAGAGACGAAACAGTTTTAAAATATGCCGCCATAACAACCTTGAGTTGTGTTCCGGCATTAGTGGTTAGGTTCCAGTCTCACTTCAGACAATGGCAGCGTTTTGGTAACCGCTTTCCATCAGGCGGGCCGTCTGCCTGTCTGCTGAACTCATGCAATAAAACAAATCTACCTTTTGGTACTTATTTAATAGTACCTACAGACATTTTAATTTTATTTGCACAGAGATGATAGACATATTTTAGCAACTTTCCTAAACTATCAATATAATAAAATTTACGATATTACCATATGGGAATCTGCTAATATTCGCATTTGACTGTTTTATCGACGCTGGACGCCATTTTCTCCGCCATTTTTATGACGTTCGATACTTAAATTTCCCGCGAAATTGCCGAAGCATATGGCGGTCTAACGGTTGCAAACGTATTAATAAAATTTCTTCGCGTAAGCATTTGACTTAATGTATATATTCACAGGAAACTTATTTTATCAATATTTACCTTTGAAAGAAAGATAGTATGTATTTACATACATACATAACTTCACGCCAGTTCCCTTGCGGGGTAGGCACGAGCAACAGAGCGCCATTTAGGCTTATTCTTACACACCTCACTTGCTTCTTTGACATTCATAACTCTTGTCATGCACGCTCGTCTGTTCTTAAGGCTCCTGACATCACCTTCTGCTAGTACACGATCAATTTGGTCATGGAAGGCGTGTCGTGGCCTTCCACGACTTCTGCATCCATCCACTTTTGCATTGTATATCTGTTTAGTCATTCTTTCATCATGCATTCTTTCCACATGCCCGAACCACCGGAGCATTCCTTTCCTTACCTTCACCCCGACACTCTCTTTCAGACCAACTCTCTTTCTTACTTCGGTATTACGAACGCGGTCCGCGAGCGTCACTCCGCAGATTTTGCGCAGTGCTCGCATCTCGACCGCGTTTACTCTACTTTCGTGCTCTCTCTTCCATACCCAACTCTCGTATGTATTTGTTACTACAATTACACAACAACCATGATGGTGTCTAGGAATGCATAGTATACAGTTAACTTGTAATATCCTGATGATCCAGGTAGGACATGAGGACAAAGTTATGAAATTGGATGTGGTAATACTCGGCAATCACTCTATAGAATTGTATTCGAATAGATGATTCGATACAAGTTGTTACACGAGTATTTTTTTTTATTGCAAGAGATCAGCAGACAGGCAGAGGGCCCACTTGATGGAAAGCGGTTACCATCGCCTATGGACATTTGCAACACCAAAGTTGCTACAAATGCGCTGCTGCTCTCTTAAGGGAAACTGGAACCTGGTCACTAATGCCGGAATACAACTCAAGGTTGTCATGGCGACATACTTTAGACCAGGGGTGGTAGCCATCCAGTCGGGCAATTGCCCTACCACCTGGCTGTGGGTTGTTAAGTCGGCTCTTACGACAGGCCGCCCGGCCGCAGGAAATTGTATTCTTTCTCCGTTCCTGCACGGATAAAAAGTATTTTATTTTAATTTTGAAGTAACAAAGTATCTTATTGTTGGTTTTATTAAAATATTTTATTTATTTGTTTTACTAATTAAATATTACATAAGTAGAATTATGTATGTCTTTGAAGATCACGGGCCGTAGAAATGGCCCGGACTTTTTGGAAGGCTTGCGTGGGGCCCTGGGGAGGTCAACACGTAGAGGACCCTAGACAAATTTAATCTAAATGTGGCGTGATACTGACCGGCGATTATTCCTGTCTACACCATATAATAATGCACCCAAGGACAAGCCCCGGCCAGTGTAGGACTATTGCAGGAAATGAGGACAAAAAGTACCGGGTTATTGGGATGAACTGCTAGTGGTACTAGTGGTCTAGGAATATGGGGACTATGGCGTCTGCCCATCCCAATGTTCGGAGAACATGGAAAAATGAGCAGACGGTGACTCGCCACTCCCTGCATGGGCCCTAAAAAATGACATAGAAGACAGGCAACATGGGTGTGAGTGGCAAAGGGGTGTCGAGAGGTGAGCTGCAGGTTCACCGAAGCTATTTCCCACGTTAGGCCATTTATCACTTTCACCGCTTATTATTTATTATTTAAAAAAATTGGGTCGTTTTGGTCTTA
Organism: Dendrolimus kikuchii; assembly: GCA_019925095.2. NCBI lineage: Eukaryota > Metazoa > Arthropoda > Insecta > Lepidoptera > Lasiocampidae > Dendrolimus > Dendrolimus kikuchii. Next base: position 4,370,462 of record CM034415.1, read on the forward strand.
GACTGAAAGGAAGGTTTGCACTGAAAATCAGCGTTGTGTTGGATATTATTCCGGCACAGCAATATGCTGAGTGCAAACCTTGTTTGCTGACAATGCGGCGTACAAATTCTCAAAGTATGCTCTGTGTATAATAATGTATAGGGAATGTAATGACGTCGATACTCCTTCAAATAATTTTTTTCTTTCTTTCTTTCAAATTATTGTATTGTCATCGGTCCTTGACACATGTGCAAATCTGTAAGTTAATCTAATGCCTGTGAAAATGATGTTAAAAGTTTCATTCACACACATACAATAGAATAGAATATACTTTATTATAAAAATATGGAGCAAGTGAGTGAGTTTTTATATCTTGGATGTGCTTTTAGCAGGGATGGAAGGTACACCGCTGATATAGAAAGAAGAGTGAATTTGGGGAATAGTGTGAATGGAGCGTTAGGTAAACTTCTAGGCGCTAAGAACCTCAGCCAGAAGGCCCAGCTTGCCATACACAACGCGGTGCTGGTACCTACGCTCACGTATGGAAGCGAGAGTTGGGTATGGAAGAGAGAGCATGAAAGTAGAGTAAACGCGGTCGAGATGCGAGCACTGCGCAAAATCTGCGGAGTGACGCTCGCGGACCGCGTTCGTAATACCGAAGTAAGAAAGAGAGTTGGTCTGAAAGAGAGTGTCGGGGTGAAGGTAAGGAAAGGAATACTCCGGTGGTTCGGGAATGTGGAAAGAATGACTAAACAGACATACAATGCAAAAGTGGATGGATGCAGAAGTCGTGGAACGCCACGAATGTCAATGAAGCAAGTGAGGTGTGTAAGAATAAGCCTAAATGGCGCTCTGTTGCTCGTGCCTACCCCGCAAGGGAACCGGCGTGAAGTTATGTATGTATAAAAATATGCTACATAAAATCGAGAAGATTACTATACAAGTTATAATAATTGGCGGCTTTATCGCTCATGGCGGTTTCTTCCAGACAACCTTTGGATGGAGTATATAAAGGACAACAAAACGCATTATAGTTGTTAAACCGGAATTCGTACAATATTTTATTTCATTAATTAATAAATAGTAATATATGAGATAGTTTAATAAATAAACAATAATACATCGTTTACCGTCCAAGCTGTGCGTCTTTGGAATGAGCTACCTATTGCCATAAGACAAGCCAAATCCCTAGTGTTTTAAAAATCAAAAGCATTACTTCTCTATTGTGTGTAATAATTCCTAACACTTTAGAGTTTTTGGCGGGAACTGAAAGATATTGTGTTGTGCAGTTTTATTTTCTAAAAATGTGTAAAATTACTCTAAAATGAACAATAGTTGTAGGATATTGATAGTTTTTGATTAGTAAAGCTGTGCTACACATAGGCTTAAGAAAATGAAGAAACTATATTGTAAACTAAGATCTGGCTTAAAGGCCTAGCTGCCAAGCCATAAACTTAAATAAATAAATAACTAACACTGTTATATATATGTATGTATGTTTATATTGTCATATGTATATATATACGTGTGGGTATATGTATATATATTTATATTCTTGTTGTACTTATATGCATTGTGTATATTTATCATTATTTATAAATTGCACCACCGTCAATATTAAAAATACATTAAGCCTTGCCAAGTGTTGCCTGGAAGAGATCGTTTTATAGTGATAAGGCCGCCCGGTGTACTATAATTCTATATATCTGATTTGGTGTACAATAAAGTGTTGTATATCTGTCTATCTACATAATTATGCCTACTATACTAGACATTATCTTATACTAATATATAAAGCTGAAGAGTTTGTTTGCTTGAACGCGCTAATCTCAGGAACTACTGGTCTGATTTGAAAAATTCTTTCAGTGTTAGATAGTCTATTTATCGAGGAAGGCTATAGGCTATATATCATCACGCTATGACCAAACTTTTTTTACTATTCCACGCGGACAAAGTCAAGGCAGCAGCTAGTATATCATATACAGGCAAAAGTAAACAATAACACTATGGCTTAAGATGGGTGAATCTATTAAAAACGCGTTAAAAAAGAAGAACAAGTTATCATTGCAAAATTCTATTATTTACTATGGATTCTATGCAAACCACATCTAGAGTCCACTAACTCTATTATATTCCGCCATCTTTAATTCTAGATTGTCTATTGATGTTGAATGTTATTGCCTATTATCTAGCTTAGATCTGCACGAGCTAGACACCTACGCGTTTAACGGGCTATGACCTCAAATGTTAAATGTATAAACGTACTAGTAGCGTTCGTAGTGTTCAACAATGAGGTTTAAGTATAGTACATATAAATCACTAGCGGCTCGGTGCGGTTTCACGCGCACTCTGTCCCACTCCCGTGGTATATAGCGTCATGTTATATAGCCTATGACACTCCCTGTTAACGTAGCTTTCGAACAGTAAAAGAATTTTTAAAATCGGTTTAGTAAATCCAGAGATTACCCCCCTACAACGTCACAAACTCACAAACTTTACCTCTTTATAATATTAGTATAGATTGTGGCTGCTACTCAGATATTCGATACACGAATTTTAACTAGTGGATGGGCGGAGTAGGTAGGTGGTGGTCTGGAGTCCTTGAAATATAAATTTTGGGTGAATATGATTTCATCGATTTTTTCACTAATATTATTGTGATGGGTGCTGAAAGGTCGCGATCAGTGACTAGAACAGTGATTTAAGTTAGGATATGTTATCTTCAGACTAAAACGCACGAGCCGAGCGAGAGAAGTGAGCGTGTCGCGGCGGCGGCCGGCGAAAACCAGAACCGACTGTATCCAGTTACTATTTATTTTATATACACGGACAATTACGACGCCTTAATATCGCGTAAGAAACATTTGCTTTTTTTTTGTCAGTTTAGTGGACGACTAGCAAGATGCTTTTTTAATTTGTCAATAAATCGATATATTAATAACAACAATTTTGAAATAAATTGCAATACAAATACATTTCATTTAATATGGGTTAAAAATAAGTAAATGCGATTATGTAAAAAACCGTCTTTATTAACCGCCATTTTGAATATTTTTATGGTTACTATTGTAGTGAATATGAATGCTCTCTGGTGTATTTTTTGACGACTTACGTTATTTTTTGGTTATTGTGGTTCTTTTGAGTAGATTACTGGCTTTCTTTTGGACTTTGAAAGGATTGTTCAAGTTTAGACCTATGATATAAGTGCAGTATTAGTGAAAACATAAGTGAGGTTATGTTTATAATTTAATTTAAAAATATAAGTACGTCGCTAATTATAAATAAACTAAATTATAAATAAATTAAACTATACAATAAAATAAACTAAAAATAAACTGTATATACAAACTAAAATTAAAGTATAAAATCTAGTTCTAGACCGCTCTCAGACGGAAACGTGCCCAAAAGACTGGCCACATTGCCTCTCTGAATGGCAATGCTGATGCGCTGTGCGAGGTATAAACCAGTCTTTTGGTCACGTGAGACATCCACCAGACGTTTGACTATGTCCCGATAAAGCTTGTGCGCCTCAGGCCCCCATGGTCCCAGGGTCTCGACCCCAAAAGCCGCAAATATGTAGCCATTTCCGATGGCTGAGTATTTGCGGCGTTTTAGGGCCTCCTGTTGTGCAGCAGCTGTACCGGCAGACATGCTAGTAGCTGGAAGATGGGACGCTGCCAAAGTATCGACGCAAGACGCGTCCCATACTAAGGGGCGACCCATCTTCCAGGGCACCAATGACATACCATCGGGTCTCCTGCCATCGTCGCGGCACAGGCCGTTCGGTTCTAGGACGGCAGGTACCCCGGCGGTGACAAGAGCCCGACGGATTATGTCATTAAGTGTTGCATGACGTGAAATTCTGCCGGCACTCCTGCTACACGATAACCCATGGTGACCGAGGCGCTCGACCTTATCTCCGCACTGACAGCGGTGTGGAACAACACAGGCCGCCCCTAGGCGAATGCAAGCACTTATTCTAAACGCGTTATCGTCTAGAAAAGTGCCCAAATTCGCCGAGGGGAGTGCCTGCAGCCACAAGCCAGACTCCCAACGCGAGACAGCTAGGAGACGAGCACGCTCCGTCTCATGGGCACACGTATCCAAAAGATTTTTATGCACCAATGAGCAAAGCGGGCCGTCCCATAGCTTTTTTTTTTTTTTTTTTTTTATTGCAGGAGATCAGCAGACCGGCAAATGGCCCACTTGATGGAAAGCGGTTACCATCGCCTATGGACATTTGCAACACCAAAGGTGCTACAAATGCGCTGCTGCTCTCTTTAAATTTAAATTCTCTTTAAATTTATTTAGTACTTTAAATTTATGGGTAAATTTTGATATGGGCAGACCACAGACCAGGCATTTCATTATGTTACGTTTATGTTTATTAAAATTAATAATTTCAATATCTCTGGACATGGCATAGGGAGATGGGATAGAGGAATGGAATAATAGTGATTGAATGAAGTGAATGGGATAGGAGAATGAGATTAGGAGGTGGGATAGGGGAATGGAATAAAGGAATGGGATAGAGACTGAGGATAGGGGAATGGAATAGGGAGATGGAATAGGGGAATGGAGTAATAGGGATAGAATGAAGTGGATGGGATAGAAGAATGAGATTAGGAGGTGGGATAGGGGAATGGAATAAAGGAATGGGATAGAGACTGAGGATAGGGGAATGGAATAGGGAGATGGAATAGGGGAATGGACTAATAGGGATGGAATGAAGTGTATGGGAGAGGGAAATGAGATTGGGAGATGGGATAGGGGAATGTAATAGGGAGATAGGATAGGTTAATGGAGTAATAGGGATGGAATGAAGTGTATGGGATAGGGAAATGAGATTGGGAGATGGGATAGGATAGGAGGGAAGTGGTCTACTGGAACTATCACTAACACTGCGAAAAGCAATTAGCTCAAGACTATTTCACAGCGATATCCTGTGAGAGGGTTGTATCATACGAACGAGCTTTAAACGAGATGAATTTCAGCAGGGCTCTACCGTGTCCGTCCTATAACATCGCAGGGTAACAAATAACAGTATTGTAGGAGCCGTTTGTACATACGCGTGGCGCTGGTCTCCATTGTGATGGGGCGACGACAAAAACGACCTTTCCGTTCCGATAAACAAGAAAATAGTTATCTTTAACACGCACGTGAATGGAGACACCTTCGGCTCTAGGGTTGCCACAATTTTATTAAATTTATTGATGCACGAAATAAATTACGATCAAAGAAATTATGAATTTCAATTAATGACATAACAATCTGGATTGTAATTTATTTTATAATTTATGTACCAAAACAACAAAGAAACAATGTACAATTGACCGATTTATACATATTATTGGAAACCTCTAGGGTTTATATTAGTACTATGGTTAACAGAGTGTTGCATTTAATAATTTGGAATTACATACATACATACATACATAACTTCACGCCAGTTCCCTTGCGGGGTAGGCACGAACAACAGAGTGCCATTTAGGCTTATTCTTACACACCTCACTTGCCTCTTTGACATTCATAACTCTTGTCATGCAAGCTCGTCTGTTCTTAAGGCTCCTGACATCACCCTCCGCTAGTACACGATCAATTTGATCATGGAAGGTGTGTCGTGGCCTTCCACGACTTCTGCATCCATCCACTTTTGCATTGTATATCTGTTTAGTCATTCTTTCATCATGCATTCTTTCCACATGCCCGAACCACCGGAGCATTCCTTTCCTTACCTTCACCCCGACACTCTCTTTCAGACCAACTCTCTTTCTTACTTCGGTATTACGAACGCGGTCCGCGAGCGTCACTCCGCAGATTTTGCGCAGTGCTCGCATCTCGACCGCGTTTACTCTACTTTCATGCTCTTTCTTCCATACCCAACTCTCGCTTCCATACGTGAGCGTAGGTACCAGCACCGTAATTTGGAATTTCGATAATATAAAATACACTTTTAGCTTAAGTTTAATGATTTTAGGCGTAATACTGTTCCTAAAACCAAGAGATAAATAATGTAGTAGGTGCGGGATTAAATAAGTAGTATTGCGTTTGCTGTATGTGTTGTTAGCTCGACTAGAGACGAACCGATTTTGAAATTTCAAAACCTCAAAATTTCGAAATTCAAAACAGATGCATACAGAAAAAGCGTAAAAGTTAACAGATGCAAACCCTCATGTTTATATATATACAGTCTAAACTCTATATAACGACACTGAACAGACTGTAAAATTTACGGCGGTATAGAGAGTTGTCGTTAAATGGAGAGAGTCTATAAGTGACGGTATCCACTTGCAAGTAGTTGAGCCGTCTGACTGATCGCAGAGTATATGTCTAATAAAAATATAGTTGGATATTATCCATGTATATGTATGTTCATTTTATGTATATACAGTGTAGACACTATATAACGACAGTGAAGTGACAGTGGATTTTATGGCGTTATAGGGAGTTGTCGTTAAATGGAGAGAAGTCTGTTATTTTTGTCTGACGTCTTCTGCTGCGCCAGTAATGTTGTTGTATTTTTTTACTTATTTTATTCATATCTTGCGATATTGATAACAACCTTGAGTTGTGTTCCGGCATTAGTGACCAGGTTCCAGTTTCCCTTAAGAGAGCAGCAGCGCATTTGTAGCAAATTTGCTGTTGCAAATGTCCATAGGCGATGGTAACCGCTTTCCATCAAGTGGGCCGTTTGCCTGTCTGCTGATCTCCTACAATAAAAAAAAATAAACAATTGAGGCATATTGGTGATAAAGGAAGTACTTAGAAATTTCGGAATTTCTTAGAAGTTTCGGTATGCATCATCATGCCATTCTCACAATAAAATGAAAGTAAGAGATGATTATTATAACTCTATTTGCTGAACTGCACCTATTTGGTACCATCGCGAGACATATAGTTTGTTACGAATTTAGTGTTTATTTTTTTTTCTAAAATGACTCTCAAGATATTGTTACCAAATAAATTTTATTTATTTCTTTCTTTCTTATTCAGGTCAGAGACTTTACTTATCGTGGAAGCAAAAGTATAAAAAAGCAACAATATAATAGTATACGCTTTATTGTACTCCAGCATAATAAAAAAACATATTTATGATCTTAAATAATGTAATATAATGGAAAGCCTTATTGCTTAAAGCAATTTTTTCCAGGCAACCTTTGGATGGGGAAGATCTCATTTAGAAGAGTGGGTTAGCGTGCTGAAACGTTGAAATAAAAATCAAATAAAAAGCCGAGCTTAAAACCATTAAAACGTAAATTTAATAATTACAATTTTCCTACCAGTATATCGTAATGTGGTATAAAATTAAGTTTTTTAATAAAGAGGCAACCCTACAGACCCTTAGGCGACATTCATAATTTATGTATTGTCAGCGTGCGTATTTAGCGCAGATTCGCATTATTCACACATTATAAATCGCGCGAACACACCGATAAAGGAGCGCGACCCTAATAAGATGGCCGCCGGCTGTCACTTTGACAGCGGTTTAGGCGGGAAACCGGGATACGTGTATGCATGAAATATAGAGAGTTTTTGGCGGGATTTGAAAGGAGACGTTGTACCGTGCAGTTTTATTTTCTAAAAATGTGTAAAATTCCTCTAAAACGAACAACAGTTGTAGGATAGTAATTAATTTTTGAGTAGTAATTATGTGTTTTTGTGAAAAATGTGAACTGTTTAGTCAAGAAGCAAGTGAGGTGTGTAAGAATGGGCCTAAATGGCGCTCTGTTGTTCGTGCCTACCCCGCAAGGGAACTGGCGTGAAGTTATGTATGTATGTATGTATGTTTAGTCAAATGTAGCCTTTCGATTTTTCACAAGAACTCCGTTAAATGGCGTTAGTTGAAGACACATAATTCAGCTGAGCAATACGAAGACTTGTACATCAGAATTAGCTTTATGGACTAAGATTCCCTTGCCTGTCGTTATTTGTGGCATATATACTACTACTACGTACTGCATGAAACATATATTTCGTATTTTAGCAGCAAATTGAACGGTGATATTTTGTGCAGTGCAGTTCTATATAAAAAATGAATATAAATACAAGTATACAAAATATATGATATTTTGTTGTTTAACATGAACAATATTATTGAATACATTGGCGTAAAAACATGTTTTATTTATTTATTGTGGGAGCACAGCAGACAGGCTGACGGCCCACCTGATGGAAAGCGATTACTACCTGACCGCAGGAAATTGTATTCTTTTTCTGCACAGATAGATTGGAGGAAGAAAGAAAAGCACCATATTTATATTTATATATATATATATATATATATATATATATATATATATATATATGTGTGTGTGTGTGTGTGTGTGTGTGTGTGTGTGTGTGTGTGTGTGTGTGTGTGTGTGTGTGTGTGTGTGCGTGCGTGCGTGCGCGTGCGTGCGTGCGTGTGTGTGTGTGTGTGTGTGTGTGTGTGTGTGTGTGTGTGTGTGTGTGTGTGTGTGTGTGTGTGTGTGTGTGTGTGTGTATATAAATAACAGTGCAAGATCTGTCCGTCCAAAAGTGCAGTTGAAAATCAGCGTCAGGCACCTATTGCCTAGCACATGCTGAAATGCACCTATTTGGTGCCATTGCGAGCCTTTTTTTTAATATATATCACCGTAAAATTCATCGCCATGTGTGTTGCTATGTGAAGACCAAATAAACATTTTTTGCTTTCTTTCTGAAAATGGAGAGGGGAGATTGAACAGGGGAAAGGGCAAGTGGGCCATTGGAACTCTCACTCATAGCACGCAACACGATTAGCCAAAGCTAACCGTTTTACGCCGATATTCTGTAAGAGCTTAGTATCACACCGAACGAGCCCGCCCTAAGAGCTCTAATCAACTATTCCAGTATGTCTCTACCACGTCAGTTTTTTTTAAAAACTTGTTATATTATACTTCCCAAAGTTCAAAATTGAATTCCATAGACCTTATACAAAAACGATACACTCAATTTAAACTCGACTCTAATAAAGCCATAGATGTCCTTTAACGTTTTTTTCTGACATTAAAAAAATGTTTTATGATACGAACTCCTCAATAACGTGACTATCATTCGGTCCGATCTACGATTTTGACCATAGACAAGCGATAAGGATGTACAGGATACTTACTACCTTTGCCTTTTAGAAAAAAAAATACCATCCTTTTAAAAAGTCGTGAGCCATAAACACCTAGTTAATAATAGAATGAGAATGTTATATTCTTTAATGGAATTCAAAAAAAAATTACTCAAAGAAATATAAAACAGTACGCATGTAATAGAACATTAAAAATTATAAATTAGTACAATGAAGGAAACTTAATTTAGAGAGAGAGAGAGAGAGAGAGAGAGATAACACTTTATTGCACACCAAAATATACAATTACAAAAACAGACCATATTTAAAATATTTTCTAGGCAATTACAGTAGGCGGCCTCATCGCTCAAAGCGATAGAAATTTGAATCAGGCGATGTAGGTGGTGCAGGAAAAAGACAATAGATACATAAATACTATCTTGTATATGTATATTACTTATGTGTATATTTGTATATATAGTATACTTATATACGGGTTGTATGGAAGAGATCGCTTTTTAGCGATAAGACCGCCCTTTGTACCCAATTAGACTAATACTAGTTCGTAAGTTTTTCTGTAATAGTGTACAATAAAGTGTTATCTATCTATACTCAAACTAATTTAAGAAATAAATATACAAATACATACATATATATAATAATATATTTCAAAACACTAAGTTATTATAATAATGTATTAGCATGATTATTTTGTGTTAATCAGACATAGCTATTTGTGGACAAAGTGTTTTCTGAGTAAATTTCCAAATGTTATTAGGAAATTATTAGGAAAAATTATTAGGAAGCCACTTGAGTCTTTTTCTATATTCGAAAACATGGTCATATTTTCGCAAGCCAAATAAATATGAACCTGTTGTATATATATATATATTGTATTCTGCCTATAATCCCTCATAACTGTAAGTAGAATACTGAGCCTAGATCATCGAAGGTAATGGGTAAGGTTTCCAGAAGGCTGGCTACGATACCTCGCTGGAACGCCATACTGACCCAATGACTGAGGTAGAAACCAGATAAGTAAATCAAATTAAATCATTGGCTTCTAACACTTGCTTATAATGCAAGGTGGGGAAGTCCGTCAGTGGGGTAAGTTCGTATATCTGTCGTTATTTTTCTGTTTTAAACGGAATTTAATGTAAACTCCAATTTAAACATAAACGGTGTCTTAGCTTTACTGACCGATTTGTTGCAACTAAATGTTGCAGATCCGCTATTTGATAGAATTTTGTTCGTAAACTAGCCAGGAAATAAAACAGCTTTAATTATGGAATATCTTGTATTTATATTTCAATAATTACCTACAGAGATTTACGGATTATCAAATACAGTGTAAACTCTATATAACGACATCGAAGGGGCTGTGCATTTTATGACGTTATAGAGAGTTGTCGTTAAATGGAGAGAAGTCTATTATTTTTGTCTGACGTCTTTTTTTATATTTTTTTTATTGCAGGAGTTGAGCAGACATGCAGACGGCCCACTTGATGGAAAGCGGTTACCATCGCCTATAGACATTTGCAAAACCAAAGGTGCTACAAATGCGCTGCTGCTCTCTTAAGGGAGACTGGAATCTGGTCACTAATGCCGAAACACTACTCTAGGTTGTTATGGCGACATACTTTAGACCAGGCGCGGTAGCCATCCAGTCGAGCAAATGGCCTACCACCTTTTGCTGCACCAGTAATTTTGTTGTGTATTTTAATTATTTTATTCATATGTTGCGATATTGAGGCATCTTGATGATAAAGGAAGTACTTAGAAATTTCGGTGTGCATGATGCCGACAGTCGTTTTTATTACGGGCTAGGATAATAAAGCGATAAAATAACATACACAACTACACAGTTTTTACTAATTTTAGCAACTTACAAGGTACTTTTTATTACTTGATTGTTGTCGTTATTAAAAGTGGATGTAATGCTATATAGAGTACATTATTTTATGGAAGACAAGCTAAACCAACTAAAACCAAGAAGCGATTTGGACGCTTAAGGGAGTTTATCGTTAAATTGAGTGACATTACATGGAGTTTACACTGTATTTACTCTGGCTGGTAAGTACGGCGATTGCATCGCGGCGATTCTGGGAGTTTTCTGACGCAGAGTCTATTAGTTATGCAGAAAAATGATTGTGACGTCGTATATAGACAGACGGACGAGCATTAAGACAACAGAAAAAAATTACTCGTCACATTTCCGCCAAAAAACCAAGCAAGAGTATTAAATAGTTTTTCTCGTCACTACTCTACACATTTTTTTAATTTATTCGTTTTAATATCGCGTATGTCCAGGCAAAGGCACAAACAAACAGACAGCCGTCGGTACAACCCATCCCGCTTTTATTTACGACACACAATTAGGAGGTATGCTGGTATCTATCTGATTTTTTATTTACTGCGTCTAGGAACAGGAATGGTGTGGAGTAGTTACTACCAAAAAGCGAGTTAACATTTTTTTTACTTATATACTTTGACGAGTGAATTCTAGTCTCATGCTAAACACACTGTAATCATCGCTATTCTTGTTGCACTTTCATACACACATACATGAGCACACAAACTATTACACCTTAAAATAAGTATGTTTATGTTGTTTTTTTAGCCATAGAGTGGAGCAATCGTGGCATATAATACAGATCTGCACAGATTTACAATAGGCAGCAGTCTCGCACAACGGGTATTTATTATTTGTAAGTTTCTGTGTGGGAGAATAAATACAGTTTCTATACTCATAAATAAAAGTATAGACGGAAACGACGGTACGTTAACTTATTTTTCAACAACGTCAAAAAATACATTTACGAAGTCATGTGGTGTGAAATGGGTACTTAAATGAAAAAAATAAAGTGTTCCGTGATCACGGTTACTGAAAAGTGGCCGAAACATCGGAATAACAAAAATCAAATAAATTACCGCGCTTAAAACCGTTAAAATGTAGTTTTATTATGTATACAAGTCGCGAAAACTTAAGAAAATATTATGAAAAAAATATATAAGAATGGCCAATTTAACGATGGTTACCGTTGTCAGTAGATGTTTGCATCATTAGGGGCGAAGCCAACTTGTTGCCACCCTTTAGGATGGGTTAGAGGGAGCGAACAGGAGGAAAGAGGTAGAAGGGATGAGATAGAAGAATGAAATAGGGAAGATAGTGCCAGGAGAACTTTCAGTCATCACACGTACAAATAGGGTTCCCAACCCTACTATAATATATAGTATCTTAATATATTTTAGTCAATTGTGCATTACATTATAGAAAAATAATATAGTACAAAATGTGCTATATTTTCATCGCTAATTCAATTGCGCTTGTTTGTTAAGATTCTTATAATTATTTTAAAAATAATAGAACTTTGCTAGCTAAAGGAAAAAATAATAAATACACATCAAAAAGCCAATAATGAAATATAAAATAAGTAATGAAAAATAAATGTGTACTATTTTTGCCCTAACTTTCCCAATAATATTATATTGTTACGGATAAATAACTAAAATACTATATATTCTTCAAAAAAAAGGTGGCAATCCTACATACGAATCAAAATTAGCTAACCGTTAAAATGCGGTTAAATAAATTCTAAAGCTTTCGTCTCCATGCCTTTCGAGTTCTGCCATAACGAACTGCTATCTTGTCCGACGACAGGGAGGTGATGCGTTTCCATTTTATTTATTTCATTTATAACCCATTAATTTTATACGGTTTTTTCTAATCCAACCCAACCGTAAGGACTTCTACGGCTTTATTAATACTACGCGGTAATTATATTAATAGCATTTTTTAAGCCAGCCGAAATGTCGTCTGTTTATGTATAGAATATATATACCTATACATCATAGACAAGCATCATACTCCGTTCACCCTAACTTGACGCGTAGGGTTACCTAATGCTAAAAATTAACATCGCTTAATATCATGTAATAAAATAGTGTGACGAATACGCGTAACGGAATTTCACACGAAAGAGCAGGATAGAATATAGGTCCAGACAAGTGTTGAAATGAGATAGATATACTCGGGAAGAAACTGTAATAAACTCTTAGTAAGTAACAAGGACGGGAATAACTTGTTGGACAAGGATAGACATATAGTTGAATGACGTAATAGGGTTCATTCTATATTGTCAAACGGACATATAAGCGCGAAAATCTGCGCACAGAGGCAGACTCACACGGGCCTTCAGACTGCGCGACAACTTCACGGTGGAGCATCAAGATGTAAGTGAGGCTTTAAGACTATTTAGTCACGGGACACCGGAACCTCGATCGAACGTATCGGAATGTGAGTCAATCGAGAAAAGCGTGTCCATAATTTGGAAAGGTATCAATCATACATACATATATACATAACTTCACGCCAGTTCCCTTGCGGGGTAGGCACGAACAACAGAGCGCCATTCAGGCTTATTATTACACACCTCACTTGCTTCTTTGATATTCATAACTTTTGTCATGCACGCTCGTCTGTTATTAAGGCTCCTTACATCACCTTCTACTAGTACACAATCAATTTGATCATGGAAGGTATGTCGTGGCCTTCCACGACGTCTGCATCCATCCACTTTTGCATTGTATATCTGTTTCATTCTTTCCACATGCCCAAACCACTGGAGCATTCCTTTCCTTACCTTCACCCCGACACTCTCTTTCAGACCAACTCTCTTTCTTACTTCGGTATTACGAACGCGGTCCGCGAGCTTCACTCCGCAGCTTTTGCGCAGTGCTTGCATCTCGACTGCGTTTACTCTACTTTCATGCTCTCTCTCTCTCTTCCATACCCAACTCTCGCTTCCATACGTGAGCGTAGGTACCAGCACCGCGTTGTGTATGGCAAGCTGGGCCATCTGGTCAGCTGAGGTTCTTAGCGCCTAGAAGTTTACCTAATCAATAACTCTTTATTGTACACCAATACAAAAAAAGAACTTACAGACTAAAACTATGTCTCATTATGCACAAAGGGCGGTCTTATCGCTAAAAAGCGATTCTGCCAGACAACCCCAGGAATTAATTGAGATTACAATGACGATGGTGGTATAGATAATACATAGTACATTCTAGTAATAAATATATAAATGCAGTATATACAGATGTTCTATGTCTTAAATATATATATACTTAATATACATAACATACAACTGCATATCTACAAAAATATATAAATGTTTATTGATAAATATATATGTAAATACATTTAGAATATCATCATATTCCAAGGACAGGTAATATTTTCTGATCGTCATTTTAAATTTTTAATTAAATGAAGACAATTTCATTTTAAATCGTTGTTTCCTTCCAAACTAGGTACCCACAGCACGTAACAATAGGTTACAAATAGAGACAAAATGTAAAATTTATATATATTTTTTTTTTTTTGCAGGAGTTCAGCAGACAGGCAGTCGTGGGGAGCTCCCTAAGGAGTTTTACCTCAGCTGGACTGTTGCCATGAGAGGGGGATGAATTTAATGATGCCCACCATAGGGCGACACAAAGCACTAATTGAGAACGGGCGACGGGTAATATAAAGCCCGAGGGGAAGGATCCCGGCGGGCCGGGATCGGCGGTTCGCGGCGGCCTACGCTATCTTACTGCCGTTTCGTAACGTGTTATGGCTGGGAGAGAAGAAACGGCGAAAGAAACTTCCCAGCAACACGCCTAGTCTATCCTGTGGGGGGGCTATGTCTCCTAACGTCCCTCGCAGGGACGTGGAGAGATCTTGATTGGCGGCGCCTGAGACGCCGCCGTCTGTGTCTGTCTGTCCGTGCCTGCCAGCCTGCCGTCCTAACCGCGGGCGGGCTGATCCGGGCCAGCCGTTTTGTGATAACGTCGACCCTGTCCGTGAGGACGTTACGCGGTCGTCGTACGAGAGCCTTTCGCCGAGGCTTATAATCGGACGCGGACACGACGAGCGGATTTCGATGATGCGGCGCGAGATCGAAATACTTACGCGAGAGCGACGTAATGTAGTTTTTGATGGAGGGAAGCTCCAGATCGCGGTGGAGGTCGACGTTACGCATATAGAGGGGAGCACCGACGGCTCTGCGCATGAATTTATTCTGCACAATTTGCAGTTTATCTAATAGGGCAGGCTTGGCATGGCCGAATATAGCGCGTTTGGGGGAGCGAAGCGTGCCCGGGGAAAAGAACATTGCTGCGCTTTTCTCCGGGTTTACCTCTATCCTCCATTTGCGAAACCATTCGCCTAGCTCTGTGACAGCTGCCTGCAGCCGGACGCAAGCCATTTGTCGGTTGCGATCTGATGTATAGAGTGCGGTGTCATCCGCGAAGAGGGCCAACTCCACATCTGGAGTTTTTGGGATGTCGCTAGTGTACAGCGTGAAAAGTAGTGGGGACAGGGCCGAGCCCTGTGGTACACCGGCTGTGAGTGGGTGAGGGGACGAGCGCGTTCCCTCCACTCGAAAACGGAAGCTACGACCTAGGAGGAAGTCTCGCAAGATGAGCACGAGTCTGTCTGGCACACCGAACTGGTACAGCTTGTAAATCAAGCCGTTGTGCCAGACCTTGTCGAAGGCTTTTGCTACGTCTAGGAACAGTGCGGCTGTTCCTATAGGGCGGGGGTCGATTTTAAGTGTTTTTGACTCTAGGTGTTAATATTTTTGATTGCTGGCAACCCTGGGCTTCAAGTTATCGTGAACTGGGAATACAGTTTAGTATTAATTCAAAGTGATATAACATTTTAAGAAATTAAAACGAATTGAAAGAGACAGTAACATTTTAAGAAATTAAATCTAAAGAGAACAGGAATATGGCAGAATTAAAATAAAAAGCTATGAATAATAATAATATTATAATTACAAATATAAAATGTAGACAACAACAAATTTCTATATTTTTTTTATAAACATCAAACAAAAAATACTGTAACATCGACAAGTCCGCGCCACAAATTTATTAAAGTCCCACAGAAAATAAACCAACCAAAAGTGGCAACTCCGCTACTTGATAGAATTTTGTTCGTAAAGTAGCCAGGAATAGTAGATTGTTACAAAAGAGGCGAAAGTGACCTTAACACTCTGCTTTTCATCTATACATATAATAAAAACCGAGTCAGGGGATGTAAGAAAAGAAATAGAACTAATTTAGATTTTTTCAAATTTTTTGGTTCTCTGTTAACTGTGTGTCTGTCTGTTTGTACCGGCTAATCTCCGAAACGACGGGGCCGATTTAAATGAAATTTTGTATGGTGGTAGCTTATATCCCTGGTCAATATATAGGATACTTTTGATCCCGAAAAATTAAAGAGTTCCCGTGGGATAGTTACAAAAACCGCACCACGCGGACGTAATCGCGGGCATCAGTTAGTTTCGAATATGAGGAAAGTAAATAAATACTAATTAGTTGAACAAACAACTACTTCTCTAATGAAATCAGGCGTAAATCTATATCCATATCTAGTCTAGTATTTTTTTTTTGTCTGTAGCACTCTACCAGCCAGTATTTTTTTGTCACTGATGATAGTAAATATTTAGCTCAAAATTATGTAAATTAAATAATAATTTACTGAAAAGTAATTTATAAGTATAAAATATAGTTACAAAATTATTGAAATTTTTTTATTACAATTTATGTCGCGATTTAATAGTGGCTGTAAAAAAAGTTTGGACATATGTCGCAGGTATTATCTATGGTTCGAATAGTTTTAAATTGCTTTGACAAATATAGAAACTCGTTTCCCAGGGACGAAAAGTGCTGTTTTCATCCCTGTGATCAGGCAACTCCAAGCGTACGTTCAGCACATGAGAAATGAAAAAAAAATTAACTTACAGCATTAATTATCGAATATTTTGTTTATATTATTCAGTGATTACCTACCTACATCGATTTATAGACTAGTATATAATTACTTTGGCATTAGCGCCGTGAATGTGGGACTTCTTTTCTGGCGCGGACTCTACTACAACATCGATAATACATCTATTTAAATACAACAAGCAAAGGTTATGAGATATACTGCTTTAAATGTCAAAGTTTACAAACCTTTCGTCGCACCGACAATGCATTAGCGTATTGACCCGCCAATTGTAGAGGCCGTACTTCTTCTCCATCCCTCCTATCCAGAATGGACATCTTAAATCGTGCACCCTGCAGCATCTGTCCGTTCTGGTATACCCGCCGAGTTGAGAGTAGCTTGTTGCTGAAAATCCTTTGCCGCACCATTTCGTACCCGGAACGCGTAGCAGCTCCATTGCGTCGCGCTTCGCTCTGTCAGTTTGAGAATCGAATGTTTCTTAGTAGAACTGTTAATCGATTATTGAATATATCCGAATCGAGGGGTACTTAGTAAATCGATTATAAATAATTTTATAAGGAATAAATTGATCTCGATGTAATTAAATAACTTTATATTATATTTTATATTTAATTATAAATTTATTAAATAATAAAATATTTTGTATCTGAATACAAAAATTATATAAAATTCACAACACTTATTTTAAAATGATAAACTGAACAACTGTCAATGAAAAATGGCGCGAAATTAATTTAAATTTTAAATGATATGTATAAAAAAATATAGAATAACTACTTTTTAACTCGGTTTTCGATTGAAAGGAGAAAACGAAAAATTCTAAGTAAAAGTGTAAGGCTGAAATGTATTTAGATTCTACATAACTAGATGGCAGCACACAAGATATATATATCTCGTTTTTTGATGTTTATAAAACACTCGAAGGAAACTTGTGAAAATTATAATTATATTATATCAGGTTAGGTATATTATGCACAGTGTTTTACGTAAGTAAAAGAATTGATTGTTAGATATTTTAGAACAAATAATTTAAAAAAAGTGTTAATTTTTTTCAATTTATGGTTTCATAAACGTGATAACAGTATGATTTCTTACGTCACCTATTTATGTAGTATTTAATAACATTTTATAATAACATTTCACTAGGCGATTGGAATTTAAAGGCTTCTTCGATGACTTGAAATGTACACTGGCGAAATCACGCAAAAAGCCCTAGTATCCATTCTGTAATAGGATACTCGAAGCATAAATGGACTAATATTAGCTTAGCCCATCTTACGATGTTATAAGCTATAAAAGTTAAATTGCTGTATATAAACGTACAAAGCCAAATGTAAACTGTGATCTAACAAGCTCTTTGAAGTTTAAGACTTAACATTTACTTCATGCTGTTAACTCGATCTGTAATGTTAAGATTTCTATCTTAAAACGCTACTGTGTGGGTTATAAACTGGATTAACCTCTTTTTTCTTTTAATTTCTTACATTATTTGACTGGTAATTTAAAAAATCTTGTAAATTGTCACATAAGTAATATCAGCCATTAACTAAATTTAACCATTTGGGAAAATGGACGATGTAACCGCCACGCTTGTCCAAAATGGTTTGGCCGGTTTCCTTCATCGGGAACGTAATAACGTTTTTTTTACTGTTAGCACATACAACTATGTAGATTAGATCCAGAAAAACTGCGTAAGTAATACATGCTTCTCAGCTAGGATTCGAACCCACGTTACTTGAGAGAACCGCGGAACTACGACTTGTTATATAATACATAATTAAACTATATACATATTTCTTTTTTATTGCACGAGTTCAGCAGACAGGCAGACGGCCCATCTGATGGAAAGCGGTTACCATCGTCTATGGACATTTACAACACCAAAGGTGCTGCAAATGCGCTGCTGCTCTCTAAAGGGAGATTAAATAATGAGATATAAATGACTATATACTAATTTATATTCATATAATCGATTACAATCATAACTGTAATCGATAAAGTATAAAATATCGATTACCAAGGTCTTATGCTCGACACTATGATATTCCTTTAATATTCGAAATTCAAAATTAGTTTTTGGCAGACACTTGAAGAGAGAATATTCTTATGTTTGCTGTAAAGTTTTTTTTTCAGAAAACCTATAAATTTTGTTAAAGACAATCAGCCTTACTTATAATAATCTCGTTAAGAAACGATTAGGCATCTCTTAAGTAAGAGAATCAGAATCAGACCCTAATGAATGAATATCTTTTTTTTCACTTATAAACGTGTATTACCTGTTGTTTACCTAGGAGGAGCACAGACGAACGAAATTTGAATGATTAACGTAGGTTGTATCCAAAATATTCGACTAAAGAGGAGTTTATGGGTAAGATTTTCACTAATCAGTTGCTGAGTGATTTCTTTAAATTTAAGAAACGATTATAAGTAAGGCCCATATTGTAATAAAAGATGTTTTAAATAATAAGAGGTTGATTTGAAGGTTTTGATTGAGATTTTATATAAAAACAAAAACGGACTTGTGGCGCCAACTACGATTGCAGAGTGTGAAGAGAATGAAAGCATAAATTTATACGACATATATCTAAGCTTACGAGTTACGTTTTTCACTTAGGGTTGCCAACCATACTCTGTTTTATACCCAATGGTACTATATGTTATAGAATAATTTATTGAACTTCATTATTTATTAATTTCTTTTCTTCTTTCTACATTATGATATGCTCGATGTCTATATATAATGCATGCTGAGTTCGCATCAAGAAGGCCATTCAGCAACCATAGTCTCTTGGTTTGGTTTTTGTTTAAAAATATGTAAGCCGAGTTGGCCAGTTTGCGAACCCAATATATATATATATACATATATATATATATATATATATATATATATATATGTATATATATATATATATATGTATATATATATATATATATGTATATATATATATACATATATTTTTATTTTTTATTGCAGGAGTTCAGCAGACAGGCAGATGGCCCACTTGATGACAAGCGGTTACCATCGCCTATAGACATTTGCAAAACCAAAGGTGCTACAAATGCGCTGCTGCTCTCTTAAGGGTGACTGGAACCTGGTCACTAATGCCGGAACACAACACAAGGTTGTTATGGCGGCATACTCTAGACCAGGGGTGGTCGCCATCCAGTCGAGCAAATACCCTACCACCTGGCAATATATATATATATATATATATATATATATATATATATATATATATATATATATATATATATATATATATATATAGTTTGAAAAGTACTATATTTTCATCGCTAGTTCAACTGTCGCGCTTTTTGTATGTCATAATAGTTGATTATTTTAAAAGTAATAGATCTATGCCGGCCAAATCAAAAAGTTGTAATAAATACACATGGATAATGCGATAATGAAATAAATAATTAAAAATAAACATGTACTCTTTTGTTTATGTAAATTTGCCAAAAGTATATTTTACATCTATCTTTTACAGGTTTAATTTTTTTTTATTTTCTTCAAAAAAGGGTGGCAGCCCTATTTCCACTGGACGATTGTCATTCATTTGTACTTTTGGGGGCTGTACCAAACCAAGTAATATAGAAATCATACAACGCTTCCAAAATAAAGTATTAAAAGGCATTGTAAACGCGCCATGGTATGTTAGATCGAGCGACCTCCATCGGCACCTGAAAGTGGAGTTTGTCACCAGCATTATTAAGAAATACGCAGAAGCCCACGAGCATCGGCATCGTGTGAATGTCCAGGCGATCCAGCTCTTCGACAAAACGGACATAACAAGAAGGCTCAAAGGACAAAACCATGTGAACTAGTGTTAGAAACAGAACAAAAGTGTAGTATAATGTGCTAGGTATTAATAAAGAAGTCGTGGAAGGCCACGACACACCTTCCATGATCAAATTGATCGTGTACTAGCAGAAGGTGATGTCAGGAGCGTTAAGAACAGACGAGCGTACATGACAAGAGCTATGAATGTCAAAGAAGCAAGTGAAGTGTGTAAGAATAAGCCTACCCCGCAAGGGAACTGGCGTGAAGTTATGTATGTATTAATCTATCTCTATCTATCATTTAAGAGCTATACTCTTGTCGGTGGAGCCTCCTCCAATCTTCTCTATTATGGGCCAGTTGTTTTACTTCTATGTAAGACACGACACCCACTTTTTCTTTTATTTGATCCATGTATGCTCGCCTTGGTCTTCCCTTCCCTCTCCTTGCTTCCACTTTGCCTTCGATTAACGTGCATAAGAAGGTGTCGTGTCGTAACAAATGGCCAAACATCTTCCCCCTTCTTTCCTCCAGAGTTTTTAAAATTGTGCGTTTCTCCTTTACCATATCCAGTACTTCTTCATTCAAAGAACACATAAACAAAGTGTCTTCGCCTTAATAGAGACAATAAGAAAAGTCTTAATGAAGACTTTTAGTTAATTTAGGTTATATAAAAATTACTTATTAGTCTTTTTAAATTAGATTTTAAATAATATTTCTTCTTAAATAATTCATTTATAAAAAAATATATTTTTCTTTCATTGTATACTTGTGCAAAGGGGCTCACTAAAAAGGAAAGAGAGATATAGCTGTTTCGCTCTAAAGAACTGTAACACTCGTTTTGCTCTTCAGCTGAATAAAGCGATTCTTGAATAGGGCAATTGATTTTTTTAAATCTATTAATACCGCGGTATTGTCACGTCTCATCCACCAATTTATTGATGTATAATTTAGCATAGTTAAAGACTATGGTTAATACATGAACGTGATGCTATGTAAATACAGATAGGCCTTTTCTATGTCGCAAAAAATGTCCAATCTCATTAACGTGTAAATATTATCTATACTAGCTTCTGCCCGCGACTTCGCGTGGAATAGTTTAAAAAAAAAAAAGTTAAAAGAACCCCGCGATTTTGAAACATTCTTCATTGGTGCTCCGTTCCTATTGGTCTTAGCGTGATGATATATAGCCTATAGCCTTCCTCGATAAATGGGCTATCTAATACTGAAAGAATTTTTCAAATCAGACCAGTAGTTCCTGAGATTAGCACGATCAAGCAAACAAACAAACTCTTCAGCTTTATATATTAGTGTAAGATAAAACTCTCTCACCAACACCTGTCAAAATTTCCGCTTCACGCGTATACATTTTATTACATAAAATTTGCTATCAATCGATGAAAATTCCAAAACTTTTTCAAGTTGGCTGGCTGGCATTTTAAATCATTCCCAGAAAAAATTCCGCTGGATTCCTAGGATAAAAAGTAGCGCGGATTTTAAGTCTAAGAATCTGCTGTCGATTAGTGGAAACCGCATCGAAATCGGCTAAGTAATTTCTACGTGAATCCCGAACAAACAGACAAGTAATCTAAAAAAAAATTGCATCGTGTTCTCCATCTTTTATATAAATATAGTGTATTCCAGTTGCTTTTTTACAAGCTTTTATTTAACTTGCAATGTATGTACCTATGTATGTAAGTTCGGGTAGAATTTTGCAAGTTAAATTTAACCAACTTCCCGGTTCCCAATTGAGCTGAAATTTTGCACGCATATGTATATCGCGTGACAATGCAATAATATGGTACCATGGAGCTGATCTGATGATGGAGTCTGAATAAGACAGACCCGTTGTGTTTGGGCTCGTTTTACTTGTCTTGGCTAGCACTTTGCTGCTACAGAATATCCAGGATCTCAGAAGCTTGTATTTAAAAATCTTTAAATAGCTTCAATGTACAGACACGGCATATTTAGAATTTTATGATATTATAGATTTCATACTCGCACTTTCCGCTTCTATTGCCTCTTTCCTGCTTACTACTGTGGTAGCAAGTATAATGTATGGAGTTAAAGATTTCGTCTTCCACATGGACCACCTACAATACTTTTACAATTTCTAAATATATAAAAATAAAATGGCGGGTTGTAAAACAGTCATAGATCACTGAGTGATCTATAAAGTCGTTACAGTGGATGATCTATAGATCGATAGGTTTTATTACTTTATTGATGGTGAAGTTAATTGGTATGTACATATGTTTTTATTTGTAGTCAAAATATTTTGTCAGATACGTAATTTTGAGTGAGGTTTTAGGATTACGTAGTCAAAACGCATTCCATATTATTTCGTATGCATTTTAGACGTGGTAAAGTCATGCTGGAATCAATATTTTGATAACACGGGTATTTTTTTAAGCAAGTACTGCTTGGCAACAGTAATGGAGCAATTTGGAGCAATTAAGTCGCCATATGAGTGAATATCCAGTCGGTTTGGAATTTTTTATGTAATTTTTTTCATCTTGTTTATACGTATAACTACGTATTATCCGCAAGAGTTAACTTGAGACCTGAGCGGAATGCGCGCTCCGCTCCCGACCTCTGCCTTCTTACCGCTCTCGCCATCGACGCGTACCTCGCGCTTACGTCATCCGAGTGAAGTCTCAAGTTAACTCTTGCGGGTTGTACGTACGTAATTTTGTCAGAAATCTTTTACAGTGCATGCTGTAAGGTTGTGGAATGCATTACCAGTGAGCATCAGAAGTGCAAAGACACATCTTTTAGATAAACTGCTCAAAGATTACTATGTAAATTTGTGAACAGTAATTTATGTCTGTGTACGTAATTCTATGTACATACATACATACATAGTACTATGTACATACATACATACATAGTACTATGTACATACATACATACATAGTACTATGTACATACATACATACATAGTACTATGTACATACATACATACATAGTACTATGTACATACATACATACATAGTACTATGTACATACATACGTACATAGATTTGGATATAAATATGTATGTGTAATACCCCTAAAACGCAAAAAAACGCCTAGTTGGAGAAAACCGGAGACCGGAAGGCTGGAGCTTACCTCGCTCAAAGGATTAGCCTTTGTATCCAGCGAGGTAATGCTGCCAGCCTTCTAGGTACAATGCCCAGCGACAGTGGTCTGGTGGGGCTGGACGGGCATTAATACAGGTTTTATTTTAGTTTAAGTTTTTTACTATGTATGTGTATATATATTTTTAAGTTAGGTTTATTTATAGGATATTTTAGTTTTTGTTAATAGATGTTAGACTTAGTTTATTTATAGTATTTAATTATACTTTTATTAATAGAAATAAAATAAATTATCATGTGTAATTCTAATTACTATTAATATATATACATATAATTGTATATATTTTAAAGTATGCGCACTGAATGCGCCCCACTATTAGAAATGTCAAATTATCTCCAGAAGGTTGTCGGGAAGAAATCGCCGTTAGCGATAAGACCGCCGATTGTACTCATGTGTATTATTTTCTTGTGTGCAATAAAGAATATTGTATTCTATTCTATTCTATGTCTTATTTTCGCGAGAGGAACAGGCGGTGGCGTGGGCGGTATTCCTGTCTTATGTCCAACCTCAAAGTTGGCAACGCGCTCAACCGACGCGGCTTCGCCCGTGGTGTTGCAAACGTCTATAAGTGACGTTAACCACTAGCAAGTAGTTGAGCTGTCTGCCTGATCGCCAGCTTTGCATTAAAAAAATGTTCATCTGTGTATGTCACTCTAAGTATAAATCTAATAGATATATACTTAGATATTATTCATGTATATGTATGTTCATTTTATGTATACGCAGTGTAAACTCTATATAACGACACTGAAGGGGCTGTGCATTTTATGGCGTTATAGAGAGTTGTCATTAAATGGAGAGAAGTCTGTTATTTTTGTCTAACGTCTTTTGTTGCACCAGTAATTTTGTTGAATTTATAAATATTTTATTCATATCTTGCGATATTGAGGCATCTTGATGATAAAGGAAGTACTTAGAAATTTTGGTATTTCGGAATTTCTTAGAAATTTCGGTATACATGATGCTGAGAGTCGAGTTTTTACGGACTAGGATAATAAAACGATAAAAGAACATACACAACTGCACAGGTTTTACTACTTTTTACTAATTTTAGCAACTTAAAAGTTATTTTTTATTACTTAATTTTTGTCGTTATTGAGAGTGGGTGTAATGCTATGTAGGGTGTATCATTGTATCGAAGACAAGCTTTTTTTTTTGTTTTGAGGCGAGGGAAAATGCTTAACCGATTTACGCACAAACTGGGTCATTGCTAGGGGAACGACACGCGTCGGTCGGGGGCGATAACACTGCAGCAATAGTATGGTCTTGGCAGCGCTCCGTTTGCGATCGACGTCACAGAATAGTGTGGAAGACTCCGAGCGTTGCTGCACGGGCGAGCAACCCCAATACCCACTAAAAACCCCCTCCTCCCTGACGACCCTGCGCTTTGTATGTGTTGGAAAGGCTGAGATTTCCTCGGGCTCTTCGGGGGAAGAGCCAAATGCAGCGCAGAAGCATGCATCGAGGGTGTGTGGGACTCTCGGCGGCCGGTTCTCCACGCTAGCTTCAAACAGAAGCAGTCGCGAGAAACCGATCGCCAAACTACCCACTAAACCTAAACCTGCGCCCCTGTATCAACGCTTTTACGGGGCGTCACGGGATCTAGAACAGAGTTACTGCACCGTGACGCCCCCACGCTCGGTAATACTGGGCCACCCCGGTGGCAGAGTGACCCACTTCATCAATCAGGGGGGGGAAGTCCGCTGCTACCCCGGTGCAGCGGCTCCCTGTGACGGTAATTATGGGAGGAGGAGATTCGCGTAGCGGCGCCTTCTACCGCCGGTCCGCCTCCTGCGGATGGGGTCCGCGTACGCGTCCTCCTCCCTAACTCTTTCTGCGGCCTCCTTCTGCGCCAGGACGGACTCGCAGAAGGAGGAAACCGCAAGCCAAGATTGCTGGCCCTGGAGCATCGCCTCGACCATGCTACGAAGCGAGCTCACAGGGCCAACAACGTTTTCTAAGAGGGCCCTCTGGGGCCCCCAGGCGGCGCACTCCACGAGCGTGTGAAACGCCGTATCTTGGAGCACGCCGCACTCGTGACATTGCGGGGAGGGCTCCCGCCCCACGATTTGATGCAGATACTTACCAAAGCAGCCGTGCCCGGTAAGTATCTGCACCATTCTAAACGTCAGGGTCCCGCGTTTCCGCGAGACCCAACGAGCTAGGTGGGGGCGGATCGCCTCCACCGTCTCAATTCCAGCTTCTGGGGACTCCAGGTCCCTCTGCCAAATACGGATCAGAGCCTCGGTCGCCTGGGCCCTGATCATCCGAGTTTCTGCCGGGCACGGCACTTCTCCTCTCGCCCGAGCATCCTGCCGGAAGCGGTACACTGTTGCGAGCACCTCCGCCTGGAGATCCCAGGGCGGATCACCCGCCAACAATGTCGCCGCCGTCCACGACACAGTACGGTATCCCCGTATGGACCTCACGGACAGAACCCTCTGAGTCCTCCTCAGCAGGGTCCTGTTTTTCCGGTGTAGTGCATGACTCCATACGGGGGCTCCGTACAGTGCCATACTCCGGAGGATGCCGGCGTACAATTTCCTCACCGCCGCGCCCGGCCCTCCCACGTTCGGAAGAAGCCTGGCCAGGGCGGTAGCGGATTTGATCAACCTCGGGGCCAGCTGGGTGAAGTGGGCCCCGAAGCTCCACGTTCCATCGATGACAAGCCCCAGATATCTCATCTGGGGCTTGACCGCTACCGCAACACCTTGGACAGCGACGCGCGCGTCCCGGGGTGCACGTCTATGTGGTCTGCGGAACATGAGGGCCTCCGTTTTCTCAGGGGAGACCCTCAGGCCAAGACGCCGGATACGCTGAACTACCAACGCCGTTCCGGCGTTGGCGAGCTCCACAGACTCTTCATAGGTTCCGCCCCGGGCCGTGACGAGGGTGTCGTCTGCGAAGCAGAGCACCCCCATCCCGGGCAGGACTGGCTCGCGGAGGAGCCAGTCGTAGCCAATGTTCCACAGGGTCGGACCCAGCACCGACCCTTGTGGAACGCCGCACGCGACGCGTCGCCTACCTATAACCTGGCCAGTTTGGCCGCCCTCCCAAAGGATGTACCGGTCCTGGAGGTAGTCCTCCAACAGCCTCGTGAGGTACGGGGGGACTCCATGAGACTGGAGCCCCGCCCTGATCGTCTCGTGAGGGAGACTGTTGAAGGCATTTTTAATGTCAAGAGAAACCGCCAGGACGGACTCCTTCATGTGTTCCGCCTCTCTCGTGAGGCTCTGTAGTGCGTTCAGGGCGTCTAACGTCGAACGCCCTGCCCTGAATCCATATTGAGCCTCAGAGAGCCCAGGCCCATTCGAATCAAGGTGACGAACGAGGCGGCCGGCGAGAATCTTCTCGAAGACCTTGGCCGCCTCGTTGAGCAAGACGATGGGCCTGTAGGCGGACGGATCGTTGGGAGGACGACCCTCCTTCGGAAGTAGGCATAGCCGGCCCTCCTTCCACTGCTTCGGGAATACGCCTGACCTGATGCAGGCATTGAAAAGTTCCCGAAGCTGGCCGCGTAGGTGTTTAGCGGCCAGGAAGAGGGCTCGGCCCGGGACCCCATCAGGTCCCGGTGCAGTCTTCCGGCCCCGGAGGCGCTCCAGGGCCATGTCTAGTTCCTCTTCGGAAACGAGGGGAGGCTCCGTCTCCGAAGGACTGGGATGTGGAGGGCTCATTACCGGGGGAGTGAAGGCCCCTGGGTCCGGAAAGAGTCCGTCAATAACGGAAATGAGGACCCCCTCCTCGAGGGACGCCGTAACCGGGGTTGTACAAGCCCGCATTTTTTTACGGGCCACCCGGTACGGACGCCCCCAGGGGTCCCCGTCAAGGCTTTTTAACATCTCTTCCCGAGCCCGGGTCTTCGACTGGATGATCTCCAGCCGAAGAGCCTTTTTGGCAGCCCGATACTCCCCGACAAGACTGTTTTCCTCCACATAGTCCGGAGGTTGTCGGCGCCGGCAGCGTCTGAGAGACCGGCGCGCTCTGAGGGCTGCCTCCCTCAGACCGCCGATCTCTGCGGTCCACCAATAGACCGCCTTCCGCTGCGGGGGCCGACGCGACCGAGGCATTGCTGCATCGCATACCCTTACGAGGGCCTTGCGCATGCGCTCTGCTAGAACCTCCGGACCTCCTGTATTGACTGGATTGACCCAGCTCTGGACGATTGCCATCTCCTCGGCCAGCTCTGGATTGAGCCGACCGAGGGACCAGCGCGGAAACTGGCCGTGTCCGCGTGGTGGAACCGAGATCGCGCTCGGAGGAGGGGAGAGCTCGAATCTGATATAGAGATGATCAGATAGAGTCTCCATCTCCTCCACGACTCTCCATCCGTCCACCCTACGTGCGACCGCGTGGGTGGCGAACGACAGGTCGATGACCGATCCACCCCGCGCTCGCACGCAGGTATGGACCGCTCCCCGGTTTAAGATGGTCAGACCGCATTGGAGCGCCCACGCTTCCACGGCCTGTCCCCTCATGTCAGTGGCGGCGTTACCCCAGGAACGGGATTTGGCATTAAAGTCGCCGAGAACGAAATACGCCCTCGGCGACAACCTACCCGCGGCGGCCCTGACGGAATCTAAGAAAGTCTCAAACTCCGCCAGGGGACGGTTGGGGGAGAAGTACACGCCTATGAAGGCATGCTGACCCCAACCTGCCACCGCGTAACCCCGTCCCCTCTCTATGACAGAGAGTTGGGTGCCAGAGCCCGATCTGGCGACCACCGCCACCGTCTCGTCCAGATCCCCGACCCAGTTGCCCTGGTCGGGGACGTAGTAAGGCTCGCTTACTACGGCCAGGTCAATCCCCCACTCCGCCATGGCCTGCATGGCCAGATCCTGCGCGCCGGCGGAGTGGTTTACGTTACTCTGGAGGAAGCTATGTCGTACAGGCATTATTAATTGACCGACATAGCCTCCCCTCTAGTCGATACTGCTGTCGCCCTCGCCGGGGGGGTGAACCTACCCCGAACGATGGGAGGGAGGCAGACCCTCGCCAGCGTTGGGTGCGTTGCTGTTTTTCCCCCCGCCGCGCAGACTGCGCAGTGGGGGGCCGAAGCTGTGCAGTCGGGCATTGCGTGTCCGCTCTTCCCACAGCGGAGACACAAGCCCGACCTGTCGGGGCAGGATTCTGGGCACATCTGCGTGCTGTGCCCGAGCCCGTAACAACGGTAACACCGTATTGGTCGTGCTTCTTTGGCCTCGACTTTCGCCGAGCTAAAGCCCACCAATAAGTGGCCCCGTTCGGCGAGTATCTTAGCCAATGGTATTGGGCACAGCACGTACGCTGAGCCCATCCCCCCCGGTCCTGAACCAATTCTGTTGGCAACAATCCTATCGAGCTGGCAATTGCCAGCACGGGCGACAGCAGCTCGCAGAGATTCGGGCGTGACCGAGTCATCCAGCCCAGAGACGTAGATCTCTCCCCTTTTGCAGGGCCGGATGACCTCGGCCATCCCCTGGAGCGGCCCTCGAAGGGCTTCCGCCAACCGGTCCGCTTTATCGGTTCCCTCTGGCCCAGGAGGCAACTCTATGAGCCGGGAGTCGCGGACGGTCCGCGTTATTTTAAGGCCCTCGTGGAGGCCCATGGCAACTATGTCCACTACCGCGGCGGCTTTCTGAAACACGTCGCGGTAGGTGATGCCTTTTTTCTCCGCCTCCGGCAACAGCTTAATGAGGACTGCTGCTGATTTCGGCTCTGTAAAAACCACAGGCGGCTTCTTTTTGGCCTGTGGTTTGGGTGGAGCTTTCCGCGCTGGGGGCGGGACGGGGGCTTGCGTGGGGGGAAGGGGCTGGCATAGCGTTCCTTTCCCTTTCCCCTTGCCTTTCTTCCTACCCGCTACCACCGTCCATGCTTCCACGATCCCCAGCTGGGGAGCAGGCGCAGGTGTGGCGGGAACGGGGGTGCCCTGGATTTGGGTCCCAGGCTTGGACCTCAGCATGGGAAACTCAGTTGGACCTGAGCTTCCAGAGGGCCCGGGCGCCGTCGGCGTCTGCGTCGGGGCGGCAGACGACGTTTTCATTTTTTTCCCCTTCTTTTTGGGGGGAGGTGGGGGAGGGGGACCCATCACCTCCACGGGCTGTGGCACCACGTCCATAGGGACCGCGTCGTCATCGACAACAACGGTCGCCTGTGGGGCCGTACTTTTTTGGGGCAACAGGGACACCCCGTTTGCTTTGTTCGCCGCGGCTAGCGGCGGACGAATTATTGGGGGAGGGAGGAGGCGGTCCTCAAACCCGGCGAGCCGGGCGTTGATCATTTCCCCCACCGACACTATGATGGCTCGTTTGAGCTCCTCTAGGTCGAGTGGGGGACTGGAGACCACCACCGTCTCCCTTTCTTTGGCAGGGCCGTCAGATTTAGCCGCGGCCCGCATCTCCTCGAACTCTCTGCGGTGAGCCTTGACTTCCATCCGCAGGGAGTCTACTTCTCTTTTTAACCGGAGGTTCTCAAGTGTGAGCCTCCGGTTCTCTAGATCCAGGGACCTCGCCGACAAGCTTTGTACAATGTCGGCGAGTTTCCCAGCGGCCTCTTTCAATTTTTTAATATAACCTCCTTTGAGGTTTCCCGAGGTCTGGGCGACATGAAAAATGTCGGCCACGTGGGAGCCCGCTAAGACGCGGAGTTCCTCGGCCCCCATCCTTTCTATGTCGCCCTCCCTCGGGTCGACTGGATCTGTAGCATCCTCGGAGGTGCCGCTATCCCTTTGACGGGCGCTCTGCATGCGCTCAATTTCCTCGCAGAGGGCGATGCTGCGGGAAAGTATATCCGCCGACTCGCCCTCTCTGCGGGACGTCGGCGACGCTGCGCCACTACTAGTTGCCGCAACTGCGGCGTCTTTTTGACATGTCGTGGCTGCGGCCTCATTTTGTAATGCCGCGCCATCGGTTTCCACTGCAGGATCGGCTTGCGAGTGGACCTTCGGCGCGGCGCCCTTAGCTTTTGCGGCGCCTTTGGACCCCGCACGGGTGGCCTCCAGCGTCGCCCCTGTAGTTATAGCCGCTACGGAGGTGACCCCCGCAGATTCGTCCTGCGGGCGGACCCCTGGCGCGGCGCCTACCGATACGGCTCTCACCGCACCTCTGCCGCGCCCGGCGATGCTCCTGCTCCGCCGGGTCACAGCGACCTTCGTTGCCGATTCATCGGCGTCTGTAGCGTCCTGGTACGGACCGCGGGAGCGAACGCGGGACTTTTTACGGACCGCGCTCGCTCCCCTAGGGGGTCGGGGCTCGGGGTCCGCCATCAGCGGTGCCCCATGGGCCCCTTACCCGCTGCGAGACCAAATGGGGACAAAAACAAACAATAAAACCGAAAACAACGCCTAACCAACCAAGATCAAGCGACTTAACCGTAAAACAATGCCGAGTCTTTTTCGTGTGGAGCAGAACCACCCTAATCCAAAAACGAGCCGAGTCTTTTTCGAATAAGAAGGTAACAATAAACCAATAAACGAAGCCAAGTCAATATGTTTTACAGAAACGAACGAACTGATAAACAAGCCGAGATCGATGGAAAAAACCCAAGAATAACAAAGCATGCGTCACCTATAGCACTCACGAGCGCGAGCGGCGTGGACACGACCTTCCTCTACGAGTCCGGGCGCGCCACTCGTACTTGTGACTTCAGTGTCAAAACTCCAGGAGCCCGGGGTTCTTAAGATTATTGACTCTACTTAGAAGTTTCAGGTGACCAAAGGGCTGCTGTATTTAGAGCAACGTAATAAACTTTTCCAACTGACGGCGATTTGAGACTCACGTATAAATTATGGCCAAATAGAATAGAATATAATAATATTTAATAATCTAGCATATACATGCTAGAGTGTGAAGCTTGATAACTTTTTCTCTGTAAGAATTACGAGAAAAACATTTCAGGGCTTTTTTTAGACAATTTTTATTATTTTTTTTTATTGCAGGAGTTTAGCAGACAGGCAGACAGCCCACTTGATGGAAAGCGGTTACCATCGCCTATAGACATTTGGAACACCAAAGGTGCTACAAATGCGCTACTGCTCTTTTAAGGGAAACTGGAACTTGGTCACTAATGCCGGAACGCAACTCGAGGTTGTTATGGCGACATATTTTAGACCAGGGGTGGTAGCCATCCAGTCGGGCAAATGCCCTACCACCTGGCTGTGGGTTGTTGTGTCGCCTCTTACGACAGGCCGCCCGGCCGCAGGAAATTGTATTCTTTCTCCGTTCCTGCACGGATAAAATAAATTAAATTTCCTATAAAAATATGCCCATAGGAAATATGAAAAAAAAATTGAACTTTTATGGGGTAAAAACGAAAAAAAAAACAGTTTTGTTCCTGCAATTTAGTGGATGGATGCAGAAGTCGTGGAAGGCCACGACACACTTTCCATGATCAAATTGATCGTGTACTAGCAGAAGGTGATGTCAGGAGCCTTAAGAACAGACTGTGTTATGAATGTCAAAGAGGCAAGTGAGGTGTGCAACAATAAGCCTAAATGGCACTCTGTGGTACGTGCCTACCCCGCAAGGGAACTGGCGTGAAGTTATGTATGTATGTATGTATGTAATTTATATGGGACAACGAAAAATTGCTTCGCGCCGCGTAGAGTTGATATATCGAGCTGCGCTTTGAGCAGGATTTTTATTATACCTAATAGTAAATTTTGATATAATAGAATTTTAAAAGTCACCCTAATATATATATTAGAAGCGTATAAGACGTAAAAAATGTGTTAAATTGTCTTTATATGAAATACAATAAAATACTATTATCGAGACATAGTCAAACGTCTGGTGGATGTCTCACGTGACCAAAAGACTGGTGTATACCTCGGACAACGCGTCAGCATTGCCATTCAGAGAGGCAATGTGGCCAGTGTTTTGGGCACGTTTCCGACTGACAGCGGTCTAGAACTAGATTTTATACTTTAATTTTAATTTGTATATATAGTTTAATTTATTTATAATTTAGTTTATTTTTAATTACCTATATAATAGTATTTTTAAGATAGTTTAGTTTATAATTTTATTTTATTTTACAACTGGTATAAAAAATTGAATAAAATAAAAAGTTTGAAATACAATGGATGACTTATTCTGAAACAGTAGATTGAAAATGTGAGCTGTATAGCAATAAATTAAAATATTAAAATCCAAACTATCACCTCATAGGCTTATAACATCAATTAGTAAAGCATTCGAAATCAGGATTAACAAGATATTTAAGGATCCATAATTATGGTCATAGATCATAAAGTTTATGATGCGCGTCTTTTATGTCCAACTCCTTTATAGGCTACCGGCGACCATGTTGTTAAAAAAAATGTAATCTATGGTCAAACGTTTATCGATTTTGGCTTCTCAAATAATCTATATTGTGTCAGTATTTGATTTTTTTTTTGTTTATTTTAATAATATAAATACTACCGG
This sequence comes from Dendrolimus kikuchii, assembly GCA_019925095.2. Lineage (NCBI taxonomy): Eukaryota > Metazoa > Arthropoda > Insecta > Lepidoptera > Lasiocampidae > Dendrolimus > Dendrolimus kikuchii. Next base: position 4,403,605 of record CM034415.1, read on the forward strand.
TATTTGAAAGTTAATAACATTTTATAATTACTCATAACATTTATATTTAAGAATATAGTAATAAATATTCTTTAATAATATAATTATGATTACTTTATTCAAAGTTGAAAAATGTTAAAAACAAAACGCAATGCAAATTAAACATAAATATGGAGTTTGTTTAAATATGGTTCAAATTTTCTAGAATGATCTATTTTATGTTAAGAAATGCAAATGACGTAACCTAATAGTAAGTTAGTAACTATTTCCAGAATTTTGTTACTTCAGGTAATAAACCTACTATTGCATTCACCGTGTTGCATATTCAGGAAAAGAAAAATATATAAAATAGTACTCAACCTGTTTAGTAGAAGAAAATCCAAGATGACGGATATCTCAATGTCGATAAAACAGGATACCGCTGAAAGTTTATCGACCCTTCACCCAACAATCGCTATTTACAAGCATTATACATTATTATTTCACGTACCAGTAAAGAAGTAAACCAAAAAATATTGTTTAACCCAAAAAACATAAATCACAATCTTACAAACAAATAAAAAGTGTCATACCCGCATTTGATAACAGTGAAAATAGTCTGTGTGATATTTGAACGTGCTAAAATGACTAATAAAAGGGTTTGCATATTATTTTTCAAATAAATAGCTATAATATCACACATTTGGTGGAACAATGACGTAACTTGTAATTTTATAAAAAATTAACTATGTCAAAACAGATTTAACATAGGCATTTAGAGGAATATCACAGTATTGCATCTTGAATATATATCTATTATAATCATAACTCTACCACTATGCTCCAATATCATTAAAAAAAATTAAAAAAAGAACATTAATTGGTCTCCGGTAAAAAAATAAAAACCGGTAATTAAGTCAATGTTCTACCTATATGTGTGTCTTCATCTATATGTCTTTGTGTATATAATTAAAATCACTGTATCGATTACAGTCCGTGTTAGCAAAAAAAAAAAAAATTTTTTGACGCCCCAAGCCAAAATTGATGGCAACTTTTTCAGATTAGGTGCAGTAACAAAATACAAGACAATGTTTGTCTATGCAATATATATTTTCACATGACAAAATGACTATTATGGAGGAATTGATTATTTATATAGTTTGCCGCAGGTTAAAAGTATTTGTTCGTTATTAAAGACAACTTAAACAAAATACGTTTTTCAAACATTTGACGGTTAACTGACAGCACATATCCGCCATTTTGATTAAAGCCGCTGCAAACACTTTTCAGTGTAGGAAAAGTAAAACCCAAGACCAAATTGCTGACTTTCCCAGCAAAGGTTAGGTAAAAAGAACATTCAAACGTCTTCGTGTAAAACTAGATGAAGCAAAGGGTGTATGTTAGATCGTGATAGGTGGAATCTATAGTTTCTGCATACTAGAATGGATAAAGGCGTGATGTTATGCATATAAATTTTAAAAAAAGTAACTGACCTCCTATCGCATTTACAGTGGGAAATCGTGAACGGCCTAAAGTTGAAATAACCGTATTTCCGTTTAAACATTCCAATATTTCTTCTGCAGCTATCATGAGCCCTACAGCATCTATCTTCTCGCCTACTGGAACCCAGTTCTGTGTAATCATCCGCCAGTTGACCAGCGCCACACCATTTCGTGCCTGGCATTATGAAGCTCTCTCGTAGTGACCTTCGCGACCTGCCCAGTCGAAAATTATTGTTTGTAAACCCCTTCCATTATTTGTGATCCTAGTACTTGTCAAATTATAATAACAGCCCATGAACGTCTCATTACTCGGCTTGGGTCTCCCGCTATTGGGGAATGGACAGTATACCCACCACGCTTGTCCAATGCAGCTTGGCAGGTTTGATAAATCGGTTATCTCCATGTGCAGGTTTCATCACGATGTTTTCCTTCACCACTGTTAGTTAACACGTGGTAATATGCACATTAGGTAACAAAACTGCCTAAGTGGTACATGCGTTCCAGCCAGGGTTAGAACGCGTGCCCTTTGAGTTTGAGTGTATCATGACTATAAGTCTTGTCACATTTGACCTTGATCTGAAGCAAGTAAACAGGTAGGTGGCCCACTTTATTAAAAGTGGTCAGTCAACGCGCCTATAGATTTCTGCAACACCAGGAGCATTGCCAACGAATTAGTACAGTCCTTCTTAATTAATTCAAATCGCAGCGCAATGAGAAAACCTAGGCGGAAAATTCCCTCCAAGTTTTTTTTGTATGCCGAAATAATATTCTATAAGTATGGTAGCTTAATAAAATAAGTCGGAAATCCCACAAACCACCACATCAAAAATCCCCCGTTGTAGAGAAGTAAGCAGAGAAACATAGCCTCGACGTAGACTAAGCGATTCTAAACCATCTGTTAGTACAGTTATGGTGGTAAACAATAAACAAACAATACAACGTCGCACGTTGTGATGCTGGATAGAGTCGATCTGGTAAGCAGGCACTCCAACCCATAGATGTGAACTGTACACCACATGCTATAATGCAAAGTGCAAGACGATGGTGATATCATTATGTAGGTATTATATACAAAAAATAAACGTAACTATCGGGCAGATAATTGATTTTTGAACAACTTATTAGTACCGAGACCCAAAGAAAAATGGTTTCCATCGCAAAGGAATTTTGTAGAATGTAGATGCATTGAAGAAAAGAACCCACTTCACATGAAGGAGTAATGATGATTCCCAAACAGGCATGATATAGAGATGTTTTTGAAATGTGCTTTTAAAGCGAAGAGCTGCGATACAGCCTAAATTTACTTCTCAACATTTCCGCAATGATTAAAGCGTTGTCAAATTGTTCTCAGTAAATCAGTAGCTAAGTAGTTTGTTTGTATATTTTTTGTTTCTTTTTTCCAATCTTAAATGTGTAGGTATTTGACAGTTAAAGCAATATAGATATTTTTATCATCATATAAAACGTCACAGCCTCCTTTATTTTATATGGATGTATTTGTGACGTCATGATTATAACGAATCGAGTAGTTTATACCTAAGAGCTTAACGGAAGTTCAGCAGCTTTATGCTGAGACTGATGGCCCTTTTAGGATAAGATTATATTACTTTACTTTTAAAATTTGTTAACAATTTTACCTACACTATCCAATGTAATTTGTCCTGAATAAAATGATTTTCTTTCTTTCTTTATTGATTGAACAGTAATTAAACTTATGTAAATGACGAATTTTTAAAAGGAAATTGTTAGTAAAATATTAAAACATACGCTCTCTTTTATGTATATTGTTTTAGAATTTATTTAAAATGTCACCAATATCCAATTGTACATAGTACATCGAAAAACAATGTAACGAATGGCAATCATCCAGTAAAACAACATTAATCTGAAAAGTTCCTAAAGTCTAGACAACTAGATGGCGCCACTTTTTTGTTTTTTAATTGTTTTAATGCTAAATCAATTAAAAATGTAAATAAAACTTGTTAAAACTTTTTTAGTATGTAATAATTAAATACATCAAACTAGTTCATTTTTACGTTTTAATAGCAACGCAGTGATAAATGGATAAAGAAAATGTAAAGAAATGGACGATGTTTATGAATAAAATACGTGCAACGACATTTTTTGTTATATGTGTATATCTCTGTCTGTAGCTTTCTTTTCTGACGGGAATTATTATGAAAAGATTTACATCGAAAATTTTAAACCAAATTTTGATAATTAAATCGAAAAATAAGGTCATTGTTAATATCACATAAAATATCATAACGTTTCCCGACAAAAACTGTTGATGATGATAATTTTGATCATTAACACAAGACTAAAATTATTTAAATAAAATCACTCAAAATCTTAAAATATTTACCTAGTTACCGAATTCTCATCCAACATATCCTTATTTTGTAACAAAAACTTCATTTCTTCATGCTTTTCCAGACATTGCATTTTTAATTTGTCATAATCAAGCCAACTAGCGACATCTCTTGGCAGCTGCTCGTTATTTTTCAGCAACCGATAACTAACATTCCTATAATGTCGGTAAAACAGTTCTTCTTTAAAATTATGGGTCTTTTTCTCCAAAAGTCTAGACGTTTCTTCATCTAAAGCTAGTTTTAGCTCTTTTCGCAATACTCTAAGGAAATTTCTAGCTGATTTGGATTGAGTTATGTATTCACAATCTTGGATTTCGCCTGTCGGTGAGTAAATTACTTGGACAAGATGGCGGCCGTCTGTCAGCTGGCGTAGTTTTAGGCCCGATCTGGAACAAGGATAAAGCTTTAAATTTCCCAATAAACTCGAGTTTGATGGGACGCTATTAAAATTTCTAAAATAACATGTATACGTAAATATTTATAGGTTATGAAGTAAAATGTCATTCGTTGCCTCAAATGCATTTCGCACACTACCGTGTCCTTTGCTAGGGATTAGACCAAAGCGATGAGATGTGAGCCACGAATAGCTACCAGAGTCCTTTGCCGGCTTGTGTGGAGACTCAACTAATCAATACTCCACTAAAACCACCCTCCTCCCATGTGCCCCGCGCTCATGGTAGGAAAAGCGTGAGACTTAGAACGTAGTTACGCCCACGCTGATCCTAGCGCATCAGTGCTTGAGAGTGCCCCGGGAATCAGGGCAAACTCACTTCGTCAACAGGGGTGAAGACTTCTCCACTCCCTAGATGCTGGAGGGCAATGTGGTACACAGAATGTGATAATACTCGGCAAGCACTCTATCGAATTGTATTCGAATAGATACAAGTTGTTACACGAGAATTTATTTTAATTTTGAAGTAACAAAGTATTTTATTGTTGGTTTTATTAAAACTTATTTATTTTACTAATTAAATATTACATAAGTAGAATTAGTTTTATTAATTATTATTATTTTTTAATAAAAAAATTGTGTCGTTTTGGTCTTACGCCAAAAGGAAGGTCTGCACTGAAAATCAGCGTTGTGTCGGATATAATTCCGGCACGGCAATATGCTGAGTGCAAACCTTGTTACAAATTCTCGAAAGATGCTCTGTGTATAATAATGTATAAGAAATGTAATTACGTCGCTATTTCTTCAAATTAAGTTTTTCTTTCCTTCTTTACGTAATAATCAATTGAAGAACAATACAAAAATAATCTAACACTAATGTTTTTGTGATAACTCCTTTACAGTGCAGGCTATCAAACTATGAAATGCGCTGCCTCTTACTGTCAGCGAGGCCAAAACATTGCCTATATTTAAGAACTTTCTCAGAAAACACAATTTTTCTTTAAATAATTATGCCTAATTCTTATACTATTAACTAATAAAAATATACCTATATCTTATAAATATGTTTGTTTGTATTTCCATAATATTATAAAGAGGTAAAGTTTGTGAGTTTGTGACGTTGTAGGGGGTAATCTCTGGATCTACTAAACCGATTTTAAAGATTATTTTACTGTTCGAAAGCTACGTTAACAGGGAGTGTCGTAGGCTATATAACATGACGCTATATACTACGGGGGCGGGACAGAGCGCGGGTGAAACCGCGACGGGCCGCTAGTAATTTATAAAGTAGTTAAAGTATGTGTATTTAACTTATAAAATAGTAGAAGTATAACATTATGTATTTAAGTTATTTACAATCTAATGCACAGCACCACCTAGATTGCTAGATTAGTTTGAAATATACTTTAAGTTTGGTTGCCTGGAAGAGATTGCTTTGAGCGATAGGGCCGCCTATTGTTTTTACCCTGACTATATTGTAATAGTATATTTTTCTATTTTTTTTTTATTTAGCGAGCAATTAAGTGTTATCTACCTATCTGTCTAAAAATTACATTCTCCCAGTAAACAACAAAATCGAAAAACTCGTACTTTTTCTTAAATTATCTGGCTTCATAACAAATACTTTAAAACTATGCCTTATTTTTATCCTCATCACTTCATTTGTCATGGTCTAGCTTCAGCCAAATTGTAGGTAGTTGACTGATGCCAGACTACGAAGCTCCTGTGGCCAAACGATAAGACACATTAATAAACATAAAAAAATTCAGATAAACAGCCAATTCTTGCTTATAGTCGATCAATATTTTCAAAGGGCGAAAACAGACAATAGATTATTGTTCCCCAGCTGCAAATTGTCACTGCAGAAAAATTCAAATCACATATCGGTAAAGGTTTATAACAAACTTCCCGAAGATTTTAATTATCTGTACACAAATCTTTTCAAACAAAGACTAGGGATTTTTGGCGGGAACTGAAAGGAGATGTTGTGCTGTGCAGTTTTATTAAAAATGAACAATAATTGTATGATATTGATAGTTTTTGAGTAGTAACTATGTGTTTTTGTGAGAAATGTGAAGTGTGTAGTCAAATGTGGCCTTTCGAGTTTTCACAAGAACCCTGTTATACGGCGTCGATGGTAGCCTGCGATACACTTGCGCCTGGATTAAAGGTCTAGTTGCTAAACCATAAACTAAAAAAAAACAAAGACTACATAAATGGCTGTTGGATAAATGTTTTTACTCCCTGAACGAATTTTTAGGGTAATTTTTTGACAAGTTGCATATGAATGACATTAATCTATATATATATATTTTCTGTTCTTGTTAATTTAGTAATAATAATTATTATTGTGATAATGTGTTTTATCAAAAACACATCTTAAAGAACATTTGCACGCCTCATAGACAAAACGTGTGAATCTAATATTCTAATGTCACCTGAAATTTATATACTATGTTTTAAGCAAATAAATGAATTTGAATTTAAAACAATTGTTCATTTTCAACCAAGTAAGATACGCATGTTTTATTGTAATTAAAAATACGCGGCTAAAATTCACCTTTATTGATTTTTCAGTTACCACAATAGCAAGCAGAGAAACTAAGTCCATAGAGCCTTGTCAGATTAATTAATTATATTATTAGAATAGAAAGTCGTGGTAGCGTAATGGCTAGCGCATGCGTCCCACGTTCAAAGGGTGCGGGTTCGAATCCTGGCCGGAACGCATGCATCACTTAGGCATTTTTTTAACCTTTTTTTATTGCAGGAGATCAGCAGACAGGCAGACGGCCCACTTGATGGAAAGCGGTTACCCTCGCCTATGGACATTTGCAACAGCAAAGTAGCTACAAATGCGCTGCTGCTCTCTTAAGGGAAACCTAGAACCTGGTCACTAATGCCGGAACACAAATTAAGGTTGTTATGGCGACATACTTTAGACCAGGGGTGGTAGCCATCCAGTCGGGCAAATACCCTACCACCTGGCTGTGGGTTGTTAAGTCGCCTCTTACGAAAGGCCGCCCGGCCGCAGGAAATTGTATTCTTTCTCCGTTCCTGCACGGATACCATACGGACCTAATGTGCATATTGTTACAATTACCACGTGCTAACAATGGTGAAGGAAAACATCGTGAGGAAACCTGCATATCGAGATAACCGATGTGTCAAACCTGCCAAATCGCCTTGGACAAGCGTAGCGGGTATACTGTCTGCTCCCCTATAGTGGGAGGCCCGAGCTCAGCAATGGGGCATTTATGGGCTGTTATTATCAGTATTATTAGAACAGTTTGTAAAAAATATACATATTGTCTGCGATAAACAGAACTTTTTCAATCATTACAACCTCATTTCATTACTTCATAATATTATTACAAATCACACATGTCACTCGTCTTACATACGTCTAACATAAATATTAATCATAAATAATATATATAAATTATAAACATAAAAAACTGTAAAATACAAAATATACATGTGAAATCAACACAGACTTTTATATTAATATATTAATAAAACACATATAATAATTGATTAATTTTGTGAAATATAAGCTCTAACAAATTCCATGCTATATTCTCGTTTCAGACTATAATGTTTATTAACTTGCATCTAAACAAACATTTCATTTTTAAAAATGACATTAATTAATTTGTCTAATAAAACGTAATCGAAAAACGCCTCAATCGTGTCTATGGTATCTCGTGCTCATAAAAATATATAATTAAAACCATAAACCCAAACTAAACATCGTTAGAACAGCTTTCACTCGTTCACTTATTTATCTAAGTACTTTTGATTCGTTGAATGTCTCCTGCTACTTAATCTTATCCTAAATAAGTAAAACTCACATTAAAAATCGAATACAATTATTAGATATAGTGATGAGCATACCATCTCTATGTTTTATTTTTGAACTTTTTTTTTATCAAATTTGTACGGTTACAGTTATATCTATTTATGCTACTATTGGCCAACGCCCAGAAATAACCCACAGCCAGGTGGAAGGGTATTTGATGGCTTCCACTCCTGGTCCAGGTGACCAGGTATCAGTCCCCCTTTCGAGAGCGGTAGCACCTATGGTGTTGCAAATGTCCATAGGCGATGTAATCGCCTTGCATTAGATGGGCCGTTTGCCTGTCTGCTGAACTCATGCAATACAAAAATTATTTCTAAGTGATAATCATTCGAGATTTTAGTGGTCACTTAAGAATTTTAATATTATTTATTATAAACCTCAGATAGTAGGAGTAGAATTCGCCACAAAGACAGGCAAGGGAATCTTAGTCCATACAGCCAATTCTGATGTATAAGTCTGCGCTATATAGGTAGTGCAGTTGAATTGTAGGCTACAACTGACGCCATTCAACAGAGTTCTTGTGAAAACAGGTCATATTTGACTACATAATTCACATTTCTCACAAAAACACATAATTATCAGTTGGCACCAACACAATTGGTAACCTGAAAAAAAATCAGGGGGCCTAATTCAGAACAGCAGATTCAATACAAATTTAAATTTTTTTGTCTGTCTGTTAGATCATCACGCAAAACCACTTGAAACTCGACGAAGGGCTAGCTTATATCCCGGGAAATCTTTTCAGTGGTATAGACGAAAATAGCGAAAAAGATGGCGCTGCGATCACATCTCTTTTTGGAAACTACAGAACGTATATGAATGAAACTCGACATAGTGCTGGCTTATATCCCGAGTTAATACATAGAATACATTATATCCCGACAAATTACGTCATTTTCTTTGAATGGACGGATTAGCAAAATAGATGGCGCTGCAATTCACTGATAAATACCTACATGGTCATAAACAGCATGTCATTCATTGTATTACTTCAAATCAGGTTGGCTTCGACGCACCTCTTTGTTTTATTGGGTAGTTGTCTAAACTATATGGACTTAGTTTCTTTCTTATTATTGTACGTAAAATCCGCATTGAGTTTTAATATAAGTAATATAAAGTACTACCTAGGATTTGAGACGCAGCGTAACTTTTTTAATTTTTTTATTGTATGAGTTTAGCAGACAGGCAGACGGCCCACTTAATGGAAAGCGGTTACCACCGTCTATGGACATTTGCAACACCCAAAGTGCTACAAATGCACTGCTGCTCTCTTAAGGGAGACTGGAACCTGGTCACTAATGCCGGAACACAACTCAAGGTTGTTATGGCGGCATACTCTAAACCAGGGGTGGTAGCCATCCAGTCGGGCAAATGCCCTACCACCTGGCTGTGGGTTGTTTTATCGCCTCTTACGACAGGCCGCCCGGCCGCAGGAAATTGTATTTTTTCTCTGTTCCTGCACGGATACTTCCAAAATAAAGTATTGAAAGGCATTCGACCTCCATCGGGACCTAAAAGTGGAGTTTGTCACCAGCATTATTAAGAAATACGCAGAAGCCCACGAGCATAGGCATCATGTGAATGTCGAAGCGATCCAGCTCTTCGACAAAACGGACATAATGAGAAGGCTCAAAGGACACAACCATTTGAACTAGTGCTATAAACAGAACAAAAGTGTAGTATAATGTGCTAGCTATAATATTCTTTGTCTGTTCCTGCACGGATAAACTCTACAACTAACTATAACTACATACATACATACATACATAGCTTCACGCCAGTTCCTTTGCGGGGTAGGCACGAACAACAGAGTGCCATTTAGGCTTATTCTTACACACCTCACTTGCCTCTTTGACATTCATAACTCTTGTCATGCACACTCGTCTGTTCTTAAGGCTCCTGACATCACCTTCTGCTAGTACACGATCAATTTGATCATTTAAGGTGTGTCGTGGCCTTCCACGACTAACTATAACTGTAGTAGAAAATAAAACTGTACAACACAAGATCATTCTTCAGTCCCCACCAAAATCTCTTCTAAGGGCTTACTCTCAAACGACTTTAGGGCGTCATTTGTTTTTGTTTTCGAAATTATTTTGCTCGGTTTTTCATATTTAAATGCATTTTCCATTCCATTGTTATTTCATTTTTATTATTACAACTTACATTTTTCTGTTTCTTACATACATACAAACATAACTTCACGCCAGTTCCGTTGCGGGGTAGGCACGAACAACAGAGCGCCATTTAGGCTTATTCTTACACACCTCACTTGCTTCTTTGACATTCATAGCTCTCGTCATGCACGCTCGTCTGTTCTTAAGGCCCCTGACATCACCTTCTGCTAGTACACGATCAATTTGATCATGGAAGGTGTGTCGTAGCCTTCCACGACTTCTGCATCCATCCACTTTTGCATTGTATATCTGTTTAGTCATTCTTTCATCATGCATTCTTTCCACATGCCCGAACCACCGGAGCATTCCTTTCCTTACCTACCACGGCATGCCAAACCGGTGCGCGCAGGCGGCGAAACGGGGAGCACAAGGACATGACACGCAGATGATCGCAGATGATACGCGTATGACACTCGGATGCTAAATCCGTTATGCATGATACGTTCTAGTGGGCATAGTTGACTGTATCGTACTTTTTACCGAGCCTGATACGTTCACAGCATGGTCATGGTGTGGTCCGGTGTAGTGGGTAGAAACCTTAACGCCGGGAGTTTTTTGGCGGGAACTGAAAGGGGATGTTGTGCTGTGTAGTTTTATTTTCTAAAAATGTGTAAAATTACTCTAAAATGAACAATTTTTGTAGGATATTAATAGTTTTTGTGTAGTAATTATGTGTTTTTGCGAGAAATATGAACTATATAGCCAAATGTGGCCCTTCGAGTTTTCACAAGAACTCCATTGAATGGTGTCGATTGTAGCCTACAATACAATGGTGCCTGGCTTAAAGACCTAGTTGCCAAGCCTTAAACATAAAAAAAACCTTAACGCCTCTGAACCGTTGGCTACAGATACTATATCTATATATACATATAATAAAATTGTAGAGCTAATATTTCGGTACAATGAAAAAAAATGCTAAAAACAGAGTCAGGGGGATGTAAGAAGTGAAATAGAGCTAATTTAGATTTTTTTCAAATTTTTGTTTCTCTGTTTGTCTGTTTGTTTGTACCTCATCTCCGAAACGACTGGACCGATTTAAATGAAATTTTGTATGGTGGTAGCTTATATCCCTGGTTAATATATAGGATACTTTTGATCCCGAAAAATTAAAGAGTTCCCGTGGGATAGTTAAAAAAGCTTGAATTACTTAAACAGCTTATTATACAACTTATGCACCTAATTAAGTATTAATATTGCCGGTATCATCATACAAGAAAAAAAATTATACGTTAAAAAACAATTAGGCTATATATCATCACGCTAAGACCAATAGGAGCGGAGCACCAATGAAGAATATTTTAAAATCGGGAGGGCTTTTTAAACTTTTTTTTCACTATTCCACGCGGACGAAGTCGCGGGCAGAAGATAGTAATATATATATATATATATATTGTACAGTACTATAAAAACAACTATACTGCTAATATTAGATGCATCAACAAAGTTAAATCAACTTGATGGAAAGTCATACAGCTGAAAGAATACGAAGTTACTCGATGTGTATATATTCTTTGTAAATTCTTGACTGTGAATAAAATTATCTTATAATAGATTGTATAGTATATATATATATATATATATATATATATATATATATATATATTAATTTTATTGTATATATATATTATACTTAGATTGGCTTGAAGTTAGTTATTATTTAGTTTTGTCCTGTGCTGTTATGGTTTGTTGTAAATATTATGTTTATTGTAGTGTATTAGATTGGCAGAATTTTCTTTTTCTTTTTAATTTACCGGCCAAAATTCCTTTTTATATCACCTGACTTTTCTATGTACTCGACATTGGCAAAATCAATGCATAAATGGCATTGCAGCCATCACCTTAAAAAAAAAGTTACTCGATGACGTCGAATGCATCAAGTTCATTTTATATGAATCAACATTCGTCTAAATTGAAAGAAAGAACTGACCGTCTAATATGGGATCAATACTGATATTAGACGGATCAACCATACTAAAAGGAGGACTGCGTAGGACTGCATTAAGTCACAAAAATATACCAATAATCTATATATTAATACGTGAAGCAAAAACACAGAGAAACCTTTGTACTCCTTTTTACGAAAATTGCGCGGACGGAGGAGTATGAAATTTCGCACACTTATAGTTTATATAGAGAAGGAGTGCAGAATGCTCATTTTTTTTTAAATTATGCATAAAAAATACATTAAATCAATAAAAAACATTACACACATTACTATGTATTTGACACACACACGCATATATACTCTTTTGTTTATTGTTAAAGTCAAATTAACAGTGTAGCCTTGGCGAAATCTGTGATTATAGAAGTTATAGTCTTTGACAATAGAGCCTTAATAACACGTCTCTTATTCAGGCTCCTGACATCACCTTCTGCTAGTACACGATCAATTTGATCATGGAAGGTGTGTCGTGGCCGTCCACGACTTCTGCATCCACCCACTTTTGCATTGTATATCTGTTTAGTCATTCTTTCCACATGCCCGAACCACTGGAGCATTCCTTTCCTTACCTTCACCCCGACACTCTCTTTCAGAGCAACTCTCTTTCTTACTTCGGTATTACGAACGCGGTCCGCGAGCGTCACTCCGCAGATTTTGCGCAGTGCTCGCATCACGACCGCGTTTACTTTACTTTCATGCTCTCTCTTCCATACCCAACTCTCGCTTCCATAGGTGAGCGTAGGTACTAGCACCGCGTTGTGTATGGCAAGCTGGGCCTTCTGGCTGAGGTTCTTAACGCCTAGAAGTTTACCTAACGCTCCATTCACACTATTCCCCAAATTCACTCTTCTTTCTATATCATCGGTGTACCTTCCATCCCTGCTAAAAGCACATCCCAGATATACAAACTCACTCACTTGCTCCAGCATAACATCATCGACCATTATCCTTGCATTCGTTCTGGTTTCTTCTCTTTCAAACACCATGACCTTTGTTTTCTTCGCATTGAAATGTAAGCCTCTCGCCTAACAGTCATCTTTCATCATTGTGACTAGTGTTTGCAGTTCTGATGGCGATTCGGCTAAAAGCCGGGCATCATCCTTATAAAGTCGCCTTAATAATGTTCACACTTATAATTTAAATCAATTATTATGGTGGTTGCGGACAGAGAGCACCCCCCTGACCCGCCCGCCGGAGCACATCTACACTCCGCGCCCCGCATACCGCCGACGCCCATAGCTGGCGCGATTAGCAACTAGGCGTCGGACGGAATGCGGGATATAGGAGGTTGAAAAAACCTGAAAAAACTACTACAATCGGAACAACTCTGAATTCAGCCACTCAGCCATTCATATATTGTACTCAACTCTCTTGCATACTTTGTTCTACTCATTAAATGTATATTTATAATTTAATAATAATCATACAGTCCATTATTACATCGAGTTTTAATTTCAAAACACAAGAAGCAACTGCCACCAATAATGGTCGAATTTCGACCACGGGCGACCACTAGTAACAATAAAAGTATATAATCGAATGCCTGCATCAATAAGAGAATTACCTCTCAATCACTTGTAAAGACAATTATTCTCATGGCTGGTTGAGGAATGTTTTTATCGGGTATCAAAATTATTTAGTTGGATCAAATGATTTTTTTTTTCAATTACCAACATGTGCTCATAACTCAATATATTACATACATACATAACTTCACGCCAGTTCCCTTGCGGGGTAGGCACGAACAACAGAGTGCCATTTAGGCTCAATATATTCAACAATTAATTATTATTAATCTATACTAATATTATAAAGCTGGAGAGTTTGTTTGTTTGTTTAAACGCGCTAATCTCAGGAACCGCTGGTCCGATTTGAAAAATTCTTTCAGTGTTGAATAGTACGTTTATCGAGGAAGGCTATAGGCTATATTAGGCTATATATAAGTCGTGGTAGCGTAATGGCTAGCGCACGCGTCCCAGACTCAGAGGGCGCGGGTTCGATCCTGGCCGGAACGCATGCACCTCTTAGTCAGTTTTCTGATCTAATGTGCATATTGTTACAATTACCATGTGCTAACAACGGTGAAGGAAAACATCGTGATGCAACCTGCACATCGACATAACCGATGTGTCAAACCTCCCAAGCCGCCTTGGACAAGCGTGGCGGGTATACTGTCTGTTCCCCCTATAATGGGAGGCCCGAGCTCAGCAGTGGGACATTAATGGGCTGATATTATTATTATATTATTATTATAAGCTATATTATATTTTCAAAAAATTAAGGATCCTTACTGAAAGTCCAATAATGTAACCCAAGGTGTAAAAAAATGACCCGAAAAAATCCTTACACGGCGTGCGCTGCGAAAACTATTGATTATAGAACAAAATAATGTATTACCACTTAGCAGAACATATAATTGTCTACAAAAAATATCGCGTAACCATATGTCTAACTATTGTAGTTATCTCACAATAAGTGTTTTCTTTTATTTTTTTAAATAATTAAAATGCCGTCGCCTCATAAACTCTTTATTCTGTATCTTGGTATTAATCCTTATCAAAATAAATTACTCCATATTCAAGACGAATTCAATACCTTTCTAGAAGTTTTTGAATCATTCAATTCGGACGTTTCATTCAAAAGATATCGCGATATTTAAAATGTAAGTATTAGCGTTGTAGTCAAATATACTAATATATTGTTTGATTGAACGCGCTAATTTCAGGAACTCCTGGTCTGATTTGGAAAATTCTTTCAGTGTTGGATAGCCCATTTATCGAGGAAGGCTATATGCTATATATCATCACGCTAAGACCAATAAGAGCGCAGCACTAATGAAGAATGTTTCAAAATCGGAGGGTTTTGAAAGCAAATTTCACGCGGACGATGTCGCGGGCACAGATAGTTATTAATAAAGTTGACATTCCTCAAATATATAATTGTATTAAACTTGTCACAAAGGTGATAAAATTGTGCAACAAATTGTAATCATCATACACGACTATTAAATAAAAATATATTGTTACGAGTCGCGAGACTCGAATTAAAATGCCGTTGGAATTATTAGAGAGTTTATTAGAACTATACAAACACGTAGAACACAGGTACAAATATAACCGAACATAACAAGTCCAAACGTAATGCAGAAAGTCGTAATTCAATAACACGTGCAAAGTCCGTCACTAAATAGATCACCGAATGTACACAAGTCTCGCCTTGAACGTGGTTCTCGCTCGACTGCCTTGTCCCTCAATCGAGGCATTGCTTTATACTGCACAGATGCAATATGTCTGCCCGGCCGCGTGACCGAATTTCCTAGAATCAGTTTGTACTTTAAATCCGACACACCTGGCTAATGACAGCTATAAAAGATTCATAATGGGTTGTTTTCTAATCACAAATTTTAAACACAAAGTAAACAAAAGAAGTCGAAATGCCGAAAGGTAATAAAATGTGTTTCTACAGGTATGAAGGTGTGAATTTGTCTTTGTCGGCGTCTAGGTCGTAACAATATGATATTTATAAACCATATTAGTTTTTAAGAAAATTTGTATGCCAGTAAATGGCGAAACATGTTTTCACCATGTCACAAGACCTTGTTATCCATGTCTCATACAAATAAAGATTTAATTTCAAAACAATTTGACTACAGATTTATAACTGCACGAATACGACGTTATTCAATGACGTTAAATGACACAAGTTTATGTATACGGATCACTTTGGTTGACTCATCCAAATTGAAACACAGAAATGAACCGTCTAATATAGGCTTAAGCAAAGAATTCAATCATAACACCAAGCCGTTAAAAAAAAGAAAAAAGCTATTCGAAAAACGAACAAGGCTTGAAATAAAGAAATCTATCACTCAAAAAAGTTTTTTTTCTAATAAGAATTAATGATGCATCGACATTAAATTACAAATATATTCATACCGTTAATATATAAGATAATAGTCCCTATTTTCCACATAATAAGGATCTTTATAGCTTAAAAATTAATTTATAAAATGTATATTGATACCTGGTACTAAATAATAAATGAATTTTGTAATAAATCTTTTTAGTTGTAATCTTTTAATGAATGGATAGCCTTAGTGTAGTATGTATGACGGAACGTTAACGTTTTTTAAATTTGTTAGCGGTCTCGAAGTTTAAAAACATGACTTTAATATTATAATCAATTACTTAAGTAATCTATAGCAATAAAGGAATCAACAATAACTCTTCTCTGATTTTTTAAAATATGGCTTCCCACATATTTGAAATACACACAAATTTCACAGCGGAGCAGAGGTATTATAGTATATATAATCTGTGCGTCTAATTCGCAAATGTCATCAATCGCCGCCATTAAAGTACAGTCGTGTACAAAGTACAAATTGGATTATAGACATATCAATTTGCGTGCGGAGTGCCAGTGTCATGTCGGAGTTGAGGGGTCCACCGAAGTGTATACAGGCGACTGGAAAAGTGTTAATTGTTGCAATGATTGAAAATCTGTCGTGGAAAAATACATAGACGGCACATGTTTTTGGAATTGGCCACCTACATATACAATATTTAAAAAGTAATTACAATATTTGAAAATGGAACACTTTGGCTGTAGATTAGAGGGGATGTTTTATCTGACTGTCACTTGTTTTTATATTTAGGCGTAATTTTAGATATTGCATATCTATATCACTATGATTTTAACTCGTGAAAATGTTCGTAGTAAGATTGTTTTACTGTTGTTGGAATCTCCAACAAACAGTTTTTATTTATTTGGTGTGGCATAGTAGTTAGTTACTGGCCGCCAAATATACTAAATGTTTGAATTTAGAACATACATGTTCTTTTGTTTTTTTTATCTGTATATTTTTCCCTCCATTATTATTAAAATCGTCGTTATATTCCGCACGTGCAGTTTTCATTTATAATTAAAATATTTACAGTCCACAACAAATTAATAGTTAAATAAGTGTTTACCAACTATTTAAAGTGTAATTAGACAGCTGAACAGAGTATCACTCAGCTTCAAACTGCTTTTGGCGATGAAGCACCATACAATACTACTATTATAGCAGGTTTGCAGAATTCAAATGCAGAATTCCACCGCTGTGAACAAAAAAAACATCGATGCTATGTACAGTATGGTCGAAACAGATAGTCATGTGACTACCATAAGATTCTTACCATATTCATACCAAAAGAATCTTTAGGCATAGGTATGAGCTAAATACAACCAATCTTACACAAACATTTTTGTGTGAAAAAGCTGTACGAAGCTAAAATTCATTTGAAATCTTATAAGTTTTACTTAAATTGAAAGTTAATACTAACGGGTAAAGAGAAATGTGTTTTATTTCGAAATAAATGAGGTTTAATTTTACGTGTTTATCTATTTCTAGTGTCACTTTCCTGTTTATATATTTTCAAATCCAACTATTCTAAAGAAGTTTCACTTCAACAAAACATGAAGTAGTACCACTAAAAAAAGGACCTCACGGAGACACCATCCAAACACTACGAATGAATATTCCGCACGACTGTACCATCAATAATAGTATTTCGCTACTTAAAAGTACGCCGTTCGCAAAACTAATGCGTTAAATGAACCGCGAATGGTCGGAACTATTAAAAGAATAACATTGGGGCTATATTTATAATGGAAACCGAATGTTTAATGTAGTGAAATAGAATAAGCAATGCGACACCACAATGTTAGTCACCAAAATTATTAAAGTACTGGAATTACTTCACTATTAGTGTTTTCTTGAGTTTTTTGCGGGAACTGAAAGGAGACGTTGTGCTGTGCAGTTTTATTTTCTAAAAATGTGTAATATTACTCTAAAATTAACAATAGTTGTAGGATATTGATAGTTTTTGAGTAGTAATTGTGTGTTTTGTGAGAAATGTGAACTGTATAGTCAAATGTGGCCTTTTGAGTTTTCACAAGAACTCCGTTGAATGGCGTTAGTTGTAGCCTACAATACAATTGCGCGACTATTATACGAAGACTTAAACATCAGAATTGGCTGTATGGACTAAAGATTCCTTTGCCTGCCTTTATGGCGAATACAACTACTACTACTAGTGTTTTCTTTATTTCCTAGCAATGAATTATTCAAATGACATTACTGCCATCTATACGTCGGACCAGTGAAACTTCTTGCTAATCTTTATTGCATTGGGACGCGTCTAGCCGCAGATTGCGGTAATTGTACTCAACTGCATCAATGAGTAGTTTAATCTTCTTTGTTCCATGCTCTCCTGGTAGTGCTGTATTATTTCACGATATCTTTTCTTGTTTATTTTTTTATCTATCTGATAGACTGTTTAAATATAAAATTGAAACTAAATATATTATGGCTATGGATACATATGTATGGCTGCCGGGGTTGAGATTTTGAAGCAACTTTGGAGCCATAGGAACGTGTGGTTTTTTTTTTCGAGGCAGGGGAAATACATTTCGTACACTATTGGGTCCTTTACTGGGATTAGACCAAAGCAATGAGAGTTATCCACTGAAGATAGAATAGATAACAGAGTCGATTGCCGGCATGTGTGGGGACTCAGCAAGGTGCGGTCCTCTCCGTGTGGAGAGGTAACCCATATGTTAATATGAGTAATATCCCACTAAAACCACCTTCCTCCCACGTGCCCCGCGCTCATGGTAGGAAGACACGTATAACACAGGTACAAATATAACCGAACACAACAAATCCAAACGCAATGCAGAAGGTCGTAATTCAATAAAATGCGCAAAGTCCATCACTAATAGAATCTTGAATGTACACACGTCTCGCTTTGATCGTGGTTCTCGTTCGGCTGCCTCATCTCCCCATCAGGTCATCGTTTTATAATACCTACAAATACAAATGTGCCCGTATCGTATTCGACGTAATTCGTAACACCTCGCTAATAATTCGGCCGCAAGCGGCCATAAACGAGTACGATAAAACAATGTTTGTAATGCTGTACTCTAGAAACGTATGCCAATAAATAAGTAAAGAAAAGAAGACGATCATAAAAGAAAACAAAATTAAAATTAAATAATTAAAATTAACAAGTTGGCGGTAGGCTAAATAAAACTTTAACAATATTCGTTGACACTTGACATCTTTGTCTTCCGTGATCACGGCTACTGAAAAGTGGCCGAAACGTCGGAAAAACCAAAATCAAATAAAATTACCGCGCTTAAAACCGTTAAAACGTAGTTTTATTATGTATACAAGTCGCGAAAACTTAAGAAAATATTATAGTATTACAATTAGTTCAAATGCCGACAGATAATAAAATGTGTTTTTACAGATATGCAGGTAGAATTTGTTTTTGTCGGAACCTAAGTTGTAACAATAGTGTAGTTTAATTTTAGTTTATATTCATTTATTTAGAACTTAGTTTATTTTTAATGATTTGTATGTAGCTGTATATTAAATTGTAGTATAATTAAATTAAAAAGGTTTTAGTCTGCTGTTCTAGAAAATTGTTACTTTTTGCTATTTAGTTTGAATGAAAGTTCTTAGAAAATCAAAAACTGAGCAAACTAGCAAGTTATTATTTTTATTATATCTTTTCAAAATAGTTTCCGTTCACATCAATATATCGCTGCATTCGATAGAACCACCGAGAAAAGCACTTTGCCCACTCATCCTTAGGGGTCTCTTCGATGGCCTTCTGGAACGCAGCCACTGCTTCCTTGGCGTCCATAAAATGTTTTCCTCGAAGTTTTTATTTTATTTTCGGGAATAAATAAAAATCGCAAGGTGCGAGGTCGGGGCTAAATGGCGGGTGACCCAGCAATTCCACGTCTGACGACGCCAAATAGTCGATCGTTCGCCCGGCGGTGTGCGAGGAGGCGTTGTCGTGGTGAAGGAGGATCCCACTGCGAGGTCGTTTCTCTCAAACTTTTTCCAAGACAAGTGGCAAACATTTCTTAGTATACCACTCTGCAGTAACTGACTTTTGATCTTCTAAAACAATTGTCGCATAATGACCGGTCCTTCCGAAGAATGAGGCCACCATATTTTTTCCTACACTTCGACCTCTCTTTAATTTAGTTGCCAACTTCTCGGAAGGAAACACCCACTGAGCAGATTGTCTTTTGGTTTCCGGATCATAGCAATAAATCCAGCTTTCGTCACCCGTAAGTATGTCGAACACAGCTTTTGAGTCACCTCAGTTAAATCTTTGTACCATTTCACGGCACCAATCAACACGACGGAGTTTTTGGGCCTCAGTCAAATAATGAGGTATCCACCGGGCACAAAGCTCCCTAACGGCTAAATGTTTGTGGAGGATTTTGTGCACTTGAGTCATACCGATGCCTAAACTTGTCCGAATCTGCTGATAGGTTACTCTTGGATCAGTCTCTATCATACACCGCACAATACTGATGTTATCTTCAGTCGTCGCCGTAGAAGGCCGTCCCTCACGCAGAGCATCGTTGAGATTGGTGCGACCACGTTTAAACTAATTAAACCAGTTATAAACAGTGGCCCGAGAAGGGGCTTCATCGTGAAAGGCCAATCGAAGTCTGTCATAACATTCTTGTTGACTTAAATGACATCGAAAGTCATAAAAAATCATAGTACGAAAATTTTCTCGCGTTAAATTCATACTGGCGTGACACAGACAAATTTCAATTTGCCGCCAAATCGTAAAACAAAAGACAAATGAACGAAATTAGTACTCAATAATATTAGCAAAGAGTTCTATTTTTAAAATTGAAACTTATTTTTTTATTATATTCTTTAAAAGTGGCCCGTTCTAAAAACTATCAGTGTAGCCCTACAAAATTGTATTCTTTCTCCGTTCGTGCACGGATAATAATATTTATTATATAATTTATATTTCAGTAGAAACTTGATTGATATAATATATTAATTTTGTGTTTTATATTTAAGAATATTAATTACTGTATGTTTCTCAAATAAATTAAATAAAATAAAAAAAGTGTAAATTAAATTCGACACACAAATCTGAGTAATATTCCAACTCAGTACTTAGGATAATTTAGTCCCTATAAATTACATAATTAAAGTGGGATAGACGAATATAGCCAAAAGATGGTGCGACGGTCTACTTTCCTCTATTTCTATGCCGCCGCCGTTGCAATTTACTACCAAATACATTGTCTTCATAGAGCGCGAACAAAGTTTTATTATGAGATGCTCGATAAACGTGGTATAGGATGCCTTACAGACCGATGGACTGATGACCGGTGGAGATATATGGCGCAGACTTCAGGAGGCCTACACCCAGCAGCTGACATTAACTGGCTGAAGAACATACTATGATTTAACCGTTCTGAACGCGGTATTTGATTTTTATTTCCTCATTTCGGAAACACCTTCTCACATACCCTTGCCATATACGAGGGCATATAAAACACTTGTTGTTTATGATTTAAATTTCATTTTTGATTTATTAGATTTTTTATTGTTATTATTTCTTTTTTGTTTTAGGTAACTTTTTTCTCGGTACCTTTGTTTCGTTGCTAATGTTTGTTTTGTTACCTAGCTGTTTTTTTTTTACTGGAAACAAGTTTATTGTTTATTTACTTTGCAGGAGCCATGATCACGGAAGCCAAAGATGTCAAATGTAAAACGTAAGTAGTTTTAATTATGTACATTTGTTGCTATACCTTAACAAAATACTTTCACTAATTTTAAAACCAAATTAAAAAGTATCTTGCTTAAAAAGGGATACTACACTATTAAAGAATATTTAAATGAGAAAAATTCATTTACATAGCAGCTCGCTCCAGCCTCTTATCTTCTGTATAACGTTTTTATCTTGCCAAACATATAAGGAATTTAAGAAGATATGTTGCAGTATAAATGTTTAGTAGGTCTTGTAATTATTATAATGATTAGAATATTTTTCTTTCCTTTTATTATGTCTTTGTTTTACTCAGTATGCACTATTTGCTACAACTCTATTAATTCTTCGAAAAGTAATTGTGTAACATACGTTTATATAAAATTTATTAAAAAAAAAGAGTTTGAGCTAGATAAATAAGAAAAACTAGCTTTTTTTAGCTACTACTTATAGACGTGTTGTTGGGAAGTTTCTTGCCGCTTCTTCTTGACAGCAATAACACGTTGCAAAGCGGTGTAATTAGAATAGGAAGTAAAATTAAATTTTAACTTATATTTATGATCTTCAACAAGTGTTCTCCAGTGGAACTTATTTTGAATAAAAACTTTTGAATATGAATAAGATGCTAGTTGTGAATAAAGCGCAATTTTAGCGTCCTACCTAACCAACGGTTCAGCAGCTAGCTTTTTGCTTTGGAAATATTTGTAATCATTTGTTGTAAGAATACGCAAAAAAAATAATCAATTTGTGTCATTGATCCTAAACTCTTCGGCCGTACGTGACACATTTGATGGAACCGTTCATAGATGCGTTGCAAGGTAATGAACCTCTAAGATCGGCGAAAGCTTAGTGTGGGATTCCCAAAGTGGTCGATATCGACCCTCTGGGGTCGAAATCGGTTTCCCAGGGTTCGACATAAACGAAAGCTGATTTTGGAGGTCAACGAGGTCTAAAAATCGACCCCTTATTAATTAACACAAGTTTATTTATTGAAAAAAAAAAACCAACAGCGCATATTAATAATACCAATAAACAAAAAAGTACTTATAATGTACTGGGCTAATAACAGGTTTTTCTGAGTTAAATTAAAAATGCAATAAATATATACATAAGTGAAATAAGTATATACTTACACACATACATATATACATATTAATAAATAATTAAAATAAAACTAAATAAAATACATTGATACATACATGTATATATTGTCAGCCTTAAGAACAGACGAGCGTGCATGACAAGAATTTTGAATGTCAAAGAAGCAAGTGAGGTGTGTAAGAATAAGTTTGAATGGCGCTCTATTGTTCGTGTCTACCCCGCAAGGGAACTGGCGTAAAGTTATGTATATATGTAATAACATTTAAACATAATAAAAAATATTGATATTAACTAAACATATTACTTATATATATTGTTATTTTTCGTATGATGTGGTATCTGTCCCAACAATTGACTTGAAGATTAAACTTTTGAATACAGGCTTAGAGTAACGAAACAAGTCAATATCACTCAATTTAGTGTTGTAAGTCTTAGCAATTCGAGTAAATATGCTATTGCTGGCATAATTTGTTCAATGAGACGGCGTATGCAGTAGAGGAGGATGACGTGTACGCCGAGTCGGCGTATTAAATCTAATTCTAGATAATATATCTTACTTGACTAAGCTCTTACATGAAACTTTCAAGATAATGTATAAGTCACAATGTACAAATGTGTGTTTTTTACAACCTAATTTTTTTTTATTGCAGGAGATCAGCAGACAGGCAGATGGCCCACTTCATGGATAGCAGTTCCCATCGCCTATAGACATTTGCAACACCAAAGTTGTTACAAATGCGCTACTGCTCTCTTAAGGGAAACTGGAACCTGGTAACTAATGCCGGAACACAAATCAAGGTTGTTATGGCGACATGCTTTAGACCAGGGGTTGTAGCCATCCAGTCGGGCAAATGCCCTACCACCTGGCGATGGGTTGTTAAGTCGCCTCTTACGACAGGCCGCCCGGCCGCAGGAAATTGTATTCTTTCTCCGTTCCTGCACGGATAAACTTACTTAAGTATTTCTACGTAATTTGTTTTAATAATTATTAATTACACTTGTTATTTACTAAATTTTATATCTATTTATTTTGTTAAATTTTAATGAGAAAATGATATTAAGATTAACTTAACCAACCGCAAAGCTTTTTAAAGTAATTTGGCTATGGGGGTCTGAGGTATCAGTTCATTTTGGAAAAGGGGTCTCTTGCCCAAAATAGTTTGGGAATCCCTGACAGACCATTAATAGAAAGACGGAGTCTCGAACTCTCAAAGTGAAGCTAAAGAATGCCGATCGCGTCCCAGTGCGTTACGAGAACTCAGTATCAAATCGAATTAGGATAAAGGTGGAACAATTTCCACTAGATACATTATTACCCACACAAACGCAAACCACGTGTATACTACATAAGTTAACGCACACAAGTTTGTAAAAAAATGCTTCACTTCGTTTTGCGCTTTGCGACATCCGTCCATCCCAGTGTGCAGTTGAAAACCAGCGTCAGGCACCCGTTGCTTGGCATTTGCTGAACTGCACCTATTTGGTACCATCACAAGATATAATTATTATTTTGCTTAATACGTAGTGTAATACTTACAACAACTGAGATGGGTTTATGGTAATAAAAGAACCGCAATTATTTTTTTTTATAGCAGGAGTTCAGCAGACAGGCAGACGGCCCACTTGATGGTAAGCGGTTACCATCGCCTATGGACATTTGCAACACCAAAGGTGCTACAAATGCGCTGCTGCTCTCTTAAGGGAGACTGGAACCTGGTCACTATTGCTGGAACACAACTCAAGGTTGTTAAGGCGACATACTGTAGACCAGGGGTGGTAGCCATCCAGTCAATGTTCGGTCGCCTCTTACGAGAGGCCGCCCGGCCGCAGGAAATTGTATTCTTTCTCCGTTCCTGCACGGATAAGTAGTCACTATACTCATAATCAGAGAACATTACGGCTTATATGCAATTCATATACTACACTATTATACTGAACATACATTTTTAGAACACTTCGCCATCCCTCCAACAATTTTACAGTATAAGAAACTTAAGCAAATTGGCACAACCAATAGCGGATTGAAGTCATTGATAAACTATTTAAATTAAAAAGGTTATGTGAATAACAAGAATTTGTTACCTTATTGTTTGCAATTTTTTTATATTTTATACAAGATATTATATAAAATATACATGTAATAAAATAAATCGAACACAGTAAAAATCTATCGCTTCAGCCATCATGAAAATAAAACGTAATGAATACAGTCTATATACACATTGATAGGTTTTAAATTATAATCTACACAAGTACCATATCATATTAGAGATAAATATTATTACATATAATTATGGTAAATTATAGAACACTATACAAAAAGGGCGCTAATCACAGAACAAAAAAAAAATATAACAAAAGTATTGTTTAATTAAGGAAATGGCCGATTGTATCGTTTAGAAATAAATGTTTGTAAATAACTTTGCCGTTCAGAAATAAGTGGGTACATAACAAACTTAATTAAGAAGCATTACTATGCAAGTAACTAAATGTAACATTAGTGTAATATTTTTATTATTATTTTTTCAATGTGTCTCGCTGTATTGTAATAACCAAATGTTCTTTTCTTTCTTTTAGTACTGTAAGCTCCATATATACTTTTATACGTCTAAGCTCCATATTTAATTACTTATTGCAAATGTAAATTAAACCCCAGACTTGAAATGCAAGAGCAGGCAATAAATGATTCTCATTGAAATTAAATACATACTTGAATTCAAAATCTATGTTCCCCAAGCTCTAATACTACAGGCCAAACTTATTCTCAACAAGATTAGCGCGCGTCCATTTGCGGCCGCCATCTTGTTTCAAACGTCAAACTTACAAAATGGATTCGAGCCGTCACTGACCTTAGGGAATAGAAGTATTTTTTAAATATATTTCAACAAATAAGCAGAAATTTAATTTGCATTGCTTGAATAAAAATATAAATTACTTAGATACACAAATTTTCTTTATTTCAATGTTTCGCCATTGTCTTTTCAAACGTATATTATTATGATATATGACTTTATTATAAATCATAACTCTATGGTTATGTGGATTGTTGAATGATTTTATTTGACTATAGCTATTTTAGAACTTCCTTTTCTTATCTTTTTTTAAAACTAGACATTGGAGTTTTTGGCGGGAATTGAAAGGGGATGTTGTGCTGTGTAGTTTTATTTTCTAAAAATGTGTAAAATCTCTCTAAAATGATCAATAGTTGTAGGATATTGATAGTTTTTGAGTATTAATTATGTGTTTTTGTGAGAAATGTGAACTGTATAGTCAAATGTGGCCTTTCGAGTTTTCACAATAACTCCGTTATACGGCGTCGATTGCAGCCTACAATACAATTGCGCCTGGCTTAATGGCCTCGTTGCCAAGCCATAAACACAAAAACAAAAAAAGTAGATATTCCGCCATTGCCTTGACAAGTTTATGTTTTGGAAATGACCTTACTATAACTTTTGTTATTATTCATATTGAGTTAATGAAAGTTTGTAGGCTTCTTTAAAAACTTTACAGAAGTATCGCATGCGGCACCGATGTATTGTCGATATTCCTCTAATACAAACGAAGCGCTTTGCATCTACCGTCATCATGCGCACCGCAAAAGAGTGGAACTCATTGCCGGAGTCTGTCTTTCCCGATATAAACTGGTTGTCTTAAAGTTCCGTGTGAATTGGTCTATCTTCTATATAAGTGTCCTTCATCTTAGATAGATAGATAACACTTTATTGTACACCATTACAAAAAAACTTACGAACTAGTATTAGTCTAGTTGGGTACAAAGGGCGGTCTTTCGCTAAAAAGCGATCTCTTCCAGACAACCCGTGGCAAGAATATTCTGATTAGGAGTGGCGACGGTGGTATACATAATTATTGTACGATTACTTACATTTTAATAATAAATATATAACTATACTAACTATATACAAATATACACATAAGTTATATACATATACAAGATATGGTGATAATATGCAACTATTTAAACATATAACTATATGCAATATAATATCTACTAATTATATAAAATTACATATCATTATATTGCAGATAGAATTTCCTGACTAAGTTCTTAAATGTTATTAGGGATTTTGCTTGTCTGACAGCAACAGGCAATGAATTCCAAAGTTGGACAGCCTTAACCGTGAAAGAATTATTGAAGAACGTTGTATTATGAATAGGAGTAATAAGTCTATGTTGACTGGAAGGGCGTAAATTGTGAGAGCAAGAAATAAATCTTAGATCATGTCTCCGCTCTACATCGGGCGTAGTAATCGTCAAACGCGAACCTATACTGCCATAAAATTTACACATTCACGTCAATATTGGACACAATTTTTGTTAACACCTTTTAATAATTAATGGTTTTAAGCGAAGCATTTCATTTGATTTTTATTTCGACGGTACGGCCACTTTTCAGTAGCCGTGATTACAGAAGACAAGTTTGTAAGTTATTATTTAGCCTACCCGCAACTTGTTCATTTTAATTTTTTTTTTTTTGTTTATGGTTATTATTTACTTTATGGGAGCCTAATCTACTTGCCACAGTTTCGTAAGAATGTTATATTACTGTTAAAATGTAGTTTTATGTGTACTGTTCGAGAAAATTTAAGAAAATACCACCTCTAAAATTTTAATCTGTGTACATAATTATGCTACTTGTAGTGACGGTGTAGAAATATCGGAGCTTTCTTTTAGTAGTACTCGCGCTTGACCGCGAATGCGTCTGATCTCTACGGAGGCACTAATTGGAGTGCGCACGCGATCACGCCTCGCGTGGTCTCGGATTATTCAACCCACTGTCGGGTAGACAAGTGCTTTGGATGAATGAATGAAAACTCTTTATTGTTCACCATAAACTTAAAATTAGATAATAGGGATGCGGACACATACACATCCTCATTAATATTACAAAAGCGAAAGTAACTCTGTCTGTGTGTTCCCTTTTCACGAAAACCTACTGGACCCATTTGGCTGAAACTCAGTATATATATATCCTTTTTTTTCGATGCCGAGAATGAAAATATGATACTTTTTATCCCGGAAAATGGGATAAGTTTGGGGATAGATTTATGTAAAGATTATCCCAGCATGTAGGATAGGTTTTTATTTTGTGATTTGCCATTTTCAACACTGGTTAATTTGGTCATTTTGGTCGATGTCTTCGATGCGGTTGGTGTAGTCAATGTGGTCAATGTGGTCGGTGTGGTCGATGTGATTGATGTGGTCGATGTGGTCGGTGTGGTCGGTGTGGTCGATGTGGTCGATGTGGTCGGTGTGGTCGATGTGATTGAGGTGGTCGGTGTGGTCGGTGTGGTCGATGTGGTCGATGTGGTCGGTGTGGTCGATGTGATTGATGTGGTCGGTGTGGTCGGTGTGGTCGGTGTGGTCGATGTGGTCGATGTGGTCGATGTGGTCGATGTGGTCGATGTGGTCGATGTGGTCGGTGTGGTCGTTGTGGTCGGTGTGGTGTGAATAACTATTTTCCAATAGAAACGTAACTATGCAAAGATTCAAATTCTACATGACAAGACGGATTCACAGGTCATTCTTTGCTCAGTTTTTTGCCGTTTTAAGGTGAAAACATTTTAAGCCGGAAACATACAAAATATCACACGCACTTTTTGACATCGGCTCGCATCTCTTGTTAATAATATACTCCTGGCTTTATAATTCCAAGCATATTCTTGAAGTGAAACTTCTTTAGAATCGTTGTGATTTGAAACTCGATGAAACGTAAAAGTGACACTAGAAAGAGATAAACACATAAATTTATAAGATTAAGCCTGTGAGAGAATAGGATAGAATACATTATATTTCATAATTTAAACACTATACTCATACAGATAGAGTTGGAAATGTTTTGAAGTTTTTCGTTTATATTTCAAATTTCGTGTTTTAAAGCTTAAATATATTATAACGATATAATATATGAAATGTGACGTCACGAAATTTAGAATCTCTCTCACCCGTCTTCACACTTTTATTTCATTTCTGCTGGTACATACACACACACACACATTTTTTTAAATACAAATCCACCAAAATTGGTAATTGAAAATACAGTAATTAGTAGAATTATAGTAAAGTTTTTTCTTATCAAATCTACAGACTCGAAGTACGTAAATTTTCTAAAACTACATTTAATATATTTATTTAAAATTATTAGTCACACGCTAACTTGTTTTTGTTCTATTATTATATGGGCTTATATTTACATGTTATGGTGTTAGTTACATTCTCAAATGAATTAAAATTATTTAATTAAAATAGTAATGTAAAGGGCCGCTTGCATAAAGATCGCCTTTAAATAAAATTAGTTAATCATATTAAACTGCCTAAATACGTTTTACGCAAAACGTATTGACAGTTCTTTAAACATATTTAGCGGCAAATTTTGCGATGTGCAAGACGCTAATTGTATTTAAGGGTTTTAAAACGTTTTGCCTTTCTTAAATAAATTTAAGCAACCTTATGCAAGCGGCCCTGAAAGTACATAAAATATATTTCTAGTAATATTTCGAATCTCATTTCAAAACTAATTAAAAACTTTTGTCACTAACTGTACTTTCTAAATAGATAACCCGTTAAATTCAGACTAGGAAAGGTTAATGAGAAACACATGTAATAATGCAGTAACAGTTGTACACGAAGTTAAAATCATGAAATAATAATGCTTATTTGTCTATTTTATAAGGAGTTTCGCTTATGAAACTAGAGACAGAAAAATCGTGAAAAATATCTGTTAAGTTCACCCAAATTATCTGTGATGGCAAAAATTAGTAGCAGTATTTGCTACAACGACAAGCAAGGGAATCTAAGTCCATACAGCCAATCCTGATATAAAAGTCTTCGTATGGCTCTGCTGAATTGTAGGTCTTTAAATTACGCCATTCAACGGACTTCTTGTGATAACACGAAAGGCCACATTTGACTACACAGTTCAACAACTATAGTTAATTTTACACATTTTTATAATGTACAACTGCACAGTACGACGTACCCTTTTAGATATCGCGAAAAACTCCTGGACAAATATGACACTACAGCCGCCATGTTGAAATTTCAGGCGAATTAGAGCTGCCAATTCTACAAAAAGATGTTAATCGTTAACGGTGTCATTTGTAACGCTAGAAATAAGAGGCATTTGGCCACAGTCAATAACTATACCATTATCCCAGATGGAGCCCGAGCATTATAATAATACATTCATAACTTCACGCCAGTTCCCTTGCGGGGTAGGCACGAACAAGAGAGCGCCATTTAGGCTTATTCTTACACATCTCACTTGCTTCTTTAACATTCATAACTCTTGTCATGCACGCTCGTATCTTCTTAAGGCTCCTGACATCACCTTCTGCTAGTACACGATCGATTTGATCATGGAAGGTGTGTCGTGGCCTTCCACGACTTCTGCATCCATCCACTTTTGCATGGTATATCTGTTTAGTCATTCTTTCATCATGCGTTCTTTCCACATGCCCGAACCACCGCAGCATTCCTTTTCTTACCTTTACCCCGACACTCTCTTTCTTACTTCGGTATGACAAACGCGGTCCGCGAGCGTTACTCCGCAGATCTTGCGCAGTGCTCGCATCTCGATCGCGTTTACTCTATTTTCATGCTCTCTCTTCCATACCCAACTCTCGCTTCCATACGTGAGCGTAGGTACCAGCACCGCGTTGTGTATGGCAAGCTGGGCCTTCTGGCTGAGGTTCTTAGCGCCTAGAAGTTTACCTAACGCTCCATTCACACTATTCCCCAAATTCACTCTTCTTTCTATATCAGCGGTGTACTTTCCATCCCTGCTAAAAGCACATCCAAGATATACAAACTCACTCACTTGCTCCAGCATAACATCATCTACCATTATCCTTGCATTCGTTTTGGTTTCTATCTATCTATTTGTATCATACTAGAGTTTGCCCCGCGGCGTACGCTGTATCAAATCCTAGCAGTAGCTTTATTTAACTTATACAAAAATTGAATTAGGTTTTTTTACATAATAATATCTTAGATTAATGTGATATATTCAAATGTTTTTGATGATTACATAGATTGGTAACACCGGAGCGATCACAGCGACATAATACATTTAACAGATAAGTTGAAAGCACTATATAATTATATGCACATGTCTATAAATGATGGATGATAAACCGTTACTATTTAAGCAATATCTTGTCTATGGATAAATCCGATACTTGGTCGAATGGTGGCTAATTAAAAAAGAGTGGCGCGCGCAGGAAACGTCACTTCGAAACTTCATGTTCAATTTGAAAAGATTGACAGGGCGGAATGGCGGCAAAGGGCCAATATGTGGCCGAAATTGGACATATTAATGTTATAAACGGGTATGCGGGATATTCTTATTTTAAGTATGTAATTATAACCTCGCCATAACTTCCAGAACAAAAACTGATTCTTTGCCTTCTGGACATATTCTTTCTTAGCTCTAGTCAATGTCAGTGTATTATAAACAAAGTTCAATTTATTCATGTTTTAATTTTAACTTTGATCCGAGTCTAAAATCGCAATATAACAACACTTAGTTTCTGACGAGCAGTGATTTTTCAAGTTTACCAATTATGTCTATAGGAATTTAAAAGAAAAAAAATCCACCATTTTACATTCATTTTATCACCATATCTTGTATATCTATATAACTTATGTGTATATATAGTATATTTATATATTTATTATTAAAATGTAAGTAATCGTACAATAATTATATATATCACCATCGCCACTCCTAAACAGTTATATTCTTGCCACGGGTTGTCGGGAAGAGATCGCTTTTTAGCGATAAGACCGCCCTTTGTACACAATTAGAATAATACTGGTTCGTAAATTTTCTGTAATGCCGTACAATAAATTGTTATCTATCTATCTATTTGTATGATACTGGAGTTTGCCCCGCGGCGTACGCGGTGTCAAACTCTAGCAGTAGCTTTATTTAACTTACACAAAAATTTAATTCGGGTTTTTTTTACATATAATAATAACAAAGAAACTAAGTCCATATAGTCTAAACAACTGCCCAGCAAAACATAGAGGTGTGTCGAAGCCAACCTGATTTGAAGTAATACAACGAATGATATGTTGTTTATGTCAACGTAGCTATTTGTTAGTAAATTGAAAAAAACGCGATTGAAGCGCCATGTATTTAACTAATAAATGACGTCGTTTATCAGGATAAAAAGTATCCTAAGAGTTCATTAGGGATATAAGTCAGCTTTGTGTCAAGTTTCATTCATATTCAATAGTTTTCAAAAAGGATGCGATCGCAGCGCCATCTTTTTCGATATTTTCGTCTATTCCGCGGAAACGATGTCTTTTATCGGAATAAGATGAATCCTAAGTTACGCCCCGGAATATGAGATTGCTCTGTGACAGTCAGACAAATATTCTAAAAATTGTATTTTCGGAATATCCTGGTCCGAATTATCCCCACTGATTTTTTTACATTTTAAACGCATTGTAACATTGTAACCAAAGAACCTCCGACATGACAGGTTTGTAATGGTTCGTTTAGTTTATTTTAATAAAATAATTGTTCTGTTAATTATCACAAGGTGTTTAAAGCTCTTGCTTGCAAAATTAGTCACTAATTATTATTAAAATAAACATCATAGGTTATGTTGACAAAATGCGTAAGTTGTAAAGAAAGCAATTTGATACTTGCACAATGTTTTATGTAATATTAAAAAATGAAAGGTAAGTATCAAGATTAGTTGTTATTCCGATATGTTTATAACATAATATTGGAGTTGCTAGAATTTAGACACATTTGCGAAAGTGGTACTCCTATTATTTCCTACTTTATTTGGCTATTTACTTACATAGAGGTTTTGTATCCAAATAAGTCCAAAAGCTGTATTTTTCTCTGAAACGGAGTGGGGGTTATTGGATCCGGTTTCCACTTGGTACGTATATGCTTGAACATTATTCTCAAACATTAATATTCATATATACTTGCCACTGGCTAGATATAAAATCTGCGCTAAGTCATATGTATATAAAATAATAGGTTCCCGTAGAAATAAAAAAATAAAATTATACATATACAGTGAAAAGCTAGCAAATATATTTCAAACCTAATAAACATTAAATGTATCTAAGCTTACAAAATTACATATAAAGGATGGCAATTTAGAGATATTAAATTTAAAAAAATAATGCAGCATCATTGCTTGCTTTAACTTTCTATTATTTCTATGGACCATAGACTAAAGTGTGGGAGTGTGTCTATGGATCAGTTATTTCATTTAGTCTGATGACATATGATGGATTTTTTGTGCGACTAAAACTGATTTTTCTTAATATCATTGGGCAGTATTTTTAGGAACAGGTATCTAACTTTAGTGTAGATGTATTGTTTAATATTTATTGACTAACTGACTTATTGTGTAATTAATATACTTCATGCAATACATACATATATAACTTCACGCCAGTTCCCTTGCGGGGTAGGCACGAACAACAGAGCGCCATTTAGGCCCATTCTTACACACCTCACTTGCTTCTTTGACATTCATAACTCTTGTCATGCACGCTCGTCTGTTCTTAAGGCTCCTGACATTACCCTCCGCTAGTACACGATCAATTTGATCATGTACTTCATGCAATATAGTAAATAATACGATTTGAACCGAACACCATTAACATGTTTATGTATGGTATTATGATTTTTCTCAAAAACTGCACGAGTCTATATATATAAAAGACAGCAGGTGTATGTTGTAATGCCGACACAGAATTTCAATAAAATATCGAAATGACGAATAAACTAAAAGCATATCATTACCTGACATGGCATATAAAAGTCAAGAGTTGCGTATGCAATCACTGTCACATTTTATAAAAATAACAAATTTTATTTACACAAGTCGCATCCCACACATAAGTGCGACCATAGAGCCGCACCATCATCTAAGGGACGAGTAAAATTTTCAAACATCGTTATTCCTAAAGTGAACAATTTGAAATCCCTATCCCTATTAATATTACATACATACATACATAACTTCACGCCAGTTCCCTTGCGGGGTAGGCACGAACAACAGAGCGCCATTTAGGCCCATTCTTACACACCTCACTTGCTTCTTTGACATTCATAACTCTTGTCATGCACACTCGTCTGTTCTTAAGACTCCTGACATCACCCTCCGCTAGTACACGATCAATTTGATCATGGAAGGTGTGTCGTGGCCTTCCACGACTTCTGCATCCATCCACTTTTGCATTGTATATCTGTTTAGTCATTCTTTCATCATGCATTCTTTCCACATGCCCGAACCACCAGAGCATTCCTTTCCTTACCTTCACCCCGACACTCTCTTAATATTATAAATGCGAAAGTAACTCTGTCTGTCTGTCTGTCTGTTCCGTTTTCACGTAAAAACTACGGGACCGAGAATGAACATAGGATACTTTTTATCCCGGAAAATGGCATAGTTTCCGGGGTAAAAGTATATTTGTCTCTCTGTTTGTTATCCTTTTATGGAAAGATTATTGGGCCGATTTGGCTGATACTCGGTACATATGTAATTTGAATACCAAGGGTGGCCAAGGGATACTTTTCATCCCGGATACTGGAATAGATTTATGTACAGTTTATCTCGGAAACTAGGATAGGTTTTTTATTTGTGATTTACCATTTTCATCATTTTATTTATTTTGGTCAATTTGGTCATTTAGGTAGTTTTGGTAGTTTTTTTTGGCAGTTTTGGTAGTTGTGGTAGTATAATATTTTCTTAAGTTTTCGCGACTTGTATACATAATAAAACTACGTTTTAACGGTTTTAAGCGCGGTAATTTTATTTGATTTTGGTTTTTCCGACGTTTCGGCCACTTTTCAGTGGCCGTGATCACGGAAGACAAAGATGTCAAGTGTCAACGAGTATTGTTAAAGTTTTATTTAGCCTACCGCCAACTTATTAATTTTAATTATTTAATTTTTAATTTTGTTTATGGTTATTATTTAATCTATGGGAGCCTAATCTAATTTACTACCGCTTCGCAACATGTTATGGCTTGAAGAGAAGAAGCGGCGCAAGAAACTCTTCAGCAAACATGCCTAGCTCTAATAATTTTATATAATATTAAAATGGGTGGAAGGAAAAATAAAATTAATTATCAGTCAAGTTGGTTTGTGTTCCGTTGTACGCAGAAAGAGCTCACAGTGTCCTGAGGTCTGGCAGCTGGTTTTTGCTGGGTTTGGGTCTTAATAGTTTTGATAATTGGATCCCAAACAGGTGGTACTTGCCAACCATCTTCTCTATTGAAATTTGGGTGTTTTTTGATTTCAATAGCCTCACGCATCATTCTAGGTATGAAACGATTCTCTTTCGCGAGGATTTGTGGGTTATCGAATCTGATGTAGTGGTTGGGTTTATCCAGCGTGTGTTCACTGATCGCAGACTTCGTAGACCTTGTGTGTTTCATGTCAGCAATGTGTTCTTTTACTCGTGTTTTTATGCTCCTCTTTGTTTGCCCAATGTATGACAATCCACACTCACAATCAAGCTTGTAAACTCCTGCATCCTGGAGTGGGATATTGCATTTCACAGGTCTCAGAAATTGGGTAATCTTTTTCTGCGGCTTGAAATATGTTTTGATTGAAGCTCGCCTGAGGATGTGGCCAATTCTGTCTGTGACCCCCTTGATGTAGGGTAGGGTAGCAGGGCACCGCTCAACTGAAGGTGGTTTGGGGCCTTTGTGACGTTGGTGTGGAGTCTTCAGCTGATTGCGTTGTAGAACTCGCTTGACATGCTGAAGCTCTCCAGCTATGTGGTTCTCGTCACAAATTTTCCGTGCTCTCTGAAACAAAGATTTGCCCACGGTAGCTAACTGACTAGGATGGTGGTGAGACGAACCATTAAGGTATTTATCTGTATGGGTAGGTTTCCTATACACCGTATGACCAAGAGTACATCAGATTCGATAACCCACAAATCCTCGCGAAAGAGAATCGTTTCATACCTAGAATGATGCGTGAGGCTATTGAAATCAAAAAACACCCAAATTTCAATAGAGAAGATGGTTGGCAAGTACCACCTGTTTGGGATCCAATTATCAAAACTATTAAGACCCAAACCCAGCAAAAACCAGCTGCCAGACCTCAGGACACTGTGAGCTCTTTCTGCGTACAACGGAACACAAACCAACTTGACTGATAATTAATTTTATTTTTCCTTCCACCCATTTTAATATTATATAAAATTATTAGAGCTAGGCATGTTTGCTGAAGAGTTTCTTGCGCCGCTTCTTCTCTTCAAGCCATAACATGTTGCGAAGCGGTAGTAAATTAGATTAGGCTCCCATAGATTAAATAATAACCATAAACAAAATTAAAAATTAAATAATTAAAATTAATAAGTTGGCGGTAGGCTAAATAAAACTTTAACAATACTCGTTGACACTTGACATCTTTGTCTTCCGTGATCACGGCCACTGAAAAGTGGCCGAAACGTCGGAAAAACCAAAATCAAATAAAATTACCGCGCTTAAAACCGTTAAAACGTAGTTTTAGTTGTGGTAGTTTTGGTAGTTTTGGTAGCTGTGGTAGTTTTGGTTTGTAGATTTGGTAGTTATGGTAGTTGTGGTAGTTTTGTTAGTTGTGATAGTATTGATAGTTGTGGTAGTTTTGGTAGTTGTGGTAGTTTTGTTAGTTGTGATAGTATTGATAGTTGTGGTAGTTTTGGTTTGTATATTTGGTAGTTTTGGTTGGTCGATTTGGTAGATTCGGTATAATTTGGTAGTTGTGGTAGGATTGATAGTTGTGGTAGTTTTGGTAGTTGTGGTAGTTTTGGTAGTTGTGGTAGTTTTGGTAGTTTTGGTTTGTAGATTTGGTAGTTATGGTAGTTTTCGTTGGTAGATTTGGTAGATTCGGTTGATTTGGTAGTTGCGGTAGTTTTGATAGTTGTGGTAGTTTTGGTAGTTGTGGTAGTTTTGATAGTTGTGGTAGTTTTGGTAGTTGTGGTGGTTTTGGTTGTTGTGGTAGCTTTGATTGGTAGATTTGGTAATTGTGGTAGTTTACGTAGTTTTGGTTGGGGAATTTGGTAGTTTTGGTTGGTAGATTTGGTATATTCGGTTGTTGTGGTAGTTTTGGTAGTTGTGGTAGTTTTGCTAATAGTGGTAGTTATGGTAGTTTTGGTTTGTAGATTTGGTAGTTATGGTAGTTTTCGTTAGTAGATTTGGTAGATTCGGTTGTTTTGGTAGTTGCGGTAGTTTTGATAGTTGTGGTAGTTTTGGTAGTTGTGGTAGTTTTGATAGTTGTGGTAGTTTTGGTAGTTGTGGTGGTTTTGGTTGTTGTGGTAGCTTTGATTGGTAGATTTTGGTTGTTGTGGTAGTTTTGATTGGTAGATTTGGTAATTGTAGTAGTTTAGGTAGTTGTGGTAGTTTTGGTTCGTGAATTTGGTAGTTTTGGTTTGTAGATTTGGTAGTTATGGTAGTTTTGGTTGGTAGATTTGGTACATTCGGTTGTTTTGGTAGTTGTGGTAGTTTTGATTGGTAGATTTGATAACTGTGGTAGTTTAGGTAGTTGTGGCAGTTTTGGTTAGTGGATTTGGTAGTTTTGGTTGGTAGATTTGGTAGTTTCGGCAGTTTTAGTACGTTTGGTAGTTTTGGTCGTTTGTGTAGTTTACACAATATTTAGTTATATAAATAAAATACTATTCATCCCGGTAGATAGGATAGTTTGCGATATAAAATGAAGTAAATCTTCCGAGGGCAAATAGCACCAACATAAAAATACAATACAATATATCCTGTATTAACGCCAGCTTTTAAAACAAGAGGTACACACTAGAGTTTGACGCGCCGGTAGTTGTGGTAGTTTTGGTAGTAGTGGTAGTATTGGTAGTTTTGATTGGTAGATTTGGTAGTTTCGGAAGTTTTAGTACGTTTGGTAGTTTTGGTCGTTTGTGTAGTTTACACAATATTTAGTTATATAAATAAAACTAGAACAGGTTGAAATAGGGTATTAAAGTTTGTATGGGGGGACCAATCATTTATCAAGTTTATAGATATAAAAAATCATAATCTTTAAAAAAATGCGACTTTAACTCGATCTGTCTGTCTGAATACCGAAAATGGACATAGATACTATTCATCCCGGTAGATGGGATAGTTTGCGATATAAAATGAAGTAAACCTTCCGAGGGCAAATAGTACCAACATAATAATACAATACAATATATCCTGTATTAACGCTTGCTCTTAAAACAAGAGGTACGCTCTATAGTCTGACGCGCGGCGGAGCCGCGGGGTAAACTCTAGTATTCTATAATTCAACAGACAAAAAGTGTAGCAGTGGGCCCGTCGCTTAGCGATGGCTCTTATTCGATTCATTAACTATCGTTTAAATTGACACGTTGCTTAATGGAAATATGACTTTGACTAGTAAAAGATCCCGACTTGGCTCGTTTGATTCTTTCGCTAGTACTTATATAGTATTGGGTAATTATATAGCTTACTAGGATATGCCACGCTGGACTTAAAACTCCCGCGAGATTTCCGGCACATAGAGTACCGCAGCTATTGTTTTAGTGAAAACTGTGTCGGAATAGGCTAATTTTTATGCATCCGAACAACTATAAACCGCTTCCGGGAAAATTCCCGCGGGGTTCCCGGGACAAAAATTATCATACATTTTATTAAATAACATTTGATAGCGAACAGTGAAGAAAATCACATTGGAATTGGATTTTTTTTACTCTGGCCCCTTTTAAGTCATTCCCAGAAAAATCCCGAGGGATTCCCAGGATAAAAAGTAGCGTAAATTTAAGTCTAAGAATTTGCTGACCATTTAGTAAGCAGTAGTTTTTACGTGAATACCGAACAAACAGACAAAAAATCTAAAAAAATATTGCATCGTGTTCTCCGTGGTTTATATAGTGTATTCTAATTGTTATCTTTTTTAAATAGCTTCAATGTACAGACATGTCATTTTTAGAATTTTATACATAATATAGGCAACTTACAGGTTAAAGTTCGCGCCACCAAAGAAGTCCCACAGATGTGGCGCTGCTGTCGCCGTACATAAACCTGATATAGTAATTATCTTCTTATCCGTATATGATGTAGGTAATTACTGAATGATAAACAGAAAATAAGTCGTGGTAGCGTAATGGCTAGAGAATGCGTCCCAGATTCAAAGGGCACGGGTTCGATCCTGGCCGGAACGCATGCACCACTTAGGCAGTTTTCAGACCTAATGTGCATATTGTTACAATTACCACGTGCTAACAACGGTGAAGGTAAACATCGCGATGCAACCTGCACATCGGGATTACCGATATGTCAAACCTGCCAAGCCGCCTTGGACAAGCGAGGCGGGTATACTGTCCGTACCCTTATAATGGGAGGCCCGAGCCCAGCAGTGAGACATTTATGGGCTGTTATTGTTTTAAAATTAGTAAATTTATTGCCTGGCTATGTTAAGAACAAAATTCTGTCAAATAGCGGAGACGCCATTTTTAGTTCCTTTATTATCCGTGGGACTTGTTTCGTGGCGCGCACTCTAAGTATGTTTTTTGTTACAAAAGATATATTAAACTATTATTTTGTTTTAAGACTTTCAGTTATAGTTAGATATTAGATCCTACTGAACCAAAAATTAATTTGCTAAGCCTCATAGACTATGTAGACGCGACCGTTAGGCGCAGGAAAGAGACGGGTCGGACTGAGATAGATATAGTTTATTTTTAACCGTTATTAATTTGAAATTAAATAAATAAATTATAAGAATAAGAATTGAATATAAAATGTAATAAGCCTTAACTCACTAGGAAATAAATGTTGTAGCGTTGTGTCTTTTATTGAAAGTAGGACCCTATTAGATCCCGGTAAATGAGACCGGGCTACGGGCGTGCAGAACGCCGCCTGGAGCCCGGGACTCAGCATGTAAAGGGAACCGGGTTACAGGCGTGCAGAACGCCGCCTGGAACCCGGGACCCAAAAGGGTAGCGGAAACCGGGCTACGGGACTGCAGAACGCAACCGGAGCCCGGGATCCGTGAGGTATGCCTGCACTACTGCCTACTCCGAACGCGAGTAGGCCATAATGATAGTGCAGGCAGAGGTCCGCGCTCGACAGCGCACGTTTTTGTAATGAGGTAATGGTAAGGGCGCTCAGCGCTTTATATTTATACTAATGAAGCGGGGGGC
This sequence comes from Dendrolimus kikuchii, assembly GCA_019925095.2. Taxonomy (NCBI): domain Eukaryota; kingdom Metazoa; phylum Arthropoda; class Insecta; order Lepidoptera; family Lasiocampidae; genus Dendrolimus; species Dendrolimus kikuchii. The sequence continues at coordinate 4,443,659 of CM034415.1, forward strand.
GAGGTAAATGCCCATTACGACGTCCCGCTAACAAAAACTATGGGTCACAACTGTGTAAGAACCCTCGAAATGTACTAAGATCTAGGGTGTACTAAAATGTATGATAGTAATAAGTTGAGATAAGGCTTAATGTATGTAAAATTAAGGAAATAAAGTAAAGGGGGTGTTACGACGAAGCGAGGGGTCGGCGGAGGCAGCCTCTATAAATATAGGACGCCTTTGGGGCGCATTTTTGTAGTTCGTGAGTAGTTCGTTAGTTCGTTCGCAGTTCATAAGAAGAAGCTCCCTCCCGCCGACGCCAACGAAGTCGAAGCCTCCCGTAGCATCGTTTTCGGTTGTTTTCATTTCGGAAAATCGGTTACCCGAACCAGCGACCAACCCTCTACAGTCCTACAGTCCACTGCAACACCAACATCGTCTGGTCAGCTTCGAGCCGTATTGGAAGAACTGAAGTATGCCGAATACGAGAAGCAGAATCGAAAAGGACGCTGCGCAGGCGAACAAGAAGAGTGCGACAGAGGTAGCAACAACCTCAACGACAACTGGCAGTGTCACGGCGGAATCCGGAACAGAGACTAGCTCAGTAAAAGCAACGACCGTAAAAGCAACGACAGTAAAAGCAACTGCCGTAAAAGCAACGCCAACGGCGTCGGCAACGACAGTAAAAGCAACAATGCCGGTCTCTGTTACGGATTTGCAGCCACAACCACCGCCAGTTTTACGCGAAATACTTCGCAGAAAAGAATGCACTCTAGAAGAAACTTCAAGACCGCAGTCACTACGCTCCACGACTTCCCGCAGACGACTTGCCGAGCTGGAAGCCAAAGAGAGACTAGCCGCATTGAAGTTGAAACAGTTGGAGGCAGCCGTTGAACTCGAACAAGCGAGAATAAATAGGCTACAAGCCGAATCATCGGACGATGATGACGTCATCGAAGAAAGCGAACTACCATCAAGAAGAGTGGACATGTGGTTCGAGAGACTGCCGCAAACGCAGGAACCACATGCCACAGAACCCCCCCCCCGCCCCAGCGACGTTAGCCAGCGATATAGGGAGAATGAATGAACGGGGACAGGGCGTCCACGTCGGAAATATGGCACGCGGACAACGGGTCTCAGAACGAGGCCCGCCTGCACGTTCAAACGTCATGGATGTGACGTCACTGGCAGAAGCGATCACTGAAGCGGCGCGAACGAGCACAAGACAGGCGCAGCGATACATGCAAGAACTCCCGACCTTTAATGGAAATAGTGGCGAATGGCTGTCCTTCCAGGCAGCCTTTCGGGAAACGGGAGGGAGCTTCTCAGCAGGGGAGAACGTCGCGCGCCTACGTAGAAGCCTAAGGGGAGCCGCACTGGAGGCCGTCAGTGCCCTGCTGATTACCCAGACGGGGCCTGAAGATATTTTGAAGGCATTGGAAAGAAGGTTCGGCCGTCCAGATGCCCTTGTGCTGGGAGAAATGGAGAAAATGAAGACATGGACACGAGTCACCGACAGCCCTCGGGACTTGTGCTTATTTGCCAACAAGATGGCAAACCTAGTAGCAACAATTGAAGTATTGAACAAGCCGCAGTATTTACATAGCCCAGAGATGCTACGCGCGGCAGTGGAGAAGCTGACTCCAATCGTAAGGAACAAGTGGTACGACTATGCAGCTGTGAAGACCGAAGGGGTTCCGGAACTTAAGAAACTTGCGAGCTTCCTGAATGAAGAGGCAGACAAGTGCGCCGCGTATGCACCGATCGAACGCGAGAGCGAGATGGCACGATCGAAAAGGAGGACGGAGCACATACACATAGTGAACAACGACAGTGAACGCGTGAATATGAGAAAAAGTGAACCGTGCCCAGTCTGCAAACGCGATCACAAACTTAGCGATTGCCGCAAGTTCGTCGGTGCGGATGTGAGCGCGCGGTGGGACTTAGCCAAAAAGTGTAAAGTGTGCTTCCGCTGCCTGCGAAGTAGGCATCGACGTTCTTCGTGCCGCGCCCCGCCGTGTGGGGTGGAAAGGTGTACGCTACACCACCACCGCTTGCTGCATCACCAAAGGAGACCTGAAGTTAACGAGGTAAGTCCAAGTGCAGTGAGTGTGACGTCAGAACCGGCGGGAGAAGTGTTAGCGTCCGCGATCAACAGCGTTATCAATGATGGAAGAAACAAACGACGTGCCTATCTGAAGGTGGCCCCGGTCGCTATAACCGGACCGAGGGGCAGTCGTCACACCTACGCACTATTGGACGAAGGCAGCACCGTGACCATTATTGATGCGCAACTGGCCGAGCAACTGGGACTTAGCGGACCACGGGACCCCATGAAGATGCAGGGAGTCAACGGTGAAGAATCATCGCACGACTACAGCATGCGAGTGTCCGCCAGGATAAGAGGCTCATATGAAACAGAAGAACACACACTAAGGGACGCTCGCACAATAAAGAACATGAGCTTCTTCAGCCAGACCGTTCATCGGAGCGATGTGCAGGGCTGTGCACATCTGCAGGAGATAGAAAATGTACTCATCTATGAAAGAGCTACACCGAAGATACTAATCGGCCAAGATAATTGGGAGCTGATTATTTCAAATGAAGTACGTAAAGGCCCGCGTCACCAACCGGTCGCCTCTCGTACGCAGCTGGGTTGGGTGCTGCACGGCTGCCGCACCTCAACCACATCGCCGGTCGTGTTCTGCTCACACTTGAACATGATGGAAGAAGACCACGACCCGCTTGAAGAAATTATGAAAAAATATTTCGCGTTGGAATCACTGGGAATCGAACCCAGAACGCAGGTTAGCGATCCACAACAACGCGCCTTGGAAATTTTGGAAAAGAAAACTCGTCGTTTGGAAAATGGACAATTTGAAACGGGACTTTTATGGAAAGATGAAAGTTCACCTATGCCAAATAATTATGAAAATGCATTGAAGAGACTTCAGAACTTAGAAAAAAAATTGGATCGCGATGAAGAGCTTAAAGCGAAGTATGAAGAGAGAATTGGAAATTTAATGTTGTCAGGCTACGCCGAGCGCGCCTCCACTCCCCCCACCAGCGGGAGGACGTGGTATCTTCCCCACTTCGCCGTCGTGAATCCAGACAAGGAGAAAATAAGGGTGGTCCACGACGCAGCCGCCAAGTATCATGGCAGAAGTCTGAACGATATGTTGCTGCCTGGACCCGACCTTCTTCGATCACTACCGGGAGTCATCATGAAGTACCGGCAGTATCCAGTGGCAGTGTCTGCCGACATAAAGGAAATGTTCATGCAAGTGAAGATCATAGAAGCCGACAGGGATGCATTACGCTTTCTGTGGCGTGGCAACCGCCGCGATAGCGAGCCTCCAGAGGAATATAGAATGACGTCGCTCATCTTTGGTGCAACGTCTTCGCCTTGCGTAGCCTTGTACGTGAAAAACAGGAACGCAAGGGAATTTGAAAATGAAGACAGAGAAGCGGCGAGGGCAATAGTGGTCAATCATTACATGGACGACTATCTGCAAAGCCTTCAAACAGTTGAAGAAGCCAGGAAAATGACAGCTGCCGTTGACAACATACAGCGGCGAGCGGGTTTCCAACTCCGAGGGTGGACCTCCAATTATAAGGAGGCGATTTCAAGCTTCGCGCCATCCGGTCAAACCACCGTTGAAATCGGCGGGAGCGAAATAGAAAAAACATTGGGTCTGATGTGGCACGTGAGAGAAGACACGCTTGGCTTTCGTGTCAATCAAAGAAGAGTTCCGGCAGAAGTATTGGAGGGGAGTCGAATGCCGACGAAGAGAGAAGCACTGGGACTCATCATGTCGATATTCGACCCCCTGGGGTTCATTTCCCCCCTCACCACACCGGCGAAACGCATCATGCAAGATACATGGAAATATAAAACAACATGGGACGAAGTCATCCCGGAGGAACTGCAAGACAAATGGAAAAATTGGCTGAGAGACTTGATATCTCTACCTAACTTACGCATTCCACGCTGCTACGAATATTCACCGGCAGCGATCAGGGAGTTGCACACATTCGTCGATGCTAGTGAAGAGGCATACGCTGCGGTTGTGTACATACGCACGACACGGGCGGACGGCCGGGTCAACGTCATGATAGCGGCAGCTAAAAGTCGCGTGACACCAATGAAACCAGTCTCCATTCCGCGACTCGAACTCCAAGCAGCCGTCCTGGGAGCCCGCCTGAGCAAGTCCGTGCAAGAGGGACACGACTGGGAATTACACCGTCACACATACTGGAGCGACTCGCGCACTACGCTAGCATGGATTCGAGCGGAACCGCGAACTTACAAAACGTTCGTGGCCCATCGCCTCGCCGAAATAGAAGACCTCACTAAGAAGAATGAATGGCGATGGTTACCCTCGGCGCAGAACGTTGCAGACGACGCAACGCGTAAAACACCAAGCGACTTCAACCCACAACACAGGTGGTTTACGGGCCCCAAGTTCCTGTATCTTGACATAGAAAAATGGCCGCAAGAAACGAAGACCGAGGTGCCAACCACCGGAGAAGAAAAGTGCGCAACATTAACTGAAGACAATGACGTCATCGTCATCGACTTCAAACGTTTCTCACGTTGGACTACCATAGTGAGAACGATGGGACGCGTACTTCAATTTATCAGACTGTGCAAACGACCCACGAACACGGTGGCAGCCGCGCGCCGTAAAAGAACAAAGAAGAATCCTACTCCAGACGAAGAGTGGAAGAAAAACATAAAGAAGAAGAACAAAGAAAAATCGAAGTGTCCAAAAGAAAATAACGTTGAAAGAAAATTCAAGAAAATCAACGGGAAAATGTTAATGTTGTCTGAGCGTAAACTCATTGCGCTCGCACAACGCGAATCGTTCGGCGATAAACCGCTCGATACGATACGTCGACGTCATAACAAGGGAGAGCTCGCCGGTTTAACTATAGAAACCGACGAACATAACATATTGCGACTGCGAGGAAGAATCGACGAGGCGCAAGAAATAAGCTACGAGATGGCCAATCCTGCCATCTTAGACGGGAAACATAAATACACAAAGTTGTACATACAACATGTACACGAGAAACTACACCATGGTGGCGTCGAGATGGTGGTCAACGAGCTACGACAGCGGCTGTGGGTTATGAAGATACGGCCCTCAGTCAAAGCAGTGTTGAGGAACTGCCTCCAATGCCGACTGAGGAGGGCCCAGCCAGCGAGTCCATCGACGGGGAGCCTGCCTGCAGCTCGCCTGGCGCATCACTCGCGCCCCTTCACCTTCACGGGCGTAGACTATTTTGGCCCACTGGAGGTGACCGTGGGCCGTCACCGGGAGAAGAGATATGTGGCGTTATTCACATGTATGACGTCACGGGCACTACACCTCGAGGTCGTCGCGTCGCTGAGTGCTGACTCAGCCATCAACGCGCTGCGCCGCTTCATAGCGCGGCGCGGCGTCCCCACCGAACTCTGGAGCGACAACGCTACGTGTTTCCGCTCGGCCGACCGCGAACTCGCGGAGGCTGGGCGCGCCGTCGAAGAGGAAGCGTCGCGCCGGCAGATCGCCTGGCGGTTCTTACCGCCGGCGGCACCCTTCATGGCCGGCGCCTGGGAGCGCATGGTGCGCACCGTCAAAGAGGCGTTGCGCGTCACCCTGCGCGAGCAGCGCCCGAGCGATGAGACGCTCGCCACACTGCTCGCCGAAGTCGAAGCCACCGTGAACTCGCGGCCGCTCACTCATGTGGCCGTGGGTCCCGACGAGCCCCCAGCCATCACGCCGAACCTGCTACTCCTGGGGCCGAACTGCCACATGCCGGCCCCCGGGAACTTCGAGGCCAGCGACGTGACTGCGCGCGCGCACTGGAGACGCGCGCAGTACCTCGCCGATGTCTTCTGGCGACGGTGGGTGCGGGAGTACCTGCCGCTACTACAATACCGGCGGGAGCCCTACGCAAGTGGTGACAACCCTAAGGTAGGCGATTTGGTTATTATTTGCGACCCAAATCTGCCCCGCAACACATGGCCCCGAGGACGAGTGACTGCAGTGCATCCCGGCAGAGACGGCGAGGTTCGAGTCCTGGACGTGACGACGGCCAGCGGACGAGTGCTGAGGCGGCCTACCAAGAGAGTCGTCGTGCTGCCCATAGGAGAATCGCGAGACGCGACGGCGGGAGAATGTTGACGACGACAAACACAATGTATGAAACTCACCGACCCGTCTCAATAGGCGATAAGAACATAGGTATAATTTGCTAAGCCTCATAGACTATGTAGTTTTCCCTCGGCTGAACTGTTGCCATGAGAGGGGGATGAATTTAATGATGGCCACCATAGGGCGACACAAAGCACTAATTGAGAACGGGCGACGGGTAATATAAAGCCCGAGGGGAAGGATTCCGGCGGGCCGGGATCGGTGGTTTGCGGCGGCCTACGCTATCTTACTGCCGTTTCGCAACGTGTTATGGCTGGGAGAGAAGAAACGGCGAAAGAAACTTCCCAGCAACACGCCTAGTCTATCCTGTGGGGGGGCTATGTCTCCTAGCGTCCCTCGCAGGGACGTGGAGAGATCTTGATTGGCGGCGCCTGAGACGCCGCCGTCTGTGTCTGTCTGTCCGTGCCTGCCAGCCTGCCGTCCTAACCGCGGGCGGGCTGATCCGGGCCAGCCGTTTTGTGATAACGTCGACCCTGTCCGTGAGGACGTTACGCGGTCGTCGCACGAGAGCCTTTCGCCGAGGCTTATAATCGGACGCGGACACGACGAGTGGATTACGATGGTGCGGCGCGAGATCGAAATACTTACGCGAGAGCGACGTAATGTAGTTTTTGATGGAGGGAAGCTCCAGATCGCGGTGGAGGTCGACGTTACGCATATAGAGGGGAGCACCGACGGCTCTGCGCATGAATTTGTTTTGCACGATTTGCAATTTATCTAAAAGGGCAGGCTTGGCATGGCCGAATACCACACTCGCGTATGTCATGATCGGGCGGATGCATGTTTTATACAAAGTAAGCTTGTGTCTGAGGGACATTTTGCTTCGTTTGTCTATCATGGGTGCTAAACGACCCATCACAAATCGCGCTCTATTTCGGATTATAGTGATATGCTCGTTGAAGCGCAAGTTCCGATCTAGGGTGACACCCAGGTATTTGGTGTACTTTTCCCAGGGAATTTGTTGTTCGTAGAGCGAAATGGTTTTTAGGCGAAGGCAAGCGCGTTTGGGGGAGCGAAGCGTGCCCGGGGAAAAGAACATTGCTGCGCTTTTCTCCGGGTTTACCTCTATCCTCCATTTGCGAAACCATTCGCCTAGCTCTGTGACAGCTGCCTGCAGCCGGACGCAAGCCATTTGTCGGTTTTGATCTGATGTATAGAGTGCGGTGTCATCCGCAAAGAGGGCCAACTCCACATCTGGAGTTTTTGGGATGTCGCTGGTGTACAGCGTGAAGAGTAGTGGCGACAGAGCCGAGCCCTGTGGTACACCGGCTGTGAGTGGGTGAGGGGACGAGCGCGTTCCCTCCACTCGAAAACGGAAGCTTCGGTCTAAGAGGAAGTCTCGCAAGATGAGCACGAGTCTGTCTGGCACACCGAACTGGTACAACTTGTAAATCAAGCCGTTGTGCCAGACCTTGTCGAAGGCTTTTGCTACGTCTAGGAACAGTGCGGCTGTTCCTATAGGGCGGGGGCGATGGGCAAAGTGAGATAGTATGTGCTCCGTGATGCGGTGCACCTGTTGCACGCATGAGTGTCTAGCACGGAAGCCAAATTGCTCATCAGGTAATAGATGTTTGCTGAAGGCAAAATCTCTAAGTCGTGAGAGGATGACTCTCTCGTAAAGCTTGCTGAGTGCGCTTAGTAGGCTGATTGGACGGTAGCTGGACGGTTTATTAGCCGGTTTTCCCGGCTTGTGAATACCAATGACATCTGCCTCCTTCCAGATCGCGGGGAAGGAGCAGTTTGTTATGGCGGCATTAAAGATGCTCACCAGGATTATAATTAGATGGGCGGGTAGGAGTTTTAAAACGCGATTGTTGATGCCATCGGTCCCTGGGGCCTTTCGCGGTTTGAGAGACTTGATCAGATCTTGCACTTCTTCGACCGTGACCGGGTCGAGTGTGGTTTCCGCTGGTAAGGAGGATCTACGTTCGACCTCGGAGTCCACCTCCGTCAGGTGTGACTGGTCGACGTTTTGCGTAGTGGGGGAGCATTGAAGCTCTAGACTCTGAGCAAGGCACTCGGCTTTCTCCTCGTCATCGAACGCCTCGGTGTTGTCGGCTCTTTCTAGCGCGGGTATGACAGTAAGGGTGTCTGATTTGAGAGCTCTAGCCAGCTTCCAGTACGCCTGGTGAGTTGGTTCGATATCCCTCAACGTTCTGTCCCAACGTTGTTCCCTGACTTCCCGGATACGTAGTTTGACCTCGCGCTCTAGTTCGCGGAGTCGGATTCTGTTATCCTCGGTGGGATATCTGTCATGAGCTCTGGAGGCGGCTCTCTTTTCCCTCAGCAGTATCCTCACCTCGTCCGGCAGGCATAAGTGGCGGTCATCCTCCACTGGCACCTGCCTGGACGAGTTCCGCACTGCGGATTGAAGGTGGCTGGTGAGGGCTTCGATCGCCCTCTCCGTGTCTTGGCGGGACCCGATGTGATCTGGGATGCGGTCCAGGTCTTGTGAGCTGGTTGCCTTGAGGAGGTCCCCAAGTCTCAACCAGTCCACAGAGGTCCTAGTTTCAGATGTCTGGTCTGTCTGTGGTCCTAATCTAAGGATAACCGGACGATGGTCCGAGTCTATATCGTCCATCGTTTCGATCGAATGGAACTGAAGAGTTACGCCCCTCAGTAATGCTAGGTCGAGAGTGTTTGGGGTCCCCCAGTCGCGGTTGGGGGGATATCTTGTGGGGGTCATGGGCGTTAGTATATCAAACAAAAGATTGTCTGATATATTTATTAGGGCTCTGCCATTGGTGTTAGTGGTATTGCAATTCCACTGCTCGTGTTTGCAATTCAGATCTCCGGCTATTATAACAGCCGGGCCTAGGTTGAATAGGGCTTCTAGGTCTTTTTTAATAAGGGTTTTTTGGCATGCGAGGTATGCTGAGACTATGACTAGAGGTTGGTGGCCAGTCATTGCTAGTCTGCAGGCGGATACCTCCATACCTTCTAGTGGAGGGGTGACTACAGGCATGCAGTGTAGGGATCTCCTGAAATAGATCAGGGTGCCGCCACCACGGCCTACCCTGTCATGTCTAGTGACCCGATAGTTAGAGATCTTTGGATCTCTATTACTCGGTTTCAGGAAGGTCTCCTGTACTAGTAGTATATCTATTTGATTGGTAACCAGGAAGTCATGGACCAAGTCGCGCTGGTTTCGAAGGCCGTTGGCGTTATAAGTCGCCAGAGTCAATGAGCGTGGTTTATTTCTACCTACATGCGCCATTTGTTACCGGTAACAAGAATTTGTATTAGGTTGTTTAGTTACAACGATCTAAGTATTTGGAGGAGGTACGCGTGATCCATTTCGATCACGAGTTGATCCCGGAGGGAGGGTTGAGTTGACTCTGAAACTTGTCTCAGTTTCCGAGCCAAGAGTTGGACCTCTTCCAGGTCGAAGGGCAAGTTCTTGGCGAATTTAGTCGCCAAAGCTAAGTCCTCCGCTATAGAGTGGTGGGCCGATGGCCCAGAAGGTGCCTTAGAAATGGGGGCGGGGGAGAGGGTGGCCGAGGGTAGGCCGGCCATAACTGGGGCACGCGTCCTCAGCGGAGGAAACGCTTCCGTCGTGGGAAGACCCGTCCAGTGGTTTACCACTGGAGGGGGGGCCGCCACGAATGCGGGTTTGTTCGGCACTTTTCTAGTGCCTTTTTGGGCATTGCCCTTTCCGACCTTACGTTTGGGTCGGGGGGCGGCAGGGCAGCCTCTGTAGTTAGCAGGGTGACCCGCTTGGCCGCAGAGGATGCAGCTGGGTGGCTCCGGGGAGTCCCGGGTGCGAGTGCACTCCGAGGTCCCGTGGTCGCCCAGGCACTTGACGCACCTGGGACGGGATTGACAATGAAGGGCAGAGTGCCCATAAAGTTGGCAGCGATGACACTGCCGTAGTGTATGTTTTTCGTGTGGACGTTCCACACGAAGGCCAGAGAGGCCACAGACCTTCTCAAGTTCGAAGATCTTTTTCCCCTCTGGGGAGAGGTCGAGGACAACCAATACTAGGTTTAGAGGCGACTTTGTGGCGTCGCCTCTGTGCATACGGTGCACTTCGTGCACTGGTAGGGCTTGGGACTTAAGGTCCTCTAGAATGTAGGAACTTTCAATTTCCTGAGGAAGTCCGCGAATTACAGCCCGAAGGCGTTTTTCTTCTGGCAGGGCGTAAGTGTAGTAACCGATTTTACGGTCACATAATAGAGTAGTTAGGGCGCGGTGGTCACTTGAAGATGTGACCATAACTTTGATGCCGTGTTGGGTATCACGGGCCTCTTTTATGGAGATTGCCTTACCTGGCAGTTCCTTAGCGAGTTGAAGCCAATGAGCTTTCTCGCGGATGATCAGGGGTGGCGGCGGGCGCTGTGAAGGTGGCCCAGGGCGGCTGGAAGGTGCCATTGTCGGTTTTGTGCCCGCAGTGGGGGCGGGGTTGGGGGGGACCTCCCTCTGGGTCTTTCGTTTTTTACTACGATTGACGGTTATGAAACCGTCATCGTCTTCGCGGTCTAAGGGGATATTCGCGGGAGGCGCGACATCCATGGGGGTAATTTCATCGGCTGGTGTAAGAGGGGCAACCCCGAGGTATTGCGAACCTTCAGTGGTTAAGTCGATTTCTCGACGAGAATCGATTACGCGATGGATGGGCGAACGCGAACGCGATGTCGTCGAACTCGCGGAGCTCGAACGCGGTTTTCCCGGTGTGGGACCGCGAGAAAACGAGGCGCGCGACTTTGGTGCCACACGGTGGGCGTCGTTGAGCGGGGGTGCGGGCGGCGGGCGCACCGGTAACACGGCGGGTACGGACGCGGGGGGCGCGGGCGCTGCGGTAGAGCGCAGGTGGTCTGCGGCATGTGCGGCTGCGGGGGTCGCGGGGGGTGCGATGGTCGCGGCAGATGCGGGCGCGGGGAGGGAGGCCTGCGCGGGGGCCCTTTGCACGTGTGACTCGCGGGACACAGGTTTCTCGGAATTAAGTTCCGAGATAACAACGGACGCCATTGATTGGGACTCCGGAGTCCTCAAAAATTGGTCGAGTGCTTGAGGGAATTGCTGTCGTAAAAACGACAGCAAACCCTCTAACAGCGACGGAGAGGCCTCCACGCCGTCCATTGTCCCTGAGGGGGACGAACGATTTGGTGGAAAAACCACCTGATGATGCACTTTTCACTGCACTGTCACAGAAAAAACACAGATCGACCTGTACTAAGATCTAGGGTGTACTAAAATGTATGATAGTAATAAGTTGAGATAAGGCTTAATGTATGTAAAATTAAGGAAATAAAGTAAAGGGGGTGTTACGACGAAGCGAGGGGTCGGCGGAGGCAGCCTCTATAAATATAGGACGCCTTTGGGGCGCATTTTTGTAGTTCGTGAGTAGTTCGTTAGTTCGTTCGCAGTTCATAAGAAGAAGCTCTTGCGCGGTCTTTAGCATTCCTTATTAAATCCTTGGTACACTTATCATTTCTCAGGGCGTCAAGCCAGCATCTTTTAGGTTTCAACAATCGTTGCTATGTGTTTACAAAAGTAATACGAAATGCATTTAATTTGCAAGTACATCCGTGTTAATGTTTTTTCTGATCTTCATACATAATCTGTACTGTGAATTGCAAAGAGTCACCGGCTTCCAGAATTTAGCTATATAATAATTATGTACCATTCCTTTTAATATATTTTCTAAGTTTCATGCATAGTCTGTATGGGGAATTGCAGAGTCAACCCCGAGCACTATTTGACCGCCTTGCGCGCCTTTACTATTGTAACTGTTGAAATAATATGGATATACCTCAGAATAATAACTAAAACTATAGAAATCGTGCTTAAATAAAACTTTAGCAATAGATCTTTTATTTCTATGTAAAAGTTATTTAATATTTAAATTTTGAATAATGAACTACGGACAAGTCGAAGTTTTTTTTGGATGACGATGAATACCTGTAACGCCATCTAGCAGAAATGGTGCAAATAACCATTACAGTAATACATTAATTGCATCGTTCGCGTTGTCATGACGATGTATTTGTAAATTAATTGCGATGGTGGCGCTAATAAATAGCGCCATCTTTTTTAGCCATATTCCTCTATCCTTCGGGAATAGTACTTTTTATGGATGAAAAGTACCCTGTGTCCTTTTCTATAACCCTGATAACGTGTGTGCAAAATTTGGCAATGATGGGTAATTATTTAAGGCGTAAAAACGTCACAAACCAACTCACTTTCGCATTTTAAATATTAATTACGATTCAATTTTTACGATTTCCAAAACGACCATAGTTGCAGTAAATTCCAGAACTCCCTTTCATAGTACAGTATGTTATATACAATTTCCTGCGGCCAGGCGGCCTGTCGTATGAGGAGATAAAACAACCCACAGTCAGATGGTAGTATATTTGCCCTTTTGGATCGTTACCAGCCCTAGTGTAGAGTATGCCACCATAACAACCTTGAGTTGTATTCCGGCAATAGTGGCTCGGTTCTAGTCTTCCTTTAGAGAGAAGCAGCGCATTTATAGCACATTCGGTGTTGCAAGTGTCCATAGGCGTTTGCCTGTCTGCTGAACTCGCACAATAAAATAAAATAAAATAAAAATGCTAAGAAGGAGAAGCAATAATAAACTCCCAACAACATCAAATCACACGTTTTTTCTTTCTATGACCTTTTCTTCCTCATTTCGCGCGGTCTTCGCTTTCCCTTACTATTCAGGCATTTTTGCAGCGGCCATAGATTGGTAAAACCACACGAATCGTGGCCGTAGCCCAGTCTAACGGCGACCTTGAGCGAATTAATACGCACCCCGCACTTGTAATCGCGTACAAGGAACTGACGGACGCATTTGCGGCAAATATTTTCGGTTGCATCAGCTTTACTAATGTCTTGCCAGGTTCTGCAATATGGCTAAGCAAAATACTTGTGGCCCTGGCATAAAGGCGAAGGACAGAACACCGAGGGGTTTTAGTGAATATCCCCGACTCGGGTAGTATAGCACTTCTTGTTTGCGGTGCTAGGGCCACGCCAATGTGGTGAATCCCATACTCCCTACCGCGTTTCTCTCTGTGGATAGTTCTCAAACGGATTTTCCTACGTTAATTACAAAGCCGGCCGGTGGAACACCTTCTCGTGTCCTCGAAGGGTAAATCGACCCCATCTTTGTTCCGGGGTGACTATTTATGATCCAGGTTATATAACAACAGTCGACTGCTGGGGTATTCCCGAAACACTTACCTCGAGAGCATTGCAATTCATGTCACTCTTCACGATGTCAAGCCAGCATTGTCAACTTCGTCAACAGGAATGTCCATATTATTCTTTAGGTATAAACAATAAATTGCGCAGTCAAGTGCTTCGAGGGTCTACAATTACTTCCATACATGCTTATGCAGCAAGCAAGCAAGACTTGGTAGCTTAGAGCTTAGCGCACTCGCATCCTAAGCTGAAAAGGCGCGACTTCGAATTCTTTAGGAACAGAAAAAGAATACTGTTACGAATTTGTGGAATGTGAATATAAATGCCGTTAGAGTTATCACAAAGTTTATTATTACACACACGTAATTCACAATTCTTACAAACCAAACCGTAAAGCAGAAAATTGTAATCACATAAATCGCGCAAAGTCCGTCGTTATAAGATACTCGTTTTAAAAGTACACTAGGTAACGCTTCGATTGCAATTGAACCTCAACTAACTCAGTCCCCGACTGATCGAAATTATATGTGAAAGGATAACTGAACTATAGGAGATGTTTGCTTGTTGTTAGTATTTAAGTAAAATTGTTTTAAATTTGCTTTATAAGGGCAATATGAATTTAATTGTTTGGGTCACTTGTGATTTCATGGAGGCTGGTACTGAAAATCAGCGCTGTGTCAGTTCTTGACACAGCATAATGCGGAGTTACCAGCCTTATTGCCGTAAGTGTTATGTACATTTCTTTCTTAAAGTTGTATATTTTATAAAATTTTAATGGCTTTATGTTTTATAACTACGTATATTCTGTTAATTTAGTATATTTTTGAGTTTTATGTGCATTCATTCGAGAAAAACAATATTTTTTCTTTCTTTCTTCTTTTCTTTCTATATGTATATTTGTAAAATAGCCTAGCAACGTGCCCACTGGTCCTTGGAATTTGGCTTCTAAGAATTTGCAACGAAAATGCAAACAACAGAAAAGAAGGACTTATGACGTCTTACCAGAAGGCATACAAAGGTATTAACGCAGACAATATCTCAGGCAATAAGATCACTCAAATTCGAAGGGGTAATAAAACACCTGTAAAGGATTAGTTATCGGTTCGCGACAATATATTTTCCAGGTGTCAGGGGGCCTGTCGTAAAAGGCGACAAAACAATCCACAGCCAGGTGGTACGGTGTTACCCGTCTAGACGGCTACCACCCCAGATCTAGAGTATGCCGCCATAACAACCTCGAGTTGTGTTCTAGCATTAGTTGCCAGATTCCAGTCTTAGACGGCGTCAGCACATTTGCTAGCACCTTTGGTGTTACAAATGTCCCTAGGCAACGGCAACCGCTATCAATTAGGTGGGCCGCCTGTCTGTCTGTTGAACTCATGCAATAAAAAAAAAATGCCGAGCTATAGATTTTTTTATAGCTTGAGTTCAACAGACAGGCAGTCGGTCCACCCGATGGAAAGTGATTACCATCACCTATGGACATTTGCAACACCAAAGGTCCTACAAATGCGCTCCTGCTCTTTAAAGGGAAACTGGAACCTGGCACTAATGCCGGAACACAACTCAAGGTTGTTATGGCGACTCACTCTAGACCAGGGGTGGTAGCCATCCAGTCGGGCAAATGCCCTACCACCTGGCTGTGGGTTATTTTATCGCCTCTTACGACAGGCCCCCTGGCCGCAGGAAATTGTATTATTTCCCTTCCCTTCAAAGAAAATAATACCGGCCACTAAATCATTGAACGTCTATCACTTCATATCACTTTTTTTGCTGTCTTACTAGAAGTGTTCGCTGTAAATAAATATAATGGATTTCGCGTGAAACGGAACGCGTAACACTGGCACAGATTATCTGTAATGATTATCCGGCCCATGACTGCATTCATCTTCATCGAATTTCAATGTTATCTCTAACCAGCTGTTGGCAGCTTAAAAACAACCAGATTAAAAATACTCTTAGTTTGAGTAGCTAGTCAACAAAAGAGCCCCTACATTTTGGCCCTTTTACGAACTTAGTGGTAGATTTTCCAAAAATCACCAATACACTGAATACACGTGTCTAATCATAAAATTTCATAAGCATTTCATATCAATTTTACAAGCTTACGGGTTGAACTTTTTTTTATTGCATGAGTTCAGGAGACAGGCAGACGGCCCACTTAATGGAAAGCGGTTACCATCGCCTATGGACATTTGCAACACCAAAGGTGCTACAAATGCGCTGCTGCTCTCTTAAGGGAGACTGGAACCTGGTCACTAATGCCGGAACACAACTCAAGGTTGTTATGGCGACATACTTTAGACCAGGGGTGGTAGCCATCCAGTCGGGCAAATGCCCTACCACCTGGCTGGGGGTTGTTTTGTCGCCTCTTACGACAGGCCGCCCGGCCGCAAGAAATTGTATTATTTCTCCGTTCCTGCACGGATAAAGAAGGCACATGGAGTTTCGTGCTTCTTACTTGGAAAATTACTGATTTTCATACAAACTTTCATCCCCCTTTTCAACCCCTTAGGGGTGGGCGCGCATGCAAATTTTCATGGTCCTAGCCTCAATAGCTTGGGCTATGCGTTGATACATCAGTTAGTCAGTGAGGTCAAATAGTTATGTATGCATAGATAGATAATTAAGCGTGGTAGCTCAAGAAAATCAGAGTGAATATACAGCAGATGGCGAGCAGTACAGTTATGGAAGTGAGACTTTGCCATTAGATAAAAAAATTCCAATATCCAAATTGAGAGGAGAATGATATGTGGCATCATCTAATCATGTAGAATATAGAAACTGCAGTATTACGCTTTTTTCAGGCGATTATCATTCATAGTAATCTGATTATCATTTACAGTAACCTGATTATAATTGTAAGTAATCTTTTTTTTATCGCCAGACTACAGCAGATAGGCAGACGGCCCACCTGATGGAAAGCGGTTACCGTCGCCTATGGACGTTCGCAACACCAGAGGTGTTGTCACTAACGCGCTGCCGGTCTCGAAGAAATTTTATGGCACCCTTTTTAAAAAACCCCATATTGTAGCGCTGTGGGAAAACCACGCCTGGGAGCTCATTCCAAATCCCCACGGTACGCAAGAGAAACGTTCTAGACAACCGTTGCGTACAAGAGCGAAGCGGCTCAATGAAGTGGGGAGGAACGCCCAGCCGATGGCGTGCGGTGCGGTGGTAAAAAGAGGACGACGGCACCATTCTGTACAATTCCTCGGAACACTCTCCGTTGTTTAGTCGGTAGAATACGCAGAGAGACGCAAAGTCTCTCCGAATAGGCCAAAAAATCTGATGTCATTCATAGTATTCTGATTATCATTCATAGTAACCTGATTATCATTCATAGTAATCTTCTTCTTTCGGGCTCAGTATTCAAGTTTCAAACGTCTCTACATTAAATGACAGATTATTGAGTGTTGTAAATCAAAATAAACAAGTAGAAATAAATTAACGTAATTTCGATTTTTTTATTAGTGAATTTAAAATTCGAATTAGTTATTCTCCAACGAGAATACGTTCTATTTTGACAGATGTTACAATTTTTTTGTGTGACATAAGGGTGCGTTGCACTATGAAATCAACAACAACGCTCACGACCGCGAGTTTTTCTTTTCCACTTGCTTGCGAGCGTTACAATCATAAACTCAAGTGGAATAGAGCTTCGATGTTATTGATGAAATGTACAAATCTCGTGTTTTGGTATATACCAAAACCTTTGACTTGAGTTTAAAGTCGCACCTCAGTCAACATCTCGATAGAGAATATTAATATTCTTTGGTCAATGTGTACTTCGACCCACCAACGACCAGATGGTCGTTGTGAGCGCCCCGTAAGCAAAAATTATGACAAAGAAAGAAAAACCTTGTCAAAGACGACACACACAAAATGTATATTAATTTAATGAATTATAACAAGTCTTAATTTAGTTGTGTTGGGTTGAAGGACCATTTTGAGCGCTGTGAGCGACAAGTAGAATACACTAATAATCTGTGTCATATCGCAGCTGTTTGACACGTGTCAAACAGTGCGACAATGAATCTTTATTATTGTTCATTTCGCAGCAACTTGTGAAATGATTTTTTACTATCTAGGCCGCATGTCTCCTATTTATTTCCTTGTTCATATCTTACTAGTTCATTCACTTGCCCATCGGTTTAATACTGACATTACATGTATGGAGCTTACATCAAATTGTAACCGACAGTAAGGCAAGTGAACGGTTCATAAGATATAGCAACAAAATAATGCCAAAATATGACAACCTTGATGATCTTCTACAAATCTTATAGTAATACTAGCTGTCCCGGCAGACGTTGTTCTGCCCTGGAGAAATAAAATTTAGAACCCGATTGCAGCGCCACCTACCGGGTCCAATTGTGAATCTAAACCATCCTCGAATCCACTTGAACACACACAAAAAAGTTCATTCAAATCGGTCCAGCCGTTTAGGACGAGTTCACTGTCAACACACGTACAGAAGAATTATATATATTATAAAGATATAAAGCTGAAGAGTTTGTTTGCTTCAACGCGCTTATCTCAGGAACTACTGGTCTGCTTTGAAAAATTCTTTCAGTGTTAGGTAGCCCATTTATCGAGGAAGGCTATGGACTATAATATCATCACGCTAAGATAAAACTTTTTTTGTTATTCCACGCGGACGAAGTCGCGGGCAGAAGCTAGTAATCTATATAAATAAAAATGAATCGTAGATATGTATATACGCGCATAACTTGAGAACGACTTTACCGATTTTGATGAAAGTATTTGTGTGTTTGGGTGGGTGGGTTGATTTAGATTCCCAATTAGAACCGACAGGTCGCACTGGGGTTGTGATCTAAGATCCTCCTAATCCCTTAGACAGATTTTGATGTTTTGAAGTGATATCTTCTTATGGGAGGGTAAATCGCTTCGTTACGTAACGCGTTACGACGCCATTCTGTCTGGCTTCTCTTTCTCTCACGCATACGGCAGAGGCTCCTCTCTCACGTTAACCCACAGCGCTAGCCGTATTACTTCTAATGTACATATTCAAGAATTGTAACTAAGAATAATAGTACATTATGGTACTAGTGTGTTACATTGGTGATTACCGCCGAGGCGCCATTGAGACTCGAGCCGTAGGCGAGGGTCTTAAGAGAGCCGAGGACGGTAATCATCAATACACACGTGTATCATACGACGTTTTTCAACACACTTGTGAATAAAATAACAACAAAAACTCATTGATAATAGTACATTATGGTACTAGTGTGTAACATTGGTGATTACCGCCGAGGCGCCATTGAGACTCGAGCCGTAGGCGAGGGTCTTAAGAGAGCCGAGGACGGTAATCATCAATACACACGTGTATCATACGACGTTTTTCAACACACTTGTGAATAAAATAACAACAAAAACTCATTTTATTTAGTAGATAAAAAAAAGTTATATATGAGTGAAAGTTTTATTTATTAAACACGTACGAGTTAAAATTATCTATTTAAATAAGAAGTTGCATGAAATGAGCAAGCAATAGGAACATTAATTTATTTGTTCTATAGAACACGATCTTTTTTTTTTGAATAAAAACTTTTTTAAGAACAAAGCAACTCAACCAATAAAAAAAAAAAAAAATCTATAACTCACTAGTGAGTTATAATGTTTTTTACTCACAGTTTGATAATGGGTGTCATTCTGTGCCTAATTGCGGTGACCATAGAGCCACTTTATGAGCAAGTGTGTTGAAAAAAAAGTTATATATGAGTGAAAGTTTTTTTATACGCTTTTTATTAGCTTCATACGTATGTTAGTATGTATGTATGTTAGTATGTAACGGAATCTTTTAAGTTAAATTTGATCGACTTCCCGGTTTCCGATTGAGCTGAAATTTTGCACGTATGCGTATATCGCGTGACAATGCAATAATATGGTACCATGGAGCTGATGATGGAGTCGGAAGGTGGCCATAGGAACTCCTGTACTAAACAAGATAGACCCGTCGTGTTTGGGCTCGTTTTATTTGTCTTGGCTAGAACTCTGCTGCTACATGATATGCAGGATCTCAAAAGCTTGTATTTAAAAACCTTTTTAAAAAAGCTTATTTTTTACATAACGTTCCATTTTATCATAGGAGAGTGTATTTAATTCTTTTTTGAAAGTTTCCACGGAGAAGAGAATTAAATCACTGAATAATCATTAAACAATGAAAAATAAATAATAGTTAAAAAAAAACTAAAACAATAGGCTTTTATAGAAAATCTTAAAAAATTCTAAAAAATCTAAGAAAATAATTTTTTAGTTTTTTTTAAACTATTATTTTTTTTGTGAATGAGTAGGTCGCCGGATGGTTTGATTCACAATTGGAACCGGTAGGAGGCGCTAGAATCGGTTCCTAGATTTTAATTTTTTCAGGGCCGGACAACGTCTGCCGGCACTGCTAGATTATACATCTTCATTCATAGATCCATTTAAATAAAACGTACTCAGTGTTAAATTGGTAACAGCGAGAATGAAACGGCATGACAAAATGCGCGATCACGTGCGCACGCGCATGGAACGCTTTCATTTAATTTCTTCATGCATAAAATATTTAGCCAGCAATTAATATGATGAGAATAAGTCTTCTCGTTAGTACCGTTGCTTAGAGACTTGATATTTAAAAAAAACTATGGTAGCAAGTTAAGGTACCTGAATGAAGCCACCTCATTTTTGAAGATAAACATTAACAGAAGTTACTTAGTATTTTCTTAAGTTTTCGCGACTTGTATACATAATAAAACTACGTTTTAACGGTTTTAAGCGCGGTAATTTTATTTGATTTTGGTTTGAAGACAAAAAAAATAATAATAATATTACTATGACCGTACTATACTCACTGACCATACTGTACACAACAATAGACCAGATATAACACTTATAGACAAAGAAAATAAACACACATACTTAATAGATATAGCCATACCGAATACACACAACATCCAATCCACTATCACAGAAAAAATACGTAAATATACAGAATTACAGGAAGAAGTCAAGAGACTCTGGAATATGCACAAAGTTACAATAGTCCCAATAGTAGTTTCCACCACCGGGGTTATAGCAAAAGATTTATCCTTACGGCTCGAAATACTTGGTCTACCTAAACACATTTACATCTCATTACAAAAAGCAGCAATACTCAATACATGTAGGATAGTTAGAAAATTTCTGCAATTAAATGAAGAAGAACAATATGTAACACTATAAAAAATAAAACACCACCATTCATGACACCACGCCCCAAATTAACACTTGGTGTTCACCCGTGTTAATTTGGTATTTCCAGGTTAACCTGAGTGTTTAGAAAAGAATTGAAATAAAAATAATAATAATAATAATAAAATTACCGCGCTTAAACCCGTTAAAACGTAGTTTTATTAAGAAGTTACTTAGGATAAATCCATATTACAGAGATCAATGTCCTTTATTTTGTGTATATAGGTTTGAATATATTATCCATAATTATAACAATTTAGATATCGCTGTATCCTACCACATATGTAGCTTACAAAATAATTTAATTTTAAATTACTAATGTCCAAATACAAATTAATATATAATTTATAATAAGAAGGAAGGAAGAAGATCTCGTCATGCCAGCATCAATGACATTATTCGCCGAGCTCTTGTCAGCGTCGGGGTCCCGGCCATTCTAGAACCGAATGTCCTGGTGCGTGGCGATGGCAAGAGACCGGACGAGATATCACTCGTCTCTTGGAAGATGAGGCGGCCGCTGGTGTGGGATGCGACCTGTGTTCACACACTGGCCCCGTCACATCTCCAACGACCGAGTCGGGGGCTGGCAACGCTGCCGCTTCAGCTGAAGACGTCAAACATACGGTTACATATTTGTGCCGTTTGGGGTTGAAACATTAGGCCCATGGGGTCCGTCGGCATAGAGTTTCTTTAAAGATATAGGTAAGAACCTCTTTGACACCACCCGTGATCAGAAGGCGGGCTCATATTTTGCACAACAAATAAGTATTGCCATACAGCGTGGCAATGCAGCTAGCCTTCTGGGCACGCTCCCCGTTGGCAGTGATCTGCTAGATAATGTATTTTAGTTTCAATGTTTTCATTTATTACATACATTTATAATAATAATGATTGCAATCATTAGGATTTCGCATGTCACGAAATCAGACTCCTGTATCAGTATTTGGGTCAGTAAGATACTCATGTATTGTGTAATATATGCTTTATTTATTACGCTGGCCCAGAGGGACACATTTCTGACCACAGTTCACACAGGTGCAGTGCACAATAGGGCGTCCCCCGCAGGCGACGCTCACCGATGCGCCCCCGTCGGTGTGAACTCTCGCGCATGCGGCGAAGGGGGCCGCCACCCTTCACGCAGCGCCAAACCTGGCGGGTCGAGAGGAGCAGAGTGCCGTATAGGCACGTGGAATGTGAGGTGGAATGAAAGATAAGATGGACGAAATGATGGATATAATGAATGCAAGTGGGGGGGTAGGCGTCTTACTCTCATCCCGCTTTGTGTCTGGAGTAAAAGCTTATTGTCTGGTGAACCCGAGACTTCTCTGGGTCCGCCTAAAACTGGGGATCACGCGAGTTTTTCTGGTCGCAGCTTATGCTCCCGTAAGCTCAGCGGATCCCCAAGAACTCGAGAAGTTTTGGGAGTCTGTGAGAGAAATTCTGGATCTGGCTGAAGGGAACGAAAGACTAATTATGTGTGGTGATCTTAATGGCTGGGTGGGGACCAAACGAGACGGCCTTGAGGCTGTCCTTGGACCCTATGGTGACAAGAGAGTGAACGATGCTGGTAGGCCAATCATAGACGTATGCATGGAAAGAAACTTGCTTGTGTCGAACACCCTATTCCATCATAAGAATATTCACACGTATACATGGAGAATGAATGATCAGAAAAGTATGATTGATCTGATTTTAATTGATAGTCGCCTCCGAAACACAATAATGGATACAAGAGCCTACAGAGGCCCCACTCTTGAAACGGACCACTACCTGGTGATAAGCCGGTTTGTGGGCCTTTTCAAGAAGTGGAGACACTGGCGAGTGCGTACCAATTTCGGGGAGCTTGGAAGAACAAAGTGTGAAAAATTGGAAGATGTTAGTGTAAGGAGTATGTATGCGCGCCTATTCGAAGAAAGGCTTGCAAAAGCGGACTTCTCCGACTTAGATGTGGATAATGACTGGGATAGTATGAAAGAAAGTATAGTGGAAAGCGCAAAAGAAGCATGTGGATGCGCGAAGAGGCACATAACAACGAAAGGTGATGAATGGTGGGAAGCGGATGTTAAATCCAGTGTAGAGAGAAAGAGAAAAGCCTGGCTGGATTATGTTGCTTCCTTGCAACAGAATGACAGTATGAAAGAGATGAAGAAAGAAATTTATCGCCTCTGCAAGAATGAAACCAAAGCTTTAGTGAAAGAGAAGCGTGAAAGAATAAAATTGAAAGAAGAAGAGAAGCTGACGGAGAACTTCGAGGCGAATACCAAACTCTTTTGGAGAGAGGTTAAGAAGTCTCGAGGTTGTTCGTCAGGTTCCAGAATGGAAAGAATGAAATCTAAAGCAGTTCTTGCTAACCCACAAGAGGTATTAGCGCGATGGAGTGAATATTTTAGAGAAATGTATGATAATATCCCGGATGCTGGCACCACGACTGAGTCTGTGACCGACTCCGAGGAGTCAGCGTCCGAGATCACTTTGGAAGAGATCGAATGGTCGATAAGAAGTCTGAAAAATGGAAAGGCAGTAGAAATCGATAGTGTGTCTGCTGAGATGATCAAATATGATGGAACCTGCGTCCGGGACGCTTTCCTGTCCTTATGCAACTTGTGCTGGAGGACGGGAAAGGTTCCCAAGGACTGGAGGCGCGCTGTCATTGTGCCCTTGTATAAAGGCAAGGGGTCACGTATGGAGTGCGCCAGCTACAGGGCCATCAGTTTGATCAGCACAGCATCTAAAGTGTATGCGAAGATTATTGAAAAGAGAATGAGAGTTGTATCCGATGAATTACTGTGGGATGCACAAGGTGGCTTCAGAAATGGAAGGGGATGTATGGATCAAGTTTTCTCTCTCCGCAATATCGTAGAGAAGCAGCTGGCTATGGGCCGGAAGGTTTTCTGCGGTTTTGTGGATCTAGAGAAAGCATTTGACAGGGTTGTGCGGAAGGACCTCTGGGACATATTGCCCGGATATGGGATTAATGGCCAATTGATGCGTGCTGTGCAGTCCACTTACGAGGACTGTATGGCATGCGTGCGAGTGGAAGGCAGCCTGTCGCCCTGGTTTGACGTCAATATTGGCGTCCGCCAGGGCTGCGTGCTGTCGGCTTTGCTGTTCATCCTATATCTGGACGATTGTCTCCAGAGAATAAGATTGATGGATGTTGGGGTGCGGATGAGTGATCTAATTGTAAGCACCTTGCTTTATGCGGATGATGCCGTGCTTTTAGCCGAATCGCCATCAGAACTGCAAACACTAGTCACAATGATGAAAGATGACTGTCAGGCGAGAGGCTTACATTTGAATGCGAAGAAAACAAAGGTTATGGTGTTTGAAAGAGAAGAAACCAGAACGAATGCAAGGATAATGGTCGATGATGTTATGCTAGAGCAAGTGAATGAGTTTGTATATCTTGGATGTGCTTTTAGCAGGGATGGAAGGTACACCGCTGATATAGAAAGAAGAGTGAATTTGGGGAATAGTGTGAATGGAGCGTTAGGTAAACTTCTAGGCGCTAAGAACCTCAGCCAGAAGGCCCAGCTCGCCATACACAACGCGGTGCTGGTACCTACGCTCACGTATGGATGCGAGAGTTGGGTATGGAAGAGAGAGCATGAAAGTAGAGTAAACGCGGTCGAGATGCGAGCACTGCGCAAAATCTGCGGAGTGACGCTCGCGGACCGCGTTCGTAATACCGAAGTAAGAAAGAGAGTTGGTCTGAAAGAGAGTGTCGGGGTGAAGGTAAGGAAAGGAATGCTCCGGTCGTTCGGGCATGTGGAAAGAATGCATGATGAAAGAATGACTAAACAGATATACAATGCAAAAGTGGATGGATGCAGAAGTCGTGGAAGGCCACGACACACCTTCCATGATCAAATTGATCGTGTACTAGCAGAAGGTGATGTCAGGAGCCTTAAGAACAGACGAGCTTGCATGACAAGAGTTATGAATGTCAAAGAGGCAAGCGAGGTGTGTAAGAATAAGCCTAAATGGCACTCTGTTGTTCGTGCCTACCCTGCAAGGGAACTGGCGTGAAGTTATGTATGTATGTATGTGTGTATATATATATATATATACATACATACATACATACATACATAACTTCACGCCAGTTCCCTTGCGGGGTAGGCATGAACAACAGAGTGCCATTTAGGCTTATTCTTACACACCTCACTTGCCTCTTTGACATTCATAACTCTTGTCATGCACACTCGTCTGTTCTTAAGGCTCCTGACACCACCAGGTATATATATATAGGTATATATATATATATATACCTATATATATATATATATATATATATATATATATATTTATGTATGTATGTATATATGTATATATATATATATATATATATATATATATATATAGATTGTCGTAATTTTATTTTAAAGCTTTTGTTGTTGAGTGCCCTAATTTTAAGTAGTCGCATACATTTTATTTTACCACTAGAGCTTATCCCACGGCCGCGCCGCGGATCAAACTCTAGTGCATAGATAGATAGTTGACGCTTTATTGCTCACCAAAATAAACAAGTAAAAACAAAATGCATAATACAGTACTCCTTGGCTACGGCTGTAAGTGAGAGCTCATATCCGGAACTGACAACTACGCTATTGTAAATTAACCAATTTCGCGTTTAGGCTGAATTGATTAAAGTAAACCGATAAATTAATCATTTAATTACGATTTTAATTAAACTTTTTGCACTTAAATTTAATGTGAAGTGAAGGCTATTAGTAAGGAAAAGTATTTCCAATCATTTATTTTACTTTTGACAACTGGATCGTGGGTGAATTAGTTATAATGGATAGTTAGAGGTAAGGAGTTTTATTTGGGTGTCAAACTGAATAAGCTGAAAGTAACCGGCCGGGGGCCCAATTCTACTATTTCAATACCGCAGCGTTGTGAAGATATTCAAAGTACAATTCTATTGCGATAGTGTCAAAAATTCGTATTCTACTAAATCCACAATATCATCTCGATATTGTCGCGACTGGATGAGGAAGACGGGAGACCGGGATATGTGGCGCGTACTTGGGGAGGCCTACGTCCAGCAGTGGACTGAGAGTGGCTGAAGAAGAAGAAGATTGTCGCGGCGGAATAATAGTAGAAAACAATGGTAATGGTAATACCAATCTTTTCTTAAGAGAGCAGCAGCACCTTTGTAGCACCTTTGGTGTTGCAAATGTCCATAGGCGATGGTAACCACTTTCCATCAAGTGGGCCGTCTGCCTGTCTGCTGAGCTCCTGCCATAAAAAAAACCATTTTTTTCTTAGCAGAAACAGCGTTAGCGGAAATGAATATTGAAAACAAAGAAAAAGAATATTTTATTTCGCGTGACTTCGCTTATAGAGTGGGGGGGAGGAGAGCCACGGGCACGCCATTGGAATTAACAGAATAGCGAAATCAGCCAAACCAACATTTGAGATGATAGTGTCCGGCGATTTTGACAACATAGTGTTAGCAATTGATTGGCCTTAAGGAAGCGTGGTGGGTATACTGTCCTTCCCGTGCACATGTGAGGCCCGAGCCCAGCAGTGGGACGTCTATGGGCTGTTATAACAATCCACAGCCTGGCGGTAGGGTATTTGCCTGTCTGGATGGCTACCACCCCTGGTCTAGAGTATGCGCCATAACAACCTTAAGAGAGCAGCAGCGCATTTGTTGCACCTTTGTTGTTGTTAAAACCATAGGTGATCGTAAAACCACTGTCTTCTGAATTCATACAATTAAAACTACATATATCATAGGTTTAGGTCAAAGTGTAAAATGCCGGAAATTTAAAAATAAATCAATCAGTTTAATTTTAAAACTAAGCGCTAGACATCACGCCACTAGAAAACTTGGCACTGTGACGCGGTGTCGTATAACGCCAACGTTCTTACACCTCATATCACAAGTACCACATTATCTCTTACCATCAAATTACGGCAAAATCAATCTTATGTACATGCAATTAGTACTATTAAAACTGAATCATTAACTACGAGTATTACTATAGCGAAATGTATTATGTAAGTTTGTTTTGGTGTTATGTAATTTTGTGAACTTTTCATCGCTCATTAATAACCTGTTGTAATATGATTTTAAAGATTTTTTTAATTATGTCTTCGCACGGTTTGTCTGTTTAGTCAAGTGTCAAATTTATAAGTGTCAATGTCAAGTATTCATGAATATTAGGCCCAGGAATAGACCATGTAAGCCTAAAAATCATTGATATATGCTACAAGTCTCACATGACAATAAAGCATTAAACAGCGCAGGTTTGGGACTAATTACTATACTATACTAATTACTATTTATTTTAATTCTAAATTTATTTTTAAAATTAAATTATTAATATCCAGTATATATGTATATATATATATGCAGTATTATTTATAATATTATTATAGTAATGTATGTCTTTGTAGACCACGGGCCATAAAAATGGCCCGGACATTTGGAGGGCTTGCGTAGGGCCATGGGAAGGCCAACACGTAGAGGCCCTTTGACAAATTTAATGTAAATGTGGCGTGACACTGGCCGGCGATTATCCCTGTCTACACCATATAGTAATGCACCCAAGGACAAGCCCCGGCCAGTGTAGGACTATTGGACTGCCCGTCGCAATGTTCAGGGAACATGGAAAAATGGGCAGACGGTGACTCGCCACTCCCTGCATGGAGCCCAAAAAATGCCATAGAAGACAAGGGCAACATGGGTGTGAGTGGCTAAGGGGTGTAGAGAGGTGGGCTGCAGGTTCACCGAAGCTACTTCTGACGTGATTCCATTTATCACTTCCACCCCTGGAGCTTCAGTCTTAGCTCCAGCGATCTCCACTCCGAGCCGGCTGGTTAAGGCAAGCACGGAGGTGTCGCTACTCACCTAAGGCTTTGCCACGAAGCCCCCCTGCGGGTATAATATTATTATGTATTTATTTATTTTCAAAGAAATTTTTTTTTTTTTAAATATTTAAAGAGTAGACATTTTTTTATAAAAAAATAAATAACATTATTCTTTTATAAAAATACATCAAAAATAAAATACATATTCAATAAAAAAAATATAAAATCTTGCAGATCACCACCAGCGGGGCCTAGGGTCCAAACTACCGGTAGTTAGGGCTCCAGAGATAGGAACCTCCTCACAATCGGTGCGGTGTCCAAGAGTGCTGCCTTCTGTATCTGGCCCTTCACCCAGTCTCCCAGTGAAAGCCTCTCTAGATGACGGTCGAGGCTTTTCGCTATAAGACCGTTGACGGTGACAACTATCGGCACAATGCTCGTTGACTCCAGACGCCACATAGCGGTAACCTCGTGAGCAAGATCTAAGTACTTACTTAGTTTTTCTTATTCTTTCTTCACAAGGTTATCGTCATGCGGGATACTGATGTCAACGAGTATTGCTCGTCGCGCAGATCGATCTATTATCACGATATCAGGCTATCAAGATCCGATGTATTGCTTAAAATATTATTATTATATTATAAATAAGTACCGGGTTCGAGTTTGTATAATGCGCTTGAAATAAGAAAGAAAATCGGGGGCTGGCTAATTCAGGCAAGCAGATTCCGATAGTGCAATTTTTAAATTTTTACACTAATAAATTACATCGTCGTTATGGCAAAGCGAATCATGTTATGCTGACACATCATACTCGTTTAAATAAACACAAAAATCGTTGGAAGCCATTTATTAACAAATATGGACTTTCTTCAATATAAACATACATTTTTAAGTAGAAACAACATTTATTATATAGGTTTTTACTTTACAATCACACACAGCGCGGGGTTGTTGACAGAATTCACAATCATTGGTTTTGACACTTGACAGTTAAATAAAAACGTCTTGGATACAATGTACTTTTATCCAAACTATATAAAGCGCCTTTTTAATAACTATTTTGTTAATATCTAACACCTATATTCGAAACAAGTAAAAAGAAGTACAGGTGTATACAAATCCAATGAACCTAATACAGTAAAACAAATCGTTTTCAACCTCCGCCGCGGTGGTACCCCAAAACCTTGTTTAAACAATTACAGCTAAGCTGTTAAACGACGAGTTCCGTGCAACATATTGCGATGAAATGTACTTAAAGTTAATCGAAATAGATTTCAATGCTTTCGTTACGAAACGGAATATATGTTGAGATCCTATGTATTATTATTAATCCTAAAAATTAGTATTGCTAAAAATATTATTATTATTTAATACTTACCTGACCATAACGTGTAGAATAAAACTATTTATTTTTGCCTTCTGGCAATATTATATTTCATCTGTGGTCAAGATCAGTGAATCATAAATAAGGAGTTTTTGGCGGGAACTGAAAGGGGACGTTGTGCTGTGTAGTTTTATTTTCTAAAAATGTGTAAAATTACTCTAAAATGAACAATAGTTGTAGTATATTGATAGTTTTTGAGTAGTAATTATGTGTTTTTGCGAGAAATGTGAACTATATAGCTAAATGTGGCCTTTCGAGTTTTCACAAGAACTCCGTTGAATGACGTCGATTGTAGCCTACAATACAACGGCGCCTGGCTTAAAGGCCTAGTTGCCAAGCCTTAAACTTAAAAAACAAAATCATAAATAAGAAGTTTTCGGCGGGAACTGAAAGGAGATGTTGTGCTGTGCAGTTTTATTTTCTAAAAATGTGTAAAATTACTTTAAAATGAACAATAGTTGTAGGATATTGATAATTTTTGAGTAGTAATTATGTGTCGTGGAAGGCCACGACACACCTTCCATGATCAAATTGATCGTGTACTAGCGGAGGGTGATGTCAGGAGCCTTAAGAACAGACGAGTGTGCATGACAAGAGTTATGAATGTCAAAGAAGCAAGTGAGGTGTCTAAGAATGGGCCTAAATGGCGCTCTGTTGTTCGTGCCTACCCCGCAAGGGAACTGGCGTGAAGTTATGTATGTATGTAATTATGTGTTTTGTGAGAAATGTGAACTGTAAAGTCACATGTGGCCTTTTGAGTTGTCACAAGAACTCCGTTGAATGGCACTAGCTGATAACCTACAGTTCAGCTGTGCTACACATAGGTTTAAGAAAATGAAGAAACTACATTGAATCTAAGATCTGGCTTAAAGGCCTACCTGCCAAGCCATAAAATAAAAAAAAATCATAAATAAAGCGAATTTATCCATGTTATTTTAATTTTAACGTTGTCCGAGTCTAAAATCCGCTAAAAAATAACTAAATACGCATGTATGTATCAAATTTATATATCAGTGTTAGTATGTATATTTAAATTGCACAATCCTATCTTTTTTCTGTTCCTCTACATCGCCAGATTAGTTAAGAATTTCCTTGAAGCCAGGTTGCCTGGAAGGCATCGCTTTTAGTGATAAGGTCGCCTGTTGTTTTGCCAAGAAGTATTGTAATTATGCATTTTGTTTTTGTATTTGTTTATTTTGGTGAGCAATAAAGTGCTATCTATCTATCTGTCTAAATGCGCAAGTAACAGTACTAAGTTTCACGTGAGCAGCGATTTTTAAAGTTTACCAAGGATGTCTGGTGGAATTTGAAGCTAAATCATTTCAATATAATTCGACGATATTTACCAAAGAACAGCCGACATGATAGGTTTGTTTAGCTTCTTTTAAACATTTTTTTTTATTGCAGGAGTTCAGCAGACAGGCAGACGGCCCACTTGAGGGAACGCGGTTACCATAGCCTATTGGTATGGATTATTGCAACACCAAAGGTGCTACAAATGCGCTGCTGCTCTCTTAAGGGAGACTGGAACCTGGTTTCTAATGCCGGAACACAACTCAAGGATGTTATGGCGACATACTTTAGACCAGGGGTGGTAGCCATCCAGTCGGGCAAATGCCCTACCACCTAACTGTGGGTTGTCTTGTCGCTTTTACGACAGGCCGCCCGGCCGCAGGAAATTGTATTCTTTCTCCGTTCCTGCACGGATAGATGATAGGATTGGATAGGTGGCCAAAACTTCTTGTTGGAAAGTGGAATTTGAATTTGAAAATTAATAATTTATTTATTTCTTTTTAAATAAATAGTCCAAGATCCCAGTCATCCCAGGCTTACGTGATTTTAGGAAAGATGAAATTTTTAGGATTGGTAGTTTAACATAATCTTGGAAAGGAATGGATACTCGCTAAGCTAAAAGCGGTGCCGTTTTTCAGGTAGCAGGTATCAAAAAAACCATGCTAACTTACGTCAAGTATAATATTTTAAAATATTATGCTTGATAATATATATGAAATACAGCCTTTCTAAAATGACGTAAGTTCCCACATTTTTTTTTAAAGTGTCTGTCAAAAGTTATGGCCCACAGAAAGTGTCTAGCAATTGTATATAAAAATACATTTGTTTATAACAATATCATATATAAAATTTTGTTTATAACATATGTAAAAATTAGCCTTGCTACATTGACGTAAGTTAGCATGGTTTTTTTTCCACCCTTGATACCTGTTACCTGTAAAACGGCCCCGCTTTCAGCTTAGAGAGTATCCATTCCTTTCTAAGTTTATGTTAAACTACCTATCCTAAAAATTTCATCTTTCCTAAAATCACATATGTCTGCTGTGACTGGGATCTCACGCTAAAATTACGTTGGATTTATCTTAGTTGATGACATTGTCGGTTAATTTAAGCCAATACGAATCTAAGAAACCCAAGGAATGTACAACTAGAACAATCTAACAAGTGTTTAACAGACCTAGTAATTATTGTCAACATTTAAATTGTTATTAATGACAGGCTGCAAGCCGATAGATAGTCCTTATCGTGATCAATTTGCCGACACAAGTTTCAGTTAGTTTAGTACAAATATATTGACTACAAAAGCGTAATTTAAACTGGGTTTATCTACCTACATCTATCTATGTATCTTCTATCTATACTGTAATAAATCTGTAAATAGTTTGTACAATGCGTTTAAAAATGTGAAAAAAATCAGGGGGGATAATTAAGACTAATGATTCCGAAGATGCAATTTTTAGAAATTTTCTCTATCTGTTTGTTAGAGCATCACGTGAAAACTACTGAACAGATTTAAGTTAAACTTGAGACAGAGCAAACTCATATCCCGGGGCGTAACTTAGGATACTTTTTATCCTGATAATGAAGTCATTTCCGCGAGAAAGACGAAAATAACGATAAAGATGGCGCTGCGATCGCATATTTTTTGGAAATAATGAACGTATACGGATGAAACTCATCATAGTGCTAGCTTATAACCCGAGTTAACACTTAAGATAAATTTTATCCCGATAAAGACGTCGATTATCTGGAATAGATGGATTAGCAAAATAGATGGCGCTGCAATTTCGATGTAGGCAACCATCGCTGTAATTCAATAACAAATACGTTGTCAGGTAGCCCACACGTCTTTCATTATCATTTTAATTAGTTGATTTCTCGGAATCTATGACCGTTAATAATGTGACAATAACTCGCATTTGCTGTTTTGGAGATGCGCTATTTAACGCAGTGCGCACCCATGACTTACGGGAAGTGGTTGTGACTCTATGATATGCATACATAAAAAAGTATGTGTGTGTATGTAGTTCACACGCATTAGATGTGAAATTTCAGACAATATACTCACAGATAATTCTTCTCTAACTTTTATTAATGAATTTATTAGAACTATACAAACACGTTATAACACAGGTACAAATATAACTGGACGCAACCAGTGCAAACTGCACGATTCAATAACACGCGCAAAGTCCGTCACTATATAGCTTGTCGAATGTACACGTCTTGCTTTGATCCTGGTTTTCGCTAGACTGCCGATCTCTCCATTGGGCCATTGCTGCACCGATACAATATGGCTGCGAGCCCGCATAGATCGGATTTCTTAGTATCAGTTCGACACACTTGCCTAATGACTGCCATAAAAGATGACAATACACAATGGACTGTTTTTCTAATTACGAATTTTACAAACACAAAGTAAACAGAAGAAGTTCAAATGCAGGCAGAAGTCCATTCACCTTTGTCGGCATGTAACATTAATATAAATATCATTCCTTTTTTTTTGTTTTGAGGCGAGGGAAAATGCTTAACCGATTTACGCACAAACTGGGTCGTTGCTAGGGGAACGACACGCGTCGGTCGGGGGCGATAACACAGCAGCAATAGTATGCTCTTGGCAGCGCTCCGTCCGCGATCGACGTCACAGAATAGTGTGGAAGACTCCGAGCGTTGCTGCACGGGCGAGCAACCCCAATACCCACTAAAAACCCCCTCCTCCCTGACGACCCTGCGCTTTGAATGTGTTGGAAAGGCTGAGATTTAGAACATAGTTACGCCCAGCCGATCCAGCGCAATAAAGTGCCTGGAGTGTGCCCTGGGAGAACACACCCCACTTCGTTGTGCGGGGGTAGAAGGTCCTTTGCTCTTCCTAGCAAGCTAAAGGCCCCCCGCGGTAAACGGAACCTAACTCAGGGAGGGAAGTAATGCGCGTACCTGCCTCTCCGGGTGCCAGCTGAAGGCCGGCGACCTCGAGAAGACGCATTGGCACGCGCTGCAGGACTTCTCTCCCTGTCTCGTTCTGCGGCCTCCTTGAGTGACATTACTGTCTCGCAAAAAGTAACCGCAGCCCCCCAATTGTCGCTGCTCTGCAGCATGGCCTTGACCAAGTCGCAGAGCGAGTCGACTGGACCTACGTGCGTCTCAAGTTCGAAACGCTGCGGCGCCCATGCGGCGCACTCGACAAGCGTGTGTAACGCCGTGTCGGGCGCGCCGCACTGGCGGCAGTCCGGGGAATAAATATCATTCCTTTAGCCTACATCCGTCAACATATTATAATCCAAAATAAACTTCTTAAGTATCACTTTCAATTTTTCACTGTTTTAATCTAAAAAATATTTATAGCAGTTCGATTTCAGTCCATATTGGACCTATGTTTAATCAGCGGTCTTATTGACTAATCTGTGCTGCACAATGTAAAAGTCGTATCTCATTCTCTGGCTTAGTCTTATAGATTTATTTCTTTATCTCTTTTTAGTATCGCTTCTTCGTTTCATCGAGTTTTAAATAACAACGATTCTAAAGAAGTATCACTTCAAAAATATGTATTGAATTTGCACGCCAGATACATTTCGTACATTTTCACGCAATTCGTTCCTTTCGTAAAACCCATAGATTGGGTTAACAGATGCTTACAGACTCACAGACACCACATTACACCTAAGCACTTGAAGGGCTCACTCTACCACAATTAATTATAATAATTATACTAGTATTTTTTTCCTCTTAATTAGCCAAATATCAAGGCCAACGAGTTGATCCTGGTGCCATGTACTACAGGTTTCTTTTGAACCTAATTCAGGCACCAGTTTCTTAGTTAATGCTGTTACTAGTTTTAAGTTTCACTGTGTACTTAAAGAGGAAATAAAGAATTGTTACGAGTTGCCAGACTTGAATTAAACTGCCGTTAGAATTATTATAGAGTTTGTTAGAACTACACAAACACGTATAACATAGGTACAAATATAACTGCACACAACCAATCCAAACGTATTGCGCAATTCAATAACACGCGCAAAGTCCGTCACTAAATAAATTCCCGAATGTACACACGTCTCGCCTTGATTGCGGTTCTCGCTCGACTACCCCATCTGCCCACCAGGCCGTCGTTTTATACCTCACAAATACAAATGTGCCCGTATCGTAGTCGACGTAATCCGCAACACCTAATGATTCGGGCGCAAACGGCCATAAACGAGTACAATAAAACAATGGGCGGTTCTCTAGAAACGTATGCCAATAAACAAGTAAACATAACAGAATTACAAGTAGTTCGAATGCCGACAGGTAATAAAATGTGTTTTTACAGATATGCAGGTGGAATTTGTTTTTGTCGGAACCTAAGTTGTAACATTATGTTGTTTTATTGGGTTGTCGGGAAAGGATCGCTCTAAAACGATAAGGCCGCCCATTGTTACTGCCTTTAGTGCTTAATGTTTATACCTGGTTTAATGTGACTAAGGTAAATTATTCCTTCCATGCGTATGAGATGACTAATAAAGAGCTTTCAATTCTATTATATACTTCATAGCAAAACTACCCTTAAAGTTGTTGTAAAAAAATCTTCATATATCTTAAAAGAAGTGTAAGGGTGGTTAAGTAAGGGGCGTGTCGAGACATGACCACGCCCATATGGGCGTGACGTAACAATATTACATAACATTAATAAAGCATTGCGTTAACCTACGTGCCTATGGTATCTTAATTCCAAGTTCCAGTCTCCCTAAGAGAGCAGCAGCGCATTTGTAGCACCTTTGGTGTTGCAAATGTCCATAGGCGATGGTAACCTCTTTCCATCAAGTGTGCCGTCTGCCTGTCTGCTGAGCTCCTGCAATAAAAAAAAAGATTATTAGTACTTTGTATACGGAAGGCCATTGTGCAACATAATATTAAGGTTCGATACAGAAACGAAGAAAACATATTATTCCGACACTGTGGACTTCTATCAATACAAAAGGATTTTTTTATTTATTTTATGGCTTGGCAGCTAGGCTTTTAAGCCAGATCTTAGATTCAGCTGAACTGTAGGTTATCAGCTAGTGCCATTCAACGGAGTTCTTGTGACAACTCAAAAGGCCACATTTGGCTTTACAGTGTACATTTCTCACAAAACACATAATTACTTCTCAAAAACTATCAATATCCTACAACTATTGTTCATTTTAGAGTGATTTTACACATTTTTATAAAATAAAACTGCACAGCACAACGTCCCCTTTCAGATCCCACCAAAAACTCCTACAAAAGAAAACTAAACACTTTATTGCTTACCAAAATAAACAAATACATAATTACAATACATCTTGGCATAACAACAGGCGGCCTTATCGCTAAAAGCGATCTCTTCCAGGCAACCCAGCTTAAAAGAAATTCTTAATTAATCTAATCTGGCGATGTAGAGCAGCAGAAAAAAGATAGGACTGTACAATTTAAATATACATACTTACACTAATTCATAAATATATCATACAATTAAAAGAAAATGATTTTCGAATACAAGAAATACAAATAAATAGACAACACAAAGGCGCGGGTTCGATCCTGGCCGGAACGCATGCACCGCTTAGTCAGTTTTCTGAACTAATGTGCATATTGTTACAATTACCACGTCCTAACAACGGTGAAGGAAAGCATCGTGATGCAACCTACACATCGAGACAACCGACGTGTCAAACTTGCTTACGTGAAGCAAAAACTTCGCACCCCTTTTTACGAAAATTGCGCGGACGGAGGAGTATGAAATTTCGCAAACTTACAGTTTATATAGAGAAGGAGTGCAGAACACTATTTTTTTTAAATTATGCATAAAAAATACATTAAATCAATAAAAAAGCATTACACACACTACCATGTATTTGACACACACACGCATATATACTCTTTTGTTTCTTGTTAAAGTCAAATTAACAGTGTAGCCTTGGCGAAATCTGTGATTATAGAACTATAGTCCATGACCACAGAACCTTAATAATGTTCAAAATTATAATTTAAATTAATTATGGTGGGCGACCACTAATTATATATATAGGTAAATTACACATAACGTATCAAGTATTATTCCATACCTTGTTTAAAATAATTTTTGCACAGAAACATCTGTGTTCGAATAACAACAATGTAAGTCTGTATTTCTGGAAATATGACGTTATATGACATTATGTTGATAAATACAATAATGACATGTTGTTGCATTCAAAGAAATAATTATTATTTATAACGGCATTGAATAATTATCCTCTTATGAGATATAATTATTATTCGTTTGTTGACATTGATAACACAGGCCAGCAATGGTTTTCCCCTTACAAATTAATAGTAATTTCGATAGATATTAAGTATATTAGGTAATGATTTTTTTTTTATAAATTTTCATAATTTTTTAAAATATTATAAAAATTTTGCTATCGGAACACACACTAGAACATTAAACTACAAAATAGGTAGGTACAAATGTAAAGATAGACCAAAAAAAGATGGATGGATTATGTCAAGGATGATATGTTCATATGTGGTGTGACAGAATATGTATGCCAGAGTAGAGGAGTATGGAAGAAAAAGACATATTGTGCCGACCCTAATTAGTTCGGATATGGTAAAAGAAAAGAGAGAGAATTTTTTTGAAATATATTTTTTTAATTTAATTAGTAGTATCAATGTATGTAGTATTACTTGTCAAATAGTGTTTATATTGCAATATTTGTCCATCCCCAGTAGTTATTGTTTAATTTTTTTTTATGTTTAAGGCTTGGCAACTAGGCCTTTAAGCCAGGCGCAGTTGTATGGTAGGCTACAATCCACACCATTCAATGGAGAGTTCTTGTGAAAACTCGAAAGGCCACATTTGACTATACAGTTCACATTTCTCACAAAAACACATGATTACTACTCAAAAACTATCAATATCCTACAACTATAGTTCATCTTAGAGTAATTTTACACATTTTTATAAAATAAAACTGCGCAGCACAATATCTCCTTTCAGTTCCCGCCAAAAACTCCGTTATTGTTTAATGGATATCAAGGAAGTTAAGGGCTGTGCTAGGTCATTTTTATAATTTTACTGACTGCCAAAATTCCTATAAAAATACCTATATGAAAATGGGTCAGTTCTAACTCCCTCGTGAGTAGCTCTCTACATCTTTATTTCTGCTGCATTCCATTAAAATATATCGGACATACTCAACAGTTCCACATAGCAGGCAGCAAGATTTGACTTTACCCATTGTTGACCAAAACTATTAGTAGAGGAATGTTCATATTCTATTTAACATGTTTATAATATAATTATGGTTTGGTCAATTTTTCCATCGAAACACTTTTAAACACAATTTATTTTCATTTATTACTGTTGTGGATTTATTTTAAAGTATGGCGACGACATAGCTAGCGCGATTAGCAACTAGGCGTCGGACGGAATGCGGGTATAGGAGGCCGAAAAAACTGAAAATGACATTACTGCTGATACTACTACATCAAGAAACATTATCAATTCAGCCACTCAGCTATATTGTACTCTCTTTGTTATACTCTTTAAATGTACATTTATAAATAATAATCATACAGTCCATTATTACGTCGAATTTTCATTTACAACCCGAGGTGCAACTGCCACCAATAGTTTTTTGGTACTTCGCCGCCGGATAGAAGAATCGCAAAGAAGAAACGAGCAGTGTCTTTTGCTCCATCGAAACCTCAAGAAAGAAGAAAGACCAACTCTATACGGTCTCGTAGCGGCACCCTAAAGAAGAAAGAAGATTATTATAGAAGATCATCGTGGGCAGCCCGGACTACGTACTAGGAGACCAAGAGTTCCTGCCGGACTACGTACCAGGAGACCAAGAGTTCCTGCCCCGGACGCCGAGGCTACGCGTCTGCAGGATCAAGACCGGAAGAAAGAATAACGTTACTTCGTACCGTGACCGAGTGACTGTCCACCTAACGGTGCCAAACGGCCAGTTCACAAAGTCATAGACGGTGCGCTGTTTCCAGTTAGGTCGGTCAAAGGTCTCAGTGTTTAGTGTTTAGTGTAGTAAATTAGGATCGTCGGTTATACACACACATATATACACACTGGTCAGGGTAGTCGGTCATACGTGTTAGGCTAAGGCAAGGACCGAAGATGCCGAACACCAGGAGCAAGACCGCCGAAGACAGAGTGCAGAGAGCGTATCAAGAACCCCCCGCGTCGCCGTCCGTACATATATCCGCGTCCGCGTCCGCGCCGAACGTATCGCGACCCGCGTCGCCCGGAATGCAACAGACGACGACCGCGCAAGTACACACCGCGATTCGTACTGAACGCCAATCGCGATCACCGTCCGTCCGATCACACCGTTCGCAGCTCAGCGCCGCCACTTTGGTGAGGCAAGTGGAACTGGAAGCAGAAGAACAAATCGCCGCAATCCGTCGGGAGGAGCTCCGGTTACAAGTGTCGCTGATCAAGAAGAGGGTCGCTGCGAACATAGCCGCCCTCAAGGAGCAGACAGACGGGAACAGCGTGTGTGAAGACGATGGGGTGGAAACAGAGAGAAATATAACAGAGTGGTTGAAGAATACCCGCATACGGGGGGAGTCGCCGAGCGCAGGCGACAGGACCGAGCCCGGAACGAGAGGAGCCGGACCGCGACCACCGTTAGACGCTGCGGGAAGAGCAAGGGAAGAGTATCCAATGGCGCGGGACCGGTCTGCAGAAACGAACGACCAGACCGCTCGTGTGACGTTCAGAACGCCGCGCAACGCAAGATCGCCGACGCCGACCAGATCCAGGGATCGTGGAATCGACCGTCTAGCAGACGTACTGGAGCGCATGACACGCAACAGGCCGACGCCGCGACAGTGCCAGGAGCTGCCTACCTTTAGCGGGGCCCCGGGAGAGTGGCTACCGTTTAAAGCTGCAATGCGCGAGTCGACGAGCTTACACGGATTTTCACCTGCGGAGAACTTAGGCCGTCTACGCACTTGCCTTAAAGGCGAAGCAAGGGAGTGCGTGACAGCCCTGCTGTATACCGCCGTGGACCCTGCGATCATTATGAAGACGCTGGAGCGCTGCTATGGACGTCCAGAGATCATAATCAGTCGCGCATTGGAAGACATCAAGAAGTTGCCACGATCGGGTTCGTCTGCCAGCGAACTCAACAGCCTAGCCACCAAACTGCAGAATATAGTGACGGTCATCTCGTGTGTCGACAACAAGGGATATTTACTTAACCCTATGTTGACACGACAAGTCGTCGAGAAGCTCAGCCCGCATCTACGAACGAAATGGTGCGACTTTGCAGATG
This sequence comes from Dendrolimus kikuchii, assembly GCA_019925095.2. Classification (NCBI taxonomy): domain Eukaryota; kingdom Metazoa; phylum Arthropoda; class Insecta; order Lepidoptera; family Lasiocampidae; genus Dendrolimus; species Dendrolimus kikuchii. The sequence goes on from CM034415.1 coordinate 4,483,006, forward strand.
AATTCTCGAGCCGAGACGAGCCGGAGATTATGACACTATCGAAATTTCTAACGGGCGAAGCAGACAGAGCAATGAAGTATTCTTTCATGACGTCATCACTGCCTACGACGAGTGTAAACGTCACTAAAGAAAATAAAGTGAAGCCGCCGAGGATGAACGAGCGTCGCCGTGTGTATGCTACAACGGAAGCCAAGATCGTGTGCTACTGTTGCGGAGCTGAGCACCAGACAACGCAGTGCGGCAAGCTGGCTTCGATGTCGTTGCCAGCCAGATGGGAGTGGGCCAAGGAAACGAGAATATGTTTTTTGTGCCTACTAAGTAAACACAGACGGTTCCGTTGTAAGGCGAGGAAGTGCGGTGTTAATGAATGCCGCGAGCCGCATCACGCACTTCTACACCAACGAAGGGAAACTGGAGCCGTCAGTGGACCGATCGACCGAGCGGAGTCGGTCAGTCAACCGGCCGACAGAGAGGAGTCGGTCATGACGGCATCGGCACACAATTCTAACACCGAGAGAAGAGTGTTATTGAAGGTGTGTCCGATTACCGTCAAGGGGCTTAACGGAAAGGAAGTGAGCACGTACGCGCTGCTGGATGAAGGGTCCACGATCACGCTCGTCGACGAGGAGATAGCCGGGATGCTAGGGGCAGATGGCCCGAGGAGGCCATTGAACATTCACGGCATCACGTCGAGCCAGCGGGAAGCGGAAAGTAGGATGGTGAGCGTCGCGGTGCGCGGAAGAGCGCAACCGCACTACCATCCTATCAAGGCGCGCACCGTGAAGAAACTCGCACTGGGAACTCACTCCGTTAAGTCTGAAGTCATACGACAGTTACACCATTTGAAGACGCTTCATATAGACGACGTGTGCTTTATGAACGCCAAGCCGCGCGTATTAATTGGAGCTGACAACTGGCATCTGATCGTGACTAGAAAACTGTTGGCAGGAAAGAAGAGCCAACCAGCCGCTTCCCTGACCCTCTTGGGGTGGACCATACACGGGAGTGCACCCAGAGGCCTGGTGACGCAGGGAAACGACACCGTATTACACGTCCGAACGTGGCAAGATAAAGAGCCGCGGGAAAAGGACGAATTATTCGAAATAGTGAAGTCTCATTTCGATATCGACGCACTCGGTATATCGAACAAGGTGAAACCTGTAGCGGAAGAACAACGGGCGCTGAAGATATTTTCAGAAACCGTGAAGAGAGAAAACGGCCGCTTCGAAGTCGGACTGCCCTGGCGAAACGATGACGTCACCATGCCACCGAGCTACGACATGGCAGTGCGTCGTCTACGCGGGATCGAGCGCAAAATGGATAAGTCGCCGCAGTTTAAACAAGCATACACGGCCCAGGTCAACAGGCTACTAGCAAAAGGATACGCCGAGCCTTGCGAACGAAGCCACGAAGGAAACCAACGCATGTGGTACATGCCTCACTTCGCCGTTACGAACCCGAATAAGCCTGACAAAGTGAGACTGGTATTTGACGCTGCCGCCCGTTCAAACGGGGTGTGCATGAACGATGCGTTACTGGATGGGCCAGACTTGCTACGTGCCTTATACGGAATCCTGTTCAGATTCCGGGAAGGGAAGATCGCCGTAACAGCTGACATACGTGACATGTTCCTTCAGGTGAAGATAAGGAAAGAAGACAGAGCGGCGCAGCACTTCTTATGGCGCGGTGACGACCGCCATAACCCGCCTCGGCGCTACGTTATGACGTCTATGATATTCGGAGCACGAAGCTCGCCATTCCTCGCACATAGCGTGAGAGATAGGAATGCGAGTGATCATAAGGAAACATACCCACGGGCGTATCACTCAATCACGCAAAACCACTACATGGACGACTGGGTTCAAAGCTTCGAAACGGAAACGGAAGCGGCCAAGGCGATAGCGGAAGTACAAGAAGTGCACAGGAAGGCCGGCTTTCAGCTCGCGGGATGGGATACGAATCGCGAGCGCCTTATGGAAAATATCCCGGATGAAGAGAGAGCCAGACAGCCCAAAGAGCTCGGTGCTAGCGCGCATCCCTACGGGAAGACATTGGGTGTGTTATGGATGCCGGAAACGGATGAACTCGCGTTTAATACCGCTATGCCAAGAGTTCCACACAGCATAAAATGCGGCACGCAAACACCCACCAAGAGAGAGGCCCTGGGCATGGTCATGTCACTTTTCGACCCATTAGGCTTACTCAGCCCGTACACTATAAGGGCGAAGATAGTGCTACAAAGACTCTGGAGGCTTAAGCTAGGCTGGGATGAACCCTTGCCAACGGAAGAGGCAAGTGAATTCGAAGAATGGATCCGTGACTTAAACTCTATAAAAGAGTTAAGATTACCGCGGTGCTATGGAGGGGATAGAGACGTCGTAAACATGCAATTACACGTCTTTACGGACGCCAGCGAACAGGCCTACGCAGCAGCGGCTTACTGGCGCTTTGAGCAGCGCAACGGGAACGTCGGCGTCACTTTAATCGCGGGAAAAGCGAAAGTGGCCCCGATGAAGGCGCAAAGCATCCCGCGGATGGAGCTACAAGCCGCGCTAATAGGAGCCAGGTTAGCGGCGGAAATAAAAAAGGAACATAGTTTCAAGCGTTATGACGTCATCTTTTGGAGCGACTCGAAGACCGTTCTTCACTGGATAAGAAACGACTCGGTACGATATACCCCATACGTTGCACACAGACTGAGCGAAATCGGCGAAATAACCGAGTCTGAGCAATGGCGATGGGTGCCGACAAGTTACAACGTCGCCGACGACGCAACCAGGATTAACGTCTCGAGTATGAAAACGGACGACCGCTGGTTTAAAGGCCCGGAATTTCTCCATGGACCCCCGACGAATTGGCCGAAAGAAGAACCGACGGAAACCGAAGATGACGAGGTCGTGGTAACTTACACGACCGATGAAAAGCCACTCGTTGACGTCACAAGATTTTCGTCATACGGAAAATTGCTACGAGCGACCGCCTACGCGCTCGCCTTTATCGACAAGTGCAGACGAAGGACTCGCACTATGGAAACGCGACACATAGAGAGAGCTGAACGTTTACTCATTCGTCAAGCGCAACAGGAAAGCTTCCCGAAGGATTACGAGCGTTTGAAGAAAGGAGAACGCGTGTCACGTGACAGCCGGCTTTATAAGCTCGACCCCGAATACGGGGGGGACGGGGTAATAAAGCTAAACGGCAGGATCAATGCGGCCACCCTGCGCGAGCTTACCGGCAACCCACCGATCTTAGACGGGTCACATCACCTCACTCGGCTGATTATAAGAGGTGAACATGAACAGCATCATCACATAGGGAGAGAACATGTCGTAAACAACGTCCGGCAAAAATACTGGGTGCTACGAGTGCGACCTACGGTGCGAAACATCCTGCGGCAATGTACGGTCTGTCGTTTGAAGAAGACTGCGCCGACAGTACCGGTGAAAGGAAACCTGCCAAAGGACCGTCTAGCTGCCTACGCACGGCCTTTTACCAATTGCGGAATTGACTGTTTTGGCCCCATATGGGTGACCATAGGACGTCGCAAAGAAAAACGATGGGGAATGCTGTTTACATGTATGGTGACTCGTGCCATTCATATGGAACTTATAGCAAGCCTTAGCACAGACTCTGCTATCATGGCCCTAAGAAGGATGGGAGCACGACGCGGCTGGCCTCAAGTGATATGGTCTGATAATGCAACGAATTTCCATGGAGCGGACACAGAGTTACTAACGGCGTACGCGAGATGGAAGGAAGAGATGCCAGATCACGTAAAAGGGAGACACTTAGCGTGGCGTTTCATCGATCCCGGCGCACCGAACCAGGGGGGAGCTTGGGAACGGTTAATTCGGTCGGTGAAGACGGCACTCCACGCAACATTGGCGGAACAAGCTCCCAGAGAAGAAACACTTACGACTGTCATCACGGAAATAGAACATACCGTAAACTCGCGCCCGCTAACTCACGTGTCGGTGAGCCCTGAAGACGACGAAGCGCTCACCCCGAACCACTTTCTAATCGGGTCGGCGACGGGCTTGCCAATCACGGGAACGAACGAGTTAGCAGACAGGAAGACATGGATCGCCACTCAAGCTTTAGCGGACATGTTCTGGACTCGTTGGCTACGCGAGTACTTACCTACATTGGCACCGAGGGACGACGTAAGACGACGTGAGGAAAGCATACGTGTTGGAGACGTCGTTATCATTGCGGACGGTCTGTTGCCACGTAACGTATGGCCCCGGGGTCAAATCGAGCGCACTTATCGCGGACCGGACAACATAATACGGAGCGCGGACGTGCGAACGCGGGGAGGCATCTTCAGGAGACCAGTAAGGAGGCTCATCGTCCTGACGAGAAGAGATGGCTTCGAGGATCTGCGCCGGGGGGAGGATGTTGCGGACAGAGAGCACCCCCCTGACCCGCCCGCCGGAGCACATCTACACTCCGCGCCCCGCATACCGCCGACGCCCATAGCTAGCGCGATTAGCAACTAGGCGTCGGACGGAATGCGGGTATAGGAGCCCGAAAAAACTGAAAAAGAACATAATGCTGATACTACTACATCAAGAAACATTATCAATTCAGCCACTCAGCTATATTGTACTCTCTTTATTATACTCTTTAAATGTATACATTTATAAATAATAATCATACAGTCCATTATTACGTCGAATTTTCATTTACAACCCGAGGTGCAACTGCCAGGACTTTGTTTAATACATGCAGATAATTATGTAAGTGAGTAGATAGATGACTAGATAGTAGCTCTAAGTTACGTATATAAAAAATAATTAGGTGTTGTACATATATCAACCTTCAATAAATTAAATTTTTCTTCAATTCACTACAATAATAAAGAAACTAAGTCAATATGGTGTAGATCACTGCATAGCAAAACATAAAGAAAAGTCGTAGCCAACCTGATTTTAAGTAAGTACCTAACTTAATACTTCATGAATGACATGTAGGCAACCTGACAATGTATTTGTTACTGAATTACAGCGGTGGTTGTCTACATCGCAATTGCAGCGCCATCTATTTTGATAATCCGCCTATTTCAAGTAAACGATGTCTTTTATGATAAAACGTATGGGATAAAACGTATCCTAATTGTTGATTCGGGCTATAAGTCAGTCTTATGTATGAGTTTCATTCATATACGTTCATTAGTTCCCAAAAAAGATACGATTGTAGCAGCATCCTTTTCGATATTTTCGTCTATCCCGTGGAAATTATGTCATTTATCGGGATAAAAAGTATACTAAGTAACGCCCCGGGATATGTGCTAGCACTGTGTCGAGTTTTATTTAAATCTGTTTAGTAATTTTCACGTGATGCTCTAACAGACAGACAGATAAAAATTCAAAAAATTGCATTTTCAAAATCACCATGATTTTTGCACATTTTCAAACACAATGTACAATCTCGAACCATTTACAGATTTATTATAGTATAGGTAGTATAAATAGTCATATTGTCTTTAGTGAGAACTACATTTAGCTGACGCACATGTCTAATGGCCTAATTCTATGTCTTGCTATTAACGTACCTTATCATAGGTTTAATTTTGACAGTACTTATAAGGAGCTTACGTCAAATTTTAACTGAAAGTATGAGAAATACCTACTTTGTCATAAACAACATGTCATTTATTGTATAATTTCAAATCAGGTTGGCTTCGACTCGCCTCTATGTTTTGCTGGGCAGTTGTGTAGACTGTAATATATGGCCTTAGTTTCTTTGTTATTATTATACGTAAAAACCGAATTAAGTTTTTGTGTAAGTAAAATAAAGCTACTGCCTAGGGTTTGACACACACGGGCAAACTATAAGTATTACATAATTAATTATATACTCTAATAGAACTCCCTTATGACGACGCCGAGAACTGACTACACTAGTCTAATAAGTCTGTAACCACACACTCACTCATTCACTTATACACACATCACACACATACACACCACATACATATACTCATACATGCATATACACACCCATGTATACATTTCTACATAAATTGTATAAACTTTAAAATAATGTTCCTTTTTTAAATTGTATAACAAACGAGTTGTCTGGATGTGGGCGCTAACAACTGCAACACAGTATACTACAGCAGTTGTTTGCGATACCAAATTGTTTCTGTATACTATGTTAATGGTTTCGAATAAATTCTTAAAAAAAAATATACAAATTACTTAATCGAATTGTTTACAAATTTAGAATTGTTATGATTTTTTTTCTAATTTGACGTGTACTCAAACCTTTATTTGATCATGTGTAGGTCAAAAACAGTAAAACTATTTGACTCTTAATATACAAGTATTACCTGTATTTCTACAAACTAGTGGTCGCTCGTGGAATTCGACCATAATGATTAATTTAAATTATAAGTTTGGACATTTATTAAGGTTCTGTTGTCAAAGACTATACTTCTATAATCACAGATTTTGCCAAGGCTACACTGTTAATTTGACTTTGGCAATAAACAAAAGAGTATATATGCGTGTGTGAGCCAATACATGCTAGTGTGTGTTATGTTTTTTTATTAATTTAGAATAGAATGATGATGATTTAATGTATTTTTTATGCATAATTTTAAAAAAATATTAGTCTTCTTCATTGCTTTTCTAAATAAACTATAAGTGTGCGAAATTTCATACTCCTCCGTCGGCGCAATTTTTGTAAAAAGGGGTACAAAATTTTTGCTGTGTTTTTGCTTGACGTATTAATATATAGATAGAGATTCATTGATTCTAGAATTTTACAGTTGATTCACTATACGTCTGAACCGTCGAAATAGTGTGATTGATTGCAAAAATGTCTTCTGCCTAGTATCATAAGTATCTTATAAAAAAAATATAATGTCATTTTATCTTAGCGATACAGTGGTTACAGTACAGTATCATATTGCAAAAAACATGAGCCAGGTCGCCTATTGTTTATAGTTAGTAAGTTTTGAGAAATTAGAGAGAGATATAACACTTTATTGCACACCAAAATCTACAATTACAAAAACAGACCATATTTACAATATTTTCTAGGCAATACAATAGGCGGCCACACAATACAATCGCTCAAAGCGATCTCTTTCAGGCAACCTAAATCAAAGAAATTTGAATCAGGCGATATAGGTGGTGCAAGAAAAGACAATATATACTTAAATACTCAAACTAATTTAAGAAATAAATAGACAACTATATACATAGTTATATATATATATACAATAATAAATATATAAATTATTATAAAAAATGTATTAGCATTACTTATATTGTGCTAATCAGACATAGCTATTTGTGGACAAATAGTGTTTTCTGAGCAAATTTCTAAATGTTGGCAAGGATTTGGCCTAATTATTATAGAAATTAATATCTTATTGCCATGGAAGAAGTATAATAAGTCTAACGACACACCTACGGGACGTCCCAATGATCCTTTTTTTTTTTTAACCAGGGGAAATCCGTTTGAGGACTAAGCCGCGACAAGGGCAGAACCTTGGGGGGATAATTCGCAACCTGGGGTGGGATTCGCCAGATCGGGGGTGGCACTAGCATGCCCAGTCAAAACTGGTGCCATGCTATTGCCGCTCCCCGGTTAGGGATACCCACTAAAACCACTGGGTGTTCCGTCCTTCGCCTTATGCCAGGGTTACGGGTATATGACCTAGCCTCTCCGCAGCCCTGGCAGGCGTGGGCCTTCCGAGGCCACTCCCACTGCCGGGGGCCTACTTTTGTCCCCCAGCATCTTCGAGCTCTCAAGGCGTGGGGCGGTCTGTAACTCGCCCCACGGGAGGAGAGGTGAGCGCGCGTGGAACACGCCGCGCTCCCATCTCGACGGCATGTGCAGGTGAGTGAGAACCTCTATACCCCAAGAGGCCCCACCCGCGCCGCCCGCTTACGGTGGCTGAAGGCCCTGGCTGGCCTTCCGGCGCCGTCCCAATGATCCACGCTAACCTGTACGTGGCGTTACGCTGTGGAAATTCCGCTGATGTGTTATAGGTTATTTAAAAAACATTGCGAGCTTATTTAACCAAACTTTTCGCCGCCGTACGTCTCGTAAGTGTGTCGTTTATACCTTACTGCTCCATCTGGGATAATGTTATACTTATTGAGCGTTTCACGCAGACCTTGGCGATCTAAGCGTGTTTTACCGTCTGTATAACGGGGAGTGTTCTGATGAGCTATTTGATTTGGTGCCTACGTAGCCATTCTATCATCGCACCACTCGCCGGCGATTGGGAGTTCATCCACACTTCCTAGACACTTGGAAGACCTCCACGGTACGTGGCGGATGCTCCTTCATGCCATGGGTCCAAGTTATGGAATGAACCGCCCGGGGTGTTCCCAGAGCGCTACAATATGGGTCTTTTCAAAAAGGGCGTGAACAGATACTTAGTCTCAACGAGGTAGGCAACGCATCGGCTCCCTTAGTGTTGCAGATGTCCATGGGTGACGGTAGCCACCTATCACCAGGTAGTCCGTTTACCAGTTTGCCTACAAGCAGTTAGTTATTCGTGATGCGATATTGTTATTAATGGCTAATGACGTTAAATAATGACAAATTTATATATATAAAAATCAATTGCTGTTCGTTAGTCTCGCTAAAACTTGAGAACGGCGGGACTGATTTGGCTAATTTTGGCTTTGAATGGTTTGTAGAAGTCCAGCGAAGGGTTAAAAGGTGAGTTATTATGAAAAAAATGCTTGGAATATAGTAAAACAACAATTTCGCTTTCCCTCAGAAACTATTTCTACCTGTCAAACATTTGATGTTCGTGCAGTCGTTTAGAAATCAATTAAATTTAAAAGTCATTCGGAAATAAAATTAAATTTAAAAGTACAGTTTTGTTTCGAATGTCAAACGTTTGATGTTCATCCCGTCGTTCAGAAATCAAGGTTTTTTACTTATTGATTCTGAGGCGGTACGAAGTTTTCCGGGTCGGTTAGTAACGTATATTATACACCTTATTTTTTCTTACAAAACTACAATTTTTTGCATAAAATTGTAGTTAAATTGTGTCTATAGATTATTAATATGCATATGAATTTCGCAAAAAGCTCAAATTGTTGCAAATTCGACTTCGCCATAATGCTCATGTTCTGTCTCTTCTTTATTACGTATTGTTTGATCCTAGGACCCCGTCTTACCTTAAAGATTGTTTTCAGTTCTTTCACAGTGATTATAGGTCTTTAAGAAAAGACTAAAGAGAGGTTGCGACTTAGGACACCGATACATACTACGGAGATTTACGCAAGATCGTTCTTTGTTCAGGCTGTGCGTCTCTGGAATGCTTGGCAGACAGATGTCCGGTCTGCTAAATCTATCAATTCCTTTAACAGACTTGTGAAGGAGCACTGTCTAACTGTATAACGTGTTTATTGTTTGTTTTGTATGTCTATGTACGTATATATTTTTATAATTATAATATATTGTTACGAGTGCGGGACTCGAATTAAAATGCCGTTGGAATTACTATAGAATTTATTAGAACTATACAAACACGTATGACACAGGTACAAATAAATATAACTGGATGCAACCAGTACAAACGTGATGCACGATTTAATAACAACACGCGAAAATTCCGTCACTATATAGCTCATCGAATGTACACACGCCTCACCCCTCCGTTCGAGCATTGTTTTATACTCATCTATACAAATACAATATGTCTCCCTGCCCAGCGTCGACGCAATTTTCCAGAAAACGTAATCCGCACACCTGGTTAATTATTCCCGCGAACAGCTATAAACTAGTACAATACACAATAGACTGTTTTTCAAAGTAAACAAAAGAAGTCCAAATGCGGGAAGGTAATAAACTATGCTTTATGGCAGGCAGGTGTGCATTCACTTCTGTCGGCATGTAACAATATGTATTATAATTATTTTATTATTATATTAATATCTATTTCAACTGCACGCCAACGCCTATCTATGCAATTAGGTCGTGTCCATCCAAAGGTTGCCTGGAAGAGATTGCTTTTAGCAATAAGGCCGCCCATTGCTACCATTACTACCTTTTAGTATGTAAGTTTACTGTGAATTTTACTCTGTAATATTGGTGTAAAATAAAGAGTATTGTATTGTTACGAGTATGGGACTCGAAATTAAAATGCCCTTGGAATTACTATAGAATTTATTAGAACATTACAAACACGTATAACAAAGGTACAAATATAGCTAGACACTACTAGTACAACTGCACGATTCAATAATACGCGCAAAGTCCGTCACTATATCGCTTGTCGAATCTACGTCTTACTCGTATCGTAATCCTCGCTCGACTGCCTCACCCTTCCGTTCGGGCATTGTTTTATAGTAAACTGTACAATACACAATGGAAGCTCGTGGGCTGGGTTCTTCCAAGAAAATGTAATTTGCACACCTTCGAACGGCCAACAAATTTGAAAACAATAACAATAAGGATTAGTTCGACACTAATGACGGCCATAAAACAAGTAGAAAAACATTAGCATGTTATTCTTAATTACTAATTCTAAACACAAGGTAAACAAAAGAATCCTAAATCCGGGAAGGCAACAAACTGCGCTGTTACGACCGGCAGGTGTGCGCATTTCTTTGTCGGTATGTAACAGTATTTAGACTAGGGTAGATAATTTTTGAAACCAAAAAAATAATAGTAGGATGAAACCCATTAGAAAAAGAAGAGAATATGACAAAACTGAAAGAAAAAATAATTTACGGGCGATCTGACTGTTCTTGTTTGTTTGTTCTTGTTGTCTTGACTTGTGATCTGATAGTTGCCGGTGACAACTATCGGCACAATGCTCGTTAACTCCAGACGCCACATAGCGGTAACCTCGTGAGCAAGATCTAAGTATATACTTAGTTTTTCTTTCTTCACGAGGTTATCGTCATGCGGGATACTGATGTCAACATGTATATATCGATCTATTATCAGGTCGATCTATTATTATGATATCAGGCTAATTGACTACAATAGGAAGGATTTTTTGTATTGCATTACACTTATTCATTTGTTCACAAACACTATAATTTGTTAAGTTTTAATGTAAAGTATTAGAGATATATACAATGTGTTAATTTCGTAATTACAAAATTAACACATGGCACAATGACCGGGCCGCGGTCTATTTTAGCTGACCTAAAACTTATATATTTTAATTTATACTGATTTAGTAATAAACTACGTAGGTTTTAGTAAAGAAAACGAGTAGTATTAATGACGAAAGCTCAGCAAGATAGATTTTTACCCGTGCAGGAACGGAGAAAGAATACAATTTCCTGCGGCCGGGCGGCTTGTCGTAGGAGGCGACAAAACAACCCACAGCCAGGTGGTAGGGCAATCCCTGAAGAAATAAAATTTAGAACCCGATTCCAGCGCCACCTACCGGATCCAAATGAAAACTATCCTATCTTTCAAGTCGGATCAAACTGCACACGGTGTGCAAATTTGATTAAAATCGGTCAAGTAGTTTAGGAGTCCATCGCGGACAAACAACATGACACGTGATTTATATATATTAAGATTATTCCACAAGCCCGGTGGTTCGGGCATGTGGAAAGAATGCATGATGAAAGAATGACTAAACAGATATACAATGCAAAAGTGGATGGATGCAGAAGTCGTGGAAGGCCACGACACACCTTCCATGATCAAATTGATCGTGTACTAGCAGAAGGTGATGTCAGGAGCCTTAAGAACAGACGAGCTTGCATGACAAGAGTTATGAATGTCAAAGAGGCAAGTGAGGTGTGTAAGAATAAGCCTAAATGGCACTCTGTTGTTCGTGCCTACCCCGCGAGGGAACTGGCGTGAAGTTATGTATGTATGTGTATGTAAGATTATTATAGTTATAATAATGACACACAAACAATAGTATAAGAGGTTTATAAATAAACTTAAATACTAGTCTTAACTAGTCTCAAATAATAATATTAAGCAAATTATGCTTTTTTTATAAAAAATTCAAAATATTTAGACTAGAAACACACGCATTTCGAAAAATCTCACGTGAGATTGTGGGACGTAGGAGAGGGTAGAACCAAATATCACAAAATCGCCAAAAATGCCTCACGTAATTAAGGGACGCCTTCTAATTACTTTAATAAACATGTACCTACTCCATTTACAAATATTAGTACATTGTACATTAATGCATATTTAGGTAATAATACTGGACAGTAAAACATACCGGCAAAACATCTGAATGACGTTTAACCTTTGACGCAGAAACACCAAAATATCCGCCGAAGTACCCTCATTTTGTAAAATAAATTAATATTTCATCCAGCAATATATGAAATCGGTCCGGTCGATTCTCAATGTATACTTAACGCTGTTAAAATGTCAATCGCAGGTGTCCCAGCTATTTATATTCTAGGCGATACCGTGGGATCTGTTTACAAATATTTTTTTAACAAAACTTCGTTAAAAAAATCTAAAAAGTATAAAATAACTTAATAAAGATTTAATTTGACGGCCTCTGTGGTTGAGCGGGCTAAGCCTTTGCCGGCCTACCTCACTGCAACGCAGAGGCTCCGGGTTCGATTCCTGGTATAGTAAATTTCGGAAACGTATTTACTCCGTTATTTACTATGGTCTGGGTGTCTGGGATCGGTCCCAGAGTAGTCCGTTGTATATTACCCATAACACAAGCGTGACTTGCTTAATTTGGGGATATACAATGTGTGTGTTTGTCTGCCGATTATTTATTTATTTATTATTTATTTATTTAATTTAATACACCTCTTATGTAAACATAATACCTTTAATATTAATGAAACACTATTATTTGTATGTGCTACGTATTAATAGGTTTTAAGTCGATTATATCGAACTATATGTTACGTATATATATACATATATATATATGCAGAATTTGTATATATTAAATAAATATATATATATACATATCTAGAAAATATATAAATGTTTATAGATGAATTTAAATGTCATATTCCAACGACAGGTAGTATTTCTTGGTCGTAGTTTTATATATCGGTAGCGTATTAATACATACATACATACATACATACATACATACATACATACATACATAACTTCACGCCAGTTCCCTTGCGGGGTAGGCACGAACAACAGAGCGCCATTTAGGCTTATTCTTACACACCTCACTTGCTTCTTTGACATTCATAACTCTTGTCATGCACGCTCGTCTGTTCTTAAGGCTCCTGAAATCACCTTCTGCTAGTACACGATCGATTTGATCATGGAAGGTGTGTCGTGGCCTTCCACGACTTCTGCATCCATCCACTTTTGCGTTGTATATCTGTTTATTCATTCTTTCATCATGCATTCTTTCCACATGCCCGAACCACCGGAGCATTCCTTTCCTTACCTTCACCCCGAAACTCTCTTTCAGACCAACTCTCTTTCTTACTTAGCGTATTAATCTATGGAAAAAATAATATTTAGTTCAAAAACCACCCTTTCTCTTGATTTGCAGTTTGACATTTCTTCACAGGAATTTATTCTACGAGCTACACTATGATTTGGTGTAATAATACAGGTGTGTTCATTTTTCAAAATCAGTTGATTCGATTCCTGACAAGGGTAATTGATTTTACAAAATTTTAGTTTTCGTCGAAATTGGATACTCATTTGAGTATATTATAATATCAGCCCATAAATGTCCCACTACTGGGCTGGGGCCTCCCATTATACGGGGAATGGACAGTATACCCGCCACGCTTGTCCAAGGCGGCTTGGCAGGTTTGACACATCGGTTATCTCGATGTGCAGGTTGCATCACGAAGTTTTCCTTCACCGTTGTTAGCACGTGATAATTGTAACAATATGCACGTTAGATCAGAAAACTGGCTAAGTGGTACATGCGTTCCGGTCAGGATCGAATCCGCGTCCTTTGAGTTTGGGACGCGTGCGCTAGCCATTACGCTACCACGACTTTTGACTCCTTTGAGTGTTATAATAATAATAATACCGCAGGGCGCTTCGTGACGAAGCCTTAGGTGAGTAGCGACACCTCGTACCTGACTCCGGGGGTCAAGGCAAGGCCCCCGCCTCCGTGCTTGCCTTAGCCAGCCGGCACGGAGTGGAGATCGCTAGAGCTAAGACTCAAGCTCCAGGGGTGGAAGTGATAAATGGTTTAAAATCGGAAGTAGCTTCGGTGAACCTGCAACCCACCTCTCGACACCCTTTAGCCACTCACACCCATGTTGCCTCTGTCTTCTATGGCATTTTTTGGGGTCTATGCAGGGAGTGGCGAGTCACCGTCTGCGCATTTTTCCATGTTCCCCGAACATTGCGACGGGCAGACGCCATAGTCTCCATATTCCCAGATCCCTAGTACCACTAGCAGTTCACCCCAAGAGCCCGGTACCTTTTGTTTTCATTTCCCACAATAGTCCTACACTAGCCGGGGCTTGTCCTTGGGTGCATTATTATATGGTCTAGACAGCGATAACCGCCGGTCAGTGTCATGCCACATTTACATTAAATTTGTCAAGGGACCTCTACATGTGGGCCTTCCCATGGCCCCACGCAAGCCCTCCAAAAGTCCTGGCCTGTGGTCTTCAAAGAATAATTCATTTATTTCAGAAATTGAGTATTATATATAATACAGTTTTATATTATAAATTATTTCAATGTTATCAAATTTTAAATTAGTTCACGGCACAACAATTAATAAATAAAACAAATACTACGGCATTACACCCGCGTCACTATAATGCATGCCAAAATGACTTCAAGTATGGACTCTGTCACCGGGCCGCGAGGCGGCAGAAAACAAACCAACTTTGTATTTAACTGGGTTTGCAGTTGCACCCATTTACGTAGCAGTGGCGAGTCCCATCGATCTACAAAAAGACTGAGCATGCTGTTGGTGCTGCCGCAGACGCGGGCCAGTAGGGATGCGCATCTCTTTCTAATGACGGCCGCAAAGCCATCGATTCGCGCTGGACATCCCTGACGCACTGCACCGCCACAGCAGTCCCAACAACACCCTCAGCCCATTATTATACTGGACACGTAGGTCGCTGTATGCCCGCTGCGTTTGACTTATTATACGTTATTTAGCATATTTTAGGATTTGGGCCTGAAGGCCCACTTGAAAGATTCACCTGTATATTTTTGTGAAGACCATTTTGACCATTAATATAAGGGCTTCATTTTTGCAAAAAAGACCTAATAACCTTAATAAAACAGAAAAATCTTGTTTCACTATAAATTTAAACTTGTTTTTTATACGTAAAGAATATTAACAATTATTGTATATTATTCAGTACTAGCTGACCCGGCAAACTTCGTACCGCCTCAGAATCAATAAATAAAAAACGTTGATTTCTGAACGACGGGACGAACATCAAACGTTTGACATTCAAAACCAAAAAAAAAATAAAAAAAAGAACTTCACTTATAAATTGAATTTGATTTCTGAACGACTTTTAAATTTAATTGATTTCTAAACGACGAGACGAATATCAAATGTTTGACAGGTAGTAATAGCTTCTAAGGGAAAGCGAAATTGTTGTTTTAACTATATTCCAAACATTTTTTTTCTTATTTAGATTTACTCACCTTTTAAACCTTCCCTGGACTTCCACAAATAATTCAAAACCAAAATTAGCCAAATCAGTCTAGCCGTTCTCGAGTTTTAGCGAGACTAACGAACAGCAATTGTTTATTGTGTGTTATATTATATATATATATATACATATATATATATATATATATATATATATATATATATATATATATATATATATATATATATATATATATATATATATATATATATACATATACATACAAAACCTTACGCCAGTTCCCTTGCGGGGTAGGCACGCAAAACAGAGCGCCATTCAGGCTTATTCTTACACACCTCACTTGCTTCTTTGACATTCATAACTCTTGTCATCCACGCTCGTCTGTTCTTAAAGCTCCTGACATCACCTTCTGCTAGTACACGATCAATTTGGTTATGGAAGGTGTGTCGTGGCCTTCCACGACTTATATATATATATATACATATATATATATATATATATATATATATATGTATATATATATAGATTAACAACCTTACTAGAACATAATAATTAAATAATACAATTAAAAACTAAAAATAAACTAAGTTATAAATAGTACAAGCGATTGTAGATTGTGTAACAAATCGCTGCCAGATGGGAGCGTGCCCAGAAGGCTGGCTGCATATTTGTTGGGCGAAATATGAGCCAGCCTTCTGATCACGGGTGGCATCGAAGAGTTTCTTGCAAACTTGCTTTTTAAATGTTAAATTATGCAATGCTCCAGTTAACTACCGGTTTAATTTTTTTATGAACTTTCGTACAAATTTGTATGACATGTTTTTGAGTAATTCATACATTCAAGTTAAACATTTATATTCTATAATATAATAAATCTATGGGATAACGAATTTATACAATGAAAAAAAAAAGAGAAAACAGCTGTGGATGAGCGGGCCAATGGCCGGTTCCTATATCTTACCGACCGTTCATTTACCTAACTACTAGGGATGGGCCGAATGTGATTTGAACCGAATACGAACTTCAGGCCGAACATTCGGGTAAAACTAAAAATTCGGCCGAACTTCGGTTTGATTTCGCTACGCTTTCTCAAGAGCAACATATTGTAGCCTGTTGACAACGTCAACTTGATAACACTACATTTTTGGCTTTTTTACACTATAAACTGCCTCTAGTAAATTTTAAGTATGAGTAGGTGAGTAAAAAAATAGATCTTTAGATCTTTGATTGAAAAAAATCACCATTTCATAATTCTAAATTCATAGTGTCTATAATATGTCTATAATAAATAAACAAATATAATTTGTAAAAAAAAATGTTAATAAAATGAAAACTACTGGGCCAAACTATGTCAAATTTTTAAGGGACCAAATGGCAGCTATTTTGCGTCGAACAGAAAAAGAATCACGTAAATCGGATCATAACTCTCAAAGTAATCGGTGTACATATGGAACGGAACGGAAATTTTTCATAAAAAATGTTTTTAAAATGAAAACTACTGGGCCAAACTATGTCAAATTTTTAGGGGACCAAATGTAAGCTATTCCGCGTCGAACAAAAAAAGAATCACGTAAATCGGATCATAAATCTACGAGTAATCGGTGAACATACATAAAAAAAGCAAAAAAAAAAAAAAAGATCCCGATGAATTGAGAACCTCCTCCTTTTTTTGAAGTCGGTTAAAAAGTGATTTCAATCAAAATTAAAGTTATGATCTCTGATGTCCCCTTAGACGTGTCGTTTATTAATTCAAGTAACGCATTATAATTAAGCAGTTGCACTACTTACTGATGTTTCTTAGAGGAATAACAAGTTTATTTTGTTTTTGTTTTCTCATCATCATCAATCAAGAACTAATTTTATTTATATTTTATCATATTGCACGTTAAGATTTACATGTTCCTACCTAAAATAAATGACTATATATATAGAAGCCAATGTTTATATTACGGTTATGATAGATATGATTTTTTTTTTTTGAGGCGAGGGAAAATGCTTAACCGATTTACGCACAAACTGGGCCGTTGCTAGGGGAACGACACGCGTCGGTCGGGGGCGATAACACTGCAGCAATAGTATGCTCTTTGCAGTGCTCCGTCCGCGATCGACGTCACAGAATAGTGTGGAAGACTCCGAGTGTTGCTACACGAGCGAGCAACCCCAATACCCACTAAAAACCCCCTCCTCCCTATCGACCCTGCGCTTTTGTTTGTGTTGGAAAGGCTGAGATTTAGAACATAGTTACGCCCAGCCGATCCAACGCAAATGATAGATATGATTTTTATTAACTTCAGTCAAAATAGTGCAAGCAGGTATTTTATTTTTCCTTGCACTGAATGTTCGACATTTAAACCGAATTTCGGCCGAATTCTGAAATTCGGCTCAAGCTTTTTTTTATTGCAGGAGATCAGCAGACAGGCAGACGGCCCACTTGATGGAAAGCGGTTACCATCGCCTATGGACATTTGCAACAGCAAAGTTGCTACAAATGCGCTGCTGCTCTCTTAAGGGAAACTGGAACCTGGTCACTGATGCCGGAACACAACTCAAGGTTATTATGGCGACATACTTTAGACCAGCGGTGGTAGCTATCCAGTCGGGCAAATGCCCTACCACCTGGCTGTGGGTTGTTAAGTCGCCTCTTACGACAGGCCGCCCCAACGCAGGAAATTGTATTCTTTCTCCGTTCCTGCACGGATAAAAGCCACAAGCTGCCGAAATTCGGTTAAACCGAATGTAAAATGAATTTCGGCCCATCCCTACTAACTACTGATTAAAAGTTGACATAAGCTCCATACAAGTAGTATCAAAATTCAACCGATGGTAAGGCTAGTGAATGAATACTCCGGGTTCGACACGTGGCATGATAAAATTCTAAGCGCACTTATTGTTTACTACGGTCTGGGTGTCTGGGATCGGCCGTAGAACAGTCCTTTGTGTATTTTTTTACTGCATGCGTATAACAGACAGGCAGACAGCCCACCTGATTGAAAGCGATTACCATCCCCTATGGACATTTATAACACCAAAGGCGTTACAAATGCGCTGTTGCTCTCTTAAGGGAGACTGGAACCTGGCCACTAATGCCGGAACATAACTCAAGGCTGTTATGACGACATACTCTAGACCACAAGTGGTATCAATCCAGATGGGCTAATACCCTACCACTTGGCTGTGGGTTGTTTTGTCGCCTCTTACGACAGGCTGCCCCAACGCAGGAATAAGCATTCTGTTTCCGTTCCTGCACGGATAAAAATTCAAATTAACGAGTGTACAATTATCGAGAGTCGACTGTATTAACCATAACACAAGCGTAACTTGCTTAGCTAGGGAATATGCAATGCGTGTGTTTGTCTGCTGATACTTATTTATGTTCTTTATATAGTGTTAATGACTGCGACCATATGCAACTTATTTATAACGTTAAGAAACAACGTGTTCACGATTGGCTACATTAATATATAGTTATCTATATAATTATCCATGAAGATTTAACGTCATTAACAATGTTGCATCTCAAATAGCGCATTTAAGGTGCAATTCCGACGGACGCGGCAGGCGGCAGACAGCAACAGCAAGTGCCACGACGACAAAAAGCATTACGTACTTTGAAAAATTAATTTGTATGAAACTGATTTCGACATTTGACTTCAATTATTGCGCGTCATGGTAGCTTAATGGCTAGCGCACGCGTCCCAGACCCAAAGGGCGCGGGTTCGATCCTGGCCGGAACGCATGCACCGCTTAGGCAGTTTTCTGACCGAATGTGCATATTGTTACGATTACCACGTGCTAATAACGGTGAAGGAAAACATCGTGATGCAACCTGCACATCGAGATAACCGATGTGTCAAACCTGCCAAGCCGCCTTGGACAAGCGTGGCGGGTATACTGTCCGTTCCCCTATAGTGGGAGGCCCGAGCCCAGCAGTGGGACATTTATGGGCTGCTATTATTTATTATTTATTGCGCGTCAGGTCGTGACTTGTTTTGACACGCGGCACCAGACGCCATATCCGCGCATACACAGTATTGTCGTTGTTGAAGTTTAACATTATGGACGTGTTGGAAGACGAATAATGTCAGAAATCATTTTTCTTGCACTTAAATTGGGTCCCGCGATGTTTTTGGTGCAAGATGATTACAAATTAAAGAGTTACAAAACTAAACTGATTTTTTTTTCAACGGCAATAACTTCTATTGCAGTTTAAATATATTTCCTTTGCCTTTCTTTAACATCATTCAAATGACTTTTCATCAAAGATTTATAAGAATCTTCTTCTAATCTGTTTAATCACAATGGCATAATAGGTTTTCTGCATAAGTAATAAGACAATAATAAGTCGTCATCGTCTACTTCTTTTATCAATAAAACTTTCAGCATTTGATTATTCATTACGAACTGTATATCAAAAACAAGACCGTAAAGCTAGTAATGTCGCAACTAAACTACAGGTCTGTTGCGTCTCCGGAATCCATACGACGGCAAATGAAGCCCGACAGCAGTTGCTGTCGGCCATTTGCTGCTGCCGCCTGCTGCCTGCCGCGTCCGCCGAAGTGCACCTTTAGCCCCCACCTTAATGGTGGGGCTTCATTTGCGATAATGTTACAGATATAGGTCGTTTCACGCATATATGGTGATAGGTGTAATGCGTTATTTGTGATGTTTTTAATTGTTAATGACTTTCCACAGTAACACAAAACGATGACGTCGTTATTCTTAACCCTTTAAATAAAACGCATTAAGCCACAGTCAATGTAACGCATTAAACCCTTGGCTACATTGACGTGACATCACTTACAATAACACTGTAGCAGTGACATTAGTGACTTTCATGAATGAATGAATGAATGAAAACCCTTTATTGTTCACCATAACTTAAACCTAGATATTTATTACAAACACATTTAAATTAGAACAATGGGCGGCCTTATCGCTTATAGCGATCTCTTCCAGGCAACCCGGTGTCTAAGGAGATATTACAAGAAAAATTAAATAATATTTGGTAGCTTAACTAAATTGAAACTAATTCAAACGTAATTGAAGAAAAAAAATAACAATAATAAACTAATAAAGACATACATAATTAAACAGATTAACATAATATAAATTACATATACTTACATACGAATAATAATTGAATTCCATTTACTGCAACACATTTTATTTAGCGGACAAATAATGGTCAGTGATCAAGTGTTTGAATGTACCAATGGATGTAGCTTGTCTGATTTTCAAGGGGAGGGAGTTCCACGGGCGAACAGCCTGTACGCCAAAAGAGTTTCCTACGAAGGACGAAGTGTGTTTAGGTATCGTTAGCAGAAGATTTTCATTTGAGCGCAAATTACAGGAATGAGATTGATAGAGGAAACTAAAAAGTTTCATGCAAATATAGTTAAAGGTTTAATGCATTATGTAAGATGCGACATTGTCAACGACGTTAAACATTGTCAGATAAGTTCAGATTACGTATATATGGTATACACTGATGTACTTAATTATTAACGTTATATCTCAATGCGTTATTACTAAAACGCATTCACGCCACAGTTACTAACACTAATGCAGATGGAGCAGGGGGCATTTAGGTCCGTGGGGTCCATTGGTTTTCAAAGAAATTCGTAAAAACCTCTTCGATGCCATCCGTGATCAGAAGGCTGGTTCGTGTTTCGCGCAAACAATCAGCATTGCCATACAGCAATGCAGCCAGCCTTCTGGGCACGCTACACTCTGGCAGCGATTTGTTACTACTTTATAACCTATTTACAACTAGCGGTCCCGGCAGACGTCGTCCTGCCTTGAAAAAAATTTAAAACCCGATTATTTAAATGAATATAGCCTATGTTACTCAGGGGATAATGTACCGTTCTAATGGTGAAAGAATTTTTGAAATAGGTTCAGTAGTTTTTGAGTTTATTCAATACAAATATACAAATCTCTTTATAATATTAGTATAGATTAAGTTTATTTTTAGTATTTAATTGGTTTTTTTAAGTTTAGTTTTTATTTAATTAATTTATCGTGTAATAGGAATCACATTTTCAGTAGAGAAATATATTCCTTAACCAGTATTAAATGTACCTAAATAAAAATAAATATTACATATTTTGAAAATAATAAGTACCTGTCCAGTATATTAATCCAGCATACGAAAATCACTTCACATATTAATTAATACGATTCACTTGAGTAAAATAAATTTAATTGTAACATTGTTTAATTCCTTCATTAATAATATAAATTATTTAATTAAAATTCACACTTATTCACAACTTTCACATTTATAAAGACACAATCTGTGATTTTATTACTTAAACACAATTCAAAATATAGCGAATATTTATAATAATATGAAATTTAGTTATTATTCAGTCAGAAAACAGTTATCGTAACTTTACGTAAAGTTGTAGTATACTTGAAAAAAGCAGTGTACAACCTCCTCGTACAACAGCTTACTCGGTACTGAAAAATTTCGCCTTGTATTTCGTATTATCGTATATTCGTTCAGCCGCAACCACTGGCCACTAGTAGCCCACTTCACATCACCTGATCACAATCCAACCTGCCAGTAATGTATCTTATTTTTATTCTTGTTTCGCGATTCGAATTTCGAAAAATGCAATGTTATTTTCTTTTTTGAATATAAAATATGTCTTTGCATAGTTTAGATATCTAACCAGTATTATAGGTTCATAAATATTGAAGTTTTTTAAGTAATCTTCAAAAAAGGCAAAAAGCTTTTACCTGGTTATTAGTATAATATTTTTATTCACTTTTATCTTATTATACTCACGACCAGCACAACAATTGCTGCCATTTGTCCCAAGTTTAAACAAACTTCTTAAGAAATTATTAATCTGCCCAATTTTCTTGTTCATTCATTCTTTCAGGGCAAATTTCCAAATTAATGGTTTCAATTTCTGATTACTACATTTCGGGACATTTGCAATGCAAGTGAGGTTATGATGTCATTCACGCCTCGTACGATGCCATTAATAGTCGACCGTGACTCTTGCTGGGTTTCTAGCCATTGTTTCTACCACGCATTTTTAGAATATTGATATAACTTTATTTTGGAATTTATGTCAAATTGAGTTTTGGTTAAAAATTGACATATGCTCCATGCAGGTAATGTCAAAATGCAAACGAAAGTAAGGCAAGAGAATTAATAGTAAGATATAAAAACGGACAATTAATCAGTAGTAAAGAAAATAAATGCATAGTAATGATTCGGCTTCATCTACGATAATGTTAAAGTTATAAGACATTTGACGCAGATATGCGATGAGTTTAGTATGTTATTAAAAATGGTACATAGTTAATGACGTAAATACTGACTAATAACGTATATATATGTAGTATATACTCTAATGTGGCTATTCATTAACGCCGTTATGTTTTAACACTTTAAATAAGTTGCATTCAGCATACAGTGTAAATCTTTAAGATTTTCGCAGGTAAAGCAGCTCCATCAGAAATAACAACCGGTTACTAAGGACGCGTTCCTCTTGTATGTAACTCACGACATCCAAAATGCTCCTTCAATCGTTCCAGATAGCGACCGCGGTCGTCATAGTCGCCGCGAAAACATCACTAATGACGTGATGACTTTCGCTCACGCATCGCTCAAAACGACCCAAAATGAGAGGTGAGTCGAATAGTCCGCTCCACTTGAGTTTACGATTGTAATACCCGCAAGCAAGTGGAACGGAAAAAATGGCGGTCGTGAGTGTGGTCGTTGTGAGCCTCGTGTGGAACGTAGCCTTTGTAAGGTATGGTACTCATTCGGTCAATTTCCACCAAAAACTTTGAAATTCGAATTAATCTTTCTCGTAAATTTGATAGAGGTTTATAATTTGGCAACGAGGGGTTTTGAACATTGAGATGATGTTCTTTCAAATTTTGCATTTAGCAGCAAAAGATTAATAAGGCTGTCTTTTGGGTGTTTAGCAGGAAATTGATGGATGACACCTTTGTCAAAAGTGTTCATTATTGGTTAAAAGTGACCAACAGTTAAAATAGGTATACGGAATGTTTTTAACCCAATTTTTTTGCATTTGTGTTGAAAATCTTAAATGTTTAGTGACATGTGCCTTTTCAAACTACTATAAGATTTTCCTTGTTTGGCGTTAGTCAAATAACAACGTTAAAGCGTTTGCTATAAGATATTAGTGTTATGCTAGTATATTCATTGATACTTGAGACTGGCTAGATACACAAATTATGCATAACCATACATAAGAAGACAAACATAAAAACTATTTATAAATTGGCAGCCCTGTTGCAAATATTCAAAAACGGATTCAAATAAAAAAGATCATTGCAAGAACTGTTCAGCATTCTAAAGACTTAAATATAGCTCAGACACGCGGTCTGACTTGTTTTGTTTCGCTTCTCGCAACAAATTATTGATGTGCACAAACAGATGGTTTTTTTGTTTTGTTATTATTATTTATGAGTGGTTGAAATTTAGATTTCTTGGAACGTATATATTTATACACAGGTCTTAACACGCGACTTTGTTGGTGTAAGTTTTGAATCTCTATCCCGCGATAACTATCCTATATCCTGGTATAAAAACCTTCCTATGTTAAATGTTTAATTTAATATTAAATCTTGATTACAGCTCTTAACCGTAAATGTATAAATTGTTTCTACATTCTTGTATTGTCGCTTTCCTAGCGATCAAATTCTTTTTTTTTTTTCTAGAAGAGGAA
The DNA here is from genome assembly GCA_019925095.2 of Dendrolimus kikuchii. Classification (NCBI taxonomy): domain Eukaryota; kingdom Metazoa; phylum Arthropoda; class Insecta; order Lepidoptera; family Lasiocampidae; genus Dendrolimus; species Dendrolimus kikuchii. Next base: position 4,507,244 of record CM034415.1, read on the forward strand.
TGGAATAGAAGTGATGGGTTATGAGATTCGAATACGTGAATGGATAGGTAAAATAGAATAAGGGAAGGGAGAAGTGAGCCATAGGATTACTGAAAAATCTAATTGACGCTAAGATTGGTTATTATTAAGTCCGGTTTATGGAGTCTGATGCCCTGATGCCTATTGAAAATTATTCTAAAACTTGAATACTCATGAAATAACTGATTCTTAGGATAGCCAAATCCACAAATCGTGCGAAGCCATGTTTAAATATAAAAGGATAATCACTTTCGACAGTTAATAATATCAATTTGAAAATCGAAGACAATGATTAACTATTTGTTCAGCGCAGTGCGCAAGAGTTGACGCTTTTGAGACGACTGCAAACACTCGAAGACCAATGGCTCTTGCTACCTGGGAGGGCTAAACATATATACAGAGTGATTGTAAAAAATGAGATCCAGGTAGATAGATAAGCATATTTCAATATCTTTATTTGCAAGAATGTAGTTTTGTACAGAAGATATAGGGTAGTCTGGGGGAGATCGCCTTTGGCGATAAGACCGCCCATTGTACTTTAATTATGTGCAATAAAGTTAAGTGCAACATTCTACCATACTGATAAATACGCTATTATAAAGTAGTAAAGTTTTATGAATTTGTTTGTAGGAAGTGATCTCTTGAACTGATTTTGAAAATTCTTTCACCAGTGGAAAGCTACATTATTCCTGAGTGACATGGGCTATATTTCATTGTAATTAATAATATTAAAAAAAAAATAATGGCGTCTAGCGAAGTAGGTACGGGTCACCAGTGGTATATAAAATAAATATTTACGAATGTTATGAATTTAAAATGGAGCTAAACAAGACTTTCTCTTTATGACTTAAATATAATAAAAATATTTTAAATAATTAGACGATGTCGACAATGTTAATATGAGATTTTCTATAAATAAAAAATGGACTAGTGACGGCATCTGTGATTGCAGCCTGTGGTACGAGTAGGGATGCCATATTTTTTTAACAAAATCTAGTGTTTTAGTTTTTAAGTTGTAAAAATATTTTGGGATATTTAGGTGAAAAAAAGAGTACACATTTATTTTTCATTATTTATTATACATTTCATTATTGTATTTTCTTTGTGCATTTATAATTACTTTTTGCTTTAGCCAGCATAGAACTATTATTTTTAAAATAATCATAAGTATCTGAACAAAATGTGCGACAATTTAATTAGCGATGAAAATGTAGTATATTTTGTACTATATAATTTTTCTATAATATATAGTACAATTGACTAAAATATTTTAGTAGTAATACGTAGGTATATACTTACGATATTATATAATATAGAACGGGTGGCAACCCTAATTACGAGTTCCATTTTTTTATTATTCTTTTCCATGATAAAAAAAGTATGGCAAAATAATACCCACAAGTTCACGCCAAGAACTTAATCTGGGCTCCACTTGTATTTTCCGTCCTCAGGAATGTCGGGCTTTTTCTTTTCAAAATGCGGTAAACAATAAAATAGATTACTTATGAAAGAAAACCTTTTCAGTTGAATAATAATAATATAATAATCAGCAGACAAAGAAACACTATTTATATCCCCAAGCTAAGCGAGTTACGCTTGTGCTATGGGTAATATACAACAGACCACTCTGGGGCTGATCCCAGACCATAGTAAATAACAGAAAGTACGTTTCCAAAATTTGCCATGCCAGGAATCGAGCCCGGAGCTTCTGCGTTCCAATAAGTTTGGCTAGCTAAAACTTGCCCGCTCAACCACAGAGGCTGTCATTGAAGTCTTCATTATATTTAACAGGAAATGTAACTAGTGGCAAAGTTCGGGATTTTATCATTGCCCAACAGTGGGCACGCAAGATGAGGGTAGTTAAAAATTCACGACACGGTCTGCCTGTCTGCTGAACTCCTGCACTAAAAAAAAACAGGTTTAAGTTTATGGTAACCAATAAAGAATTATCATTCATTCCATGTAAACCTCCTTTCGACCTATTCATACTTTTCTTCGACATATTTAAATTCTTCCTTTAAATCTGACGGCGCGTTCCCGTTTCGCACGTCACGTCAATCATTCATATCATGTCATCATAAAATAAAATAAATTACATCGCTCCGCAAATACAAATATATTGTAAATATATTGTAAATAAATAAAATACCATAAAATATACCGCCCCCGCAACTCATAAATGTGTGTATTATATAAATAACCCGTTCCGCATCAAATTGTAAAGTATAATAAAAATATATAATATAAATTACAACAAATAAAGTGAAGTGGACTGAGGGCAGAGGAGCAGCCGTATTTCATTCCCATTAACCTGGTAAGTGCGTGCTCGTTCTCAAATTCCCATCAAAATTGTCCCACACTTCTTTTCCCGCAAAATTGACACAGTTCGCTTCCCGCTAAACCCAGCGCCGCTGCACCAGTGTTAGTAATATTTATTATACGAGTATTTAACACAATTTTTTAAGCCACTTATTTTAAGCCGATGGCTACCCCTATCCAATGTTCTTGGAAGGGGCAGCCAAATCTGACCGCAATAGCCTTCAGAAGGCCGTTGGTGCTGCCGCGCAAGCGTTGCATCAGCGAAACGGATTTTCTACGGATAATCGCGTTTATTTAGCATCAGTCAAAGAGGTACAATTATTTGATTTAATAGTGAAAATTAATACTTCTGACAAGGCTGTATGCAGTATTCCTTTGCTTGCCAATATCACGAATTAAACAACAACACCAATGTTAGTAACCGTGTCCAAATACGTCTTACTAATAGCGTTAAAACGCATTTACGATTACCTATACCAGTGTACATAATTATATGACTTATATGTCAATGTTGAACGTCATATAACAATGTCGCATTTCAAATAAAGCATTAAATTCACTATACTGACACGGCCACTACAACTACGGCGTAAGAGGACACACTGTATGTATCTTTATACTAATTTGTGCCAGTCATTTCGCCACCCCGCCGAAAGCACTGTACACACGTGAGAAAAAAGGTGTCAATCCTGTAATGATCGTGTGCGCCCTGCTTTATGGTGTGAAAAAATTATGGCACCTGTCAAGCGTGTTTGACGTTGCGAGGTTCCGTAGAAAAATATTTTAAGTAAAGGTAGCTAGCTATTTTAAAAGCCAACTAATTAGAGGTTAATCATAAAAAATTCACAACTAAGTTGTCTACTATTTGCCAACTGGCTAATGGTGGTCGAATAAAACCGAAAACTGTCAAATTTACAGCTTTGCTATCAGCTGTTGTCATCAATTTGCTAACTGGCTAATAGTTGTTGAATAAAAGCGAAAGTCGACAGTTTGACGGTTTAGCCGTCAGCCGTCGGCTGTCGGTGGGTGAGTTATTCATCCAGTAGCTAAAAAGACGTCTATTGGTTTTTTAGGCGGCTAATTAACAACCATTAGCCGGATGGCTAAGTTGTTGGGATTTTGGATAGTTACCCACCGCTAATATTAGAAAATATTTTTACTGCCTGTCCACGATAATTTCGTCGTAAACATACAGGGTATAGGAAGTCACACAAGAATTAGTCTATTTTTTAAACTTCCGTAGCCGATGTGTGGACGCCGCCAATCCGCTTTGGACAAGTGTGGCGGGTGTACTGTCCGTCCCACTATTTTATATGGAGTATATTAAAATTGATCGTGTACTAGCAGAAGGTGATGTCAGGAGCCTTAAGAACAGACGAGCGTGCATGACAAGAGCTATGAATGTCAAAGACGCGAGTGAGGTGTGTAAGAACAAGCCTGAATGGCGCTCTGTTGTTCGTGCCTACTCCGCAATGGAACTGGCGTGAAGCTATGTATGTATGTATATTAAAATAATATATAGCAGAGCATTACAGTATATTTTGGTATACGGACAGTATCCTTGGTAGTTGTTGATATGAGGAAATTTTTTCTTTAAAGCAATTTTAAAATTAAGTTCACTGTTGATTAGGAAACTAAAGTAACTTAAAACAATACAATTAAATACAAAAACTGAAGTATGTTAATATAATAAACTATGTAACAAACTGCTGGCAAATGAAAGCGTGTCCAGAAGTCTGCCTGCTTTGCCACGCTGTATGGCAATCCTGTATTCGTTGCGCTAAATACACATCAGAAGACTTACTCTATAACTTCTTTCGTCGTTCGTTTTTGTTTTAAAACATTTTTTGCTTGTTTTTTATATTTAAGTACATTTTCCATCGTACGTTCCATTTATTTTTGAGTCATGTAGAGTATATATTATCATAGTTTTAGAGAAATCTATAATATCTCTTTCTTCCATCTAAAATTTCATTGACTCTTTCTGGTTAATTGGACCAAAACCAATGGCGAAAGGCGTTTGAGAGTAAGACCTGAGCTTAGCAGTAAGTGTATCAAAAGCAAATGTCTCAGACAATCGAATATACATATTTGAATATACATTTTCAGTCTGACTACCTTAGAATATTGTAGTATATGTACCGTGCTAGAATGTTACCTGTAATAACTATTTAAGGCAGCCAAAATCCTCAGTGTATTAAGTCACGAGTGAATATCTTCTTGGTAAGCGAGCTCCACCCTAGACTGCGTCATTTTTTTTTTTTTTGTTTTTGTTTTGAGGCGAGGGAAAATGCTTAACCGATTTACGCACAAACTGGGTCATTGCTAGGGGAACGACACGCGTCGGTCGGGGGCGATAACACTGCAGCAATAGTATGCTCTTGGCAGCGCTCCGTCCGCGATCGACGTCACAGAATAGTGTGGAAGACTCCGAGCGTTGCTGCACGGGCGAGCAACCCCAATACCCACTAAAAACCCCCTCCTCCCTGACGACCCTGCGCTTTGTATGTGTTGGAAAGGCTGAGATTTAGAACATAGTTACGCCCAGCCGATCCAGCGCAATAAAGTGCCTGGAGTGTGCCCTGGGAGAACACACCCCACTTCGTTGTGCGGGGGTAGAAGGTCCTTTGCTCTCCTAGCAAGCTAAAGGCCCCCCGCGGTAAACGGAACCTAACTCAGGGAGGGAAGTAATGCGCGTACCTGCCTCTCCGGGTGCCAGCTGAAGGCCGGCGACCTCGAGAAGACGCATTGGCACGCGCTGCAGGACTTCTCTCCCTGTCTCGTTCTGCGGCCTCCTTGAGTGACATTACTGTCTCGCAAAAAGTAACCGCAGCCCCCCAATTGTCGCTGCTCTGCAACATGGCCTTGACCAAGTCGCAGAGCGAGTCGACTGGACCTACGTGCGTCTCAAGTTCGAAACGCTGCGGCGCCCATGCGGCGCACTCGACTAGCGTGTGTAACGCCGTGTCGAGCGCGCCGCACTGGCGGCAGTCCGGGGAAGGCAAGCAGCCCACAATGCGACACAGATACTTATCGAAACATCCGTGTCCGGTAAGTATCTGTGTCGTCCTGAAGGTCAGGGTGCCGCTGGTGCGGTTGACCCATTCCGTCAGCTGTGGCCTGATTGCATCCACCGTGTAGCCGCCATAGGCCGCAGGGTTGTCGAGCTCTTGAGACCAGATGGCGATCATGGAGGCGGTTTCCCGCTTCCTGATCGCCTCGATTTCGACCTGACAGAAGGTCAGGCCTCTAGCTAGGGCATCCTGCCGGGTGCGGCGCACCACTGTCAGGACGTCCGCCTGGAGATGCCAGGGCGGATCGCCTGCCAGGAGGGTGGCCGCCGTCCGCGACACTGTGCGATACCCCCGTATGGTCCTCACGGCCAGAACCTGCTGCGCCCGATGCAGTAGGGTTCTGTTGTGGCGGTGAAGTGCAAACCCTAGACTGCGTCATCACTCAACATCAGGTGAGACAGTGGTCAAACACAAACCTATAAATCCATTTAAAAAAAATCACCTATAAGTGGGAGGCCCGAGCCCAGCAGTGTGACACGTATGGGCTGTTATTCTTAATAAGTATGAATTATGACCCATTTTTGCTAAATACGTTCAGGATTATTTAAAGACGCTTTCACTGTATTAAAAAATAGTCAATCTATTAATAATAATTTTCTATTGAACCCTAAATATTTCCAACAATAAACTGTAGACAGGCCAGTTTAAAGACAGCCGCCTCACAGAAAAAAAGGAAAAAAAAAATACAAACATGGCGGCGCGCAGTCAAGTGGAATGGCATTGATAGAAACGACGAAAGATCCCGATATTTTGCATGAGTTCCCGCCATATTGACAACTTGGCTGCCATTATTAAATTTGTATTGTTATTTTAAATCTTACACAATGGTCTGGCCATTGTAAATGTAATGTTCATTCATAAAATGGCTTTTTGACATTTGTAATAGAGAATGGAATGAATAGAGCACAGATTATTTTGTAGATGTTTGGCGGGAAGTTTTTCGTTTGTCACGCTGGGCCTGTTCCGGATCTTATTGATCGGTCATTTGCTCTAAAATCGGTTAAGATTTGACATAAGTAATGTCAAAATTTAATCGGTGATAGGGCAAGTGAATGTATTGTAAGATTAAGAACCGGCCAAGTGTCGCATTCAAGGAGCTTACAAGTTAATAACAGTATGGTGCACTTTCATCTGCGATGATGTTAAACATTTACACTGTGGCCGATGGCGTCTTAGTAGGGATGTTCATACAAAAAAAATATCGATATTTTTTCGATATAATATATCGTAGTGTTCTATCGATACTTTGCGATATATCGTAGAAATATATCAAAATGTATTTTTCTTAACTAATGTCATAATCGAATTATTTTCGAATACTAATATTTTCATATTCAAATTATTTCATTAGTATATCTCATAATCGGCCACCGCTGAAAAACTACTAAAAAACAAAATCAAGAGCTTATTCGAGAGACCCAGGAGTCGCTCTTTAGATGTTGAGACGATTATACGTTGTAGGTTAGGTATGTAGTGGAGTTTGATTTGAAGTAATTTAGAGTATTTTGTTAACAACGAAACTTTCGTTACTGCGAAGGCTAGTTATTGAATAATTCAGGGTTTAACGTTTTATTTTTACTCAAGTTGCCAACCATAAATCAGTATAAAAAGTAAAAGTATGTTCTTTAATTTCTAACGATATTTGGTGTATCGAATAAAATACATCGACTGTACATATCGATACTAGATTGTTCGATAATATCTGGTGGTAGCGATATATCGTGTGCATATATCGATATTTCATGTAATATCGATTTATATCGTGCACTCCTACATCATAGAAATAAAGAAAGAAAAAGATTTTTTTATAACTACAACCCAAATGAGAATACATTAAACTAGCATAAATAAATAAATGTACAATGTAAAATGCAGTATATAAAAAAAAAACGAAGCAAGTGTAGCTCTAAATTTTATTTACACTGATCAATAGAAAATCCTATGTCGTTTTAGTAGGGATTCCTAATTTTTATATAGTCTATATTAATCAGAGACAATGTAGCATTCGAAGGGTGAAAGAATTTTTGAAATCGTTCCAGTAGCTTTTTAGTTTAATCGTTACAAAAATACAAAACTCTTCTTTATAATATTAGAAAGAAAGAAATAATTTATTTGCTAGAAAAGCGACAATACATGGATGCAGAAATGTTTATACATACATTTTTAATGATAAAATTCAATATATTGTATACCGCATTTCCTACAAATGAGGGCGGCGACTCAGCTTGATGCCGTGTTGGAGTTTCCTCCAGCACAGCGCTGATTTTCAGTGCCGACCCCGCATCATATCTTATATATAAAATTCTCGTGTCACAATGTTCGTTCCCATACTCCTCCGAAACGGCTTGACCGATTCTTATGAAATTTTTATGCATATTCAGTAACTCTGAGAATCGGCTACTATCTATTTTTCAAACCCCTAAGTGATAAGGGGTGTCCACCCCAATTGTTTATTTTTATAAAAATATATTTTTTGTTATTTTAGGATACAGCAATAAAAATACATTCAACCCTAAATTTTCACCCCTATTTTTTATTTGTTAATAATAAACTTTAATTTTTTGACAAGATTTTTAATCTTATTTTGTCATGACTTAGATTAGAATAAAAAAAAATATATTGCTCTTTTAAATTCACAATTAGAACCAGTAGGTGGCGCCGAGATCGGGTTCTGGAATCCTCCTAGTCACCTGGAGCGATTTGGGTGATTTTGTTTTTGTGTGTTTGAGTGGGTACCCGGATGGTTTAGATTCGCAATTAGAACCGGTACGTGGCTCTGGGATCGGGTTCTAGAATTTTATTTTGTAAAGGCAGGACAACGTCTGCCTGGCCGCTTGTATTTATATATATTAGACCCATCACCACAGTAAATGTACACAAGTAACAGGAAAAATAGTAAGATATTAGTATAGATGTAGTTTAAGTATATCTGTTTAAGTTCTACTTAATAATCTGCACCACTTACATAGCCAGATTAGGTTAAATTATTTCTTAAGTTAGGTTGCCTGGAAGAGATTGCTTTGAACGATAAGGCCGCCTATTGTTTCTACGATGACAATATTGTAATCGTGCATTTTTGTAACCATATATTTCGTGAGCAATAAAGTGTTGAATGAATGAATGAATGAAAACTCTTTATTGTTCACCATAACTTAAACCTAGATATTTATTACAAACACATTTAAATTAGAACAATGGGCGGCCTTATCGCTTATAGCGATCTCTTCCAGGCAACCCGGTGTCTAAGGAGATATTACAAGAAAATTAAATAATATTTGGTGGCTTAACTAAATTGAAACTAATTCAATCGTAATTGAAGAAAAAAAAATGTGTTATCTATTCTACTCTATACAATAATGTATGTAGCTATGTTTTTTGGGAGTTTTTAGTGGGAACTGAAAGGAGATGTTGTGCTGTGCAGTTTTATTTTCTAACGATGTGTAAAATTACTCAAAAATGAACAATAGTTGTAGGATATTGATAGTTTTTGAGTAGTAATTATGTGTTTTTGCGAGAAATATGAACTATATAGCCAAATGTGGCCTTTCGAGTTTTCACAAGAACTCCGTTTAATGACGTCGATTGTAGCCTACAATACAACGACGCCTGGCTTAAAGGCCTAGTTGCCAAGCCTTAAACATAAAAAAAAATGTATAGCTCATCATTAACGGCACTATTTTTAACGTTATAAATAAGACGCATTTAGCAGTCCGTAATACTAACATTGTCCCAGATGGAGCACGGACATTAATGTAACATTAATGTAATGTTATATTGTCTTCTATAAATAGCATAATACACACGGTACACGGAAACTAAAATCAATGCGAATTGAAACAATTTGCCAAGTGTCGTTATAAAGATGGCGGAGAATAAACCAATCGGTTGCCAAGCATCATTTCATCAGACGAATCGACAATCAATATCAATTTATATATATTTATCGAATGACAGACAGACATTATGCTGCATTACGATGATTAGTAATTTCGCTTTGTGTTTTTTTTTTTAAATTTGCCAGATGTTTCATGTAGTCGCTCGAGTAAAATTTACTTTAATCTATGACTTACGGCAAAACGCATTTTCGGGGGAAATTCCTATTTTAAGAATTCTATACTCATTTTGGAAGGTAGTCTGCCTGTTTTATATTCTTATTTCGAAGCTGGCAAACTAACCACCTATGTTGCCGGTTCTTATATCTTCGAGGCGCCAAAACTACCCACAGCCAGGTGGCAAGGAATTTCCTCTTCTGAATGGCTACCACCCCTGGTTTCTTATATTTTTTTATTGCAAGAGTTCAGCAGACAGGCCTACCTGATGGAAAGCGATTACCATCGCCTATAACCATTTGCAACACCAAAGGTACTACAAATGCGCTGCTGCTTTCTTAAGGGAGACTGAAACCTGGTTATTAATGCCGAGACACAACTCAAGTTGTTATGGCGGCATACTCTAGACCAGGAGTTGTTGCTATCCGTGCAGGAACGGAGAAAGAATACAATTTCCTGCGGCCGGGCGGCCTGTCGTAAGAGGCGACTAAACAATCCCCAGCCAGGTGGTAGGGAATTTGCCCGACTGGATGGCTACCACCCCTGGTCTAGAGTATGCCGCCATAACAACATTGTGTTGTGTTCCGGCATTAGTGACCAGGTTCCAGTCTCCCTTAAGAGTGCAGCAGCGCATTTGTAGCACCTTTGGTGTTGCAAATGTCCATAGGCGATGGTAACCGCTTTCCATCAAGTGGGCCGTCTGCCTGTCTGTTGAACTCCTGCAATAAAAAAAAAAAAAAAACATCCAGACTACAAAACTACCACCTGACTGAGGGTTGTTTTTCGCTCCTCGGCAGGCCGCCCGGCCGCAGGAAATTGTATTCTTTCTCCGTTCCTGCACAGATATATAACATAACAACTTCGAGTTGTGTTCCGGTATTAGTGGCCATATTTCAGCATCCCTTTAGAGACCGGCAGCACGTTGGTAGCACCTTTGCTGTTACAAATGTCTATATGCATGGTAACCGGTTTCCATCAGGTGGGCGGTCTGCCTATCTGCTGCACTCATGCAAAAAAATAAATTACCGACCATTCATTTCTCAAAATTCGATGGTAGTGAATAAATTGTGAGATTAGGAACCAGCCATAAGTGTTAAGGTTTGTAGCAACGTCAACTTCCTTGAGGATTTTTTGATACTGTTTTCTCGGGCGATAGCTGAAATTCCATAGACTCGGTTGTTTTTTGGATGCATCATTATTTTATTGTGAATACAATATGGTAGTATTAAAAATTATAACCAAATTATTTCTCTCTGTATTCCAGAGATCTTTTTTATCCTGTTTTGATAAAAACTGAAGGAGTAAAATGGTTTCATATAAATAATTTCTAATTTCATACCAATAATAATTATCATCTCAAAACACTACTTTACAACATATTATTTATTCCTAGTAGTCCTCCTTACCTTAAGGAACGTTTTGAATTCCTCGTCTTTCTACTGCCCACAATTTGCGCACTCATACGTATCGTAAACTCGCTACACCTGCACACACTTCATCCTTTTATGATAACTCTTTTACAGTGCAGGCTGTCAAACTTTGTAATGCGCTGCCTTTTACTGTCAGAGAGGCCAAAATATTGCCTACACATTTAAGAACGCACTCAGAAAACACTACTTTTCCTTAAATAACTATGCCTAATCCTTATACTATAGATTATTTAATATGTATTATATATATATATATATATATATATATATATATTTCTATGTATTTCACTTATAAAGTAATTTAAGTATGTTTCTTTATGATATACTTAATAATCTGCACCACCTACATTGCCAGATTAGGTTAAACTATTCCTTAAGTTCGGTTGCCTGGAAGAGATTGCTTTACGCGATAAGGCAGCCTATTGTTTCTACCATAACAATATTGTAATTGTGTATTTTTAAAATTGTATATTTGGTGAGCAATAAAGTGTTATCTATCTATCTTTGGAATATGCTGCCAGTTACAATCAGAGAGGCCAAATCCTTACCAACATTTAGAAACCGTGCCATCTGTGGAAGCTTATTAATGGCTTCGCCTTGTTTATATATATACATACATACATACATACATAACTTCACGCCAGTTCCCTTGCGGGGTAGGCACGAACAACAGAGCGCCATTTAGGCTTATTCTTACACACCTCACTTGCTTCTTTCACATTCATAACTCTTGTCATGCACGCTCGTCTGTTCTTAAGGCTCCTGACATCACCCTCCGCTAGTACACGATCAATTTGATCATGGAAGGTGTGTGTTTATATATATGTACCCTAGTTTTTAAGATTACAGTTGTTAGCCCCCCAAATACAATAAAATAAATAAACTTTCTCAAAAAACACTATTTGTCCAAATATAGCTATATTTGATTATTACAATATAATCATGCTAATACATTTATTATAATAACTTATGTATATGTGTATATATATGACTATTTATATATGTATGTATTTGTATATTTATTTCTTAAATTAGTTTGAGTATTTATATATCTGTAGCCTTTTACTTGCACCATCTACATCGTTTGATTCAAATTTCTTTGATTTGGGTCGCCTGGAAGAGATCGCTTTGAGCGATAAGGCCGCCTATTGTATTGTCTAGAAAATATTGTAAATATGATCTGTTTATATCATTCTATATTTCGGTGTGCAATAAAGTGTTATCCTTCTAATTTGGAGCTGATTTAGTAAAAAAAATTATTTGTTCAAAATATTGAAAAAATTAAGAAAAACCACGTTACGTCTAAAATCGTGAAGATTTATTATATTTTTTTGCTAAATGATTGTTCTGTAAATACCAACGAAAAGCGATTTCGTTTGCACGCCAGTGTCAGCTTTTTGCGACAACAGGAGCCTTAACAGACACAGATAACTTAGATTTATTTTATTTTGTAGAATATTAGATTAAAATCAAATTACTTCTTAGTCTCTATAGGCCAGCTCGTAATATTTAGTAAAGTAATTGATAAAGAAGACAAACAAAAGACAAAGACGACTTATTTAGAACAAAAACAATACAGAGTATCATCAAAACAGCAAAATAATAGTGTGGCGACATTAATGCCAACATCAGAAACAAGCACCTAAGCGCGAAACTAATATTAATCTGTAGCAAGTAAAACAGCGCGCCGTTTTGTGACAGCGCGAGGCTCGCAATGTTCGCGCCGATTCTCTTGGCGCGTAAACAACATTTCAACGAAAACCGAACGCCAGTTCGGGACATTTCGGCACACAGTCCGACACACGCCTTCAATTCGGTTACACGACATTCGTGCTCGTGTACAAAAGTCAGTTTTCGCGCTTGCTGCTTGCCCTCACCTAAATCCTTCTGAACTATAAACAACATGAGAGTGTGTGATAAAAAGTGTACGACGAAAATTATCTTTTATTAACCCGTATACCGCTCAACGGACAAAGGACAACCATACACACATCTTCACATCGCCTCAATAGAAACAGAATTGGACCCAGTCTCAGCATGTGCTGACCAATTAAGACCAGCGCTGTTCTTCTGTCTGGGACCAGCAAGTGAAGTCACGAAGAACAATACAACATACATAATAATACATAATGTACAATGCAGTTAAATAATGATAAAACTATTTAAAGACAACATATATTAAAATAAAATACCATTTAAAAATACACATAATCATTAAAAATAAACAAATTATACAATATAATCTTTGTAACGATCACGTGCAGAGCAAAACAAAGTGAGAAGAGAATAAGTGTATAAAATAAACAAATTATAATAAAATTACATTTACACATAAAAAATATCCTTAGAATTAATGCTTTGTTAAGTTCTGTGGGTGCGACCTATAATTAAATTATTCGTGATTCAACTTCCACAATGGACCAACAATTTATAACAAGACTACGACTAATACAGATTTCCATTTTTGGTCTAGAATTCTAAAGATCGTACGTTAAGGTTAGTATACACAAGAGAAAAAGAATTATTATTTTTTACTAGCATATTCCCGCGATTTTGTTCACGATGGACAGTAACAAAGATTACATTCACTTTGCCAAATATAAAACCAAAAGCAATTTTCAGTATGGGTTTCAGCAGGTAGTGGATTTTTTTGTATGAAAATACATAAATCCCGGATATTCCCGTAAAAAGTTGGGATAAGTAATATTACTAAACTTACACAACTACAATTACTTTTAAAGATTCTATAGGCCGTGAAAATTTCGCATCGGAATATATTTTTTTCGACATGGCCACTTTAAACGTCTCCTAAGAAAATTCCAATGGGATTCTCAGGATACAAAATAACGCAGATTTTAAGTCCGGGATTTTACCATCGATCAGTTAAAACCGCATTCAAATCGGACCAATAGTTTTTACTCGAATCCCGAAAAAACAATAAACAACGTGTTCTTCATTGTTTATATAGTCTATTCCAGTTGTTTTTTTAACCCTTAAGACAATTATCGATATACTTATCGATATACCAAAAAGGCGCAAGACTAACACTATCACTATCTCGTAATATACCAAGAAAATATACCCATTTCATACAAATCATACAAATCCTATATAAACAGAGTGAGACAACAACACAATTAACGATTACGTGCACAAACGCGATCTGCACTCTCATCGCGGACACATATGTGCTAAAGGGTTAAGAGCTTCAATGTATAGACATGGCATATTTAAAATTTATGATATTATAATATAGATAGATAATAATTGGAAGATAAACATACACATTGTACCTATATATCTCCAAACTAAGCAAATTAAGCTTGTGTTATGGGTAACATACAACGGACCACTCTGGGGCCGAACCCAGACACCCAGACCATAATAGTAGGGGAGCCCAAGATGCTAAAAGTGGAGTTACTCGAGCGTCGCAGGGACCTTTTGGATTGTGAAGATTAGATGCTAAAAAGAAAAAAGGTTATATGATGTATGCCCTTACACTGGTGGGGGAGCATGTAAAAAAAGTCGTACAGAAATACTCAGATATTCAAAAGGGATGTTAAGTAAACCATAAAGGAACTCCTGTTCAAAAGACTGACGATTTGGACGCGACCAAAAGTCATGGCCGATTTTTACAAAATGCAAAAAAAAGTAACATTGAAATACTCTAGCGCGTCAGATTAATATATAGACGGTTCAGCTTGATGTCCTTGTCGTGTTGACCCATAATCTGACAATGATATGGAGGAATTTCCTTAATCTGTATCCGTGCAGGAACGGAGAAAGAATACAATTTCCTGCGGCCGGGTGGCCTGTCGTAAGAGGCGACAAAACAACCCACAGCCAGGTGGTAGGACATTTGCTCGACTGGATGGCTATCACCCCTAGTCTACAGTATGTCGCTATAACAACCTTGAGTTGTGTTCCGGCATTAGTGACCAGGATCCAGTCTCCCTTAAGAGAGCAGCATCGCATTTGTAGCAACTTTGATGTTGCAAATGTCCATAGGCGATGGTAACCGCTTTCCATCAAGTGGGACGTCTGCCTGTCTGCTGATCTCCTGCAATAATTTTTTTTTAAATCTGACGGTTTGAAAAAAAAATGATAAATAAAAAATACCCCCCACCCTATATGCAGCGTTCAT
This sequence comes from Dendrolimus kikuchii, assembly GCA_019925095.2. NCBI lineage: Eukaryota > Metazoa > Arthropoda > Insecta > Lepidoptera > Lasiocampidae > Dendrolimus > Dendrolimus kikuchii. Next base: position 4,522,278 of record CM034415.1, read on the forward strand.
ATATGGTAGGGTACATAATAGGGTGCAAGGTTTCTCCCCTTATGTTATTCTGCCACGCTCGAGTAACTCCCAAAATCCCCGCTTGGCCTCCCCTACTAGAATAAACAACGGAAACTTCGGTTACGAAAACCATGCCAGGAATCGAACCCGGAGCCTCTGCGTTCTAGTCAGCTTAGCCGACTAAATCTTGACCCGCTCAACCACTGAGAGACTGTCAATTGAATACTTCCAACGCTTCAGATTACATAGTAAGAATATCTGGCATTAAGGTTGTGATGACTACTACTGTTATGAGCATATGTGCTCATAATGAAACATGCTTAAAACTAGCATGCTCCGCAGCTGTTCAATTTCACTAGCAATAAGCATGCATACTCCTAAATAATAATTCTCATGCTTTTTTTCATACATACATAACTTCACGCTAGTTCCCTTGCAGGGCAGGCACGAACAACAGAGCGCCATTTAGGCTTATTCTTACACACCTCACTTGCTTCTTTGACATTCATAACTCTTGTCATGCACGCTCGTCTGTTCTTAAGGCTCCTGACATCACCTTCTGCTAGTAAACGATCAATTTGATCATGGAAGGTTTGTCGTGGCCTTCCACGACTTGTACATCCATCCATTTTTGCATTGTATATCTGTTTAGTCATTCTTTCATCATGCATTCTTTCCACATGCCCGAACCACCGGAGCATTCCTTTCCTTACCTTCACCCCGACACTCTCTTTTTTTTTCATAAATGTTGTATTTAAAAATAGCACATTAATATTACCGTCTAAACTAAAAAGACTAATAAGTAATTTAAATATAACCTAAATTAACTAAAAGTATTCATATTAAGAAAGTGTCCATTAGCACTTTTCTTATTGTCTCTATTAAGGGGAAGACCCTTTGTTCATGTGTTCTTTATTAACACCGAAGTGGAAGAAGTCATGGAAATGCTGATGCTTTATCTAGGCGACCGTGTTCAGAGGATTGCAAGCATTGTATTAGACAAGAGGAGAAAGATGGTGCTATTTACATTAAAGCAATAAGAACGGACGCTCTTAATGATGAGTGGAGTCAAGATGTTCTACGAAAATCACAAGAGGAAGATGAAGAACTGAAACCCCATATTGCTTTGTTTACTAGCACAGTACACTGTTGGCAACACCAACATAAAATATTTTTTACTAGCAACATTGTAGTTGCATTTTTGTGCTTCTTCCGTTTGGGTTGTAGCCGAAGGCAGACGCTTTCTTATGTAAACTAATATTATTACAAGTTTTCACCAATTAACAGTGTTTAACTTCCACGAATACATCGACCTGGGTATCCTAGAACCACCACCATCAGCATGCGCCACAACTATATAATATATGTGCGACGAGCTGCGCGCAACATTACACTTTAGTTTTGTTTATAGCACTAATTCAAACGGTTTCGTCCTTTTGAGCCTTCTCATTATATCCGTGTTGTCGAGGAGCTAGATCGCCTCGAAATTCACATGATGGTGGAATCGATGCTCGTGAGCTTCCGCGTACTTTCTAATAACTCCACTTTCAGGTCCCGATGGAGGTCGCTCGATCTAATGTACCATGGCGCGTTTACAATGCCTTTCAGTACTTTGTTTTGGAATCGTTGTGTTATTTCTATGTTGCTTGGTTTGCTACAGCCCCAAAATTGTACGCCATAGGTCCGGCATCAGGACTTGTTTATAGAGGAGCAGTTTTTTAGGTTGACAACTTGGAATATAAAACAATCCTCATGCTGATAAGCAAAGCTGTTCAGACGCGCTCTAAGCACACTCCCTTCCACCCGCACCTCAGTACCTACGCTCGTAAATCAAATCGACTCTTGATTTTTGGGCATGCTCATTACAAGCGTTGTTTGGACACACATGCTACTAAGTAGGAATTGCTCATTAAAATCATGCTTTCGTGCTAGTTATGAGCATGTCTGTCAGTGGCTTTAGTCTGCACTCGCCCTTATGCCGACCCGCCATGGCGTGATCTTGCGCGTGATTTGAAACAGTTGCAACGGAGAAAGGCAGCGGTTGCCATACATGGGTCTTACGGATACTGTCATAGGAAAGAGTAATTTATAGCTATAAATATTGAAAACAGGTGTCTTGTCCGTTTGTGTATACTTTTTAGCCGACTTGCGAAAGGCGGAATTTCTCAATTCGACTATGTCTTGTTCTTTTTTGTATTATATGTTTCTTTAGGCGATTTCTTCGTCAATTGTGGACCGATTTTCAAATTCTTTTTTTTAAAGAGTATACTCCTGAGGTGGTCACATTGTCATCAAGTCGGGATCATATGAGTGGATTCCAGCAAATCGAGAGCAACCCTTGTTGTAGGGCGCCGAGTGCCTACGCTCTTGGAAAGGCAAAACTTGTATGCTCGTGCCAGTAATACAATTTCTACAGGCGCTTATAATATTATTTCTAAAGCTATTCAATCAACTAAAAACTTCGTTTAAAAAAACCGACTTCAAAAACTAAAAAGTATAAAATAACTTATTTCTAAATCTATTTTTAATTATAATATCTTATTTTTAATATATATTATCTAAATCATCTTAAAGTAGGTGCTTGGCAATTTTTACAAAATATAATAATTTTTATATTTTACTTCGCACCGACTTCAAGATGTTTTAGATAATATATATTAAAAATAAGGTATTATATTTAAAAATAGCTTTAGAAATAAGTTATTTCATACTTTTTAGTTTTTGGAGTCGGTTTTTTTAAACGAAGTTTTTTTTATTTGTTACTTTTTAGTGTCTAGCTAAAAAATATAGGTCCTAAGGACAGAACGAAACGGATAAAAATCAGAAAAAATGTTCATAAAATAAAAACTACTGGGCCAAACTATGTTAAATTTTTAGGGGACCAAATGGCACCTATTCCGCATCGAACTAAAAAAGAATCACGTAAATCGGATCCTAAATCTCAGAGTAATCGGTGTACATACATAAAAAAATAATACCAATCAAGTTGAGAACCTTCTCCTGCTTTTGGAAGTCGGTTAAAAAGTAGAAAATATTTTTTTACAAAAACAAAATAGACTTCAAGCTAAAAAATGTCTACAACGTCTTGAAGTCAGTGCCAAGTAAAACAAGAAACAACAACAATATTGCAAATTTACAATTTATTTATAAACTAATACAATAAAAGAAAACTTAACTTATTTATATTGCATTCTACCCAAAGTCCCTCAAGACTATAAGTAGAATACTGAGTCTAGCTTACCATCTTCTATGGGTAAAGTACCTAGAAGGCTGGCTACGTTACCTCGCTGGATCGCCATACTGATGTCCGAAGTAGGCATCAGCCCTCTGAACATTTAAAGAGTCAGTCAGCCGTTTTGATAAGTTTTGGTAGAGGCTCATGGCCTAAGGACCCCACGGTCGAAGCGTTTCAACAGAAAATTACAAAATGCACCGACTTTAAGAGATCTGCGACATCTTGAAGTCGGTGCTGAAAATACTTTTAGTTTGAAGTGGGTTTGGTTTTTGTTAATCAAATATATATTATAAAATATGGTCACTGAAGTTAGGCAGTTGGTGAACACACCGCTGCCCATCAACCTGCTGACTACGCAAAGAACAGTCATCGTATCAACAAATAATTAGTATTAAGTTATAATAGTGTTACGAGTTACAGGACTCGAATTAAAATGCCGTTGGAATTACTATAGAATTTATTAGAACTATACAAACACGTATAACACAGGTACAAATATAACCTTGGATGTGCGTTTAGCAGCGATGGAAGTTACACCGTTGATATAGAAAGAAGAGTGAATTTGGGGAATAGTGTAATGGAGCGTTAGGTAAACTTCTAGGCGCTAAGAACCTCAGCCAGAAGGCTCAGCTCGCCGTACACAACGCGGTGCTGGTACCTACGCTCACGTATGGAAGCGAGAGTTGGGTATGGAAGAGAGAGCATGAAAGTAGAGTAAACGCGGTCGAGATGCGAGCACTGCGCAAAATCTGCGGAGTGACGCTCGCGGACCGCGTTCGTAATACCGAAGTAAGAAAGAGAGTTGGTCTGAAAGAGAATGTCGGGGTGAAGGTAAGGAAGGAATGCTCCGGTGGTTCGGGCATGTGGAAAGAATGCATGATGAAAGTATGACTAAACAGATATACAATGCAAAAGTGGATGGATGCAGAAGTCGTGGAAGGCCACGACACACCTTCCATGATCAAATTGAACGTGTACTAGCAGAAGGTGATGTCAGGAGCCTTAAGAACAGACGAGCGTGCATGACAAGAGTTATGAATGTCAAAGAAGCAAGTGAGGTGTGTAAGAATAAGCCTAAATGGCGCTCTGTTGTTCGTGCCTACCCCGCAAGGGACCTGGCGTGAAGTTATGTATGTATGTATGTACAAATATAACCGAACACAACCAGCAAATGTAATGCACGATTCAATAACACGCGCAAAGTCCGTCACTAAATAGATCACCGAATGTACACAAGCCCCGCCTTGATCATGGTTCTCGTTCGACTGCCGATCTCTCCATTGGGGAATTGCTTTGTACTGCAAAAAATATAATATGTCTCTCGGCTGCGTGAACTGAATTTCTCAGAATCACACCTGGCTAATGACTACCATAAAAGATTACAATACACAATGGGCTGTTTTTCTAATTACAAATCTTAAACACAAAGTAAACAAAAGAAATCCAAATGCGGAAAGTAATAAAGGATTATTTTATGGTATGCAGGTGTGAATCCACTTTTGTCGGTCGTAACAATAGTGTTAATATAATTTTAATTGTAATTAAGTTAGTCTTGTAAGAACTGTCGAGCAATAAACTTGACTTATAAAATTGTTGTTTTTTTTCAAGACTTCCCCACGCCACCCTACTTATCTCTGATCTTAACTTTATTTATATAGTTTTATTAACTTTGTATTTTTGATTCAGCTTATATATTGGCTGTACATAAGACGTGACGTGGTAGAGCCATGCTGGTATGGGAGTTGCATACGTCTAGTCATCGCAGTGCACAACGAACTACTGGATAGCATTTTTACTGTTTACTAGCTGCGCCCGCGGCTTCACCCGCGTGGTGTTGGAAAATCGTTATATTTTGGATAATTCACACTATATCTTTATAAATTATAGCCTATGTGATATTCCAATGTGTAAGCTATATTACTGTAAAGTTTCATCAAAATCAATTCAGCAATTTTTGCGTGAAAGAGTTACAAATATACATCCATACATTCATACATCCATACATACATTCTTACAAACTGTCGCGTTTATATTATTTATAGGATTATAGGATTGGACTTGATTTCATGTTCTTGGTCCGAAGACCTCACAACTTTCCCGGGCATCTTGCTAGAGGGATCTCCCTAGGGGACTTTACCTCGGCTGGACTGTTGCTATTAGAGGGGGATGAATCTAACAATGCCGACTAGAGGGCGAGACAGTGTACTAATTGAGAACGGGCGACGGGACGCCGGTGGACCAGGATCGGCAGGTCGAGGCGGCCTACGCTATCTTACTGCCGTTTCGTAATGTATTATGGCTGGGAGAGTAGAAACGGCGACAGAAACTTTCCGGCAACACGCCTAGTCTATCCTATGGTGGGGCTATGTCCCTCTCTCTAAATCTCTACTTAGGAACCTATCTCATAATAGGCGCTTTTACCCTATACATTTAGTCCTCCTTACTGCTACATAACAACCTAGAAAGCATCAGCCCTCTAATCTACGCGTGGGATGTATCCGGGAATTAAAAGAAACGTAAAACAAGTGGTCTATTTTCCAATGTTTGATGTTATTTATTCTTAACATTATTTATGACCGCTTGTCCGTCTGTCCTAAATATTGAAAGCATCAAAGCTTAACGCGATATATATAACAATCATTCTGTCATCGAATGTACTTCTTTTGTGTTGCCATAATTTAAATGAAAAAATTATGAATTTTAAATAAAAAGATGTCGGATTTATTTGTTGTGTTCTGGTAAAAGCAATTATTTCTCGAGAATAAATTGTGTAACTCTTCGGTCCTTGCCTAGCAAAATGAGTACAGTAGGTCTATCCTCTTTCTGTGTGAGGCGACAGCTAACGCACAGCAGAGCAGCTAACTTGGAGATTTTACGAGTCAACGTTTAATAAAAAACACACCGTATAGTGTGTTTATATTTGCCTATACTGACCTTAATTATTGGCCTAGCCAAGATTTTTTTTTTGCATGACTTCAGTTGACAGGCAGACGGCCCACCTGACGGAAAGCAGTTACCATCACCTATGAACATTTGTAACACTAAAGGTGCTACCCAGGCCACTAATATTGGAATACAACTTTTATATAACTCAAAACCTTGTAAAGAGTTTTTGGTCTAAAGTAGATTTTAGCGCTGTTCCTGTGTGCAACATTAACCAAGCCAGGAGAGGGCGGATCCCAAGCTTGGTGGAGCTTCTATTTTCTACTGCAAGGATCTAGGTCATATCTCTCTCATACAGTTCATAATAATTATTTTAACCAGCAGATTACCCGTAGGCTACAGCGCCCTACAGAAACACGTTAAAAAAAGACAGACACAGAGTTGAATACAGTTCCCTGGACTACATACGCGTTGCCGACGATCTCATACTCAGAGACAGCCTAGATACACTTGACCTCCGAAGTAACGTCGTGTCTCTCTGCTCTTACTCTACCGACTGTATAATGTGAATGCCCCGAGGGTCTGTTCAGATTGGTGTCTACGTCTTCTTTGTACCATCGCACTGCTCGCAATCAGCTGGACGTTAATCCTCACTTCCTTGAGCCCCTTCGCTCATGTACGTAACCTTCCTCTTGCACACCACGGGTGAATAGGGCTCATAAAATTCTTTCCAGGCCAGCAGCGCGTTTGTGATATCTCTGATGTTGTAAACAGCGATTATCTTAATAAATAAACTATTTATTTATATGATTTGTTTGGGAAACATACAATAATTAATATTAAATAAAAATAAAACACAAAATCAATACATATATCAATCAAGTTTCCACTAAAAAATAATTTATATAATAAAAATAAAAATTGGCTCAAACAGTTAATCACAAAAGAAAGATAGATAAATAGATAATACTTTATTGTACATCATTACAGAAAACACAGAAAAACTTATAGACTAAAAATATTCTAAATGTGCACAATGGGCGGTCTTATCGCTAAGAAGCGATCTCTTCCAGACAACCCGTAAAATACAATTATACGGAAATTACATAAAATGTCTATTTAATTTACATGAGGTCAATATTAAACGAAAACAAAAAAAAAATATCACAACAATAATTACTAATAAAATAGAGATAAAAAAGGAAAGTACAAAAAAAAGTTTATGTCATTATGCTAAAAATTGTAAGTCATTGGATCATTCTAAATTACTTACATTTTTTTAAGTTTAGGTTTTAAATTGATATAAGTTACTTATGAAAGGATCAAAACTAGTGAATAGTGCATTGTATTGCTGACAAGTGCGGTGTTTTTTGTATACATACATACATACATACATACATAACTTCACGCCAGTTCCCTTGCGGGGTAGGCACGAACAACAGAGCGCCATTTAGGCCCATTCTTACATACCTCACTTGCTTCTTTGACATTCATAACTCTTGTCATGCACACTCGTCTGTTCTTAAGGCTCCTGACATCACCCTCCGCTAGTACACGATCAATTTGATCATGGAAGGTGTGTCGTGGCCTTCCACGACTTCTGCATCCATCCACTTTTGCATTGTATATCTGTTTAGTCAATCTTTCATCATGCATTCTTTCCACATGCCCGAACCACCGGAGCATTCCTTTCCTTACCTTCACCCCGACACTCTCTTTCAGACTTTTTTGTATAGATAGTTTTTATTTAGTTTTTATATAACTATACTACATACTATATAAATTTACATAAAATGTTCCTTCCGGACCACTGTCTCTAGTTGGGAATGTTATCAAAAGTCTACGAAATTACTTTATTATACTTGATTTATATTATTTATAGTTCTAATACTTTTAACGGAATTTCGCCAACCTGGCAACACAATTAACAGTCAAATATAAAACGTTAACCCTATTATTTAGCATTTATGTATTACAGATTTATTTCGTTAGTTTTGTACTTGAACCCATACTAATATATAACGCAAAGTTAATTTGTTTGTTTGTTAACACTTCAAAATTAAATTGTTGAATGGATTTTAAGGAAATTTGTCTAAGGAAGAGATTTTATTCTGATGAAGGACACAAGCTACCATTATGCCCCTGCTACAACTGGATTAATTTTATTCACATTTGTCTGTTTCAGGTTTTTTAAGTACATAAATATGTAATTGTCTATACATCTATAGAGATAAAAAAAGTGTCTGTTTGTAACGTCTAAATGTGAAAAAATAAGGGAGCATAATTCAGATCAGGAGTTTCTAAAATGAAATTTTTAGATTGTTTATGTCTGTTTTTTTTTTAATTATTGCATGAGTACAGCAGACAGGCACACGGGCCACTTGATGGAAAGCGGCGACCATCGCCTATGGACAATTGCAACACCAAAGGTGCTACAAATGCGCTGCTGCTCTCTTAAGGGAGACTGGAACCTGTTCACTAATGCTGGAACACAACTCAAGGTTGTTATGGCGGCATACTCTAGACTAGACCAAGGATGGTAGCCATCCAGACGGGGAAATGCCCTACCACCTGGCTATGGGTTGTTTTGTCGCCTCTTACGACAGGCCGCCCCAACGCAGGAAATTGTGTTCTTTCTCCGTTCCTACACGGATAATCTGGATGTTCCGGCTAATCTCTGAAACGGCTGGACTGATTTTGACGGGATTTTCACTATATAGACAGGTAGCTGATGTTATAAGGAGTAACGCTATTTTTTAGGGTTCCGCGAAAAATAATCCACAAGAATGAAGTCGCGGTCATAGCTTGTCTAATATATAGCATTGATGTATTATTAAGAAATATGTTGCGAAGCGTAATATTTCTACGAATAGATATTTCTTATAAGAAACAATAAGTCACTTTTTTGTGAGTTCTTGTGAAATAATGTTTTGCTCTTCTGTTGTGTATTTTTGTATATCTCCTAGAACAATAACTATTCTTGTTAATCGGCAATGCCGATACGTCGTCACTACGTCACAGTCGCGCTGCTATTCTGTGAATTTCTATTATGCATGAACGGTGTCCATACCTACGCTGCCATACTAGCTCTTCAGCTCACTATTAGCACATACGTGTCCGCGATGAGAATGCAGATCGCGTCTGTGCACGTAATCGTCAATTGTGTTGTTGTCTCACTCTGTTTATATAGGATTTGTATGAAATGGGTATATTTTCTTGGTATATTATGAGATAGTGATAGTCTTGCGGCTTTTTGGTATATCAATAATAATCTTAAGGGCTAGTGACGCAAGTTCTAATGCTGTGACGCGGCGCGGCGGGAACTGAAAGATGTTGTACTGTGCAGTTTTATTTTCTAAAAATGTGTAAAATCACTCTGAAATTAACAATAGTTGTAGGATATTGATAGTTTTTGAGTAGTAATTATGTGTTTTGTGAGAAATGTGAACTGTAAAGTCAAATGTGGCCTTTCGAGTTGTCACAAGAACTCTGTTGAATGGCACTAGCTGATAACCTACAAATCAGCTGTGTTACACATAGGTTTAAGAAAATGAAGAAACTACATTGAATCTAAGATCTGGCTTAAAGGTCTAGCTGCCAAGTCATAAAATTAAAAAAAAAACAGAACATCACTATTATATCACTCAAATACTAAAATACGACAATAATGCATGTGTTTCATGTGGGCTTTACTTTTAAGAAATATGTAACATGATAGACGTGCAAACGTCAAAAGTAAAATAAACGCTTGGAACCAGTATAGTGGTTTTAAGAAACAAGATTTATTAGGAATTCGTCAGTCAAAACAACGAGCAGAACGTGCTTTCTTGTATTTTGAAGTTAGTAAAAAACCATTTCCAGAGTTCTGCCTCACGGCAAGAAACGTGTTTCTGGTGAGCAAAAAGTGTTTCGACGGACACCCCTGGCAAAAAAAAAAAAAAAAAAAAAAAAAAAAAAAAAAAAAAAAAAAAAAAGTTTGGTGTCAAATTGGGGGTTCTCGAGTACGCCCGATCGTTCTACGCTATCAGTTTTTCGATATATGCTGTATTTACAGAGATAGCTTTTTTTAATTCCGTGCTAATTACAGCACTAATTAGCTACTCATTTGTTTATTCTTTTGTTAATTACTATTTCACGTTCACTAATTACCCTCGTCCGATACTCCCTATTGTTCTTAATGACGTCAACAACGACTTCAAAACAAAAACAACATGTTCTTTTCTTCCTCAACCTTTATTTAAAACAGTATTTGTACAAATCGTATACTAATATATCATTAAGGAGTGTTTCCTGGCTTTCGAATAAATTGGTCATATCCGTCATACTATATCCATGAAACTTATAGTATAAGTATACCAAACAGTATGCACCACATACTGAAGTCCAGTCATTTTGTATTCTCATAGTATTGAAATGCCATTTTCTACAATTCCTATTTAGAAAAGCCAAGTGGAATCCTACAGGTGACCGACCAAAGGAATCGAAGTATTGTCCAATGTTGTGTTGGTCTATGTGCATGGCTACCCAGTGAGAACCTGGCTGGGTGCTTGGATCCAGATTGCTCACTAAGAACGTAGGCGCTTCCATGTGAATTGGTAAATTGTTTGCTGCATACACGTTCCTCTCTAAAGATGGGTGAATTTTGCATAAACATTTCTGGATCTCGATTGTGTTCATATTTGTAACCAAAGTGCACACGTGCTACTCGATGAAGAATACTATTGTAAATGTTCAACATAATCTTGTGAACTTATTATGTAAAGGAAGTTGTAAATAAAAAATATGAAAGCTATGTTGACAGTTTTATTTATTGATATCTTTCTTATGATTAATACATATAATTCTATCTTAACTACTATAGTCTACGATTACATTGCGGTTCTTATCTATTTCAATAACATTATCGAACTCGGCATACACAATACAGTTAATAGTTTGTGAAAGAGCAGATTCAAAACGAATTTCTAATCTCACGCTACCATTCCTAATCAGATTCCAATGACTTGAGGAGTTAGCTGATAAATCAGGAGTTAAGTCAAAAGCTAGCAGACAGTAACCTTGAGCGTACTGTTCCCTAGATATCCCGTTACCTTCGTTAAGAAAATGTATACCCGTTCCAGAGAATAACGTATGATAGGCTGTAGTGAAAATATTACTCTCAAATGATGGTTGTAACGCTTTAGAAGGTATTTGCTGACCATCAATGTATAAACAAAATGAACTCATTTCATAATTCTCAAAATTAAAAGGATTTTTAGTAAGACTACCATTAAACGCTGCATTATTAACAAAACCAACTATGCATCTTTTAGGTACCTGTCCCAGGAATATATTATCGAGGGTCTTTCCTTGAACCCCTGATGGTATCGTTAAAACTTTGACTTCAGCTCGAGTAATAGGATATTTTGCAGTAGTAGAGGCTAAAACTTTTTGATGTGCGAGTAAAACAGTTGGGCTGATTCGAGATCTACGGACAATAAGAGTTGCATCCATTATGCATACTTTTAACTTTAAATCGTTCGAAGAAGCCATCAAGTTAAACGTTTCTCTCGATCGAACTAATTTTACAGACATATCAACACTTATCATAACGATTTATTTGACAATAATTATGTATCATAACCATTTATTGGTCAATAATTACAAATTAACATTTACCGTAATGAGTTGTTTGAAAACTATTGTAAGCATCATTTAATCATAACGATGTATTTGCATGTCATTTGTTAATTAGATTTAATGGGATGACTCCAACTATATAAACTAAAAATCAAAATAAAATATTATCAGTTAACTGTAGTAAAGTAGTCAGTGGAGTGTATTTTCGTGTTGTGAAATTAAATACTTCAGATCTGAAATGCAGGTAAGATATGTCACTTAATATCACCACTTAATATTTTTTATAATTATTAAATTATCTTCAAAATGATAGTACAATTTCTTACAAATTTTGTTGTTTCAGAACCTATTTGAAGAAAATACATTCAAACAGTATTATTACCAAACACTTTCTGATGAAGACAGTAGCAATATCGATAATTTGAGCATTGTTAAAGATTCTCCAAAACAAAAAAGAAAAAGAGACGAGGAAGAAAGTCTTGACAAGTTTTTTGAGTTTTCAAAAAATAAAAAGAAAAAGCAATGTTCATCTGTATCCCGAGCTCAACCAAACGGTGGTGTTGCATATTTATCGACTAATAGAGAAGATGCATGTTCCTCAACGCACTTAATAAAAATTGAAGTGTATGAATTGAAAACATTAGCAAAAATACCCAGCAGTGAGCATTGGAAAAACGCCACAATAAGAATTAAATATTATACAGATGACAAAAACAAACATTTTGAAAGCATCAAAAAGACTGCATACAATATCACAAAAGAAATTTCCATGATTGATTCATGTAAAAAATTTCATTATAACAATAGTGATAATAAATAACAAAGATTGTTTACTACCTTGCTCTAGTACTTAGCTAATTATGTTATTGTGTAATTTTAAGTTAAAAATAACAGATTTATACCACTTCTCAGGTATATAAGTAGTCTGTGTTATCCGAAAGTGATAACCATTTATAATTTCAATCTTGTTGCTACATCATCGCAAAATGGAACGTGTTTGTGTCAGTGCTTTTTTTGTGTCGTCGGAGTTTGAAAGCAATGAAAATGATAAGAAACGTGAACTTGATGAAATGTGTGAAGATAGGGATATGGTGGAGTTATGTGAAAATGTTGAAAAAACGGATATATTCGATTCTGAATACGATCAAGAGCTGTACGAAATTTGTACCATGTATGAAAATTTATTCGATTCTGAATATGACACCAACCTTTATGAAATTTGTACCACGATTGAGAATAATGTCATGTAAGTATAATTTAATTACTTATCTTATTTAACTTAAAATACTTACATTTTTACTCGCTAACTTTCATCTATATTTTGCTTAAATATAATTTTTATTTTTTACAGTCAATCATCATCCCATTCAGTACAGACAGGACAAGGAGTGTTTAAAAGAAGCATTGAATCAGACAACAGTAATAGTGACGCAAAGAGACAACGACACGATGAACCTTCTACCAGTACAGATAAGTTACATTGTGAAACGTGTAATATACTAGTTAATAGAAGATATTTTGTTAATCACACTAAGAGCATAGTACATAAAAATAATATATTAAAATCTCATTGCTCTCTAGATAATGTATCTGTTGTAGATTCAGCTTTTGGACAGCGTATCATATCTTACAAAGTTAAAAATAAAAATCAATCTGATTCAGTGTTCCAAACACCGGAATTGTTTCTTGAATTAATTAAAAGTGATATATTTTTTTTGATTGATGAAGTACTTAAACAACATTCTACTGTTAAAATAAATTTTATATTACATGCAGACTTTGTTCAAGAATCAAAAAATCTAACTAATTCATTCGATTTTCAAACTAGTAATTTCATTATTTCTCAAGCGGATGATTTAAATATTTTCATAGTATCCTTGCGTGACACTTTAGTGCATAAAATAAGTACTTTTGAAAAGAAAGATAGTGGATGGAGTCTCACAAAAATAAATTTTATAGAACTAAACATAAACAAATATAATCCACTACGTGGAAATTCATATATTGATTTACCAAAAGATATCAAAGATAAAAAAGCCGTTATAAACGTTAATAATTCAGACAATTTCTGTTTCAAATGGGCATTGCTCTCAGCATTATACCCTGTTAACAAAAATTCAGGACGACTGTCATCTTACACTATTCATTCAAATAAACTAAATTTTCACGGTATTTCTTTTCCAGTTAAATTGAACGATATATCTAAAATAGAGAAACAAAATAATTTAAGTATAAATGTTTTTGGGTTGGAATATGATATCAAACAAAAAAAACATTCTGTTGTTGGTCCGCTTTATTTTACAAAATGCCGTAACAGTACACATATAAATCTATTATACTTACAAAATGGAACAGTCGGTCACTATTGCTACATAAAAAACTTATCGCGATTAGTAAGTAAGCAAATATCGAATACAAATGGTGTTGTAAATATATGTGATGGGTGTTTGTTGCGCTTTTCCACTAGAGACAGATTGATTAACCATCAACAACATGATTGTTCGCACATCACTACAAATTTACCTAGCAGTGAAAAAACATTAAAAAATTGGTTCGGACAACCTATATCAACCGATAAACTAAAATTCGATAAGTTCCAAAAAAAAATTAAAATTCCCTTTGTTGTATACGCTGACTTTGAGGCATTTTTAAACCCCATTATAACATGTACTAACGATCAATCAAAATCAAATACTAACAACATTCAGAAACATGAGGTTTATAGTTTCGGTTATTATATCAAATGCTCATTCGATGATAGCTTATCAAAGTATGAAACATACACTGGACCAAACTGCACTCAAGTATTCATGAATCGTTTATATGATGATTTAAAAACTATTCGCAGAAACGATTGTTTTCAAAAACCACCTGAATCACTGTTAACTGTAGATACAAATACTTGTTACATTTGTGAAACTGATTTAAAGGCTGAAGAAGTTTTAGATATTGATAAGCAATTAGGTGTTGTACATGAAGTATGTAAGAAAAAGTTCATTAACCCTTGTTATATTCCAGTCTTTCTACATAATTTAAGTAATTACGATGCACATTTCATCGTCCATGCGCTTAATTTTGTTGAAGGTGAAATCGATATAATTCCTCAAAACAAAGAAAAATATATTTCGTTCTCAAAACACGTAACAATAAACAATCAAAAGGTCACCTTAAGATTTGTAGATTCTTTTAAATTTTTACCATGTAGCCTCGATCAGTTAGCAAAAAACTTAAAAGTAGAAGAATTTCGTGAACTAAAAAACCACTTTCCTGATAAAGAAGACTTCAATCGTCTCTGTAAGAAAGGTGTTTACCCATATGAGTTTATGACTTCGTTTGACTCTCTAAATGTAACCTCTCTACCAAGCCAAGATAAATTTTATAGTTCGCTTACGGATACCAAAATTTCTGATAATGATTACAATCGTGCACAGGATGTTTGGCAACACTTTGGTTGTCAGAACATGTTAGACTATTCGAATTTATATCTAAAAACAGATGTGCTATTGCTAGCTGATGTTTTTGAAAATTTCCGTGACCTTTGTCTCAAAACATATGGTTTGGATCCTTCCCACTATTATACAGCACCGGGTTTAAGTTGGGATGCTATGTTAAAACAAACAAAAGTTGAATTGGAACTACTAACAGACATTGACCAAATTGCTTTCATTAAAGCAGGTATCAGGGGTGGTATATCTCAATGTAGTAATCGACATGCAAAAGCTAACAATAAATATTTAGATGATTTTGATGAAAATAAACCTCCATCATACTTGGTTTATTTTGATGCAAACAATCTTTATGGTTGGGCCATGTCTCAGTACCTTCCTGAAGGTGCTTTTGAATGGGTGAGTCCGGAGACAAATTATGAAGTTACTGATACATCTGAATACGGTTTCATTTTAGAGGTTGATTTGGAGTATCCTGAGAAACTACATGATTTACATTCCGATTTACCATTGTGTCCTGAAAATATATCAATAGGGGGTACAAAAGAAAAAAAACTAATACCAAATTTAAATAATAAAGTAAAATATAAAATTCATTATAGAAATCTTAAACAGTGTCTTAAAATGGGTATCAAATTAACCAAAATACATCGAATATTAAAGTTCCGACAAAGCCCCTGGCTAAAAAAATACATTGACTTAAATACTGAACTCAGAACAAAGGCAACATCAGATTTTGAAAAAGACTTTTACAAATTAATGAACAACTCAGTCTTTGGAAAAACAATGGAAAATGTTGATAAAAGAGTAAACGTAAAATTACTAACCCACTGGGAAAATCGTGGTAAAATTTTAGGTGTTCAGGATCTTATTGCAAAACCTGAATTCAGCAATCTGTCAATTTTTTCGGAAAATTTAGTAGCAGTCCAATTACAAAAAACAAAAGTTTGCTATGATAAACCCATTTATTTAGGTTTCTCTATTTTAGATATATCAAAAACTCTAATGTATGAGTTTCATTACGACTACATTCTAACTAAGTTTGGTAATAATACAAAATTATTATACACTGATACCGATAGCTTGATATATCAGATTTTCACAAACGATTTCTATGACAAGATTAAATCCGATCTTTCATTACGGTTTGATACATCTGATTATCCTACGAATAATATATTTGGTTTTCCACAACTCAATAAAAAGAAACTAGGTTTTTTCAAAGATGAAAGTAATGGTAAAATTGTTAAAGAATTTGTAGGATTAAGGTCAAAAATGTATGCGATTCAAACCGAAAACAAATTGATATCGAAAGCCAAAGGTGTCAACAAAAGTGTCACAAAAAGAATGACAATGCAAAATTATAAATCATGTCTTTTTGATAGAAATATTAAATACGATACCATGTATAGATTTAGATCAATTAAACATACAATATTTACCCAGCAAATTAACAAAGTATGTTTATCTTATAATGACACAAAAAGATTTATTTTACCTAATAATGTTGACACCTTAGCATGGGGTCATTATAAGTTAAGATAAAATATTTAAATAATATATAAATGTAAATGGTGTATAAGATTAAAATAATTTTAAGATGTAAATTTTATAAACTTTATACAACATAAAATTGTAACAAATGTTTTTTAGGTAATATTAATGTAACTAAAATATCTTTGTAGAAGGTTAAAAATGATTTTAAATGTAAATAACTTATCTTAGTGTACTCTAAGTAATATTTTTTTTAATGTATAATGTGTGTATTTTTAAGAAAATAATTGAAATAAAATTAATGTCTCATGCAAAATGACTTTATTTATTTATCATACCTCATAGTGTTGACACGTACGCTAGGATGTTTCACTTTGTTCATCCGTTCACTTCCATAGTAGCTGGTCCAACTGGCTGTGGAAAATCAAATTTTGTTACAAATTTTATTAAACATGTTAAATATATTTGCAACACTTCTTTCGATCAAATAACATGGTGCTTTGATGAAATGCAACCTTTGTACAATTTAGAAAACGTAAATTACTATCAAGGCATTCCGGACCTTAATATGTTTGATGGCAAATATCCAAATCTTATAATTATTGATGATCTCATGAGAGAATCGGATGGACGAATAGTTGATATATTCACTAAAGGTAGTCATCATAAAAATTTAAGTGTGTTTTACATAACACAAAATCTATTTCACCAAGGTAAAGGACAAAGAGATATATCGTTAAATTCAAGTTATATTATTTATTTTAAAAACCCACGTGATAAAACACAAATTCGGTATTTGGCCCGTCAAGTATCTCCAGAGAATCCAAAGTATATAGAAGATGCCTACAGAGATGCAACCAAAGAGGCACATGGTTACTTATTGATTGATCTGAAACAAGGTACAAGTGATATATGTCGAATCAAAACCAAAATTTTTCCATCAGATGGGTTATGTCATGTATACATACCAACAAAAGGGTTTAAATATGCCAAGAACAGCCAAATCCCCATCATTTATTAATAATGTCGCGAAGTCTCAACACGCATAAAGATTTGTTGTCAGCGTTACATAAGTTGAAACCAAAATATAGAACAGCTCTTTTAAAATCTTGTGATGAAGATGAAATAAATTGTATTTGTGAATGTATTCATAACGTTCTCCAAGGAAAGGTACCAATTGAAGAGAAGAATAAGAAAAAATTAAAAAACTACAAATCGGTACTTCGTAAGTTAGTTCGCAAAGGGGTAAATAAAGCAAGGAAAAGTATAATAATACAAAAAGGTGGTGCATTCCTACCAATAATATTGGGTGCAATCTTAAGTGGATTAGTTGAATCTCTTGTAAAATAAAAAATAACAATGGAGCATGCTAAAAAGATGTTGCTCGTTGAACCAAGTCTTTTAGAGAAATTAAATCATCAAAATAATGATAATAATAACCCTACATCCCGATTAGATAATGAAATGAAAAACATCTTAAACAGTGATATGGATGATAGAAAAAAATGTATTTTGTACTTACAAATATTGCAAAGATATTTACACTTCCATGAAGAAAATCGACGACCTATTGAATTGCCCATAATATCTAAAAATATAGATATCACTGGAACAAAATTAAATATAAACGATGAAGCTGACATTAAAGAACCAGTCTCTACTCAAACATCAGAGATAGAAGAAAAACGTGAAGGGCACACCAACAGTAAGAGTAACCCTCTTTACACAACAAATCAAATTCTGAGTCTAATACCCAAAACCTATTCTAAAAAAGGTGAATCATTGTTAAATGTGATTTCATTGAGTGAAAACAAAATTCGATGGAATAAAGATGGCACAGTGGTTATTGATGACAAGAATATTTCTGGGAGTAATATTGTAGACTTGATCAATGATTTACTACGTCCACTTAAGAAAAATGATCCTATAGGATGGGAAGCTTTTGCCAAGGCATTGCATGATATAAAAATACCCTTGTCTTACTTGGGTAATCCACAAAGAATAGAATACATAAATAAACTTAAATTGCATGAACTTGGTCAGATTTCTACGGATGAAGAATTTTCTACTCCTCCTAACAAATACACAAAGAAGATTCGCAAAAAACTTGATTGGGAGAAATGGACGCCATACTAGACGATCGTGTAATAGACCCATTAAAAATGATTAATGAAATATATTATGATGCTTCACATCCTGCTGGTTATAGTAGCATAGAAAAACTAACTAAAGCGATGAACGGTAAAATGACTAAAAGTGATGTTAAAAATTGGTTGCAATCACAAGAAACATATACATTGCATAGACCTGTACATAGAAAATTTCCTAGGAATAAGTATGTTTTATCTAACTTTAACGAACTCTGGCAAGTTGATTTGAGTGATATGAGAACTTATTCTAAGTATAATGATAATTATAACTATATACTTTGTATTATTGATGTGTTTTCGAAATACGCTTATGCTAGGGCTATAAAAAATAAAAATTCTGAAACAATAAAAAAATGTTTTGATAGTGTATTCAATGAAGCTAATACTACTCCTACTCACATACAATCTGACAAAGGTACCGAATTCGTTTCCATAGATGTTCGTAGATACTTTAAAAGTAAACATATAAATTATTATACCACAAACAATCCTGACATTAAGGCAAGCATAGTAGAGAGATTTCAAAGAACTCTAAAAATGAAAATGTGGCGATACTTTACTCACAAGAACACTTACAAATATGTCGATGTTTTACAAGATTTAATAAATGCCTATAATCACAGTTATCACTCCAGTATAAAAATGTGTCCAAGTGATGTTAATTCGAGTAATATAATGACCGTTTGGAATAATCTATACGATAGAAAAAAAAATGCAAAAAGCCCAAATAATTCATTACCAAAATTTCACGTAGGAGATCATGTAAGAATCACTAAGTACAAACATATATTTCAAAAAGGCTATGAATCTAATTGGAGTGATGAAATATTCATTATAACTTCAAAAATAGATAGATCACCATGGGTGGTCTATACGTTAAAAGATCTAAAAAATGAGCCAATTGTAGGGACATTTTATGAAAGAGAATTACAAAAAGTTACGTACGACCCCACTTCATCTTATAAAATAGATAAAATTATCCGTTCTCGACAGTCTGGTAACAGAAAAGAAGTATTAGTCAAGTGGAAAGGTTATCCAGAAAAATTTAATAGTTGGATTTTAGCATCTAGTTTAAATCAAATATGATAAAAGAAAGTTTTTATTTAACATTACTTAGCAATAGTTCTATGGAATATTTTCCAGAAAACAAAACTACTTTGTTTTCAACAAAGTTACCAAAGTCCATAATACTTGAAGGTATGTGGTACGTGGGCGTTGTAGAATTTCAATATCCATGTACAATGTTTACTGTTCAAGAACATGAAAATGTTGTTTATGTGACTAAAATAATGCAAATACCTAACGAAGAAACAACTTCTCTTGTCTACTACAAAACTCGTATTCCAGCTACAAATTATGACAATATTAAACATATATTGATGGCGTTAAACAATATAGGAGAAAATGTAAGATTTCACTATGATGAACTATCTAAATTTGTCAGTGTAACAGTAATGGATGAAAATATCAGATCTTTATCATTATCACCCCAGCTGTCACTTCAACTTGGATTTGAACCTAATAAAAATCTGGTTGAAAAGGGTCTTGGAAAATGTCCAGCTAATTTGCATTTAGGTTTACCACCGCAATTATTTGTTTACTGTGATATAATTGAACCACAAATTGTAGGGGATGTTATGACCCCATTGTTGAGAATTATACAATTGGATCCGTCAAAGTATATCTATGGAGCTAATAAAATGCATGTATTCTCGCCACCTCACTACTTACCTGTAATGCGGAGGGAGTTTGATACAATTGAAATAGATATAAGAACAAGCACTGGTCAAAAAATACCATTCCAGTTTGGAACAGTGTGTATAAAGCTTCATTTTAGAAAATTATAATAATGTCCTCCCAAGGTAATAGAATAACTTGCCCCTACGAACACTATTATTCACATCAAGCTGGATCTGGAATCGGAGTTATTTACAAAGGAGCCCCATACCAGCGTGGACATGGAATCGGTAGCTTTTTAGGCGGGCTATTTAGATCAGTTTTACCATTACTGTCCAGTGGAGCCCGAGTAATTGGTAAAGAGGCTTTAAATGCTGGTGTAGGTCTCCTATCTGATATGGTTAGTTCACGGCCTATGGAAGAATCAATTAAAACCCGGCTTAAAGAGGCCAGTTCGAACTTAAAAAGGAAAGCAGATGCCAAAATTGATAGCGTTATGTCTGGTTCAGGGTATAAAACAAAGAGGAGAAATCAGTCTTCATTCATTTCACCATCAACCGCCAAAGCAAAAGCTGCTAAGAAAATAAAAGTGAACAAGAAAAAAATAAAAGACATTTTTTCTTAAAATAAAACAAGATGTCTTTTCTACATAGTCATTCTTGCGAGTGCATTAAGTCAGAATTAGATTTATTTGCTTTACCTTCAACACAAACAAGTATCGAAAGTGGATTATGGATACATTACAAACCAATTTCATCTCTGGCTGATGATGGGCCGATAGAATTTCAAGTACCAGGAGGAGGAGATGACTACATAGATTTATCTCATACATTAATACATATAAAAGCGAAAATATTACATCAAGACTCCACCAAATTGAATTCATCAACAGTGGTGGCTCCAGTTAATAATTGGTTACATTCACTTTTCAACCAACTTGATGTATATTTAAATCAAAAACTTGTTTCACCTCCGAATAACACATATGCATATCGTGCATATATAGAAACACTATTGAATTATGCTCCTGCAGCTAAAGACTCCCACCTTACTTGTGGTCTTTGGTATAAGGATACATCTGGAAAGATGGATTCAACTGATGATTCCAATGAGGGATTCAAAAAGCGACAAGAGTTGGCTAGTGAAAGCAAGGAAATCGAAATGATTGGACATTTGCATGGTGATTTATTCAATCAGGAAAAATTTTTGATTAACGGTGTTGATATGTCTGTAAAATTAGTTCGATCGAGAGAAACGTTTAACTTGATGGCTTCTTCGAACGATTTAAAGTTAAAAGTATGCATAATGGATGCAACTCTTATTGTCCGTAGATCTCGAATCAGCCCAACTGTTTTACTCGCACATCAAAAAGTTTTAGCCTCTACTACTGCAAAATATCCTATTACTCGAGCTGAAGTCAAAGTTTTAACGATACCATCAGGGGTTCAAGGAAAGACCCTCGATAATATATTCCTGGGACAGGTACCTAAAAGATGCATAGTTGGTTTTGTTAATAATGCAGCGTTTAATGGTAGTCTTACTAAAAATCCTTTTAATTTTGAGAATTATGAAATGAGTTCATTTTGTTTATACATTGATGGTCAGCAAATACCTTCTAAAGCGTTACAACCATCATTTGAGAGTAATATTTTCACTACAGCCTATCATACGTTATTCTCTGGAACGGGTATACATTTTCTTAACGAAGGTAACGGGATATCTAGGGAACAGTACGCTCAAGGTTACTGTCTGCTAGCTTTTGACTTAACTCCTGATTTATCAGCTAACTCCTCAAGTCATTGGAATCTGATTAGGAATGGTAGCGTGAGATTAGAAATTCGTTTTGAATCTGCTCTTTCACAAACTATTAACTGTATTGTGTATGCCGAGTTCGATAATGTTATTGAAATAGATAAGAACCGCAATGTAATCGTAGACTATAGTAGTTAAGATAGAATTATATGTATTAATCATAAGAAAGATATCAATAAATAAAACTGTCAACATAGCTTTCATATTTTTTATTTACAACTTCCTTTACATAATAAGTTCACAAGATTATGTTGAACATTTACAATAGTATTCTTCATCGAGTAGCACGTGTGCACTTTGGTTACAAATATGAACACAATCGAGATCCAGAACTGTTTATGCAAAATTCACCCATCTTTAGAGAGGAACGTGTATGCAGCAAACAACTTACCAATTCACATGGAAGCGCCTACGTTCTTAGTGAGCAATCTGGATCCAAGCACCCAGCCAGGTTCTCACTGGGTAGCCATGCACATAGACCAACACAACATTGGACAATACTTCGATTCCTTTGGTCGGTCACCTGTAGGATTCCACTTGGCTTTTCTAAATAGGAATTGTAGAAAATGGCATTTCAATACTAAGAGAATACAAAATGACTGGACTTCAGTATGTGGTGCATACTGTTTGGTATACTTATACTATAAGTTTCATGGATATAGTATGACGGATATGACCAATTTATTCGAAAGCCAGGAAACACTCCTTAATGATATATTAGTATACGATTTGTACAAATACTGTTTTAAATAAAAGGTTGAGGAAGAAAAGAACATGTTGTTTTTGTTTTGAAGTCGTTGTTGACGTCATTAAGAACAATAGGGAGTATCGGACGACGGGTAATTAGTGAACGTGAAATAGTAATTAACAAAAGAATAAACAAATGAGTAGCTAATTAGTGCTGTAATTAGCACGGAATTAAAAAAAGCTATCTCTGTAAATACAGCATATATCGAAAAACTGATAGCGTAGAACGATCGGGCGTACTCGAGAACCCCCAATTTGACACCAAACTTTTTTTTTTTTTTTTTTTTTTTTTTTTTTTTTTTTTTTTTTTTTTTTTAGGCAGGGTTGTCCCTCGAAACACTTTTTGCTCGGCAGTAACACGATTTTTGCCGTGAGCCAGAACTCTGGACAGGTCATAATATGGCTGCGGAGCTGCAACAAGCGTCGACGTGGAAAAAATTGCAATGGACAGGTACAGTGAATGGCAAAAGTGTATTTACATTTAGATTTTTTTAAATTAAATTAATGATTTTAGATTTCTTGTTCCTAATTATAGTAATTCAATTAACCGGATTGATTGTGGTCGTAACGCATCCGAGTAATTTAAAATCCGGATAAAATAATACATTACTATC
Organism: Dendrolimus kikuchii; assembly: GCA_019925095.2. NCBI lineage: Eukaryota > Metazoa > Arthropoda > Insecta > Lepidoptera > Lasiocampidae > Dendrolimus > Dendrolimus kikuchii. The sequence continues at coordinate 4,545,955 of CM034415.1, forward strand.
AGGTATATTATAGAATACAATTTCCTGCGGCCGGGTTGTCTGTCGTAAGAGGCGACTTAACAACCCACAGCCAGGGGGTAGGACATCTGCCCGACTGGGTGGCTACCACCCCTAGTCTAAAGTATGTCGCTATAACAACCTTGAGTTGTGTTCCGGCATTTGTGGCCAGGTTCTAGTTTCCCTTTAGAGAGCAGCAGCGGATTTGTAGCATCTTTGGTGTTGCAAAGGTCCATAAGCGATGATAACCACTATCCATCAGGTGGCCCATCTACCTGTCTGCTGAACTCGTCCAATAAAAAAATAAAGTTAAATTACCTCGTCCGCGTAGACGTGTTTATTCAAAATAACAAAAAAAAACTTATTAACAAAAATCTACGTTTATTAAGAGATGAGACTTTAATTTTCGTACTACCCGTGCGCAGAAGGTTTGCCGATAGCCTCATGATGTCACTTGTCGATGGCCAGTATAGTTGACAAAAAATGGTTACATAAATAGTTGTTGCAATAAATTAATTATTTTAGTTTATTATTGTGTATACTTTACATAAGTACATACAATAATAGTATGTAAGACAATATAATAATAGAAAGTAGTCATCGGCAAACCTTCTACGCGCGGCTTATACGTACTAATATACCTACACATTCTCTTAAGTTACTAAAATATTGCAATCTTAATCATGAAATGACTACCATTCCGGATAATGTCCATAAAATATAACAGAGATCCGGATAATCGAGTCTCCAATATACCATTAATAATCAAACTACAGTGTATATTCTATATAACGACACTGAAGGGACTGTGCGTTTTATGGAGCTATGGAGAGTTGTCGTTAAATGGAGAGAAGTGTGTTATTTCTGTCTGACATCTTTTGCTGCGCCAGTAATTTTGTTGTATTTTTTTTACTTATTTTATTAATATCTTGCGATATTGAGACAACTTGGTGATAAAGGAAATACTTAGATATTTCGGTATGCTTGATACCGACAGTCGAGTTTATTACCGGCTAGAATAGTAAATCGATAAAAGAACTTACACAGCTGCGCAGTTTTTACTGATTTTGGCAACTTAAAAGGTACTTTTTGAAAAAGCTGTGTGATTTTTATTAAATAAATAAAATCAGACAATAGGAAAGTCTAGAAAGGATGAGATATGGGATCAGAATAGGCGGGTATGGGATAAGAGAAAGCGGAAGTGGGCTATCGGAACTCTCACTCATGGCATGAAACATGATTAACACAATGGTTTGTCATGTGTGTTTGTGTGGTGTTACACCGATTAAGCCGGCCATATTATTATTATTATATATGATCATATAAACCTATTTAGATTTAAAATATTCTGTAAATGACTAAAAGCTTCTGTTAATTAACCATTCTGAGAGCTTCCTTTTAAATAATGGGATACTTTTAATTTCTTTAAGAAGTGACGACAGCTTATTATATATTAAGATTGCAATGCAGTAAGCATTATTTGAGCCTAAGAGCTGTAATCAAGATAACGATTCCAGCATGCCGTATTAAGTTTTTGTCTATGTTATTTAATTAATGCTTTAGTGCCCGACTGTACCTGCGCGGGCGCATGTTTCCCCGTCCGCACGAGTATCGGACCATATGACGTCACGCGCACCCGACGGAGAAATTGCATTCTTTCGCTTTTATAAGCCTTCTTTGGCTACGTTCCATTAGGGACTCACAGCGACCACGTTCACGACCGCGATTCCCGTTCCACTTGCTTGCCGGCGTTACAATCGTAAACTCAAGTGGAACGGCTATTCGACCCACCTCTTGACATGGGTCGTTGTGAGCGTTGTGTGATCTAAAATGATGACGTCATTAGTGACCCTTACGCCATGACCACAACGGTTACCTTGTGGAACGGCTAACGGGGCATTTTGGGCATTGTAAGCTACTAATGGAACGCCCTGTAAATAAATATTATGGAGTAGCAGCTTGTGACTATTTATTTATTTGGTTGATATTATCGAATTCACAACGGTATATGCAACCTGCCTGTCGTAGTACTGGCTACAGCAAATGTTTTTTTTTTGGCTGAGGGAATGAAAATCTATAATCTTCTATCTATCTATACTATTGTTACAACCTAGGCCCCGACAAAGAAAAATTCCACGTACAGATCTGTAAAAGCACATTTTAGTACCTATCGGCATTTGAACTGATTGTAATCTTTTTATGATCGTCTACTTTTGTTCACTTATTTGTTGGCATACGTTTCTAAGTTATTGTGGAGAACAGCCTATTGTTCTATTGTACTCGCTCATTAGCATCATTAGCCAGGTGTTGCGGATTACGACTACGAGCTAATTCTAGGAAACTGTGTCGATCTTGTCGGGCGGGTACATTTGCATTTGTGAAGTACAAAACGACAGCCTGGTTGAGAGAGGAGGCAGTTATGCTACAACTACGATACGCGCGTGACGTGTGTACATTCGGGAATCTAATAGTGACTGAATTTGCGCGTTTTATTGAATTACGACCTTCTGCATTACGTTTGGATTTGTTGTGTTCGGTTATATTTATTGTACCTGTGGTACACGTGTTTGTATAGTTCTAATAAACCCTATAATAATTCTAACGGCATTTTAATTCGAGCCCCGCTAACTCGTAACACTATAATAAATCTATCTGTATACGTTTCGAGTTTCGAACAATGCGTTTAAAATTTTGAAAAAAATCAGGGGGGCTCATTCGGACCAGTAGATTTCAAAAATGCAAATTTTAGAATATTTGTCTGTCTGTCTGTTAGAGAATCACATGAAAACTACTGAACGGATTTAAATGAAACTCGATACAGAGCTAGCTTATATCCCGGGGTGTAACTTTTTATCCCGATAAATGATGTCATTTCCGTGGGATAGATGAAAATAGCGAAAAAGATGGCGCTGCGATCGCATCTTTTCTGGAAACTAATAAACGTATAGGAATGGAACTCGACATAAGGCTGGCTTATAACCCGAATCAACATTTAGAATAAGACGTTGTTTACTTGGAATAGCGGGATTAGCAAAATAGATGGCGCTACAGTTGCGATGTAGACAACCATCACTGTAATTCAATAACAAATACGTTGTCAGGTTGGTCACATGTCATTAATTACGTATTTCCTTCAAATCAGGTTGGCTGCGACTTTTCTTTATGTTTTGCTGTGCAATTGTCTACACTGTATTGATTGAGATTGTAGTGAATTCAATAAGAAACTTAAGTATTGAAGATTTATATATATATAAAACACCTAATTATTTTTTTTATGTACGTAACATAAACAAAAGTACGTGACAAGAGTTATGAATGTCAAAGAAGCAAGTGAGGTGTGTAAGAATACGCCTAAATGGCGCTCTGTTGTTCGTGCCTACCCCGTAAGGGAACTGGCGTGAAGTTATGTATGTATGTATCTGTTATCCGTGCAGGAACGGAGAAAGAATACAAATTCGGCGGCCTGTCGTAAGAGGCGACCAAACAACCCACAGCCAAGTGGTAGGGCATTTGCCCGACTGGATGGCTACCACCCTGGTCTAAAGTATGTCGCCATAACAACCTTGAGTTGTGTTCCGGCATTAGTGACCAGGTTCCAGTCTCCCTTAAAAGAGCATCAGCGCATTTGTATCACCTTTGGTGTTGCAAATGTCCATAGGCGATGGTAACCGCTTTCCATCAAGTGGGCCGTCTGCCTGTCTGCTGAACTCGTGCAATAAAAAAATATTTAAAAAAATGTATGTATGTAACATAAAGCTATTAGTTGGAGTATTTTACGCGTAGCCGCGGGAAAACTCTAGTATTATAAAATTCTAAAAACGCCCTGTATATACACTGAAGCTATTTCAAAAAAGCAACTGGAATACCCTATATAAACGATTAGGAATACTTGTTATTCTGGGTTGGGGTATTATTATTATTTATTTAGGTTTATGGCTTGGCAGCTAGGCCTTTAAGCCAGATCTTAGTTTACAATATAGTTTCTTCATTTTCTTAAGCCTATGTGTAGCACAGCTGAACTGTTGGTTATCAGCTGATGCCATTCAATGGAGTTCTTGTGACAACCTAAAAGGCCACATTTGATTATACAGTTCACATTTCTCACAAAGCACATAATTACTACTCAAAAACTGTCAATATCCTACAACTATTGTTCATTTTAGAGTAATTTTGCTCATTTTTAGAAAATAAAACTGCACAGCACAACATCTCCTTTCAGTTCCCGCCAAAAACTCCTCTAGGGTGGGGTACGCTTTAAAATGGCCAGATTAAAAAAAAATCGAATTCCAATGTGATCATCGTGTGATAGATAGCAAATTTTAAGTAATAATATGTCATATTTTTTATATCGAGAATCCCGCGGGAATTTTCCGGGGAGCGGTTTGTAGTTGTGCGAATGCATAAAAAAAATAAGCTCATTTCAACAGTTTTCATTGAAACGATAGTTTACATTATTTTTTACATGTTGTACTGTACTCTGTGTCCCGAGAATCCCGCGGGAATTTCAAGTCAAGCGCGTACGAAGTCGTGAGTATATATCCTAGTAGATCATAATAATGGAAATTAAACATTTAATGCAACAATTTTTATTTAATAGTAATAATGATCAGTAATTATTGACTGATTTCTATATCCTACCAACCGTTCATTTTCCTTAGTATTAGTTAAAATTTGATATAAGCTCTATATAAATAATGGTAAAATTCAACCGATCGTAAGCCAAGTAAATGAGTACTAAGTAATGGAAGAATACTTTTCTAGGGCAACACTATCAAGACAACATATTAAAGTACTGCGATTGCAATTCCTTGTAATCTACTTCTATAGTGTGAACCATGGTGTATTTGGTTTACTATTTGTGGTAATAGGGCAGTTAGGACGAGTGTCAGCCATATGTCATGGGGCACTGCAACCGAGCGCAAGAGAGAATGGTGTGGCTCAAGTTGTAAGGTATAGCGGTATACAATTAATCCGTGCAGGAACGGAGAAAGAATACAATTTCCTGCGGCCGGGCGGCGTGTCGTAAAAGGCAACAAAATAGCCCACAGCCAGGTGGTAGGGCATTTGTCCGACTGGATGACTACCACCCCTGGTCTAAAGTATGCCGCCATAGCAGCCTTGAGTTATGTTCCGACATTAGTAAGCAGGTTCCAGTCTCCCTTAAGAAGAGCAGCAGCTATTTGTATCACCTTTGGTGTTGCAAATGTCCATAGGTTTCCATGAAGTGGGCCGTCTGCCTGTCTGCTGCAATAAAAAAATATATTATTTAATACAACTACGTAAAAGTGCTCTTCAATTTTTATTGGTTTTATTGATTAAAATTAGTTTTTTTCACCTAAATCATATGAATATTGAAAGTAGCTAGTGCAATCACTTGCCTGAGTGTTTTGTCTCCTTTATAATTTCACTGTGTTTTAATTATTTTATCATATAAATAAACCACTGTATAATAAACATTATGGATGCCAACCAAAAGGCCTTCGCAGAACTGTGCACGATGTTCACAGAGCGCATGGAAGCTTTTGAAGGTGAGCTGAAGAATGCCACTCCATGTAATAGTCTGGCTACATTGGCTGCAGACTTTTTAACTTTCAAGTCCTTCTTTCTAAAGAGTTTACAATCTCTTCAAGACCAAATGTTGAAGCTGTCCCAGTCAGTGGATAATTTGGAAATGCGATCCAGACGCAAAATACTGCTGCTACATGGAGTTCCAGAGGAACAGCAGGAGGATACGGCCGATGTTATTAAAAATATTGTTCTAACAAAGTTTAAACTTCCTGACTTTAAAGTTGATCACATTAGCCGCTGCCACAGAATGGGCAAGTATACGGCTACACAGTCCAGGCCCCGTCCAATCTTATTTAAACTGATTGACGTTTCTATACGCAGTAAGATATGGATGGCGAAAACTAAACTGAAAGGTTCAGGGGTGACCGTATCCGAATTCCTCACAAAGTACCGCCATGACCTTTTTATGCGCGTGAGGCAGGAGTTTGGTGTTTCCAAATGTTGGACACGTGATGGTGCCATCTTTACGCTTGGTACTGACGATAAACGACACTCTATAAGCTGTTTGGATGACATTAAATTAATTCGACATCAGACTACTGCGATGCCTGCTCCTAGTGTCAAGGAGCAACCCAAGGCCCCCGCAAGACGTACTGGAAAGAAATAAGCGTAATCCTGTTTTTGTGTTTGTATTCGATGTTCTTGTTGTTTATTTCTACCCACTCCTTATTTTCACTTTTATATTGTACTCGCATTTGTTTTTCAACTTTATACCTTAGTTCGTAACTTTTAATAATTTGTGTTTACAATTTAATTTAATTTTATTTTTACAATGTTTATGGTTATGGTTATGAAACGTCATTTGTCAGTACTTATTAACGTCATGCTGACATGCAAGTACGTTCGGAATTGTCCTCTGGCAATTTCAATGTTATAATAGTTATATATATATATATATATATATATATATATATATATATATATATATATATATATATATATATATGTATATATATATATATATATATATATATATATATATATATATATATATATATATATATTTTCATTATATTACATTATAAACAGTTATAATGTAACTTAATAATATTATTATCATTCATCTATGCACATATTCAGTTTGTATAATTATTTCAGTATGACAGAGTACATTTCGCTTACACTTATTGCTTTGTTGGTTTTGTAAAACGAAATTATTAATTTGATTTATTTTTATTTAGAAACACAGGCATGTGAAAGTATCTGGCTGGTAAAAAATAATTATCAGTTTTTGTTTTTATTTTTTTATTTATTTTAGATACTTATTTATATACATATATAAGCATATATCGATTTGTAGGTATTTATGAATAGCTCAAGCAGTGAATCACAGGATTACTTTTCTTGCTCAGACAGCTATAGCTCTGATGATGAACCTTCCCTTAAAGCAGTGCTAAATAATCGTCTTTCAACTGAAAGACAGAACTTCAATGTCTTACACATTAATGCGCAGAGCATTCCGGCTCATTTCACTGATATGCTGGCGTCACTTAATCATGATAATGTGCATGCTATCTGTATTTCTGAGACTTGGCTAAAACCTTGTCTCTCCTCTTCGTCTTACACTCTTCCAGGTTTCCAACTAGTCCGTAACGACCGAGTTGGCACTACTGGCGGAGGTGTTGGTATCTACATTCGTGACCAGATTCCCTACACAATAATAAAAATGTCACCTCAACCATGTCCGCCAGATTCAGGGGAATATCTATTTATAGAAGCTGTTCTAGGACAAAACCGCATACTTCTTGGTGCATACTATAGCCCTTCCCTCCGAGTAAATTTTTTCCCTTCTTTCGAACTATTGTTAGAGAATTTCTCCTTATCTTATGAGCACATTATCATTATGGGCGATTTTAATACGTGTCTACTAAAACGTGACTCTCGTTCTTTACTTCTTGAAAATATTACTAATTCTTGCAATCTTACAATTCTTCCGCTCTCTGCGACTCACCATTTCCCTAATTGTACCCCATCTCTTCTTGACTTAATTTTAGTGTCTTCTCCTTCTTTTGTTTCTACTTTCGGCCAATGCTCAGCGGATGCCTTTTCCTATCACGATTTGATCTACATCTCTTATAAATTACGTCCGCCGAAGTCTAAAACCAAAGTTATCATGCAGCGTAACTTTAGTAAGGTAGTAGTGGAAAATCTCATCAGAGATGCCAAGGAAATTAATTGGTCTGAGGTCTACAATGCGGTTTCTGTTGATGAAAAGGTGCATGTGTTCAATACAGCTCTGATTAAGTTGTATGACTCACATGCACCTATACGTCCTATAAAGATTAAACATCTACCTGCTCCGTGGCTTACTGAGGACATAAAATTATTACAAAAAAAGAAATGTTCTGCTCGGACTAAGTACAAACATAAGCCCACAGAAGAAAACCGCTCTAAATTTATAAAAATTCGTAATCTCTGCAATAGGGTGTGTAGGGACGCACAACGCCGTTATATCCACAAATCACTTGATACTGATGATTCCACTAAGATGTGGAAGTTTCTTAAATCTCTGGGAGTTGGCAAACCTTCTAACAATACCATCCCTAAAGACTTAAACATCGAACTGTTAAATCAGCACTTCTCATCTTCCGCCAGATTTGATAGGCAATCAAAGTTGAACACCTTACGCTGTCTTTCAAACTTGTCAACTCCTATTTATCCTTCATTTGTTTTTAGTCAATTTTCTGATCGTGATGTTAAGAAGAGCATTCTGTCCATCAGTTCCAATGCTGTGGGTTGCGACAGTATCAGTCGAAATATGATAGTTCCCATATTGGACATTATCATTCCAGTGATCACTCACGTTTTTAATTGTTCTATAACCTCTAGTACATTTCCTGACACCTGGAAACAAGCACAAGTGATTCCATTACCAAAAAAGGTAAATCCTGTCCTGTTTTCCGAATATCGTCCCATTTCCATTCTTCCCTTCCTTTCTAAGGTGTTTGAACGTCTTATATATGAGCAGTTCAGCATCTTCCTTAATACAAACTCCCTAATCAATCCTCTCCAATCCGGTTTTCGTCCTGGTTATAGTACTACTTCTGCATTGGTAAAGATCACTGATGATATTCGTTACGGTATGGGAAACGGTCTGCTAACTATACTGTCGCTTCTCGACTTTAGCAGTGCCTTTAATAATGTCGATTTCGACATTTTACTCGGGATTTTATGCTCTCTTAACATATCTCCGACGTCTATTGACTGGTTTCGCAGTTACCTGTTTGGACGCCGGCAACGAATTCGTATTGATGATGTTTACTCATCGTGGTGTGACTTGTCTGCTGGTGTCCCTCAGGGCGGCGTTTTATCCCCTCTTTTATTTGCTATTTTTATTAATTCTATATCCAATAACCTTTCTTCGTCATACCACCTCTATGCAGATGATTTACAAATCTACACCCAGGCTAATTTAGATGGTCTGCATACAGCAGTTGCGACTACCAATCGAGACTTTTCTAAAATAGTCGAATGGAGTAAAGCTTACGGTCTATCTATAAATCCACAAAAGACAAAAGTTATAATAGTTGGTAGTTCCAGGCTAATCTCCAAGATAGACTGGTGTAATCTTCCTCAGATTGAATTTGATGGCGTGGTAGTCGATATTAGTGAAACTGTAAAAAATCTTGGGATCGTTATTGACAGAGAGCTGTCTTGGAGGCCTCACTTGACCAATCTCAGCCGAAGAGTCTTTGCGTCGGCAGCGTCGCTTAGACGACTTAAAAATTTCCTCCCTACTGCTACTAAAGTAATGCTTGCTCAATCGCTGCTATTACCCATACTTGATTATGCTGATGCCAGTTATATCGACTTAACCCAAGAACAACTGAACAAGCTGGATCGACTTCAAAATGTCTGTATACGGTTTATATTTGGGTTGCGCAAATATGACCATGTTTCCGAATATCGCAAGAAGCTTAAATGGTTACCTATTCGCCTTCGCCGGAATGTTCACTTACTCTCTTTTTTGTACAATATCCTTTTTGATCCTCGTACCCCTCCGTATTTAAAGGAACGTTTTGATTTCCTACATCTTTCTCATTCCCGTTATTTGCGCTCTAGTAATAATCTCTCCTTAATGACACCTGTACACACTTCTTCCTTCGTTGATAACTCTTTCACCGTACAGGCTGTCCGTTTATGGAACTCACTACCACTCAACATCAGACAAGCTAAATCCATAATGTCTTTTAAATTGATGGTTACTAAATATCTTTGGTCCTCGCAAGTCTAAAACATGCTGCTGATTCTATATATAGCATGATATATCTTATTTTTGTATAGTATATAAAGTATATTACTATTTATTTATTTCCTTTTTACTTATTCTTGGAATGTTTCTTATTATTTATTGTCTTCACCGCCACTGTTGTTTTAATATTTTCCTTAGTTTAGGGGGTTGTTGATGTTCGTCCCGTCGTTTAGAAATCAATTAAATTTACAAGTCGTTCAGAAATCCAATTAAATTTAAAAGTGAAGTGTTTTTTTCATTTTTTTGGTTTTGAATGTTAAACGATTGATGTTCGTTCCGGTTAAATTTTGACCACGTTTTTTTACTAAAGTTGAAGGATTCTGCAATTATCATTCAGCCTTTTTATTTATTGATTCTGAGGCGGTACGAAGTTTGCCGGTTCAGTTAGTTTAAAAAAAATGTAACTGATCCCCAGACTTAGTATAATATAATGTAAAAAAAAATACTTATACTGCATAACCTAGTAAAAAATTATAACCATATTTAGTGGTTTCTTTAGGTAGTAGCAGTGCATTAATTGCTCGTTAAGATTTGGTTATCATTTACTTTCATACTTTCGTCCACCACCCCTGGTTTAGAGTATGTCGCCATAACAATATATCCAGCGAGCATAAGTATCCTAGTTCTATAAATACATTTGTGGTATCCATTTTGTATGGTGGCAGCCCTGTTTGCGATGCAACATGACGTCATCAATTGTGCATGGCTCTGCTAGAGACAGGTTCGCGCGTAAACTGCGCTTCGATTCCCCAAAGTGACTCGAAGTCGAGAATAGTGCTAAATTCGAAGAATGTTCAAATGTCCAACAATAAGTTTTTACTTTTTTGATAATGATTGCTGATTCGTGCTGGCCACTAAAAATTATTTCAGATATTCTTTTTATTTTTAATGAATATGAATTTGCACGATTTTTGTATTTAGCCTGTATGTCAAGTATTAATGAAAATTCAAATTTTAGAACAATATTTTTTTTAGCAAATAGACATCAGCGAAATTGTAATTTTCAACTAACATCAAACCATGGCTACGGGGAGAAGGTTTTCATTCGCTAAACTGTAAGTTAACAAACAAACACAACTTTAGCACAAGAAAATATCCTGAAACTAAATATATTTTTAAATAGAAAAACATGGTCTATAAGAAAATAAGTATTTGCTTGCCATCTACCATTGAGAAGTTTGAATAATTGTATAACGCCATCTGTTATTCAATAGTTGGAATAATATAAGCTACTATGGCAGAAAATACTAGTATGGAAGAATAAATACACTATGTAACTCTAAACAGTTCTTAAATAAAAATAATAGATGGCGCTATACATCATTTCTTTCATTTTTTTTCTAAATAAATACTTCATTTTGTTTATATGTATTATTGAAATAGCACTGATGAAGAAACTAAGGAATGACCACTATCGTCTAATTATTCTACTTAGGTAACTCGTAACTATGGACGAACGCTATCAAGGAGAGAGAGGATCAAAAATTATAAGTAACTAGCTGTGCCCGCGATGCCGTCCGCGTGGAATTTGTTTTTAAAGCCCCCCCAATTTTGAAACATTTTTCATTGCTGCTCCGCTCCTATTGGTCTTAGGATGATGATATATAGCCTATAGCCTTCTTCGATAAATGAGCTATCCAATACTGAAAGAATTTTTCAAACCAGACCATTAGTTCCTGAGATTAGCGCGTTCAAGCAAACAAACAAACAAACTCTTCAGCTTTATATATTAGTATAAGATTTATTTTATGTTACGGTGAAATATTAAATATATTTAATGGAATTGTGTTTTCATTAACGGAGAAGACATTAGCCCCTATAATACAGTGCAAACTAGTTTAGGTTTAGTAGAATCAATACATATATACTTAGTCTGGCCATAAATACTGTTACAATTAAAAAGAAACAAAATATTACATTTGAATTTGGAATCTGTGATTTTTACATGATTGTTCATTGTGTTTTCTCATTTTGGCGCCAATACATTGTACAACATTTTTCGATATTAAAACGGAGTGGGGCGATAAAGAGAACCGAATCGCTGTGATTGCATTACATAAAGTAGGTATGGAGCCAAATGCAATTTTTTAAACTCTCCATACGCTTGGCATTAGTCAAATGTTTGTGTACCGGGCTATTAATAGGTACAATGAGACCTCCTCTGTTTGTGACAGAAAAATATCTGGCCGTCCAAGTACTGTTCGTACGAAAAAGGTGGTCAAAGCAGTAAGGGAAAGAATTCGAAGAAATCCTGTCCGAAAGCAAAAGATTTTATCTCGGGAGATGAAGATCACCTAGAACAATGTCGCGTATTTTAAAAGATGACTTAGGACTTGCAGCCTGTAAGAGACGCACTGGTCATGTCTTAACTCATAATTTAAAAAGAATAGGGTGGTAAAATCGAAACAACTACTGAAGCGGTACGCAAAGGGAGGTCACAGAAAAAAATTGTTTACGGATGAGAATATTTTTACAATTGAGCAACATTTTAACAAACAAAATTACCGTATTTATGCTCCAAGCTCTAAGGGGGCTTCTCAATTAGTCGACAGAGTGCAACGTGGGCATTATCCGTCTTCAGTGATGGTTTGGGGTGTTAGCTATGAATGAGTGACTGAGCCATATTTTTGTGAAAAAGGTATCAAAACATCGGCACAAGTGTATCAAGATACCATTCTTGAGAAGGTAGTTAAGCCCCTTAACAACACCATGTTCAATGATCAAGAATGGTCCTTCCAGCAAGACTCGGCGCCGGGTCATAAAGCTCGGTCCACGCAGTCTTGGTTGGAAACGAATGTTTCGAACTTCACCAGAGCTGAAGACTAGCCGTCGTCTAGTCCCGATCTTAATCCGCTGGATTATGATTTATGGTCAGTTTTAGAGAGTACGGCTTGCTCTAAACGCCATGATAATTTGGAGTCCCTAAAACAATCTATACGATTGACAGTGAAGAATTTTCCTATGGAAAGAGTGCGTGCTTCTATTGATAACTGGCCTCAACGTTTAAAAGACTGTATCGCAGCCAAGGGAGACCACTTCGAATAAGCTTTTTATATTTTAAATTGTTTCATATTTATGTATCAAACTAACAACACTGTAAAACTTATAAATGTTATTTGCAATAGAAAAAAAATCTTTGTTAAAATATTTATGGCAAGACTAGGTATATAATGAAATAATAAATTAGAATGACAACGGCTCAGTAAAAGACTGAATTTTGAACCATAAATAAATTTATCCGTGCAGGAACGGAGAAACAATACAATTTCCTGCGTTGGGGCGGCCTGTCGTAAGGGGCGACGAAACAACCCACAGCCAAGTGGGAGAGTATTTGCCCGTCTAAATGGTTATCACCCCTGGTCTAGAGTATGCCGCCATAGCAACCTTGAGTTGTGTTCCGACATTAGTGCCCAGATTCCAGTCTCCCTTAAGAGAGCAGCAGCGCTTTTGTAGCACCTTTGGTGTTGCAAATGTCCATAGGCGATAGTAACCGCTTTCCATCAAGTGGGCCGTCTGCCTGTCTGCTGAACTCCTGCAAAATAATAACAAAAAAAAGAAGCCTTCAAACTAACTGTAACTAAATATGATTAAGACCGTATGCATTTTTCTTCCGTGTTATTTTTATTTTAATTCATTTGTTTATACTTGTCCTTAAGCTAAAATAACATAGGTATTTAAAGTCACAAACACATAACTAACAATAAAACTTATACACATACTCAAACCAACGCATTGAATTACACGCACACCTCAAAAACAAACCAAGACACACAAAGAGCCTAAAAATTAATAACCCAGACACAGAAAAGAAAAAACCAACTCACATGGCACTAGATAGGACTATATATAAGTATAGATATAAGGCCAACACTGCACATGCACTTCCTCACAACACCAGCATGTAACAGATACACTCTACATTAGTATAAGTTTAGTATTAAAAATAGGATAAATTAATATAATAAGTTAATCTTAAGGTACACCATAACATATAAGTCACTAAATTAATGTCACACATAGTAACAATAATAAACAATAAGCGTGTATGGACTCTAAAATTTTTCATAGAAATTCAGTAGTAAAAAAAGGTACGGAACTCGAGTCCGTAGAGATGTAAATAATAATAATAAAAAACAGGTATTTTCCAAGCATATACAACACCACGTAATAGGTATTTAATTACAGAAGAAAGTGACAATTTATCAATAATTCCCTGTTATTGTAGTAATATTAATGTTTTTCCTCAGTGCCGTAAATATCCTTTTATGCGCCCTATGTGAGCTTCTATTACTGCGCCCTTGCTTTTTTTAGATATTGTTACAACTCAGGTCCCGACAAACACAAAATCCACCAGCATATCTGAAACAAAGCACATTTATTACCCGTCGGCATTGAATCCATTGTAATACCTTTATGTTCGTCTTTTGTTTACTTATTTGCATACGGCCTATTGTTGTATTGTAATCATTAGCCAGGTGTTACGGATTCTAAAGTGCAAGCTGATTCTAGGAAATTCGGCCCACGTTACCGGACTTATTGCATTTGTGCAGTATAAAACAATGACCCTATGGAGAGAGGAGGGAGTCGAACGAGAACTACCAGCAAAGCGAGACGTGTGTACTACAATCGGGAATCTAATAAGTGACGGACTTTGCGCGTTCTATTGAATTACGACCTTCTGCATTACGTTTGGACTTGTTGTGTTCGGTTATATTTGTACCTGTGTTATACCTACGTGTTTGTATAGTTCTAATAAACTCTATAATAATTCTAACGGCATTTTAATTCGAGTTAAGGGAGACTGGAACCTGGTCACTAATGCCAGAATGCCAGAACACAACTCAAGGTTGTTATGGCGGCATGCTTTAGACCAGGGGCGGTAGCCATCCAGTCGGGCAAATGCCCTACCACCTGGCTGTGGGTTGTTTTGTCGCCTCTTAAGACAGACCGCCCGGCCACAGGAAATTGTATTCTTTTTCCGTCCCTGCACGGATAAAAATGTGTTTTCCTCAGAAGCAAGCAATTAATAATAATTAAAAGTAATTTTATTTGATCTTATCTGGAATCTCCTCCAGGCTCCAGCATACTTTTGACGGCTTCTGTAGTTGAGCGGGCTAAGCCTTTGCCGGCCTACCTCACTGCAACGCAGAGGCTCCGGGTTCGATTCCTGGTATAGTCAATTTCGGAAACGTTTTTCTTCATTATTTATTATGGTCTGGGTGTCTGGGATCGGCTCCAGAGTGGTCCGTTGTATATTACCCATAACACAAGCGTAACTTGCTTAATTTGGGGATATACAATGTGTGTGTTTGTCTGCCGATTATTTTTATTATTATTAAAAAAAAAAGAATACTCAGCCTTCTGGGGAATTCGCCACTAGTTAAATATCCTCCCTCAAAGTAGTACATACATATAAGACATAAAGCGGTTAGGTTTTAGCCGAAATGGTGACAGAATCATAAAAGAAGTTTTTTTTTTTTCAAATTTAAAAGAATATTCAATCAACATATCCAGTGGATTTGTAATTTTAATTCTTTATGACGGATCACTTACTTTATCTATATGAAGATGTTGTCAAGGTTACAACTCTGTACATTTGTAGAATAGTGATGGGACACGCGTTTATTAGTCGACTTTATTGACTAGAACTTTTCAATCACGGTGTCAAAAGAAAGAAAGTGGAAAACTGGTAGGAGTCGGTAACGATGGTCTTTTATAATCTGAAGGAAACTCCGGATGTTGCTATTTAACAATATAATATACTAGGATATGCCCGCGACTTCGTTCGCGCTTAACTTGAAATTCCCGCGGGATTCCCGGGACACAGTGTACCGCAGCATTAGGAAGGAAAGTGAGCTATCGTTTTTGGGGAAATTGTGTCGGAATAGGCTAATTTTTTATGCACCCGAATAACTTCAAACCGCAAACCCTGGATAATTTCCGCGGGATTTCCGGGATAAAAATATCACAAATTTCAATACATAAAATTTTCTATCGATCAGTAAAAAAATTTCATTGGAATTCGATTTTTGTTTCAATCTGGCTATATTTTTTCGCTCTTTTCATTTCTGGTGTGAAAAATAGATTTTTTAATTAAAAAAAAACAGATGGACCTTCAAATGACTTTTAAAATATGGATCAAAATCAACTCTAATGTGATCATACATACATACATACATACATGACTTCACGTCAGTTCCCTTGCGGGGTAAGCACGAACAACAGAGCGCCATTTAGGCTTATTCTTACACACCTCACTTGCTTCTTTGACATTCATAACTCTTGTCATACACGCTCGTCTGTTCTTAAGGCTCCTGACATCACCTTCTGCTAGTACACAACCAATTTGATCATGGAAGGTGTGTCGTGGCCTTCCACGACTTCTGCATCCATCCACTTTTACATTGTATATATGTTTAGTCATTCTTTCATCATGCATTCTTTCCACATACCCGAACCACCGGAGCATTCCTTTCCTTATCTTCACCCTGACACTCTCTTTCAGACCAACTCTCTTTCAGACCAACTCTCTTCCTTACTTCGGTATTACGAACGCGGTCCGCGAGCGTCACGCCGCAGATTTTGCGCAGTACTCGCATCTCGACCGCGTTTATTCTACTTTTATGCTCTCTCTTCCATACCCAACTCTCGCTTCCATACGTGAGCGTAGGTACCAGCACCGCGTTGTGTATGGTAAGCTGGGCCTTCTGGCTGAGGTTCTTAGCACCTATAAGTTTACCTAACGCTCCATTCACACTATTCCCCAAATTCACTCTTCTTTCTATATCAGCGGTGTACCTTCCATGTACCTAATGTGATCATAAAGGTACAAAATATCTAACAACTTTTGTTAAAGAATATTTTTACGAAATGGCCCCCGTTCTGAAATAATTACCTTGTGAAATTAAAATTACTCACTTGTATACCAAAAAACAAATTTGCAACTACACGATGCCTCATATTTTGTAGAATTTGTAATATATAAGTATTATGTTGAAATCATGATGAAATTAACACAAATGTCCCCTCACTAGCTGTTTATTATTATCCACGGAGTATGATTACCTATACAACACTTGACTGACCAATCCAGTTGTATTATCTATGAATCCAGTCGAGCTTAGAGCATCACAATGCCTTGATGTTTAATTTGTGTTGAATGAGTTTATAAATGACTTTAACGTATGTTATAAAGTTTTGTATATAATCGGTTCATATTTTAACTAGAGTTTGTTGCGTTAACTAATAGTTTATTTGAATGTTTATATCACTGTGATTTTGCATAAAAATTTTGGTGAGCAAAAACTTTATTCACGTATAGTTTTTAGGGTTGTGTTAGACATTTTGTTAAAATTTTAATCCGTGCAGGAACGGAGAAAGAATACAATTTGCCGCATTGGGGCGGCCTGTCGTAAGAGGCAACAAAACAACCCACAGCCAGGTGCTAGGGCAGTTGCCCGACTGGATGGCTACTACCCCTGGTCTAAAGCATGTCGCCATAACAACCATGAGTTATTTTCCGGAATTAGTGACCAGGTTCCAGTCTCCCTTAAGAGAGCAGCAGCGCATTTGTAGCACCTTTGGTGTTGCAAATGCCCATAGGGGATGGTAACCGTTTTGCATCAAGTGGGCCGTCTGTTTGTCTCCTGAACTCCTGCAATAAAAAAAAACTCAAGTCAATATTAGACAGTTCATTTCTGCCTTTCAATCTGGATCAATCATCCAAAGTTATCCATGTAATGCTGATATAATAGGTTGGGGAAAAAGTCTTTTCGCATATAGTATGTATGAACTTGTAATAAGATCTCTTTGGCTTATACCATTTGTATTTGGCTGTTTTGGTATCATTAAAAAGTTTTAATTTTAAAGAAGACAATTCCAAATTCAAATTACGAAAAATGTGTGATTTTCATTTGTTTTTCTTAGTGTTAAAATGAGTGAATCTAATGAAGAAATTCGATACATTTACATTTTACTACAAAAAAGGTAAAAATGCAACACAAGCCGTGAAAAAATTTGTGATGTTTATGGACCTAATGCAGTATCTGTGAGAGTAGCGCAAATTTGGTTTAAGCGTTTTCAATCCGAAAATTTTGATATCAAAGATGCACGTCGCTCTGGTCGCCCTGTTATGGACAAAATTGATGCCATTTTTGAAAAAGTGGAGCAAGATCGGCATATTAGTAGTTACGATGTAGTTGGAGAACTGGGAATTGACCACAAAACGGTTTTGGTGCATTTGAAAAAAGCTGGGTACACAAAAAAGCTCGATATTTGGGTGCCTCATGAGCTCACTAAAAGAAAC
Organism: Dendrolimus kikuchii; assembly: GCA_019925095.2. Taxonomy (NCBI): domain Eukaryota; kingdom Metazoa; phylum Arthropoda; class Insecta; order Lepidoptera; family Lasiocampidae; genus Dendrolimus; species Dendrolimus kikuchii. The sequence goes on from CM034415.1 coordinate 4,564,077, forward strand.
CTAATGAACCGTGTACTCATTCGTGACTCTTTATTACGACGTAATGAAACCGAACCATTTTTGAAGAAGCTGATAACTGGTGATGAAAAGTGGATCACGTACGACAAGAACGTGCGAAAAAGATCGTGGTCAAAGGCCGGTCAGGCTTCACAGACTGTGGCGAAACCCGGGTTAACTCGCAACAAGGTGATGCTGTGTGTATGGTGGGATTGGAAGGGCATTATTCATTATGAGCTGTTACTGCCAGGCAGGACCATCGATTCTGAACTGTACTGCGAACAACTAATGAGATTAAAGCAAAAAGTTGAGAGAAAGCGGCCGGAAACGGCATCAAAAACGCGAAGCGTTGCTAAGTTCACTCTGTGTTTTCGGGATATCAGGAAAAAAATATTACCCCATTTTTTATAATTAAATATTTTTTATGTAAGTGAAAAGTTTAAATGATCGTTATGTTTTAATCGCTTTATGTGTTATAATTTAATATTACTCCGAGGTTTCAGTTTTTTTTTTAAATAAAGTATTAGCAACAAAAGTTGTGTGTCTTGGAACGAACCATAAAAAAATACATGCACAAATAAATTCATAACACATTCATAGCACATGTAGTAATTTTAATTCGCAATAAAATGTCTGTACAGATATTAGTACATATTTATAAGTCTGTTAATTACCAATACTAATATAATAATTAAAAGAAAACTATTCATAATGGCAAATTATTTTTGTGTTACACATCATGTTCACGAAGGTTATTAGATGACTATTTATAACCCAAAGATTATCCTGCGCTAAAAGTCAGTGAAATCATTTGTAATAGTAGACTTGGAACGATTCGATAGGTTCATATTGGGTAGTAAGCTTTATGTATAATCCAAAGTTTATATCAGTAGTAGGAACTACGGGGTAGGTACACGGGATAGTTTAATGCAGGGACTTAAGAGCAACTAAACCACTTGAAAAGGGCTATTATAGAAATAAAAATATTCATATCCAAAAGTTTTTATTCAAACTAGTTCAGTTTGATTATTTTCTGAACTAAAATTTGTTTTTTATCACATTAATATATTAAATTATTTCTTTATTAGGAATTAATGGAGATGCAGCTAACAGAATATAGACAAAATTAATATCTTAATTATGACAATAAAGAATTATCTATAATATTACTAGCGGCCCGGCGCGGATTCACCCGTGGTCTGTCCCGCTCCCGTGGTATAAAGCGTCATGTTATATTGCCTATGACACTCCCTGTTAACGTAGCTTTCCAACAGTAAAATAATTTTTAAAATCGGTTTAGTAGATCCCGAGATTACCCCCTACAACGTCACAAACTTACAAACTTTACCTCTTTATAATATTAGTACAGATAACTCCGACCGAAGCATCTGCTTTAAACGATATTCAGTTTTTTTTACATCCTCTTTAACGATATTTGCAGCACGCATTCTGTCAATTCTATGTCAAACGTCATAAGGTTACATTAAAAAGTTTATATTGTCCAAAGTGCTAAGGTTAGATTAGAAATAATTTTACATGATGGTTAAGTATTCTTAAATTTTCTAATTATCGTTCACACAACTTACATCTTATCGGTCACGATCATATATAATTATTTTAGGTACTTTATTTCAATACAATTGTGCCGTTGATAAGAAAATATAGAAAACATAGTGTAAAAATATCTCCGAAAATGATTCAAAATCCATCTCTTTGTCCAACAATATGCTACAATTGGATCCGTAGGAAGTCTAAAACGTAATATAAACTAGTTTAAGAAAACCGGACACACAAACATTACATGTCTGTTTTCTATAGATTTTTTCAATTATTCATATTTCATAAATAAATAAAAAAATCGTAACAAAAGTCCCCAAATTTTGGAAAATAAGTCACACTTCTCACCTGACAACATCAATCAATTCGATAACCTTGAAAATGTCGAAATTAAATTTCACGTTTTTACAAAGAAATCATGAGAAAAGTGTTAAGTTTTCCGATTAAATGACATCTCATCCTTATCCTTTCCCGTTTTAAAATAGTTCCGACACATTTTAATAGCGCAGGCCGACTATTTAAAAAAAACAACAATCAAGGCTATGGGTAATAGATTAAACATTGGCCAATTGCCTACTTATATTCCGAGGGTTCTATACATTCATACATACATAACTTCTCGCCAGTTCCCTTGCGGGGTAGGCACGAACAACAGAGCGCCATTCAGGCTTATTCTTACACACCTCACTTGCTTCTTTGACATTCATAACTCTTGTCATGCACGCTCGTCTGTTCTTAAGGCTCCTGACACTAAAATACAATATATGTAATAAATATTTGGCTCAAACAACATTACAAGAAAATTAAATCCTCCAGCATCTGGGGATGCGTTGGAACTAAACCTCTGTTGACGAAGTGAGTTTGCCCTGCTTCCCGGGGCACTCTCAAGCCTTGATGAACGGATGAGCATGAGCGTAACTATGTTCTAAGTCTCATGCTCTTCCTATTACAAGCGCGAGCATATGGGAGGCAGGTTGAGGTTGAGTAGAGTACTATTAGGAACGCCTTTACCAACTGAGTCTCCACACACGCGGCGCTTAATCTCGCTGCTAAGGTCTAACCCCCACAAAAGACTCGGTAGTGCAAGAAACGTATTCCTCCTTTTTTTTTTGGCGAGGGAAAATCCGTTTGAGGACGAAGCCGCGACAGGCACAGAAGCCTGGGGGATGTTCGCGACCCGTGTGAGTGTGGGATTAGCCAGATCGGGGGTGGCACTAGCGTGCCCGGTCAGGACCGGTGCCACGCTATTGCCACTCCCCAGTTAGGGATACCCACTAAAACCCCTGGGTGTTCCGTCCTGCGCCTTATGCCAGGGCTACGTGAATGCGGGATTCCCAACTCCGCGTGCCCTGGCAGGCGTGGGCCCCCCTCACTGGGCCTCTTCCTATGCCGGAGGATGTATCCCCCGGCTACTGCTAAGTCTAGTCCATGCGTGGGGCGGTCTGTAATGCGCCCCACGGGAAGATAAATGAGCGCGCGCGGAACACTCGCGCTCTCATCTCGACGGCATGTGCGGGTGAGTGATAACCCCTATACCCCTAGGGGCCCCACCCGCGCCGCCCGCTTACGTCGGCCGAAGGTCACTGTCTGACCTCCGGCGTCGGCGCGTCCTCCTTTGGCGGGAGCGGAGCAGGAAATTACGCTCACGCTCCCGTTCCGCCTCCTCCTTCGCGAATATGACTTGCTCGCAGAAGGAGGAGACGGCGTCCCATCCGGTGGAGCTCCCGACCATGGTACGTACCACGGCCGGGAGCGAGGTTTCAAGTCCGGTATGGGTGACGAGCTCCTGGCGCTGCTCCATCCAGGCTGGACATTCCTGGAGAGTGTGCAGCGCCGTGTCCTCGTCGCCCGTGTTTCAATGATGGCTTCCTGACGGGGCCTCGCGGCCCAGGCGACGCAGGTACCTTCCGAAGCAACCATGCCCCGTTAGGACCTGTGTCAGCCTGAACGTCAGGGTGCCGTGACTTCGTCTAATCCAATCGTGCAGGACGGGCCTCACCGCCTCAATGGTAGCGGGGCCCGCGCTGGGGCGTCGTAGGCGGTCTTCCCAGACCCCCACGGCTCCCTGGCGGAGCTCGGACAGGCACGCCTCGATCTGGCGAGGCGCGGGTCTGGTGCCCCTGGCCAGGGCCTCTTTGCGCCACACATACTGTGACGCCAGGACCCTGGCTTCCAGGTCCCATGGGGGGGATCCGGCCAGTAGCGAGGCCACTTCGAAGGACACCGTACGGTATCCTCTTATTGCCCTGACGGCCAATATGCGTTGCGCTTGAAAACGTATTCCTCCTGCTTCAATAACAGAAAGGCACTACACGCAACTGGGGTTTCTAGCTGGTTCATCTTTAATTTATCTAATCGTCTAATTTTTTAAAACCGTCTGGCATGTGACTTTAATTTTAAAACAGTGATAACATGATAAATCACCTCTCTAACTTATCACCTTATCAAACATGTCGTCAATGAGTTTATTAGTTACATTGATTTTGTAGTGATTACATCACCGCTTTATTTGCACTTTGTTTATTGTTACCATGTAGTTAATGGATTGTAACGTTTATCTAGATTTATAGCAAAAAAACATTATGAACGAAATCAGTCACTTATATTCAGTCTTAATTAGTTTATTTTTCAAATTCGTAAATTTCATGACATTGAGTTAATGATTACTTTCAATTTGTGACTGATTTAAAAAAATAATTTAAATGATAAAAAATTTTAATCGAGGCCACAGCCGACCAAGGCTGCGACGTTTATATGATCTAAGGCTGGAGCTTACCTCGCTCAAAGGATTAGTGTATGTATTCAGCAAGGTAATGCTGCCGGCCTTCTAGGCTCACTGCCCAGCGACAGCGGTCTGGTCGTGCTGGGCCAATTATAGTAGATATGTTTATTGTCGCAAATGTAAAGGAAAATATAATTAAATAATTATACTTTGTACATTTAAGGCATAAATAGAGAGAGAAAGAGAGAGAGATAACACTTTATTGCACACCAAAATATACAATTACAAAAACAGACCATATTTACAATATTTTCTAGGCAATACAATAGGCGGCCTTATCGCTCAAAGCGATCTCTTCTAAGCAACCTTATGAAAGAAATTTGAATCAGGCGATATAGGTCGTGCAGGGAAAAGGCAATATATACATAAATACTCAAACTAATTTACATACATACATACATACATACATAACTTCACGCCAGTTCCCTTGCGGGGTAGGCACGAACAAACTAATCTAAGAAATAAATATACATAGTCATAGTAGACTGATGATTGAGTGGGTCCCAGGGTAGTTTAGATTCACAATTGGACCCCGTACGTAGTAGTACAATCGGGTTTTTTTTTTACATTTTGAGTACGGAGAGGCCTGCCCCAGTGCTGGGGTGGGCCCACGCCAGCCGGGGGTTTTTTTTTTTATTATTGCAGGAGATCAGCAGACAGGCAGACGGCCCACTTGATGAAAAGCGATTACCATCGCCAATGGACATTTGCAACACCAAAGGTGCTACAAATGCGCTGCTGCTCTCTTAAGGGAGACTGGAACCTGGTCACTAATGCCGGAACACAACACAAGGTTGTTATGGCGACATACTTTAGACCAGGGGTGGTAGCCATCCAGTCGGGCAAATGCCCTACCACCTGGCTGTGGGTTGTTAAGTCGCCTCTTACGACAGGCCGCCCGGCCGCAGGAAATTGTATTCTTTCTCCGTTCCTGCACGGATAAAAAGGGGTCGCGGAAGAAAAGCTCACGCATATCCGTGACCCCGGCTCATGGCGTCAGGTGGCACCAAGGGGTTTTAGTGGGTATTCCGGCTCCTCTAGCCGGCGAGTCCCACACTCCCCCGCCGAAGTCCGGGATTTCCCCGTGATTTCCCCCTTTATTCTTTATTCCCCCTTTATAGATTTCTTTCCTTCCGAAGATTTCCCCGTGTAAAAAAAGAAGAAGGATTTTTTAGACTTCAATTTTTCAGGGAATACAAGCATCTGCCGGGCTCGCTACTTTATTTATATATTTCACCACTTTTCTTATCATTTCCAGACCACGATGAAGTTAGCCATCAGTCTGTTTGTCTGCCCCTGGTGTCTGCAGTACACGGGTACCACATCCTCTGCATGTTTCCAGTCCCCTCTCGAAGTCATAATAACCTTGCCAAAGGGGTTGTGGACGCGTTACTCAAGGACGGCCATGAGGTATCTTAATCTTTCTTACATAATATAAAACAAAGTCGCTAATTGGTAAATTTCTAAATCACGCTACGGAATTTAAGCGGTTTTTTTTCACCATTGCTTAGATAGTGTCATATCTCACGATGTATATGTACTGTTACCTATTTCTTTCTTATATATATAAAAATAAATACAATAAAATATAATCTGAAAAAGTACCTAAAAATATGTATCTATCTATAATATTGTTACGAGTTGCAGGACTCGAATTAAAATGCCGTTGGAATTATTATAGAATTTATTAGAACTATACAAACACATATAACACAGGTACAAATGTAACTGTACACAACTAGTCCAAACGTAATGCACGATGCAATCACACGTGCAAAGTCCGTCACTAACGTCTTGCTTCGCTTGTGGCTATGGCTAGACTGCCGATCTCTCCATTGGGCCATTGCTTTATACTGCACCGATACAATATGGCTGCCCGACTGCGTAGACCGAATTTCTTAGAATCAGTTCGACACATCTGGCTAATGACTGCCATAAATGATTACAAAACACAATGGGTTGTTTTCTAATCACATATTTTAAACAAAAGGAGTACAAACGCGGAAAGGTAATAAAATGTGTTTCTACAGACGCAGGTGTGAATTTGCTTTTGTCGGCACCTCGGTCGTAACTATATAATAGTAACATAATAAGTAATTTAAACAAAGATGACAAAAACGTTAATATATGTATATTTTTGTCTTATTTCTATGTGTATTATACTTGCCGTTGCAAAATTTTACACACACACACAAACACAAACACACACACACACACACACACACACACACACATACACACACACACGCACGCACGCACGCACACGCACACACACACACTCACACATATAATTCATCCTAAGATTGTCTGGAAGAAATTGCTTTTAGTGACAAGACCGTCTGTTGTCTTCTGTTATTAAACTTCTTGAATTGTATCTTAATGCTATGCAATAAAGTATATTCTATTCTATTGTCACGTTTCCAGGTAACATGGGCGACTCCGTACCCTGAATTGCTGAAGAGTCCAGTAAACAAACTTCATATTGTTGATGTTAGTGCAACCAAACCTTTAGCTGACGGTAAGTTTCGAACAATATCTTGTTTATTTGACGGCCCGGAAGCCCTCACCAGAACTTTGTTGCCCTCCGCACGCCAGGGTAAAGAACTAGAGATGCCACGAATAGTGGTTTGGCCGAATGCCGAACATTCGGCCACGCTCCCGGCCGCAGCGCCAAATAATCGGCGTAAGATATGTGCAATTCGCCTCTAGCAGGTCTTTTTTTTTTATTGCAGGAGTTCAGCAGACAGGCAGACGGCCCACTTGATGGAAAGCGGTTACCATCGCCTATGGACATTTGCAACACCAAAGACGCTACAAATGCGCTGCTGCTCTCTTAAGGGAGACTGGATCCTGGTCACTAATGCCGGAACACAACTCAAGGTTGTTATGGCGACATACTTTAGACCAGAGGTGGTAGCCATCCAGTCGGGCAAATGCCCTACCACCTGGCTGTGGGTTGTTTTGTCGCCTCTTACGACAGGCCGCCCGGCCGCAGGAAATTGTATTCTTTCTCCGTTCCTGCACGGATGAAAAAGGTCACTTTTGAAGTAATAATTTATCAAGTATTTTATGCTCTCGCAAATGATACGTACATATAAATAAAAATATGTTTTAACTATTTCAAGTGCGATTATAAATTAATTTTATTTGATATTGACATTTTAAAAACTGGCCGAAAAGTAATATCAAAATAAAAAATTAATGAATCGCAATTAACATTGTTAAAATGTAGTTTAACCATAGTTGGGCACCGTTACTGAAAAAGTTAACTTCGTTAAAAGTTAAGCGTTATATTAAAGAAAATTTAACGCAAGTTAACGTTAATCGTTAATCCATTAACACGTGACAAAAATTGCATCTTCTTATAAAAACTGTTGGTTCTGGAAGTTAACAGGTTGGAAACAAAAAAAAGACGTATAATTATTAGAGTGTTTAATATAGGCATGTTGACAAACAATGTTTTGTCATTCATTTAGGTTAAGGATTACAATTTATTTTATTAAGATAGACTAGTTGCGTTATGGACGAAACACTAATTGGACGAACTAATTTTAAGACGATTTGATAGTAATATAATGACCAACTGCTATTTAGACGAATTGCTACATAGACCACTTACGTCTTAAACGAAACGACACTAACTCGACCAATTTATCTGTCAATGGAGTCTTCTGGCATAATATGAATATTCCCCTTCATGAACATCAATATGTTGAAGTTCTCGTCTGAAAGCAAGGCTCGTTTCGGCTGTAGTATATCCTTGCCCGTGGAGAAAAGACGTTCAATTGCAGTGCTTGAGGGTATAGCAGTATTATATTTAATAAAAAAAATTGCGAATATCTGTTCCCCGAGGAATGCCGCATCATTTAACGAGTCTTTCGACTTTATCTCTAGCCACATTTTGACGAGACTTTGAGCTTTGCTCTTTAAAGATTTATTGCTGGATTAACGATTAACGGACTTTGGGAAATTTAACGGAAGTTAACAAATTCGTTAACATATTTTTAAGTTAACTTAAAAGTTAATCCGTTACTCGAAATTTTAACTTAGTTAATTAACGATTAACTGATTAATGAGTTAATGTCCAGCTATGAGTTTAACTATCACTTTTTGATGGAAATTAATTTTTGTAATTGTTAATTTAGACCAGTATCTGCGTTTTTTCCCCGATTTGGTATTCGATATTCGGCCGAATAGGCCGAATAACGAATAGCAGCCGAATATTCGTGACATCTCTATAAAGAACATTCGTTTTTCCACAACAGACAAAATTCTAAAATGAGATGTATTGAAGTTTATATAAAGGTAAGGCTTCAACTGCGTTAGTGTTAAAGATTTAGGCCATTTGACGCAGATATGGCGATGGGCTTAATGCGTTATTTAAGACACGACATTATTAATGTCGTTAAATGTTGACAGACAACGTATGTTTACATTTACACTAACGTGACTATGCGATAAAGGCGATATTTTAAAGGTTATAAATAAGACGCATTTGGCTATATTCAACAACTATAACATTATCGCTAGGTAAAGCCCGAGCATTAGGATATAACTTTTCAAACACTTTCATTGTATTCAATATACATATTTCTTTCATAAAGTCCTGTCATAAAATATTAAAAAAAAGAAAAGCAAAAGAATTTCATTTTATACATTTCAACAATCGACATGCACGTAAAATAGTAGTGATTTTCAAAATTCCAATTAAGAGACATCTAAAGAAATTTTTAATAATGAAATGCTATTATAAAATCGAGGATTATTTAAATGATAAATTCTAATGATTATTAAATTAATGTATTCTTATTTAATTAATGCTTTACTTGACATTTAATATTACCTAATTTATTTAATTATTATTGTAAATTAGTTTCAATGTAGATTTAGTTATAAGATCTGGCAATTACTCGCCTAATAAGGCAAAATTTATTGAGACTATTACCACAAAAAAACAGCTATTTACACATACATTTCTAGCAATCAATTATTATTATATTTGTGGGCGCGATGCCACTCATTACAGACACAAGTAGCCATACACGATTAGCTTAGGCGTGTTGCTGGAGAGTTTCTTCCGCCGCTTCTTCTGCTCTAGATATAACACGTCGCGAAGCGGTAGTAATGATAGACTAGGATCGGCTCCGCCGGCGTAGTCGATAATTTGTCCCCAAATAATCACTTCAGCCTGGTGGCTTAGCTCATTCAGCCTGTTACGGCTAAATCTCAATATAGAGTCAATCCCCCGCAGCGGTCGAGCCGAGGTCGAACCTCACAGGAGGTGCCTCCTCGAGCGCGCTGCTTCCGGGCTGAACGCCTCCGCTCCCACGGAGTCGGGAAGCCCCCAAAGTCCGGTATCGCTGAAACAGCCATCTGCGGCTATTCAGCTGGGTCCAGCTCCAAAAAAAAAGGCGCGATGCGATGGCCGGGAGAAGGCAAAGGGACGTGGAGTAAGAAGCAAGGAAGGACTTACCTCGCCACCAGTCCGCCGCCACACTGCGCTCGTCCCCCGGGGGTCACACACTTACTAGGATTATGTTTAATGTGTTTAAATTCAGTTACAAACAGTTTATTTCTTTATTTAATGTTCCAACAATTTTTGATACGTATTTTTATCTATATTGCGGTGACAGCAGTCAATCACTTAACGTCTCTTGTTTAGCGCATTCTTCATTTAAAGATTTATTCTTTTCTTGATGGCGAGGATGGGGAGGAAGAATTTACAAGGAGGTGCTCCTCGGCGCAACCAATATTCTATTCTATTCTATGTTTGATAATTAATTTATTTGTTAAAGATATCATATTTTCAATTCAATCCTTATCCAAATGTATGAGTGAACCTAGAACGGCGGAGTTATGGAAAAAACCAAAGAACCAGAAGTCGAGAAGCAGCAGAAGAGATTGAACGAAGATTTCATAAGTCACATGTCGAAGACCACAGGTATAAATGTCGCGAAACATATTGCACCACCCTTGGAGAAGTATGCCGACCTTTGTAAGAAGCGACAGCGGACGGAAATAGCACGACAGAATCGTAAAGCCAGAAAGATAGAAACCAATCATCAAAGCACAGATGATGAGCAAGTCGATAGACATGATACCGCGGAAACAGGTGAGGGTGGTCGGATGACCAAGAAGAGACATCAAGAAGAACGTGTGAATAGAAAAAAAGATCAAAGCACTCGTAGAAGCAGAGCGGGGTTAAGTTCCCAATCTCAGGAACCATCCGATTGGTGCGGTAAGCGTCGTTGCTCGTGTGGACGCAGACGCAGAAGACACTGTAGCTGCAGGCGTAAATTCCGCCGGCGTAGTTGTCGGAGTAGAAGCCGTCGGCGTCGTAAGCGTATCTGCCGGCGTAAGCGACGCTGCAGCTATCGGCGTAAATGTCGTCGCCGTTGCTAGATTCCGACGCAGAGAACGGCTGGCTGTAGTCTTCGGCGTAGACATGTAGGCTGAAACGTCGCCGCCGCCGCTAGACTCTCGCCGTAAAACTAATTTATGGTATATTATATATTTTATGTTTATTTTGTTTAATAATAATAATAATAATCCCGCAGGGGGGCTTTGTGGCGAAGCCTTAGGTGAGTAGCGACACTTCGTACTTGACTCCGGGGGCCAGGGCAAGGCCCCCGCCTTCGTGCTTGCTTTAATCAGCCGGCACGTAGTGGAGATCGCTAGAGCTAAGACTCAAGCTCCAGGGGTGGAAGTGATAAATGGCCTAACGTCGGAAGTAGCTTCGGTGAACCTGCAGCCCACCTCTCGACACCCCTTAGCCACTCTCACCCATGTTGCCCCTGTCTTTATGGCATTTTTTGGCGCCCATGCAGGGAGTGGCGAGTCACCGTCTGCCCATTTTTCCATGTTCCCTGAACATAGCGACGGGCAGACGCCATAGTCCCCATATTCCCAGACCCCTAGTACTATTTGCAGTTCACCACAATAGCCCGGTACTTTTTGTCCTCATTTCCCACAATAGTCCTACACTGGCCGGGGCTTGTCCTTGGGTGCATTACTATATGGTGTGTACCGGGATAATCGCCGGTCAGTGTCCCGCCACTTATACATTAAATTTGTCAAGGGGCCTCTACGTGTTGGCCTACCCATGGCCCCACCCAAGCCCCCCAAAAGTACGGGCCATTTTTATGGCCCGTGGTCTTAAAAGACATACAGTGTAATAATAATAATAATAATATACTATTAAATCCGTTTTTGCTATTATTCATTTTAATATCACCTCGATTTGAAATACGCTGCTTCTTAAGCCACATACGCATTAGTGGTTGGTGGCTTAGGCGGTTCGTTTGAGCGGGCAACTGCCAGACGCGGTTGAATTTTTTTTATTGCAGGAGTTCAGCAGACAGGCCGTCTTGATGGAAAGCGGTTACCATCGCCTAAAGACATTTGCAATACCAAAGGTGCTACAAATGCGCCGCTGCTCTTAGGCGAGACTGGAATCTGGCTTATATCCCGGAACACAACTCAAGGTTGTTATGTCGACATACTCTAGACCAGGGGTGGTAGCTATCCAGTCGGTAAAATAGCCTACCACCTGGCTGCGGGTTGTTTCTTTCTCCGTTCCTGCACGGATAAATAGCGGCCAAATGCGATTTCACGCCGACATTAGACAGTTCATTACTGTATTTTAATTTGGATGAATCAACCAAAGCGATTCATACAAACAAACTTGAATGATTAATATATGTTTTTAAAAATTGATTATCATTGAATTGCCTCGGTTCCTTTCAGTTCTGCTTCTATTAGTGGCAGTTCCTTGGTTGTATAAAAAATCAATGTTCGATATTGGACTGTATTTAGGACTATTTATAATATAATAAACTAGCTTCTGCACGCGACTTCGTCTGCGTGGAATAGTAAAAAAAAAGTAAGTGAAAACATCTCCCCGATTTTGAATCATTGCTTCTCTGTTCCTATTAGTCTTAACATGATAATATATAGCCTATTGCCTTCCTCGATAAATGGGTTATCTAATACTGAAAGAATTTTTCAAATCAAATCAGTAGTTCCTGAGATTAGCGCATTAAATCAAACAAACGAACTCTTCAGCTTTATATATTAGTATAAGATAGTACAAGATATTTATTGTTAATGATATTTCATCATGTTTATCCGTGCAGGAACGGAGAAAGAATACAATTTCCTGCGGCCAGGCGGCCTGTCGTAAAAGGCGACAAAAATACCCACAGCCAGGTGGTAGGGTATTTGCCCGACTGGATAGCTACCACCCCTGGTCTAGAGTATGTCGCCATAACAACCTTGAGTTGTGTTCAGTAGTGATCGGGTTCCAGTCTCTCTTAAGAGAGCAGCAGCGCATTTCTAGCATCTATGGTATTGCAAATGTCCATAGGCGATGGTAACCGCTTTCCATCAAGTGGGCCGTCTGCCTGTCTGCTGAACTCCTGCAATAAAAAATAAAATTTAAAAAACTAATTCGCAGGGATAATAAAACACCTGTAAAAGATTTGTATCGGTTCGCAACAGTACTATTAACTCCCTACTCATATAATTTTTAATAGTACTGTTGGGCGTGCGGGCGCAGGGTCGCCCTAAATGAAACAACCCTTAGCAAGTTAACTGTATATATATTTATAGGCGCTACAACAGCAACAGGTGCGATCAGCACAACTGTATCACACGGCACGTTCGAGTTTAATCGACACAACTTAGCACTAGCCCCGGACGTTACACTGAACGTAGATAGCACTAATTATATCGATTACACCGATCAACACGAGTGGCACTAATCACAATCACTGGTGGTTCACAATATCCACGTAGACACGCTGAGAGTCCGTTGGCTGTAGAGTCTTCCGAATGCCCCTTGATCTTCCTGGTCTTCTTAGTCTCCTTGTGTGTATATACTTTTCCTTGTGTGTATATATATTCGACCGAACGAACAAGGTATACTTGGTTGCGTGGTGTGTCGTAGGCTCGCCCCGCGCTTACTAAGGTACTACAAAAATGCAGACGCTTAGCAGCTAACGGAGCGGGCTACGTATCCGCGGTAAGCGGGACGTGGGGGTACGGGGTTTACGGGGGAGAGGTCAGGGGGGTGATTCTGTCCGCAACAAGTACGTAAGTAAAGTAGAGCTATTTATTAAGTTATACGGTTATTTCCAGCAATGGGAGTTTCGAACGTGGTGAAAAAGAACGTTTCCGTGTCAATGGTGCGGCAGTTCACCATGAATATATCCAAGGTCGTTGTGCAGGTGCCAGCGGTGAGAGATATCATCGTGAAGACCCAATTCGATGCTGTTGTCACGGAATGGTTCTTCTCGGACATGGATTGTGGGTATGTTGAAAATTCTTTCCCGGGGTCGTCGTCCCCACCCCCCTCCAACAGGTAACTAACAATAAGACTTATTATTATTGATTGGTCCCTTCTACCCATTACAGGTACGCAGCAGTACAGCAAGTGCCCTGGATCCTTCTATCAGGGACAACCTTGATGCCAAACTTGGAAAAGCTGGTAGACGATGTCAGATCCATATCCACTATACCAATGATCTTAAATGACTACCCAATACCGATGAATTTCTGGCAACGCCTGGTCAACACCTTCACATATATTGCAATGGAGTTTGGGAGCTGGTAAGTTTTTATTCTTGGAGAACAGCAGACAGGCTGATAACAGCCTACCTGATGAATATGCTATCAATCTTGAAAGGGGTCTGAAACCGGTCGTGGATGCCGGAGCTTAACTTAAAGTCGTTATGGCGGCTTACCCTGCACTAGGTCTGGTAGTCATTCGGAGGAGCAAATGCCTTGGCTTTGAGTAAATATAGGCTGAAACCTGGCCACTGAAATTTGAACACCACTCAAGGTAGTTATGGTGGCATACACTAGACCGGGGATGGAGGCCATCCAAACGGGCAAACGTCCTACCCTACTGCCTGATTGTCGGTTGTTTTGTTGCCTTATACGACAGGCAGGTGCCGGGCACCTGCCAGCCCAACTGATGAAAACTTGTTACTGTCGCCTCTTTTTTACATGGGGAAATTCAATTGAGGACCATCAGCCCTTTGGGGAATGCTATTGCCAGGCCACGGTTGGGGATATCCACTAAAACCCCTGGTCGACTCTCGAACGTCCCTTGTCCGAGCTGTGGGCTCGCTTGCGGATCCACCTCGAGCTTGGACGGACGACGGCCAGGCCTCTCAATTTGTTGGAGAGATGGAGTACTCCGTCTTTCTCGGGTCTCACCTCGAGGTGAGAGAAGGTGCACAGATCGGTATGCGTCCCTCCTCTCCGGACCTTATGTGCGGGGGATACTGTTCCCCGCCAGCACTCGCACGGACGTAGCCTATAGCGGTTGGAGGTCGTCGCTTGTCGTCGACGCAGTGGTGGCACGCTAACGTCTGCTGACGCCCTATTTGAAGTACCTCCCGAAGCATCCGTGCCCCGAGAGGACCTTCGTCAGACGGAAGGACAGGGTGCCGTGTTGCCTCTGCAGCTATTCTGGCATTATCGGCTTCACCGCTTCGATAACAGTGAGGCCGGCGCTGTGGTTTCTTAGGCGGTCCTCCCACTCTGCCGCCTGGAGGTTACAGCTGCCTAGTTTTATTTTTGCGATAAAAAGTAGTATCCTGTATCAAGTCTCACCTACCATTTGAAACTACAAAAATGACGATGATGACCAAAACGACGTAAATGACATCACAAAAAAACAAAACCTATCCACCTTTCTGGAATAAACTTTATATAAAGCTATCCCTTTTCCGGGATGATCCGATCCCGATGAAGTATCCTATGTTCATCCTTCATATTGAACTGATATACCAAGTTTCAGCCAAATCAGTCCAATAGTTTTTCCATGAAAGCATAACAGATAAACAGAAAAATACTTTTACCCGAAAATTATCCCATTTTTCGAGATATAAAGTATCCTATGTCCGTCTTCGGCATCGATAAAATATATAATAGTTCTTCCGTGAAAGAAATAATATTAATAGGTATAGGTAAGATTATAATAATGCACTGGTGGCGCCAGCTGTCATTGGAGCGAGTGTTACGAGTTACTTCTTTTAGTGGGCGATTGTCAATAGTATTCTTCTTTTACGCTAAAAACGCAACTTCCAGGATGTACCGTGGAACATCAGAAGAAATCTACCAGTCTTCCTTCGGGCCTTTAGCAGCAGCACGAGGTGTCACCCTACCACCTTACGACGAAGCACTGTACAACGTATCAGTGATGTTGGTGAACTCCCATCCATCATTCGTGCCATCCCTCACCGCTCCAAACAATGTCTTTGACGTCGCTGGATATCATATTGCTGAAGAGGTTCCTCCGTTGCCAAAGGTAATTTTTTCCTTGTTAGTCGTCCGGCTTCGGCGCTCGCACCGTGCGGACGTGTCCGCACTCTGTGACGTCACTCTGGCTCGCCCACCCGATATTCGGTTTTTTCGGTCGATCAAGTATCGCACACTATTAGTAGGCTGGTCAATATATACACACTAGGTATATACACACAAGGTTGCGTCATCGCAATTTTCATTGCGCTCTGACGCGGGGTTGTTTCCACCCCACACCCGCGTAGTTCGTTTGCGCGAACCCTCGTGGTAATTTTAATTGTTTACTCAATTTTAATTACCACTAGGTCAGCTAGGGGATACCTAACGGTGTTAACGAACCTAGCTGGGGCGTGACCCGGGCGCCCGCCGGTTCCCCTTCAGGGAAACGGCAAACCCGGACGGGCGTGGAACCACCGGCACAGGGGGAGTACCCTTGCCGACCCCAGGCATCTCCAAATCCGTCCTAGGTGACCTCCTCCTTTTTTCCTATCTTTTGTGGTTCTGCCTACCCACAAAACAGTTAGGGACCCCTTTGCACAATAAGATCGGCAAAGGGGCTACAAGCTTAGGGCTCACCATAGGGCGCACCCCCCTGCCTTCACCCGGCAGGGGGACTAGGTCACATCACACACATATCCCTCGGGCTGCTCCCGCCTGAGGGATGGCTACCCCAAAAGATTGGTGGGTTCAGACCCTCCGCTTGCTTGAGAGCCGCGACCCGACTCTCAAACAATGGTACTGCCAGGAGATGAAGGAATTTCTCCCCATGATGGAGATAATCCCTCCATCTCCGACAGCCACCGCGACCCCCGCGAAAGCCGCGTCTTCCGCGCCACCCCCCAAGGCCCCTAAGGCCGGATCGTCCAAGGCTCCTAAAGCCGCTGCCCCCGTGGCCCCTAAGGCCCCCGCGATCCCAATAGCCACTCAGGCTAAAACCCCAACGGCCACCTCGGCCACCCCTACCGCGGCCGCGCCCGCACCCACCCCCGCCCCCGCCATTACCGAATCTCCCACTGTCGCTTCAGCCGCGTCTGAAAGCGACATGGAGATCGACCCCTCCACCCAAACCGGTGACGATGACGGCTTCCAAGTCGTCACGAACTGGAAGGCCAAGAAGCGACTGCTTAACAGCTCGCCTCAAGGCCACGTTGACAAGGAGCCCAAACAGGCCAAGACCAAGGCCGACAGCCAGCCCCGCCGCGAACGACTACCACCCCCTCTGATAATCAGAGATAAACATCTCTGGAGAGATGTACTCTCCTCTCTCCCCGCCCATAACATCGTGCTGAAAGAGGCACGTGACATCCAGCACGGCATTAAAGTTGTCCTTCAGACCCCGGCCGACCATCGCGCCCTTACCCGCATCTTAATTGACAGAAATGTCAATTACTACACTTACACTCTCGAGGAAGAGAAGCGCCTCCGCGTTGTCGTACGCGGCCTGTCCCAGGAGCTTGAAACCTCCTACATCTTGGAGGACCTCCAAGCCCAAAACCTCCCTGTGCATGAGGTTCACCGCATGCACAAAGGTAACTCGGACCGGACACCATACAACATGGTGCTCGTTATCCTTGACCGTTCGGACCGAAACCTGAAGAGCGTCTGCGGTCTAACCAATCTCCGCTTCGAGCGGCCCTACAATAATCAGACCCCCCGGCAATGCCACCGCTGCCAGCTATATGCCCCCGAGGCTCAGAACATCAGCCTGGCATAACAGACGCAGACAGAACAGACGCCGGAGAGCCCCCGGCTCGGATCCTCTTACACAAAGGTAAGACCCCATCAATCTCACACACTCAATACAGACACAAGTAGCCATACACGATTAGCATAGGCGTGTTGCTGGAGAGTTTCTTCCGCCGCTTCTTCTCCTCCAGCTATAACACGTTGCGAAGCGGTAGTAATGATAGACTAGGATCGGCTCCGCCGGCGGAGTCGATAATTGGTCCCCAAAAAACAATCATTTCAGCCTGTTGGCTTAGCTCTTTCAGCCTTTAACGGCTAATTCCCAATATAGAGTCAATCCCCCGCAGCGGTCGAGCCGAGGTCGAACCTCACAGGAGGTGCCTCCTCGAGCGTGCTGCTCCCGGGCCGAACGCCTCCGCTCCCACGGAGTCGTGAAGCCCCCAAAGTCCGGTATCGCTGAAACAGCCATCTGCGGCTATTCAGCTGGGTCCAGTTCCAAAAAAAAAAAAAAAATTTGACGACTTACCACTCTCTCTCGCACAATTTGTAATTACGTACTTCTACGTGTATATTTCTAACTTAATAATAATATTCATACAGTCCATTATATCCAGTTTAATTTCCAAACAAGAACCAACTGCCACCAATAATAATCATTTCATAACATATTAGGTACTTATATTATATTCTTCAAAATATGTTTTTTTGTCTATTCTTTTTTTGTTGTTGTTTTAATAATTAATAATAACATATATTACACGAAACGTATGATCTATTAAAATATCAGTTATTTCTACAACAGTTTCTTGTTTATATGGTTAGTCCCAACGTCTATCTATGCATACATACGAATAAATAAAATTGAAGTGTCTGTTTGTAATCTCAATATCAAAATGTGAAAAAAACTTTTGGGGCGATAATTCAATTTTCAGGATTTTTGTCTGTCTAACTTTCACTGGTAGCTGATGTTATAAGGAGTAATTTAGGCTACTTTTAAAATTGCGCGAAAAAATATTCATGCGGACGAAATCGTGGGGATAGCTAGTGGATCACAGAAATCGTTTGGTCTGAATTTCAGGACCTCCAAGACATACTAGACAAGTCTCCTCAAGGCGTGGTCTACTTCAGTATGGGATCAGTTCTCCAGTCCACCAGTTTTCCAGCAAACACCAAGAAGGAACTTATCGAGATCTTTGGAAACCTCCCTTATACTGTAATTTGGAAATTCGAAGAGCAAATAGAGAATCTACCTAAGAACCTGCACATCAGGCCTTGGATGCCGCAAGCTAGTATTTTAGGTAAGTATCTTAGGCCCTATCTTTCAATCAACAGATAAAAGTTATTCATAGAATTAAAGTAAAATTCTGGGCAAAGGTCGAAAAGTTTACTGCGCATTCATAGATTTGGAGAAAGCTTACGACAGAGTGAGAAGAAGTGAATTGTGGTCAGCGCTAGCTCTAAGTATGGGATAATAAACAACCTGATACAATCAGTAAAGTCTCTGTATAGCTATTCCAGTGCTTGTGTTAGGGTGCATGTTTACTAGGGATGGAAAGCATGAAATTGACATTGAAAGAAGAGTAAATGCAGGTAATAAGGTGAATGGAGCGCTAAACTCTTTTATGAAAAGCCAAAAAGTGTCTGTAAAGGCACGTTTCGCTGTCCATCAAGGGGTGTTGGTGCCAACACTAATGTACGGCAGTGAAAGTTGGGTGTGGCAGAAGAAGCATGAAAGTTGAATAAATACAGTTGAAATGAAAACTTTGAGAAGTATATGTGAGGTAAGCATGAATGATATGATACGGAATAGTATAATAAGGGGATATTGTGGATTGAAAGAAGATGTAATAACAAGAGTTGAAAAAGAAATGTTAAGGTGGTGTGGGTTTGTAGAGAGGATGAAAATAGAATCACAAAACAAGTGTATGACAGTATTGCGAATGGGAGAGTTAGTACCAGTAGACCACGACGTACACACCATGATCAAATAACAGAAGTCTTAAAACGAGGTCAGGTAAAAAGCTTATCAAATAAACGTGCATGTATGAAGAGGTTAATGAAAGTAGATGAAGCGTAAGTTGTTTGTCAGGATCGTCGCAAGTGGAGATTTAATCTCTGCCTACCCCCATGGGAAACAGGCGTGATGATATGTATGTATATATATAAGTAAAACGATGATAAATTAAAAATGACACTTGAATGGATAAAACAAAGCAACCCACAGCCAGATGAGAGGGTTTTTGCTCGACTGGATTAGTGACCAGGTTCCAGTCTCTCTTAAGAGGGCAGCAGCGCATTTGTAGCACCTTTGGTGTTGCAAATGTCCATAGGCGATGGTAACTTTTTTCATCAAGGGGGCCGTCTGCCTGTCTGCTGAACTCTTGCAATAAAAAATAAATAAAAAAACAGGTGAACTGCTTCACTTTTGAATTCACTCAGGTTATAATTTATTCGACTAATAACTTTTATCCGATGATTCAAAAATCGGCCTTTACTAATAAAAATCACTAGTATTTCTCCCGCAAACTTACCGTTAGTCAAACCCTAGTGAATAAAGAGTTATTTCGAGAGCAAAAATTCACACAGGTTACATTGCATAAAATTTTTATTTAGGCGCTATTCGTAATCATTTTCAGCACACCCTAACGTAAAGGTCTTTATAACCCACGGCGGTTTGCTAAGCACCCTCGAGGCCCTGAACTTCGGGGTCCCCTGTATCGCCATACCGATATTTGGCGACCAACCGATGAATGCAGCAAGGGCTGTCAGATCAGAATACGCTCTGAAGGTTGACTTCGGAGATGACATGGCGAAGGATATCAAGATGGCTTTGGATGAGATGCTCAATAATGACATGTAAGTGTGTATATACAGAACGAATTTTCCTTGTATAATGATGACGACGCGCTGGATGTAATTTCACAGTAAATTCATTCAATTGGGGAAATTGCCAAAGTACAATGTGGAAACCTTGTCAATGTGTAATCTTGTCTTTCAGATACTACAAAAAGGCGAAGTATTTATCAAAATTATTCCGAAACAGGCCTGTGTCACCATCGAAACTGGTGGCACATGCAGTCAGGATAGCTATTGAAAGCAAAGGTATAGTAAAAATCTATTAATAATATAAAAAAGAAAATTTGTGAGGATGTTTGTTGTTTCTTCACTTAATAACTACTCAATAGATTTTGGTGTAAGTTTACAGTGTTAATCTGGTTATTCTTGTGTATCCGTGTGCGCCCCCGGCGGTGTGGCGGCTTACGACAGCGTGCCGTGGTTGTTGTAATGTTGGATGACGAATAATAACATTATCTGATAGCTTTGATAATTTATATTTGATATGTTAATGCGTGACGGGTGTGAGAGAAGAATGTAATGGCGTCGCTGTCAGTGTATCGGGCTTTCAAGTCGTTTAGCGCCATTTAACTCTTCGCTGGTTTCCGATCGTTAAAAGGTTGTTCGAGATTAACATCAGCTAAGAGCTAGATTGCGCTTTAACACCTTGAGTTAATTATGTTTTATGCTATGGAGACGAATCTACAAGAGATTACATTCTCGCAAGAGTCTTAAAAATAGAAATCAGTTTAACATATAAGAGTTCCGATGGCCACTTCTCTCTCAACTACCCCATCCGCTAATTAAACCCCAACCCCTTTCCGCGATCCCAGCCTTCCTATTCCACCCCTCTATTCTATGTTAGCTTTGCGTCTGGTTGTTGTAAACCTCTACAGACGACAGTAGCCACTTATCTTGGTGTTGCGGACAGAATCACCCCTCTAATCTCTACCAGAACTCCCGTAACCCCGCTTACCGCGAATATGTAGCTCGCTCGATTAGCAGCTAAGCGTCTGGTTAAAAGTAGTGAGTACCTTAGCGAGTACGGTGCGAGCCACCGGCATAGTCAACGTATTTTGGTCAAGTATACAAACAGTTTCCGACTTGAGAGTAAGTTATACACATAAGAGAAGCAACGGAATACCAGGAAGCATTCGGAAGACTCTACAGCCATTTGGACTCTCAGCGTGACTTTCATGGACCTTGTGAATACCAGTGTGTTTGATTAGTGGAACTCGTATTGATCGGAGAAATCGATACAAATAATGCTATCAGTGTTCAGAATAACATCCGGGTTTTAGTGCTAACTTATGTTGATTGACTTGAACGTGCTGATCATACCTTTTGCTGTTGTAAGCGCTTAGAAATAAATACAGTCCATAGTTAGTGTGTTTCATTGAGTACTCTACCTGCACCGTATACTTGGTATACGCTTCTTCAATAAGATTCTGAATGAAGTGACAAGGGTGATTGATTTTTCAAAAATCTAATGGTACTACTTTAGATTAGATTTGGTCCTGTAGCCCATTTGAAAAATTCACCTGTATATTGATTGTATATTTCATTGTCCACAGGGGCCTATCACTTGCGGTCGAAAGCGCATCTATACTCATGGTATGAAAGGTGGATGTTGGACCAAGTAGCGCTGGTACTTGCCGTTTTAGTCGTACTCCTGAAAATCATCAAGAAAGTGGCTTCCAGGATATTCAGGAATAACGTCAAAGCCACAAAAGAATATAAATTGAAGAAGAAATAAATATTTTTACATGTTTTCATTATTTGTTTTATTATATATATATATATATATATATATATATATATATATATATATATATATATATATATATAAATTACGTGTCACGTTGTTTGTCCGCGATGGACTCCTAAACTACTTGACCGATTTTAATCAAATTTGCACACCGTGGTCAGTTTGATCCGACTTGAAAGATAGGATAGCTTACATTTGGACCCGGTAGGTGGCGCTGGAATCGGGTTCTAAATTTTATTTCTTCAGGGCTGTACAACGTCTGTGGGACAGCTAGTATAT
This sequence comes from Dendrolimus kikuchii, assembly GCA_019925095.2. Lineage (NCBI taxonomy): Eukaryota > Metazoa > Arthropoda > Insecta > Lepidoptera > Lasiocampidae > Dendrolimus > Dendrolimus kikuchii. The sequence continues at coordinate 4,586,291 of CM034415.1, forward strand.
ATATTGTTAGGCGCTGTAACCCACCGATAAAATGCTTGTTCAATATGTAATGGACTGTATGAGAGGGAGATATGAGCTAGATCCTTGCATTAGAACAGGAGCAACACACGATATTAAATTCCATCTTAGATCTAACACTTTTAACAAAGTCAAGTACATGTACAGTCGACTCTCGTTAATTCAAACCTACGATAATTCGAACCTCTCTATAATTCAAAGGTATCATGAGTTCCCCAGAAAATCTCTTTATATTTCGAACTAAACCAATATATTTTTATGCACTTGGTAATTGGAACGAAATAATCATCGCTACCTAAACAAAACGACACGTTATTTCGTACTCATCGGCGTCAAATACTCGACAATTCGTTAAGGATCAGATCCTCAGAGGTGTCAGTTAAGGAAGCAAGAGCCTCCACCTTATAAAGCTTCTGTCTACAAAACGAAAGTGATGAAAAAGCATTTCGGGCACTTTTTCTCTTAAAAAAAGTTATTGAGCAGCAGCAATGTTCTTTTAAGCAAACCAATAAGTATAATAGGTTTCTTTATTCACATTATGAATATGCACACAATGTACCTCTTAACTTTTGTCATTTGTTGTCATGGTTAAAGACATCCGTGCAGGGACGGAAAAAGAATACAATTTCTTGCGACCGGGCGGCCTGTCGTAAGAGGCGACTTAACAACCCACAACCAGGTGTTAGGGCATTTGCCCGATTGGATGGCTACCACCCCTGGTCTAAAGTATGTCTCCATAACAACCTTGAGTTGTGTTCCGGCATTAGTGACCAGGTTCCAGTCTCCCTTAAGAGAGCAGCAGCGCATTTGTAGCAACTTTGGTGTTGCAAATGTCCATAGGCGATGGTAACCGCTTTCCATCAAGTGGGCCGTCTGCCTGTCTGCTGATCTGCAATAAAAAAAAGACCTTAAGTTAATAAATATGTATGTAATATATAATTGATTATCAACAGTCAATAATTCAAAGTTTTATTTCTATTCTCTCAATAATTTCGAACCATTTGATATTTCAAACACTCGATGATTCGTAATATTTTAAGAGTCCCTCGAGTTTCAAATTAACGAGAGTCGACTGTAGTAAGTTCTTAGCACGGCCAATAATCACAATAAGTATAATGAATGTTATCTAAAAAATGATGAGCGCACGGCGCGTTGTGGTCTCGTTAAAACGTCGACAGTAAGTATCCAAAATGGCTGCTCCTATCCTGCTGTGCATTAGCCGTCGCCTCACGCAGAACGAGAGTAGACAGCAAAATTGATGAAGCGATTATACTACCTACCTTATACTAGGCAAGAACCGAACATATATATGTGTCGGAGAAAGCTATGAATCGGGTTGATTGTTGTTTGCATGTATATTTTTTTTTTATCTTGCTATGCTTGTCAGGAATTTGTGGAGACATATTGCAGCATAACATTTTAGCACGTCATGTCATTATTATAACTATAACATTATTTTTCTTTCCTTTTATTGTCTTGGTCTTATTGAGTATGCATTGTTTGCTACAACTCCATTAATTCTTCAAAAAGTGATTCTGTAACATACTTCTGTACAAAACTTATAAAAAAAAAAGAATTTGAGATATAAATAAAATATGAAACATAAAGAAAAACAATATTTAGCTAGACGTGTTGCTGGGGAGTTTCTTGCCGCTTCTTCTCCTTTACAGCATCAACACGTTGCGAAGCGGTGTACGTACATGTATAATATAGGAAGTAAAATTTAAATTTTAACTTACATGTATGACCTTCAAAAAGTGTTCTCCAGTGGAACTTATTTTGAATCAAAACTTTTGAATTTGAATTTAATGCACAATATTATTTGTTTACATTTAATTACTTTTAAAATCCTTAATTTTATTTTATTTGTTAAATCTTTTTATAACGTGAAAAATATTCTTAATCTAATAAGTTATGAATATTGTAATCTGACCAATGACCAATCAGAGCAGAGCACGTGCCTCGAGCGGGGTTGAGGCGCCATCTGTACTTATGGTAGACGGGCGAGTTTTTGCTACACATTTGAGCGATAGTAACGGATCGAGGATCGATTTTGCCAGGTGGTAGGGCATTTGCCCGACTGGATGGCTACCACCCTTGGTCTAAAGTATGCCGCCATAACAACCTTGAATTGTGTTCCGGCATTAGTGACCAGGTTCCAGTCTCCCTTAAAAGAGCAGCAGCGCATTTGTAGCAACTTTGGTGTTGCAAATGTCCATAGGCGACGGTAACCGCTTTCCATCAAGTGGGCCGTCTGCCTGTCTGCTGGTCTCCTACAATAAAAAAAAATCGAGTTGGATCGTTGTGAATTTAAAAGGAAGGGTTAAAGTAAGATCGGTGCCCTGAATCCGCTGTGACAGGATATTGTTTAAATCTAAATGAAAAGTGTATAAACCGTGACTATTGTGTTTCGTGCTCGCATTTTACCCTGATGATGCCCACTAAACTCGCAACCACTAAAGACGATGTCACCTAGAACAGATGCTTCTCCGACATATATATGTGTGTGCGTGTTTGAGTTAATATAGTTACACTTATAGGTCGTTTTACGAAGATGTAGCGATGGGGCTAATGCGTTGTGTAACGGATATAACATCCAATTGTGCAAAAGAGAATATTGAAACAAAGTTTTAAGGGTTTGAAAAGTTAGCCGTTGAATGCTTTTAGAGAATGGAATGCAGAGCACGTATATTACGGTCGGTGGTCGCGGGCACAAACTACTCCATAGTAGTTTGTGCCCGAGTCAGTTGCCCGCGACATACGTAGTATCCATATACTACGTATGTCGCGGGCAACTGACTCGGGTCGTTCCCGAGTGAAGTTCGTGCATTTCTACTCTCTCTAGGCAATCAATTGGCTATTATTTAATATAAAAATAGACAGGTAAATACACAAATATTTTACATTATATCTTTGTTAATTTAATATATGTACATAAGTATATTTATTATCCCTATTAATATTATAAATGCGAAAGTAACTCTGTCTGTCTGTCTGTCTGTCTGTCTGTCTGTCTGTTCCGTTTTCACGTAAAAACTACTGGACCGATTTGGCTGAAACTCAGTATATATATATTTTCGATGCCGAGAATGAACACAGGATACTTTTTATCCCGAAAAATGGGATAGTTTCCGGGATAAAAATATATTTGTCTTTCTGTTTGTTATGCTTTTACGGGAAAAGTACTGGACCGATTTAGTTGAAATTCGGTATACATGTAATTTTAATATCGAGGGTGGACAAGGGATACCTTTTATCCCGGATAATGGGATAGATTTATGCAAAGATTATCCCAAAAGTGGGACAGGCTTTGGTTGGTTTTGTGATTTGCCATTTTCATCATTTTGGTTATTTTGTCCTTTTTGCCCCTTTGCCCTTTTGCCGTTTTGCCGTTTTGCCGTTTTGCCGTTTCGCCGTTTCGCCGTTTCGCCGTTTCGCCGTTTCGCCGTTTCGCCGTTTCGCCGTTTCGCCGTTTCGCCGTTTCGCCGTTTCGCCGTTTCGCCGTTTCGCCGTTTCGCCGTTTCGCCGTTTCGCCGTTTCGCCGTTTCGCCGTTTCGCCGTTTCGCCGTTTCGCCGTTTCGCCGTTTCGCCGTTTCGCCGTTTCGCCCTTTTGCCCTTTTACTCTTTTGCTCTTTTGCTCTTTTGCTCTTTTGCTCTTCTGCTCTTCTGCTCTTCTGCTCTTCTGCTCTTTTTGCTCTTTTTTATCCTTTTTGCTCATTTTGTCCCTTTTGTCATTTTTGTAGTTTTCATTGACGGGGGATAGATAAATAAAACTAGGACTGTTTGTAATAGAGGATGAACGTTTGGATGAGACCAATCATTTCTCAAGTTCATAGACATAAAAATGCATCGTCTATAAAAATGCGATAGTAACTCGATATGTCTTTCTGTTAAGTTTTCGGAAAACACTGGGAATACTGGATCGTTTTTATTGTAATTTTGTTTAAATGTAGTTTTAATGCCGAAAATGGACATATATACTCATGCCAAGAGATCGGCATGAGTATATATCAAGCATCGAGTTTGCGATATAAAATGAAGTGAATTTTTCGGGTGCAAATGGCACTAACATAAAAATGGTGTACATTGTAACCTGTATTAACGCCTGCTCTTTAAACAAGAAGCAGGAACTAGAGGTTAACCCGCGGCGCAGCCGCGGGATAAACTCTAGTTATTTATATATGTTGCGGACAGAGGGCACCCCCCTGACCCGCCCGCCGCAGCACATCTACACTCCGCGCCCCGCATACCGCCGACGCCCATAGCTGGCGCGATTAGCAATTAGGCGTCGGACGGAATGCGGGATATAGGAGGCTGAAAAAGCCTGAAGGGACTACTACATCAAGAACAACTATGAATTCAGCCACTCAGCTATTCATATATTGTACTCAACTCTCTTGCATACTTTGTTCTACTCTTTAAATGTATATTTATAACTTAATAATAATCATACTGTCCATTATAAACGTCGAATTTTCATTTCCAAACCAGAGGTGCAACTGCCACCAATAATATACATAGTAATTTAATATCTATTTTATTCTACGGGTAACATCGAGCGGGCCGTTCATCTGTCGAATTCCATTGTCAACACGTTGTTTGAGATTCCACAGTCTGTCTGTTACACATTCCCTGAAAAACTACTGGACCAATTTAATTGAAACACGGCATATATGCAAGTTTAATATCTAGGATGGACATAGGACTTTTCATCCCGGAAAAGGAATAAATTTTGGGCTAGATTTATGTAAAAGTTATCTCAGAGAGTAGGACAGGTTTTGTTTTTTATAAGCTTTTATTTAACTTGCTATGGATGTATGTAAGTTCGGGTGGAATCTTGCAAGTTAAATTTGACCAACTTCCCGGTTCCTGATTGAGCTGAAATTTTGCACGAATTTGTATATCGTGTGACAATGTAATAATATGGTACCATGGAGCTGATCTGATGATGGACACGGAAGGTGGCCATAGAAACTCCTGTACTAAACAAGATAGACCCGTCGTGTTTGGGCTCGTTTTACTTGTCTTGGCTAGCACTCTGCTGCTACATGATATCTAGGATCTCAAAAGCTTGTATTTAAAAATCTTTTTAAAAAAGCTTATTTTGTAATGTCATTTTGGTAATTTTGGTCGTTTTCGTCATTTTTGCCATTTTTGTAGTTTGCAGATGATAGACGACTTGACACACAGGCTGCTACTAGACAGTTTATATGTGAAACCAATCATTTCTCAAGTTGTTGTCAGATATAAATATTCATGAAAAAATGCGAGAGTGACTCAGTCTGTCTATTTGTTAAGCTTTCATAGAAAACTACTGCAGTACTGGATCGACTTTGCTGTAACATTGTACATATGTAGTTTTGATACCGAAAATGGACATAGATACTTTTCATCCCGGGAGATAGGATAGTTTACAATATAAAATTAAGTGAATCTTCTGAGGCAAATAGCAATAATATAAAAATTTAATACAATGTAACATGGAATAATGCTTGCTTTTTAAACTAGAAATAAGCAGGGGAGTTTGACTTGAAAAACTAGTATATATATATATGTATAATATTATAAGATTCTAAACATGCTGTGTCTGTAAATTAAAGCTATTAAAAAAAACCAATTGGAATAGACTATATAAGTATAAACGATATATTTTTTTATTTATTTCTTTTCTGTTCGTTTGTTTGTACGGGATGCACGTAAAAACTACTGAGCCGATTTCGATGCGGTTTTCGCTGATCGACAGCTAATTCTTAGGCTTGAACTCTGCGCTACTTTTTATCCTGAAAATCCCGTGGGATGTTTTTTGGTAATTATTTAAAATGGCAAGAATAAAAAAAAACATGTGTCTTTAGGACACCCGACAGAAGTGATAACTTAAACTAATCTAAGTTGGTCCAGTAGTTTTTCCGTGATCACTGAACAGACAGACTGGCGACGTAACGCGTGACGTAACGAAGCAGTTTACCCTCCCATAAGAAGTTATCACTACAAAAATCGAATTCCAATATGATTTTTTTTTGATCAATAGCAAATTTTATGTAATAAAATGTTTGATATTTTTATCCCAGGAATCCCGCGGGAACTTTCCCGGAAACGGATTGTAGTTGTTCGGGTGCGTAAAAATTAGCTTATTCCGACACAGTTTTCACTAAAACAGATTCTTTTTCAAATATTGTGATGTTTTGTGTCCTGGGATTCCTGTTCTTTTATATGTTAAAAAATATTTGAATTTATTCAAATCTTATTTCACGTTTAATGTTTTTTTTAATAAGTTCCACTGAAGAACACTTTTTGAAGGTCATAAAACTTCCTATTTTATGTACACCGCTTCGCAACGTGTTATTACTGATAAGGAGTAGAAGCAGAAAAAACTCCCCACCTAAAACATCTAGCTAGATTTGTTTTTTATAAAATATTTATCCATCTCAAACTCTTTTATTTAATAAACTGTTTTCTTAGAACAAGACACAAAAGGACAAAATAACATCAATTATGGTGTCCTAAAAAGGCCCATGCTCAGCATAATGCTGGTTTCACAACCAGCGCTGATCTTCCGCGATGACCTCTAATTAATGTCACGGCTTAGCTCCACAATGCAAATTAATGTGTTTACACACAATGTTTACGTACAATGTTCCACATAATGTTTACACATTATGTGAGATGGCCGTCGGAGGAAGTCTTAAAAACTATACTTATTAGTTAAATTTTAATTAATTGTTGTTTTTGTTGTATTGTTACAACTTAGGCGCCGATAAAAACAAATTCCACGTAAGTACAGATTTGTTGAAATACATTTATTGCCAGTCGGCATTTGAACTAATTGTAATCCTTTTATGATCGTCTTCTTTTCATCACTTATTTATTGGCATACATTTCTAATTATTGTGGAGAATGGCCTATTGTCCTATGGTACTTGCTCATTAGCATCATTAGCCAGGTGTTGCGGATTCATTTCCATTTGTATAGTATAAGACGACGGCCTGATGGAGAGAGGGGCCAGTTGAGCGACGATTACGATACGGGCGTGACGTGTGTACATTCTAATAGTGACGGACTCTGCGCGTTTTATTGAATTACGACCTTCTGCATGACGTTTAGATTTGTTGTGTCCTTTTATATTTGTACCTGTGTTATACATGTTTTTATAGTTCTAATAAACTCTATATAATTCTAACGGCATTTTAATTCGATCCCTGCTAACTCATAAGAGTATTATTACAATAATTGCTTAAAATTAGTTATCACGATCATTTGACAAGACTACACATTGTTGCGGCCCAGTCTGTCCCGTCCATCGGTGGGCAGAGTGGCTCCGAGGCTTCCCAGGGAACTCCGCTCAGCACTTTGTCACGCGCAAGCATGAGTCACCCACAGATGACTTGAATGAGGTGTTTTCTTTGAAGTTTGTAAAGCTGTTGTGTGAGAAGTAACAGGGTTGCCTCGTATGTGTGGAAATCCGTAGGGTTACCGCACATAACACATTACTTAAAACTGCATTTTAAATAAATTTTATACAGAAGTATGTTGTACAATTACTTTACGAAATATTAAAGGAGTTGTAGCAAAGAGTTTTGTAACATGCGTTCGCATACCTGTTGTTGCTACTACCGGTCTGATTCATATTGAGTTAGAATTAGTTTGAAGGTTTCTTTAAGAAACATAAAGAAGCCTTCATATAATTTTTATTTTTACTCATTTGTTTACACTTGTCCTTAGGCTAAAATAACATACCTACGTATTTTCCAAGCATGTGCAATAACACATAATCCCTATTAATATTATAAATGCGAAAGTAATTCTGTCTGTCTGTCTATTCCATATTCACGAAAAACTACTGGACCGATTTGGCTGAAAGTCAGTATATATATAATTTTTTTTTTCGATGCCGAGAATGAATATAGGATACTTTTTATCCCGAAAATTGAATAGTTTCCAGGATAAAAATATATTTGTCTCTCTGTTTGTTATGCTTCTACGGAAAAACTACTGGACTGATTTGGCTGAAATCAGTATATATGTAATTTTAATACCGAGGGTAGACAAGTGATACTTTTTATCCCGGATAATGGGATAGATTTATGTAAAGGTTATCCCAAAAAATAGGATAGATTTTTTTGTGATTTGCCATTTTTATCATTTTCGACATTTTTATTGTTTGTCCTTTTTGTATTCTTTGTCGTTTTTGTATTTTTGGTCCTGTTTGTCCTTGTTGTCCTGTTTGTCCTTTTTTGTCCTTTTTGTCATTATTGTAATTTTTGTTATTTATGTAGTTTTCATAGACGGGGGATAGATAAATAAAACTAGGACGGTTTGAAATAGAGGATGAAAGTTTGAATGAGACCAAACATTTCTCAAGTTTATAGATATAAAAATTTATCGTGTATAAAAAATGCGATAGTAACTCGATACGTCTTTCTGTTACGCTATCACAGAAACTACTAGGAATACTGGATACGGTTTTGCTGTAATTTTGTTTAAGTGTAGTTTTAATAAGAACAGACGAGCTTGCATGACAAGAGTTATGAATGTCAAAGAGGCAAGTGAGGTGTGTAAGAATAAGCCTAAATGGCACTCTGTTGTTCGTGCCTACCCCGCAAGGGAACTGGCGTGAAGTTATGTATGTATGTATGTAGTTTTAATATCGAAAATGGACATAAATACTTTTCATGCCAGGAGATGAGATAGTTTGCGATATAAAATGAAATTAAACTGTCGAGTGCAAATAGCACTAACATAAAAATTGAGTACAATGTAACCTGTATTAACGCCTGCTCTTTAAACAAGAAACACGCAATAGAAGTTGACCCGTGGCGCAGCCGCAGGGTAAACTCTAGTAAGACATAAATCGGTTAGCTTTCAGCCGAAATGGTAACAGAACCATAAGAGAATATTCAATCAACATATCCAGTGGATTTGTAATTTAAATTCTTTTTAACGGATCCCTTACTTTATCTAAATCGAGATGTTGTCAAGATTACAACTATATTACATTTATAGAATAGTGATGGGACACACGTTTAATAGTAGACTTTGTTGACTAGTTTTATTCAATCACAGTGTGAAAAGAAAGGAAGAAATTACATTTATTTTTAGGACGACGAAAAATTAATTAAAATAAGCGTACCGTGAAATATTGCAATTTAACCAATGGTTGTCAATTTTTCCATTATAGGTTTTTGTTTGCAAGATTACTCTATTACCTCTCACAAAAAGTCTTTTTTGAGCATATGACTTTGTGATGTTATATGCTCAAAAAGTAATTTTGTTACAGGTAATTGTAATCTTGTAAACGAAAGTCGAAGACCTATAATGGCAAGATTGTCAATCATTGGTTAAGTTGCCAGATTTCACGGTAGTAAATAAAAAACAGCGAGAGTTGGATATGGAAGAGAGAGCATGAAGTAGAGTAAATGCGGTTGAGATGCGAGCACTGCGCAAAATCTGCGGAGTGACGCTCGCGGACCGCGTTCGTAATACCGAAGTAAGAAAGAGAGTTGGTCTGAAAGAGAGGGTCGGGGTGAAGGCAAGGAAAGGAATGCTCCGGTGGTTCGGGCATGTGGAAAGAATGCATGATGAAAGAATGACTAAACAGATATACAATGCAAAAGTGGATGGATGCAGAAGTCGTGGAAGGCCACGACACACCTTCCATGATCAAATTGATCGTGTACTAGCAGAGGGGGATGTCAGGAGCCTTAAGAACAGACGAGCGTGCATGACAAGAGTTATAAATGTCAAAGAAGCAAGTGAGGTGTGTAAGAATGGGCCTAAATGGCGCTCTGTTGTTCGTGCCTACCCCGCAAGGGAACTGGCGTGAAGTTATGTATGTATGTATTCCTGCCACGGGTTGTCTGGAAGAGATCGCTTCTTAGCGATAAGACCGCCCATTGTGCAACGTTTAGAATAATTTTAGGCTATAAGTTTTTCTGTTTTCTGTAATGGTGTCAATAAAGTGTTGTCTATCTAGCCATCATATTTTGTGAGTTTGTAATAAATAAATATTATGTTGAAATCATGGTGAAATTAACATAAGTGTCCCCTCACTAGCTGTTTATTATTACTAACGCATTATGACTCTACACTACACTTGACTGACCAATCCAGTCAAGCTTACAGCATCACAGTGAGTTGATGTTTAATTTGCGTCTAACTAGTTTATAAATAATAGTACGTATATTATAAAGTTTTGTTTACTTGCAATCAATTCATATTTAACTAGAATTTATTATGTTATTTAGAAGTTTAATTTCAATGTTTATGTCACTGTGATTTTTGCATAGAAAGTTTGGTGAGTTAAAACTTTATTGACTTAATGTGTTATAGGGTTACGTTAGTCATTTTGAAGTTTTGAATCTTGATTGAAAGGTCTTGAAGGACCAAAAACTGAACTATGCCCGATAACGAAAAAACACTCAAAGGAGTCTCAAGGCCGATTTTGCCGAAAACTAAAATGGCATCATTCAATTATTTGAAAATCTAAACACACTGTATTATAATATCAAACTATATACACCGCTGTCAGTGCGGAGATAAGGTCGAGCGCCTCGGTCACCATGGGTTATCGTGTAGCAGGAGTGCCGGCAGAATTTCACGTCATGCAACACTTAATGACATAATCCGTCGGGCTCTTGTCACCGCCGGGGTACCTGCCGTCCTAGAACCGAACGGCCTGTGCCGCGACGATGGCAGGAGACTCGATGGTATGTCATTGATGCCCTGGAAGATGGGTCGCCCCTTAGTATGGGACGCGTCTTGCGTCGATACTTTAGCAGCGTCCCATCTTCCAGCTACTAGCATGTCTGCCGGTACCGCTGCTGCACAACAGGAGGCCCTAAAACGCCACCAATACTCAGCTATCGGAAATGGCTACATATTTGCGGCTTTTGGGGTCGAGACCCTGGGACCATGGGGGCCTGAGGCGCACAAGCTTTATCGGGACATAGTCAAACGTCTGGTGGATGTCTCACGTGACCAAAAGACTGGTTTATACCTCGGACAGCGCATCAGCATTGCCATTCAGAGAGGCAATGTGGCCAGTTTTTTGGGCACGTTTCCGACTGAGAGCGGTCTAGAACTAGATTTTATACTTTAATTTTAGTTTGTATATATAGTTTATTTTTAGTTTAATTTATTGTATAGTTTAATTTATTTATAATTTAGTTTATTTATAATTAGATACATATTTATTTTTAAGTATTTAGTTTTTAATTAGTTATTATAATTCTTAAAGCTACGTTTCCCCATATCAAGTTTACTATTTAAATTGTTTTTTATACTTATTAGAATGTACTGTGTATCCTCGATTGTATAAGATGTGTAAAAACAATAATATCAAACTATTATAATCAGGCTCGAAACTCTGCAACCAATACAAAGAGGTCTTATAGGCCATATGCTTGCCTGTATATTCCGCGTGACAACTGACAACGTGTATTCAGTCATCAAATCGAATACGATCTGAGAAAGTGAGACGAACGGCATGAAGAAGGATTTCCAAAATGGCTGCCGAACCTTAGAAGTCGAGACAAGACACTGCACGCAACCGAGCTTAGTTTCTGATAAGATTCGTCAAATTGTTTAAAATTATCTGGCGTGTGACATGATGTATGATATGATGATATATGATAACAATGAGAACAAGATAACTCACCACTCTAACTTAGCACCTTACCAAACATGTAAGCAGTTGTCAATATGTTTATGACAGATTTTGTATTGATTATTGCATCAACGTTTTCTTTTTGCACATTACAATAGTTAATGGATTTAAGAATATTGTTATGAACAAAATACATACATACATACATACATAACTTCACGCCAGTTCCCTTGCGGGGTAGGCACGAACAACAGAGTGCCATTTTGGCTTATTCTTACACACCTCACTTGCCTCTTTGACATTCATAACTCTTGTCATGCAAGCTCGTCTGTTCTAAATCAATCATTTATTTATATTGAGTCTTAATTAGCTTTTTTTTTAAATTCGTGAATTGTTGCTATTAATTATTTTTTTTGGTTATTTTTTTTTATTGCAGGAGTTCAGCAGACAGGCAGACGGCCCACTTAATGGAAAGCGGTTACCATCGCCTATGGACATTTGCAACACCAAAGGTGCTACAACTGCGCTGCTGCTCTCTTAAGGGTCACTGGAACCTGGTCACTAATGCCGGAACACAACTCAAGGTTGTTATGGCGACATACTTTAGACCAGGGGTGGTAGCCATCCAGTCGGGCAAGTGCCCTACCACCTGGCTGTGGGTTGTTTAGTCGCCTCTTACGACAGGCCGCCCGGCCGCAGGAAATTGTATTCTTTCTCCGTTCCTGCACGGATAAATATTTAAAAAATAAAAAAAATGTGGAATATTGTTTCAATGATTACTTGCTTAACGACGAAACATCATTTTCCGAACTTAGGGCCGATTTTTCAATCATCAGATTAAAGTTGTCAGTCGAATAAATTATAACGTAATTAAATTCAAAATTGAAACAATTCAAGTGTTTTATGCATGCAACTGTCATTTTTTATTTTCCAATAAATATATAATAGTAATATCTATATTAATATTATAAAGCTGAAGAGTTTGTTTGTTTGTTTAAACGCGCTAATCTCAGGAACCGCGGTCCGATTTAAAAAATTCTTTCAGTGTTGAATAGTACATTTATCGAGGACGGCTATAGACTATATTATATTTGCAAAAAAAATAGGAATCCTTACTAAAAGTCCAATAACGTAACCCAAGGTGTAAGAAAATTACCCGAAAAAATCCTTACACGGCGTGCACTGCGAAAACTATTGATTATAGAACAAAACAATGTACTACCACTTTGCAGAACATATAATTGTCTACAAAAAATATCTGGTAACCATATATCTAACTATTGTAGTTATCTCACAATAATTGTTTTCTTTTATTATTTTACATAATTGAAATGCCGTCGCTTTAAAAACTCTTTATTTTGTACCTTGGTATTAATCCTTATAAAAATAAATTACTCCATATTCAAGATAAATTCAATGCCTTTCTAGAACTTTTTGAATTATTCAATTCGGATGTTTCATTCAAAAGATAAGTATTAGTGTTGTAGCCAAATATACTAATACTAGCGGTCCCGGCAGACGTTGTCCTGCCTTTAAAAAATAAAATTCTAGAACCCGATCCCAGAGCCACCTACCGGTTCTAAATGCGAGTCTAAACCATCCGGGTACCCACTCAAACACACAAAAACAAAATCACAAAAATCGCTCCAGGTGATTAGGAGGATTCCAGAACCCGATCTCAGCGCCACCTACCGGTTCTAATTGTGAATCTAAAAGAGCAATATATTTTTTTTTATTCTAAATCATGACAAAATAAGATTAAAAATCTTGCCAAAAAAATTAAAGATTATAATTAACAAATAAAAATAGGGGTTGATCGTAGAGGGGTGAAAATTTAGGGTTGTATGTATTTTTTAATGCTGTATCCTAAAATAATAAAAAAATAAAAATTAATCTAAAAATTAAAAAAAAAAATTTAGGGGTGGACTACCCCTAACATTTAGGGGGATGAAAAATAGATGTTGGCCGATTCTCATAGATACCGGATAAGCACAAAAAATTTCATCAAAATCGGTCAAGCCTTTTCGGAGGAGTATGGCAACGAAAACTGTGACACGAGAATTTTATATATTAGATTGTTTGATTGAACGCGCTAATCTCAGAAACTACTGGTCTAATTTGATAAATTCTTTCAGTGTTGTATAACCCATTTATCGAGGAAGGCTATAGGCTATATATCATCACGCTAATACCAATAGGAGCGGAGCACCAATGCAGAATGTTTCAAATCGGAGGGTTTTGAAAGCAAATTCCACGTTTAATATATGCACGAATAGAATAAATTCATGGCTCTTTCTACCTTTGCGTTGCTAGTTGCTAGTTTCTTAAAAGTACACTATGGGGAATAAAGTTATACGAAGTCCACGCCACTTAATATATATATATATATATATATATATGTGTGTGTGTGTGTGTGTGAGTGTGAGTGTGTGAGCGCGCGTGCGTGCGCGTGTGTGTGTGTGTGTGCGTGTGTTTCTGTGTGTATATATCCTGATAATAATAATTCTTCTGTGCATGTGTATGTCACGAACTCTTCCAAAACCGCTGGTTCGTATTCTAGTGGGTCCCGGGAATAGTATTGATTTAAAAATGGCAAAATGAAACTCTAAAACCCGATTGTACTACCTACTGACGTAGTATAATCAGGTTTTAAAGTTTAATTTTTCAGGGAATACAAGCATCTGCCGGGCCCACTGGTTTATTTGTATATTTCACCAGTTTTCTTATCATTTTCAGATCATAATGAAGTTAGCCGTCAGTCTGTTTCTGTGCCTGATGTCTGCAGTAGACGGGTACCACATCCTCTGCATGTTTTCAATCCCCACTCGCAGTCATAACAACCTTGGTAAAGGGATTGTGGACGCGTTACTTAAGGAAGGGCATGAGGTATCTTTATTTATTACTAGAAATAACATCAGAAAACGTTTTTGAAAACAATTAAGAAAAAGATTCTAGTAAGTAAGACATACTCTTTTCTAAATATTTTGGCTTCAATGCAAATATCACTGTCAAAATATGAAAGGCGCGTGCCTTTCGTAGCTCACAACGATCAAAATGCTCATTCAGCCGTTCCCAATGCCACCGCGGACGTTATGGTCGCCGCGAAAACGTCACTATTGACGTCATAATTCTTGCTCACGCAGCGCTCAATACGACCTATGTCAAGAGGTGGGTCGAATAATCCGTTCCACTTGAGTTTATGATTGTAACAAGCAAGTGGAACGGGAAAAATCGCGGATGTGAGCATGGTCGTTCTAAGCCTCATGTGGAACCTCGTCTTTTTTAAACCTTCAGCTCTGCCAAAAGCCGCAAGACTAACACTATCACTATCTCGTAATATACCAAGAAAATATACCCATTTCATACAACTCCTATATAAACAGAGTGAGACACCAATACAAAAACGATTCCGTGCACAAACCCGATCCGCACTCTCATCGCGGACACATATGGGCTAATAGTGAGCTGAAGGGTTAAGTCAATTAATCTTTTTCTTTTTCTTTCTTTCTTTCTTTTATTGATTTTCACCCCTACTGAAACTATTCTCATTCCTCAGAACCTCTGTAGGTTCTAAAACCTACCACAATGGTGGTAGGTTTTTGACTACAACTGTTGGACACTTTTTCAATTTCCCGTCCATATAAGACGATACCTACTTCTTATCTTTAAACTTCATATTTATCATAGATAATACCTATAATTCCTATGTTCTCCTATTTTCCCGTGAATGTGTTATATTTGGATTCCTCTTGTTAGTAATTTTTTTTTAATAATCCCCATTTTTATCAAATATAATCATTGAAGCCCAATAAAAATTATAATAGAATCTCACGTTTCCAGGTAACATGGGCCACTCCGTACCCTGAATTGCTGAAGAGTCCAATAAACAATCTTCATATTGTTGATATTATAGTGCAACCAAACCTCTAGCTGGTGGTAAGTTTTGTTATCGAATAATATTGTTACATACCGATAAAGAACGCACACTTGCATATAGTATAACGCCATTTATTGCCTTCTTTGATTTAGGAATTCTTTTGTTTACTTTGTTATTAGAATTTTTAATCCAGAAAAACATGCTATTGTTATTTAATCTGTTTATGGCCGTCGAAGCTTGCCAGGTGTGCGGGATTAACTCGGCGAACGCGATTCTTTGTTCTATTATACAGTTTAGTATAAAACAATGCCCGAACGGAGGGGCAGTCAAGCGACGACTACGATACGAGTAAGACGTGTGTAGTATTTTCGATTAGCGATATAGTGACGGACTTTGCGCGTGTTGAATTGCATTGAAACGTGCAGTGTGGTTTTTATTTAAGTCAGTGTTATTTAAGTCGTGGTAGCGTAATGGATAGCGCACGCGTGCCAGACTCAGAGGGCGCGGGTTCGATCCTGGCCGGAACGCATGCACCTCTTAGTCAGATTTCTGATCTAATGTGCGTATTGTTACAATTACCATGTGCTAACAACGGTGAAGGAAAACATCGTGATGCAACCTGCACATCGAGATAACCGATGTGTCAAACCTGCCAAGCCGCCTTGGACAAGCGTGGCCGGGTATACTGTCTGCTCCCCCTATAATGAGAGGACCGAGCTCAGCAGTGAGACATTAATGGGCTGATATTATTATTATAAAAAATATATATTATTTTTATATAGTGCAGTGTGAACTGGTTGCATCCAGTTTATTTTGTATCTGTTTTATACGTACATATACAGTTCTAATAAACTCTACAGTAATTCCAAGGGCATTTATTTTAATTCGAGTCCTGTAGCTCGTAACAATATCTTGTTTATTTGAGAGCCCGGACCCCTTCACCGGAGGGTTGTTGCCCCGCACGCCGGGATAAAGAGCTAAAGATGCCACGAGTAGTGGTTTGGCCGAATGCCGAATATTCAGCCACGCTCCCGGCCGCAGCGCCGAATATTCGGCGTAAGATATGTGCGATTGGAGCCTAGCAGGTCAGTATTGAAGTAATAATTTATGAAGTATTTTATGCTCCCGCAATTGTTTTTTCATTGTAAGAGTTCAGCAAGCAGGCTAGGCTAGCGGTTACCATCGCCTATGGACATTTGCAACACCAAAAGTGCTACAAATGCGCTGCTGCTCTTTTAAGGAAGACTGGAACCTGGTCAGTAATGCTGGAACCAGGGTTGGTCGCCATCCAGTCGGGCATATGCCCTACCACCTGGCTGTGGGTTGTTAAGTCGCCTCTTACGACAGGCCGACCCAACGCAGGAAATTGTATTCTTTCTCCGTTCTTACATGGATGAAATGATAGGTACACATAAATAAAACTATGTAAAATAACCTTAGACTGCATTTCCGCCTGACGTCAGGTGCAATGTCAGTCAAACGCGAACCTATTCAATATATATAAAAAAAAAACTATGTTATAACAGTTTTAAGCGCGATTTTTAATGATTTTTATTTGATTCTGAATTATTTTTTAGTACTGGCCAAAACATAATCTATGCATACATATAATAAACCTGTAGAGATCAAATTTTTGTACAATAAAAAAAATGTTAAAAACCGAGATAGGGGGATGTAAGAAGTGAAATAGAATTAATTTAGATTTTTTTCAAATTTTTTGTTTCTCTTTTTGTCTGTTTGTTTGTACCGGCTAATCTCCGAAACAACTGGACCGATTTAAATGAAATTTTGTACGGTGGTAGCTTATATCCATGGTCAACATATAGGATACTTTTGATCCCGAAAAATTTAAGAGTTCCCGTGGGATAGTTAAAAAACCGCAGCACGCGGACGATTTCGCGGGCATCAGCTAGTAACAAAATAAAAACTAATCAAAATCGACATTAACATTGTTAAAACGTAGTTTAACTATCACTTTTTGATGGAAATGTATATATATATGTGTGTGTGTGTATATATGTGTGTGTGTATATATGTATGTATGTATGTATGTATGTATATATATGTGTGTGGGTGTGTGTGTGTGTGTGTGTATATATAATTTAGAGCAGTTTCTGCGTTTTTTTCCCGATTTGGTATTCGGCCGAATAAAGACAGTATTCAGTCGAATACCGAATAGATAAAAAGTAGCCGAATAGGCCGAATAACAAAGAGCAGCCGAACATTCGTTTTTCCACAACAGACAACATTCTTAAATGAGATGTATTGAATTTTATATAAAGTTGGGGTCTTCATCTGCATTAGTGTTAAAGATTTAGGCCATTTTACGCAGATATGGCGATGGGTTTAATGCGTTATTTCAGACGCGACATTATTAATGTCGTTAAATATTGTCAGACAACCTATGTATACATTGACACTAACGTGGCTATTCGATGACGACGTTATTTTTAACGCAATAAATAACACGCATTTGGCCATATTCAACAACTATACCATTATCGTAGGTGAACTCCGAGCATTAGGATATCGCTTTTTAAACTCTTTCGTTGTATTCAATATACATATTTCTTTCATAAAGTAAATGCGAAAGTAACTCTGTCTGTCTGTTTGTTACGCTTTCACAGAAAAACTATTGGTCCGATTTGGCAGAAACTCGGTATATATGTAAGCTTAATCTCTAGAATGGACATAGGATAGTTTCATCTTGGAAAAGGGATAGATTTTGGGATAGATTTATATAAAGGTTTTCCCAGAAAGTATTTATACAGTAATTTGGTCGTCTTGGTCATTTTGGTCATTTTGGCCATTGTGGTCATTTTCGTGTACGTATATAGTTTTAATACCGAAAATGGGCATAGATACTTTTCATCCCGGGAGATAGGATAGTTTGCAATATAAAATGAAGTGAATTTTCCGGGGGCAAATAGCACTAACATAAAAATTTAATACAATGTGACCTGTATTAATGCTTGCTCTTTAAACAAGAGGCACGCACTAGGGTTTAACCGAAAACTCTAGTTAATTCATAAAAGCAGAAATCACTCGCAGTGCCTCATACGAGGATGTGCGCAATTCTTGCGTATTGACTCTCTAATTTGCGCTGCACAATGTAAAACTCGTATCTCATTCTTTCGCAGGCTTAGTCCTATAGATTTATGAGTGTATCTCATTTTAGAGTCGCTTTTTCGTTTCATCGAGTTTCAAATCACAATGATTCTAAAGAAGATTCACTTCAAAAGGGTTCTATAATTTTAAATTGGTCACATTGTTTCTTTACTTATTTTAATAATAAGGTAAGATAAAATGTCTGTTCTTAATGTTTGTCGAAATAAAGTTGATTCAAATATTAATATTTTTCAATTCAAAGGCCTATAACCTTTAACAGGTTATGTCTTAGATTGGGTCCCCTTATTTCCATACTCGGCAACAATCAGCTGTTTGAAATGAAAACCGCTATCTTGGCTCTTAACTGTCTCTTAAACTACGTCTCGAAGTTGGTAATTTTTGACAGTTATTTAAGTATTACTTAGCCACCTCTTAAGGTCTCTGCCCACTACGCCGTGTCATACGATGACCGTGCTAGGAACCAACACCCGCCGCGCACCATGTAAGGACTGAAAATCGTAATGACATAGGTCGTGCAAAGTCTGTCGTTAGAAGATACTCGTCCAGAAAGTAGACTAGGTAACATCTCGATCGCATTTGAAACTCAAATAACTCCGTCCCGGCTGACATACCTTATATATTTGTAAAATAAACATGGCCCCAAAGCAACATGCTCACTACTCCTTAAAATGTTCAACTTGTAGCTTTATGGCTTCAAAGAATGTGCATGAAATGCAAACAATAGAAAGGAAGGATTTATGACGTCTTACCAGGAGGCTCATAGAGGGGTTAACGCGAACAATAGATCACTTAAATTCGCGGGGGTAATAAACCAGTTAAAGATTAGTATCGGTCCGCAACAGTACTATCAACTCCCCTACTCATATAATTTTTAATAGTACATAAGTAAAATGATATGAGAATGACATTCTCATCTCAGCTGAGATGAGAATGTTGAGATGGATGTGTGGTGTTACAAGAATGGATAAGGTGAGAAATGAGTATCGGTCCGCAACAGTACTATCAACTCCCTACTCATATAATTTTTAATAGTACATAAGTAAAATAGAGCCATTTATTTAGTAATTTCAGCAATGGCAGTTCCGAACGTGATGAAAAGGAACCTTTCCGCGTCAATAGTGCGGCAGTTCACCATGAATGTATCCAAAGTCGTTGTGCAGGTGCCAGCGGTGAGAGATATCATCGTGAAGACCCAATTCGATGCTGTTGTCACTGAATGGTTCTTCTCGGATGTGGATTGTGGGTACGTTGACTATTTATTCCCGGATTCCCCGGAGTCCCGGATTCGGACTTTTTTAAATCTACGCGAGTGAAGCCGCGGGCAACAGATAGCTAACAATAAGTACTTATACTGCTAGCAGTTCACCCCAATAGCCCGGTACTTTTTGTGCTCATTTCCCACAATAGTCCTACATTTACATTAAATTTATCAAGGGGCCTCTACGTGTTGGCCTTTCCATAGCCTCACGCAAGCCCTCCAAAAATCCAGGCCATTTTTATTGCCCATGGTCTTCAAAGTACTTATTATTGTTATTGATCGGTTACTTCTATCCATTACAGGTACGCAGCAGTACAGCAAGTGCCCTGGATCCTTCTATCAAGAACAACCCTGATGCCAGACTTGGAAAAGCTGGTAGATGATGTCAGGTCCATATCGACTATACCAATAGTCTTACACGATTATCCAATACCTATGAATTTCTGGCAACGCTTGGTCAACACCTTCACATATATTGCAATGGAATTTATGACCTGGTAAGTTTTTATTCCCGGTAAACAGCAGACGGGCTGACAATGGCTTACCTCATGGAAAGTGGTTACCATCGGTTATAGACATCTCAGATCTCGAAAGGTCGTTACGGCGGTATACTCTGGACTGGTCTGGTAGCCATTGGGACAAGCAAATGACTTCGCCTCGTCGGGGTAGCATTAGCACCCCTGCAGGAATGCTATTGCCAGGCCACGGTTGTTGATACCCACTAAAACTCCTGACCGATCCTCAGATGTCCCTTTTCCGAGCTGTGGAATCGCTTGCGCATTCACCTCCAGCCCGGACAGATGACGGCCATCCCCATTGCGGATTAGCCGCTCCATTTGTTGAAGAGATGGGTCTCTCCGGCTTCCTCGGGTCTCACTACGAGGTTAGAAGAGGTACGCAGAGTATACGACCCTCGGAGACCCTTATGTGCGGGGGATCCGGTGCCCCGTCAATCATCCGCACGGCCATGCAGGAATGCCTGTCTGCTTTCTTCTTCTTAGTTTTCAGCCAATCACTATCCACTGCTGGACGTAGGCCTCCCGAAATCTGCTGTACTACAGTGATAATAAAACGGCCGTAGCCTGCGGCGGTTAGAGGTCGTCGCTCGTCCTAACCTGGACACAACTGGAGGGTATGCAGCTCTGTGTCTTCCTTGCCGCCGACGCAGTAGTGGCACACTGACGTCTGCTCACGCCAGGTTTGAGGTACCTCCCGAAGCATCCGTGCCCCGAAAGGAGCTTCGTCAGACGAAAAGTCAGGGTGCCGTGTTGCATCTGCAGCTGCAGTGAGGCCGGCGCTGGAGTTGTTTAGGCGGTCCGCCTACTCTGCCGCCTGGTGGTTACCATCGCCTAGTTTTATTTTTGCAATAAAAAGCATCCTGTGTCAAGTCTCGTCTACCATCTGAAAACTGCATATATGACGAAAATGACATCATAAAAAAACAAACCTATCCGCCTTTCTAGGATAAACTTTACATAAAGCTGTCTCAAAATCTATCCCTTTTCCGGGATGATCCTATTCTGATGAAGTATCCTAAGTCCATCCTTGATATTGAACTTACCGAGTTTTAACCAAATCGGTTCAATAGTTTTTCCGTGAAAGCATAACTGTCAGACAGAGTTACATTCGCATTTATAATATTAATAGGTATAGTAGTAAGATTATAATAATGTACTGGTGGCGCCACCTGTGATTGGAGCGCGTGTTACGAGTTCCTTCTTTTACTGGGCGATTGTCAATAATAGTCTTCTCTTACGCTAAAAACGCAACTTACAGGATGTACCGTGGAACATCAGAAGAAATCTACCAGTCTTCCTTCGGGCCTTTAGCAGCAGCACGAGGTGTCACCCTACCACCTTACGACGAAGCACTGTACAACGTATCAGTGTTGTTGGTGAACTCCCATCCATCATTCGTGCCGTCCCTCAGCGCTCCGAAGAATGTCTTTGATGTCGCCGGATATCATATTGCGGAGGAGGTTTCTCCATTGCCAAAGGTACTTTTTTCCTTGTTATAGCACAGCTAGCACACAGGCAGTTGGAAACGTGCCCAACAGACTGGCCACATTACGTCGCTGTATCGCAACGCTAATGCGTTGTCCGAGGCACAGACCAGTCTTTTGGTCACGTGAGAGGTCTACCAGGCGTTTCGCTATGTCTCGATAAAGTTTGTGCGCCCCCATGGTCTCAGGGACTCGACCCCAAAACCCGCAAATATGTAACCATTTTCGATGGTGGCATATTTG
Source organism: Dendrolimus kikuchii (assembly GCA_019925095.2). Taxonomy (NCBI): domain Eukaryota; kingdom Metazoa; phylum Arthropoda; class Insecta; order Lepidoptera; family Lasiocampidae; genus Dendrolimus; species Dendrolimus kikuchii. The sequence goes on from CM034415.1 coordinate 4,608,420, forward strand.
CGGCATTTTAGGGTCTCCTGTTGTGCAGCAGCTGTACCAGCAGACATGCTTGTAGCTGAAAGATGGGACGCCGCCAGAGTATCGACGCAACACGCGATTGATTGATGAAAGTGATTGCCTAATAATATTGTCTAAATTAGTTAGTAAATGTATGTTATTTATGTATTATATATTTTATTATTAACAATTTAATATAAGTTATATACTTATATTAAATTGTTCAAAATATATATCGTTTGTCTATTCTTTGTTTGTAGTTGTTCTAATAATTAATAATTACACGAAACATTATTAAAATATCAGTTATTTCTACAACTGTTTCTTGATTATATGGTTAGTCCCAACATTTATCTATGCATACATACATACATATAGATAAATAAAATTGAAATGTTTGTTTGTAATCTCAATATCAAAATGTGAAAAAGAAATCACGGGCGATAATTCGGACCAGGAGTTCCGAAAATATTATATATAATATAATTTTTAGAATTTTTGTCTGTCTGACTTTCACTGGTAGATGGCTCATGTTATAAGGAGTAACTTAGGCTACTTTTAAAATTCGGGTCGCGCGAAAAAATATTTCACGAGGACGAAGTCGCGAGCACAGCTAGTCGATCATAGAAATCGATTGGTCTGAATTTCAGGATCTCCAAGACATACTAGACAACTCTCCTCAAGGCGTGGTATACTTCAGTATGGGATCAGTTCTCAAGTCCACCAGTTTTCCAGCAAACACCAAGAACGAACTTATCAACATCTTGGGAAACCTCCCTTATACTGTACTTTGGAAGTTCGAAGAGCAAATAGAGAATCTGCCTAAGAACCTGCACGTCAGGCCTTGGATGCCGCAAGCTAGTATTTTAGGTAAGTTTCTTATAGCCTATTTCTCAATCACCAGATAAAATATATTCATAGAATAAAGTAAAACATTGATAAATTAAAAATGTCAGTTGCATGAACAAAACAGTTGAACGACTTCACTTAGGTTTATTCGACTGATAACTTTTACCCGATGATTGAAAACTCGGCCCCTACTAATAAAAATTACTAGGATTTCCCCCGCAGATTTACCGTTAGTCAAACCCTAGTGAATAAAGAGTTATTTAAGTTTAATAAGTTTAAGTTAACCCTTTAGCTCTTCCAAAAGCCGCAACACTTTCACTATCTCGTAATATACCAAGAAAATATACCCATTTCATACAAATCCTATATAAACAGAGTGAGACAACAACACAATTAATGATCACGTGCACAAACGCAATCTGCACTGTCATCGCGGACACATATGTGCTAATAGTGAGCTGACGGGTTTAAAGAGCAAGAAGTGACACAGGTTATATTGCATAAAATTTTTATTTAGGCGCTATTCATAATCATTTCCAGCACACCCTAACGTAAAGGTCTTCATAACCCACGGCGGTTTACTAAGCACCCTCGAGGCCCTGAACTTCGGAGTCCCCTGTATCGCCATTCCGATATTTGGCGACCAACCGATGAACGCAGCAAAGGCTGTCAGATCAGAATACGCTCTGAAGGTTGACTTCGGAGATGACATGGCGAAGGATATCAAGATGGCTTTGGATGAGATGCTCAATAATGATAAGTAAGTGTGTATATACAGAATGAATTTTTCAAGTAGGCCTTCAGGGCCAATCCCAAACTACACGAAATAGCGAAAAACACTCAAAGAAGTCTTGAGGCCCATTTTGATGAAAATTAAAGTGGCACCATTAGATATTTGAAAAATCAAATACCATTGTCAGGAATCGAATGGGCTGATTTTGAAAAATTATGCACAACCTGTATTATTATGCCAAATAATAGTGTAACTCGTAAAGATCAATTTCTGTGAAGGCATGATGAACGGCCAATCAAGTGAAAGAACTGTTTTTGAACTAAATGCTTTATTGTTCATACATTAATATAACCTCACCTCATTTTATTCAATACTAGCTGACCCGGCAAACTTCGTATCGTCTCAGAATCAATAAATAAAAATCGTTGATTTCTGAACGAAGGGATGAACATCAAACGTTTGACGTTCAAAACCTAAAAAATGAAAAAAGCTTCACTTTTAAATTTAATTTGATTTCTAAACGACGGGAGGAACATCAAATGTTTGACAGGTAGGAATAGCTTCTAAGGGAAAGCGAAATTGTTGTTTTTACTATATTCCAAGCATTTTTTTCATACTTACTCACCTTTTAAACCTTCCCTTGACTTCCACAAATAATTCAAAACCAAAATTAGCCAAATCAGTCCAGCCGTTCTCGAGTTTTAGCGAGACTAACGAACAGCACTATTGATTTATATATATATATATATATATATATATATATATATATATATATATATATATATATATATATATATATATATATATATATACATACATACATACATACATACATACATAACTTCACGCCAGTTCCCTTGCGGGGAGATATACAAACTCATTCACTTGCTCCAGCATAATATCATCCACCATTATCCTTGCATTCGTTCTGGTTTCTTCTCTTTCAAACACCATAACCTTTGTTTTCTTCGCATTCAAATGTAAGCCTCTCGCCTGACAGTCATCTTTCATCATTGTGACTAGTGTTTGCAGTTCTGATGGCGATTCGGCTAAAAGCACGGCATCATCCGCATAAAGCAAGGTGCTTACAACTAGGTCACTCATCCGCACCCCAACATCCATCAATCTTATTCTCTGGAGACAATCGTCCAGGTATAGGATGAACAGCAAAGCCGACAGCACGCAGCCCTGTCGGACGCCAATATTGACGTCAAACCAGGGCGACAGGCTGCCATCCAGCCGCACGCATGCCATACAGTCCTCGTAAGTGGACTGCACAGCACGCATCAGCTGGCCATTAATCCCATATCTGGGCAATATGTCCCAGAGGTCCTTCCGCACAACCCTGTCAAATGCTTTCTCTAGATCCACAAAACCGCAGAAAACCTTCCGGCCCATAGCCAGCTGCTCTACGATATTGCGGAGAGAGAAAACTTGATCCATACATCTACCCTTCCATCCCCTTTTCTGAAGCCACCTTGTGCATCCCACAATAATCCATCCTTGATCTTCCTGGTCTTCTTAGTCTTCCTTGTGTGTATATATTCAACCGAACGATGCCGGAGGCGCGCCCCGTGTTTACTAAGGTACTACAAAAATGCAGACGCTTAGCAGCTAACGGAGAGGGCTACATATCCGCGGCAAGCGGGGCGTGAGGGTACGAGATTTCTGGGGGAAAGGTTATGGGGGTGATTCTGTCCGCAACAAATATTGTTATAACTCAGATCCCACACAATATCCACCCGCATATCTAAAACAAAGCACATTTATTACCCATCGGCATTTGAACTAATAACATTAGAATTATTTTATGGTCGTCTTCTTTTGTTTACTTATTGGCACACGGCCTATTGTGGTATTATGATCATTAGCCAGGTGTTACGGATTTAAAGTACAAGCTGATTCTAGGAAATTCGGTCACGCGACCGGGCGGACATATTGCATCAGTGCAGTATAAAGCAATGGCCTAATGAAGGGAGCAGTTAGTTGAACGAGAACGCATGTGTACTACAATCGGGAATCTAATAAGTGACAGACTTTGCACGTTTTATTAAATTACGACCTTCTGCATTACGTTTGGACTTGTTATGTTCGGTTATATTTGTACCTGTGTTATACGTGTTTGTATAGTTGTAATAAACTCTATAGTAATTCTAACGGCATTTTAATTCCAGTCTCGCGACTCGTAACAACATAAAGAAGAAAATTTGTGAGGGTGGATGTTTTTTGTTCTTTTAGCGTAATATCTACTGAACAGATTTTGGTGAAAGTTTACAGTGTTAATCTGGTTAGCCTTATGTATCCGCATGGCCCCCGGCGGTGTGGCGGCTTAGGACAGCGTGCCGTGGTATATTAGATGAATAATAATAACATTATCTAATACTGATAAGTGTGATAATTTATATTTGATATATTCATTTAAGTTTAATATAAAAATTGTATTAGTTATTATTAGATAGATAGACAATACTATATGATACAACAATACAAAAATGAATTTAAAGACTAAAATTATATTTAATTATGTAAAAAAGGGCGTTCTTATCACTAAAAACCGATCTCTCCCAGACAACCCCAGGAATGAATTGAGATGATAATGGATGGCGATGGGAACTCGAGACACAAGTAGGAGCGATCGACTCGCTCTGCAGTTTGGTGAAAGCCATGCTGCATAGCAGCGATACCTGGGGGGCGGCGGTTACTTTTTGCGACGGTAATGTCTCTCAAAGAGGCCGCCGAACGAGATAGGGAGAGGAGTATTAATGCGACTCCACGCGGACGCCGGCGGTTGGCTGGCATCCGGAGACGCAGGTATGCGCATGACTTCCCACCTTGAAGAATACCGCTTCGGGGTGCCTTTAGCTATCAAGGGAGCAAAGGATTCACCACCCCCGCTGACGAAGTGAATGTGTTCTGATTCCCGGGGCACATTCAGGCACTTTTTGCGCTGGATCGGACTGGGCGTAACTACATTCTAAGTCTTAGCCTTTCCTACATAAACTTCAGCACCCTTTGGCTGTCTAAGGAAATGTCACTGTCATACGATGAGACGACAGCGGCTTATGACGTTTGACTTCCCCCTCTTTCTCTTCTCTCTTCTATCTGTTAAAAAGGTGCTGTGTAATCTCATGTTGTGTAATAGAAATAGAAGTTATCTTGAATAATCGCCATAATTTATTGTTAAGAAACATCCTCTCGATCCACAACACAGCTCGTGTGGAGACTCCGAGAAGTTGCACGGGCAACAACCACTACCCACTAAAACCACCCTCCTCCCATGTGCCCCGCGCTTTTTATGTAGGAAACGCTGAGACTTAGAACGTAGTTAGGCCCAGTCCGATCCAGCGCAGAAAGTGCCTGAATGTGCCCCGGGAATCAGAACACATCCACTTCATCAGCGGGGGTGATGAATCCTTTGCTCCCTTGATAGCTAAATACCCCCCGAAGCGGTATTATTCAGGGTGGGAAGTCATGCGCATACCTGCGTCTCCGGATGCCAGCCAACCGCCGGCGTCCGCGTGGAGTCACATTAGTACGCGCAGTAATACTCCTCTCCCTGTCTCGTTCGGCGGCCTCTTTGAGAGACATTACCGTCTCGCAAAAAGTAACCGCCGCCCCCCAGGTATCGCTGCTATGCAGCATGGCTTTCACCAGACTGCAGAGCGAGTCGATCGCTCCTACTTGTGTCTCGAGTTCGAAACGCTGCGGGTGGACTGTAGGACTGTAGAGGGTTGGTCGCTGGTTCGGGTAACCGATTTTCCGAAATGAAAACAACCGAAAACGATGCTACGGGAGGCTTCGACTTCGTTGGCGTTGGCGGGAGGGAGCTTCTTCTTATGAACTGCGAACGAACTAAACGAACTACTCACGAACTACAAACGAACTACTCACGAACTACTCACGAACTACAAAAATGCGCCCCAAAGGCGTCCTATATTTATAGAGGCTACCTCCGCCGACCCCTCGCTTCGTCGTAACACCCCCTTTACTTTATTTCCTTAATTTTACATACATTAAGCCTTATGTTAACTTACCACTATTATACATTTTGGTACACCCTAGATCTTAGTACATTTCGAGGGTCCTTACACAGTTGTGACCCATGGTTTTTGTTAGCGGGACGTCGTAATGGGCGTTTACCTCGCCCCCCGCTTCATTAGTATAAATATAAAGCGCTGAGCGCCCTTACCATTACCTCATTACAAAAACGTGCGCTGTCGAGCGCGGACCTCTGCCTGCACCATCATTATGGCCTACTCGCGTTCGGAGTAGGCAGTAGTGCAGGCATACCTCACGGATCCCGGGCTCCGGTTGCGTTCTGCAGTCCCGTAGCCCGGTTTCCGCTACCCTTTTGGGTCCCGGGTTCCAGGCGGCGTTCTGCACGCCTGTAACCCGGTTCCCTTTACATGCTGAGTCCCGGGCTCCAGGCGGCGTTCTGCACGCCTGTAGCCCGGTCTCATTTACCGGGATCTAATAGGGTCCTACTGGTCAATAAAAGGCACAACGCTACAACATTTATTTCCTAGTGAGTTAAGGCTTATTACATTTTATATTCAATTCTTATAATTATAATTTATTTATTTAATTTCAAATTAATAACGGTTAAAAATAAACTATATCTATCTCAGTCCGACCCGTCTCTTTCCTGCGCCTAACGGTCGCGTATACATAGTCTGTGAGGCTTAGCAAATTATACCTATGTTCTTATCGCCTATTGAGACGGGTCGGTGAGTTTCATACATTGTGTTTGTCGTCGTCAACATTCTCCCGCCGTCGCGTCTCGCGATTCTCCTATGGGCAGCACGACGACTCTCTTGGTAGGCCGCCTCAGCACTCGTCCGCTGGCCGTCGTCACGTCCAGGACTCGAACCTCGCCGTCTCTGCCGGGATGCACTGCAGTCACTCGTCCTCGGGGCCATGTGTTACGGGGCAGATTTGGGTCGCAAATAATAACCAAATCGCCTACCTTAGGGTTGTCACCACTTGCGTAGGGCTCCCGCCGGTATTGTAGTAGCGGCAGGTACTCCCGCACCCACCGTCGCCAGAAGACATCGGCGAGGTACTGCGCGCGTCTCCAGTGCGCGCGCGCAGTCACGTCGCTGGCCTCGAAGTTCCCGGGGGCCGGCATGTGGCAGTTCGGCCCCAGGAGTAGCAGGTTCGGCGTGATGGCTGGGGGCTCGTCGGGACCCACGGCCACATGAGTGAGCGGCCGCGAGTTCACGGTGGCTTCGACTTCGGCGAGCAGTGTGGCGAGCGTCTCATCGCTCGGGCGCTGCTCGCGCAGGGTGACGCGCAACGCCTCTTTGACGGTGCGCACCATGCGCTCCCAGGCGCCGGCCATGAAGGGTGCCGCCGGCGGTAAGAACCGCCAGGCGATCTGCCGGCGCGACGCTTCCTCTTCGACGGCGCGCCCAGCCTCCGCGAGTTCGCGGTCGGCCGAGCGGAAACACGTAGCGTTGTCGCTCCAGAGTTCGGTGGGGACGCCGCGCCGCGCTATGAAGCGGCGCAGCGCGTTGATGGCTGAGTCAGCACTCAGCGACGCGACGACCTCGAGGTGTAGTGCCCGTGACGTCATACATGTGAATAACGCCACATATCTCTTCTCCCGGTGACGGCCCACGGTCACCTCCAGTGGGCCAAAGTAGTCTACGCCCGTGAAGGTGAAGGGGCGCGAGTGATGCGCCAGGCGAGCTGCAGGCAGGCTCCCCGTCGATGGACTCGCTGGCTGGGCCCTCCTCAGTCGGCATTGGAGGCAGTTCCTCAACACTGCTTTGACTGAGGGCCGTATCTTCATAACCCACAGCCGCTGTCGTAGCTCGTTGACCACCATCTCGACGCCACCATGGTGTAGTTTCTCGTGTACATGTTGTATGTACAACTTTGTGTATTTATGTTTCCCGTCTAAGATGGCAGGATTGGCCATCTCGTAGCTTATTTCTTGCGCCTCGTCGATTCTTCCTCGCAGTCGCAATATGTTATGTTCGTCGGTTTCTATAGTTAAACCGGCGAGCTCTCCCTTGTTATGACGTCGACGTATCGTATCGAGCGGTTTATCGCCGAACGATTCGCGTTGTGCGAGCGCAATGAGTTTACGCTCAGACAACATTAACATTTTCCCGTTGATTTTCTTGAATTTTCTTTCAACGTTATTTTCCTTTTCGCTCCCGCCGATTTCAACGGTGGTTTGACCGGATGGCGCGAAGCTTGAAATCGCCTCCTTATAATTGGAGGTCCACCCTCGGAGTTGGAAACCCGCTCGCCGCTGTATGTTGTCAACGGCAGCTGTCATTTTCCTGGCTTCTTCAACTGTTTGAAGGCTTTGCAGATAGTCGTCCATGTAATGATTGACCACTATTGCCCTCGCCGCTTCTCTGTCTTCATTTTCAAATTCCCTTGCGTTCTTGTTTTTCACGTACAAGGCTACGCAAGGCGAAGACGTTGCACCAAAGATGAGCGACGTCATTCTATATTCCTCTGGAGGCTCGCTATCGCGGCGGTTGCCACGCCACAGAAAGCGTAATGCATCCCTGTCGGCTTCTATGATCTTCACTTGCATGAACATTTCCTTTATGTCGGCAGACACTGCCACTGGATACTGCCGGTACTTCATGATGACTCCCGGTAGTGATCGAAGAAGGTCGGGTCCAGGCAGCAACATATCGTTCAGACTTCTGCCATGATACTTGGCGGCTGCGTCGTGGACCACCCTTATTTTCTCCTTGTCTGGATTCACGACGGCGAAGTGGGGAAGATACCACGTCCTCCCGCTGGTGGGGGGAGTGGAGGCGCGCTCGGCGTAGCCTGACAACATTAAATTTTCAATTCTCTCTTCATACTTCGCTTTAAGCTCTTCATCGCGATCCAATTTTTTTTCTAAGTTCTGAAGTCTCTTCAATGCATTTTCATAATTATTTGGCATAGGTGAACTTTCATCTTTCCATAAAAGTCCCGTTTCAAATTGTCCATTTTCCAAACGACGAGTTTTCTTTTCTAATATTTCCAAGGCGCGTTGTTGCGGATCGCTAACCTGCGTTCTGGGTTCGATTCCCAGTGATTCCAACGCGAAATATTTTTTCATAATTTCTTCAAGCGGGTCGTGGTCTTCTTCCATCATGCTCAAGTGTGAGCAGAACACGACCGGCGATGTGGTTGAGGTGCGGCAGCCGTGCAGCACCCAACCCAGCTGCGTACGAGAGGCGACCGGTTGGTGACGCGGGCCTTTACGTACTTCATTTGAAATAATCAGCTCCCAATTATCTTGGCCGATTAGTATCTTCGGTGTAGCTCTTTCATAGATGAGTACATTTTCTATCTCCTGCAGATGTGCACAGCCCTGCACATCGCTCCGATGAACGGTCTGGCTGAAGAAGCTCATGTTCTTTATTGTGCGAGCGTCCCTCAGTGTGTGTTCTTCTGTTTCATATGAGCCTCTTATCCTGGCGGACACTCGCATGCTGTAGTCATGCGATGATTCTTCACCGTTGACTCCCTGCATCTTCATGGGATCCCGTGGTCCGCTAAGTCCCAGTTGCTCGGCCAGCTGCGCATCAATAATGGTCACGGTGCTGCCTTCGTCCAATAGTGCGTAGGTGTGACGACTGCCCCTCGGTCCGGTTATAGCGACCGGGGCCACCTTCAGATAGGCACGTCGTTTGTTTCTTCCATCATTGATAACGCTGTTGATCGCGGACGCTAACACTTCTCCCGCCGGTTCTGACGTCACACTCACTGCACTTGGACTTACCTCGTTAACTTCAGGTCTCCTTTGGTGATGCAGCAAGCGGTGGTGGTGTAGCGTACACCTTTCCACCCCACACGGCGGGGCGCGGCACGAAGAACGTCGATGCCTACTTCGCAGGCAGCGGAAGCACACTTTACACTTTTTGGCTAAGTCCCACCGCGCGCTCACATCCGCACCGACGAACTTGCGGCAATCGCTAAGTTTATGATCGCGTTTGCAGACTGGGCACGGTTCACTTTTTCTCATATTCACGCGTTCACTGTCGTTGTTCACTATGTGTATGTGCTCCGTCCTCCTTTTCGATCGTGCCATCTCGCTCTCGCGTTCGATCGGTGCATACGCGGCGCACTTGTCTGCCTCTTCATTCAGGAAGCTCGCAAGTTTCTTAAGTTCCGGAACCCCTTCGGTCTTCATAGCTGCATAGTCGTACCACTTGTTCCTTACGATTGGAGTCAGCTTCTCCACTGCCGCGCGTAGCATCTCTGGGCTATGTAAATACTGCGGCTTGTTCAATACTTCAATTGTTGCTACTAGGTTTGCCATCTTGTTGGCAAATAGGCACAAGTCCCGAGGGCTGTCGGTGACTCGTGTCCATGTCTTCATTTTCTCCATTTCTCCCAGCACAAGGGCATCTGGACGGCCGAACCTTCTTTCCAATGCCTTCAAAATATCTTCAGGCCCCGTCTGGGTAATCAGCAGGGCACTGACGGCCTCCAGTGCGGCTCCCCTTAGGCTTCTACGTAGGCGCGCGACGTTCTCCCCTGCTGAGAAGCTCCCTCCCGATTCCCGAAAGGCTGCCTGGAAGGACAGCCATTCGCCACTATTTCCATTAAAAGTCGGGAGTTCTTGCATGTATCGCTGCGCCTGTCTTGTGCTCGTTCGCGCCGCTTCAGTGATCGCTTCTGCCAGTGACGTCACATCCATGACGTTTGAACGTGCAGGCGGGCCTCGTTCTGAGACCCGTTGTCCGCGTGCCATATTTCCGACGTGGACGCCCTGTCCCCGTTCATTCATTCTCCCTATATCGCTGGCTAACGTCGCTGGGGCGGGGGGGGGTTCTGTGGCATGTGGTTCCTGCGTTTGCGGCAGTCTCTCGAACCACATGTCTACTCTTCTTGATGGTAGTTCGCTTTCTTCGATGACGTCATCATCGTCCGATGATTCGGCTTGTAGCCTATTTATTCTCGCTTGTTCGAGTTCAACGGCTGCCTCCAACTGTTTCAACGTGGACTGTAGGACTGTAGAGGGTTGGTCGCTGGTTCGGGTAACCGATTTTCCGATTCGTCGCGCGCGCACGTCTCCCGTTCCGCCTCGGCAGTCCGTTATTCGTGTTCGTTGTGTTCGTTCGTTCACCCGGTCGATCTGTATTTTTTCTGTGACAGTGCAGTGAAAAGTGCGTCATCAGGTGGTTTTTCCACCAAATCGTTCGTCCCCCTCAGGGACAATGGACGGCGTGGAGCCCTCCCCATCGTTGCTAGAGGGTTTGCTGTCGTTTTTACGACAGCAATTCCCTCAAGCTCTCGACCAATTTTTGAGGACTCCGGAGTCCCAATCAATGGTGCCCGTTATTTCGGAACTTAATTCCGAGAAACCTGTGTCCCGCGAGTCACACGTGCAAAGGGCCCCCGCGCAGGCCCCCCTCCCCGCACCCGCATCTGCCGCGACCATCGCACCTGCCGCGACTAGCGCACGCCCCGCAACCCCCGCCGCCGCGCTTACCGCGGTCCACCTGCACTCTGCCGTAGCGCCCGCGCCCCCCGCATCCATACCCGCCGCGTTACCAGTGCGCCCGCCGCCCGCACCCCCGCTCAACGATGCCCATCGTGTGGCACCAAAGTCGCGCGCCTCGTTTTCTCGCGGTTCCGCATCGACAAAACCGCGTTCGAGCTCTGCGAGTTCGACGACATCGCGTTCACGTTCGCCCATCCATCGCGTAATCGATTCTCGTCGAGAAATCGATTTATCCTCTGAAGGTCCGCAAAACCTCAGGGATGCCCCTCTTCCACCGGCCGATGAAATTACTCCTATGGATGTCGCGCCTCCCGCGAACATCCCCTTAGACCGCGAAGACGATGACGGTTTTATAACCGTTAATCGTACTAAAAAACGTAAGACCCAGAGGGAGGTCCCCCCCAACCCCGCCCCAACAGCGGGCACAACACCGACAGCGGCACCTTCCAGCCGCCCTGGGCCACCTTCACAACGCCCGCCGCCACCCCTGACCATCCGCGAGAAAGCCCATTGGCTTCAACTCGCTAAAGAACTGCCAGGTAAGGCAATCTCCATAAAGGAAGCCCGTGATACTCAACACGGCATCAAAGTTATGGTCACGTCTTCAAGTGACCACCGCGCCCTAACTACTTTATTATGTGACCGTAAAATCGGTTACTACACTTACGCCCTGCCAGAAGAAAAACGCCTTCGGGCTGTAATCCGCGGACTTCCTCAGGAAATTGAAAGTTCCTATATTCTAGAGGACCTTAAGTCCCAAGCCCTACCAGTGCACGAAGTGCACCGTATGCACAGAGGCGACGCCACAAAGTCCCCTCTAAACCTAGTATTGGTTGTCCTCGACCTCTCCCCAGAGGGGAAAAAGATCTTCGATCTTGAGAAGGTCTGTGGCCTCTCTGGCCTTCGTGTGGAACGTCCACACGAAAAACATACACTGCGGCAGTGTCATCGCTGCCAACTTTATGGGCACTCTGCCCTACATTGTCAATCCCGTCCCAGGTGCGTCAAGTGCCTGGGCGACCACGGGACCTCGGAGTGCACTCGCACCCGGGACTCCCCGGAGCCACCGAGCTGCATCCTCTGCGGCCAAGCGGGTCACCCCGCTAACTACAGAGGCTGCCCTGCCGCCCCCCGACCCAAACGTAAGGTCGGAAAGGGCAATGCCCAAAAAGGCACTAGAAAAGTGCCGAACAAACCCGCATTCGTGGCGGCCCCCCCCCCAGTGGTAAACCACTGGACGGGTCTTCCCACGACGGAAGCGTTCCCTCCGCTAAGGACGCGTGCCCCAGTTATGGCCGGCCTACCCTCGGCCACCCCCGCCCCCGCCCTCGCCCCCATTTCTAAGGGACCTTCAGGGCCATCGGCCCACCACTCTATAGCGGAGGACTTAGCTTTGGCGACTAAATTCGCCAAGAACTTGCCCTTCGACCTGCAAGAGGTCCAACTCTTGGCTCGGAAACTGAGGCAAGTTTCAGAGTCAACACAACCCTCCCTCCGGGATCAACTCGTGATCGAAATGGATCACGCGTACCTCCTCCAAATACTTAGATCGTTGTAACTAAACAACCTAGTCAAATTATTGTTACCGGTAACAAATGGCGCATGTAGGTAGAAATAAACCACGCTCATTGACTCTGGCGACTTATAACGCCAATGGCCTTCGAAACCAGCGCGACTTGGTCCATGACTTCCTGGTTACCAATCAAGTAGATATACTACTAGTACAGGAGACCTTCCTGAAACCGAGTAATAGAGATCCAAAGATCTCTAACTATCGGATCACTAGACATGACAGGGTAGGCCGTGGTGGCGGCACCCTGATCTATTTCAGAAGATCCCTACACTGCATGCCTGTAGTCACCCCCCCACTAGACGGTATGGAGGTATCCGCCTGCAGACTAGCAATGACTGGCCACCAACCTCTAGTCATAGTTTCAGCATACCTCGCATGCCAAAAAACCCTTATTAAGAAAGACCTAGAAACCCTATTCAACTTAGGCCCGGCTGTTATTATAGCCGGAGATCTGAATTGCAAACACGAGCAGTGGAATTGCAATACCACTAACCCCAATGGCAGAGCCCTAATAAATATATCAGACAATCTTTTGTTTGATATACTAACTCCCATGACCCCCACAAGATACCCCCCCAACCGCGACTGGGGGACCCCAAACACTCTCGACCTAGCATTACTGAGGGGCGTAACCCTTCAGTTCCATTCGATCGAAACGATGGACGATATCGACTCGGACCATCGTCCGGTTATCCTCAGATTAGGACCACAGACAGACCAGACATCTGAAACTAGGACCTCTGTGGATTGGTTGAGACTTGAGACCCTCCTCAAGGCAACCAGCTCACAAGACCTGGACCGCATCCCGGACCACATCGTGTCCCGCCATGACACGGAGACGGCAATCGAGGCCCTCACCAGCCACCTTCAATCCGCAGTGCGGAACTCGTCCAGGCAGGTGCCAGTGGAGGATGACCGCCACTTATGCCTGCCGGACGAGGTGAGGGTACTGCTGAGGGAAAAGAGAGCCGCCTCCAGAGCTCACGACAGATATCCCACCGAGGATAACAGAGTCCGACTCCGCGAACTAGAGCGCGAGGTCAAACTACGTATCCGGGAAGTCAGGGAACAACGTTGGGACAGAACGTTGAGGGATATCGAGCCAACTCACCAGGCATACTGGAAGCTGGCTAGAGCTCTCAAATCAGACACCCTTACTGTCATACCCGCGCTAGAAAGAGCCGACAACACCGAGGCGTTCGATGACGAGGAGAAGGCCGAGTGCCTTGCTCAGAGTCTAGAGCTTCAATGCTCCCCCACTACGCAAAACGTCGACCAGTCACACCTGACGGAGGTAGACTCCGAGGTCGAACGTAGATCCTCCTTACCAGCGGAAACCACACTCGACACGGTCACGGTCGAAGAAGTGCAAGATCTGATCAAGTCTCTCAAACCGCGAAAGGCCCCAGGGACCGATGGCATCAACAATCGCGTTTTAAAACTCCTACCCGCCCATCTAATTATAATTCTAGTGAGCATCTTCAATGCCGCCATAACAAACTGCTCCTTTCCCGCGATCTGGAAGGAAGCAGATGTCATCGGTATTCACAAGCCGGGAAAACCGGCTAATAAACCGTCTAGCTACCGTCCAATCAGCCTACTGAGCGCACTCAGCAAGCTTTACGAGAGGGTCATCCTCTCTCGACTTAGAGATTTTGCCTTCAGCAAACATCTAATACCCGATGAGCAATTTGGCTTCCGTGCCAGACACTCATGCGTCCAACAGGTGCACCGCATCACGGAGCACATATTATCTCACTTTGCCCATCGCCCCCGCCCTATAGGAACAGCCGCACTGTTTCTAGACGTAGCAAAAGCCTTCGACAAGGTCTGGCACAACGGCTTGATTTACAAGCTGTACCAGTTCGGTATGCCAGACAGACTCGTGCTCATCTTGCGAGACTTCCTCCTAGGTCGTAGCTTCCGTTTTCGAGTGGAGGGAACGCGCTCGTCCCCTCACCCACTCACAGCCGGTGTACCACAGGGCTCGGCCCTGTCGCCACTACTCTTCACGCTGTACACCAGCGACATCCCAAAAACTCCAGATGTGGAGTTGGCCCTCTTTGCGGATGACACCGCACTCTATACATCAGATCAAAACCGACAAATGGCTTGCATCCGGCTGCAGACAGCTGTCACAGAACTAGGCGAATGGTTTCGCAAATGGAGGATAGAGGTAAACCCGGAGAAAAGCGCAGCAATGTTCTTTTCCCCGGGCACGCTTCGCTCCCCCAAACGCGCTAGCCTTCGCCTAAAAACCATTTCGCTCTATGACCAACAAATCCCCTGGGCAAAGTACACCAAATATCTTGGTGTCACCCTAGATCGGAACTTGCGCTTCAACGAGCATATCACTATAGTCCGAAATAGAGCGCGATTTGTGATGGGTCGTTTAGCACCCATGATAGACAAACGAAGCAAAATGTCCCTCAGACACAAGCTTACTCTGTATAAAACATGCATCCTCCCGATCATGACATCAAAAACTACATTACGTCGCTCTCGCGTAAGTATTTCGATCTCGCGCCGCACCATCGAAATCCGCTCGTCGTGTCCGCGTCCGATTATAAGCCTCGTCGAAAGGCTCTTGTGCGACGACCGCGTAACGTCCTGACGGACAGAGTCGACGTTATTACGAAACGGCTGGCCCGGATCAGTCCGCCCACGGTTAGAACAGTAGGCTGGCAGGCACCGACAGACAGACACAGACGGCGGCGTCTCAGACGCCGCCAATCAAGATCTCTCCACGTCCCCGCGAGGGACGCTAGGAGACATAGCTCACCCCACAGGATAGACTAGGCGTGTTGCTGGGAAGTTTCTTTCGCCGTTTCTTCTCTCCCAGCCATAACACGTTGCGAAACGGCAGTAAGATAGCGTAGGCCACCGCAAACCACCGATCCCGGCCCGCCGTGATCCTTCCCTTCGGGCTTTATATTACCCGTCGCCCGTTCTCAATTAGTATTTTGTGTCGCCCTATGGTGGGCATCATTAAATTCATTCCCCATTCATGGCAACAGTCCAGCCGAGGTAAAACTCCTTAGGGAGCTCCCTCGAGCAAGTTGCCCCCCGGGCTCGAGCGCCTTCGCTTCGCGAAGGCACTCGCCCCAAAGACCCCGGTAAAGTTGTAAGGTCTTCGGACCAACAACATAAAGTCAAGTCCAATAAAAAAAAAAAAACTTACCATTACCTCATTACAAAAACGTGCGCTGTCGAGCGCGGACCTCTGCCTGCACCATCATTATGGCCTACTCGCGTTCGGAGTAGGCAGTAGTGCAGGCATACCTCACGGATCCCGGGCTCCGGTTGCGTTCTGCAGTCCCGTAGCCCGGTTTCCGCTACCCTTTTGGGTCCCGGGTTCCAGGCGGCGTTCTGCACGCCTGTAACCCGGTTCCCTTTACATGCTGAGTCCCGGGCTCCAGGCGGCGTTCTGCACGCCTGTAGCCCGGTCTCATTTACCGGGATCTAATAGGGTCCTACTGGTCAATAAAAGGCACAACGCTACAACATTTATTTCCTAGTGAGTTAAGGCTTATTACATTTTATATTCAATTCTTATAATTATAATTTATTTATTTAATTTCAAATTAATAACGGTTAAAAATAAACTATATCTATCTCAGTCCGACCCGTCTCTTTCCTGCGCCTAACGGTCGCGTATACATAGTCTGTGAGGCTTAGCAAATTATACCTATGTTTGTTTATGAAGGATTTTGGTGCAGGTAAAAAATTCCAATTGTTATTCCTTCAGAAACATTTTTCTAGAGGAGATTCCGAATCCAATGAGCTATCGCTCATATTTTTAGGATCTTTATCTCTACTTTTCACGTTTTTGAACTTGTTGACTAGACTATTACCTTGATATACGCTTCTTCAATAAGATTCTGAATGAAGTGGCAAGGATTATTGATTTTACAAAAGTCTAATGATACCAATTTAGATTTTTTTTTAATTGCAGGAGATCAGCAGACATGCAGACGGCCCACTTGATGGAAAGCAGTTGCCATCGCCTATGGACATTTGCAACAGCAAATTGCTACAAATGCGCTGCTGCTCTCTTAAGGGAAACTGGAACCTGGTCACTAATGCCGGAACACAACTCAAGGTTGTTATGGCGACATACTTTAGACCAGGGGTGGTAGCCATCCAGTCGGGCAAATGCCCTACCACCTGGCTGTGGGTCGTTAAGTCGCCTCTTACGACAAGCCGCCCGGCCGCAGGAAATTGTATTCTTTCTCCGTTCCTGCACGGATAAAATTTCGGTTTTCGCCCTGATAAGGATTTAGCCCTGAAGGCCCTTTTAAAAAATTCACCTGTATGTTGATTGTATATTTTATTATCCACAGGTGCCTATCACTTGCGGTCGAAAGCGCATCTATACTCTTGGTACGAAAGATGGATGCTGGACCAAGTAGCGTTGGTACTTGCCGTTTTAGTCGTACTCCTGATCATCATCAAGAAAGTGGCTTCCAGCATATTCAGGAATAAGGTCAAAGCTACAAAAGAGTATAAATTGAAGAAGAAATAAATATTTTTTCATTAGTTGTTTTATTATATTTATTGTTATATCATTATAGTTTATATATATATATATATATATATATATATATATATGTGTGTGTGTGTGTGTATATATATGTCTGTATATATATATATATATATATATATATATATATATATATATATATATATATATATATATAATAACACCTTCCATGATCAAATTGATCGTGTACTAGCAGAAGGTGATGTCAGGAGCCTTAAGAACAGACGAGCATGCATGACAAGAGCTATGAATGTCAAAGAAGCAAGAATAAGCCTGACTGGCGCTCTGTTGTTCGTGCCTACCCCGCAGGGGAACTGGCGTGAAGTTATGTATGTATGTATATGTATATATATATATATCCTTATCAATATTATAAATGCGAAAGTAACTCCGTCTGTTTGTTACGCTTTCACGGAAAAACTACTGGACTGATATATATAGGTACTACCGATATTTTTTTGGTTTTTAATTATTTATCTATCGCGTTCTTTTTTTTAAGTAAATTGTTTCCTTAGGCAAGACACAAAAGGACAAAATAACATGAATTATGGTGTCCTAAAAAGAGCGTAATGCTGGTTTCACAACCAGCGCTGATCTTCCGCAAGGACCTCTAAGTAATACCAGGGCTTATCTCCAGAAAGCAATTTAATGAGTTTACACACAATGTTTACTTATGGAGGAAGTATTAAAAACTACATTTATTAGTTAAACTTTAATTAAATTAATTATTACAATAATTACTTCAAATTAATGATCATGATGATCTGACGAGATTACATGCTGCTGCCATTGGGGGTCGGTCTGGTCGACAGGGTGGCTCCGAGGCTTCCCAGGAAGGTCTCCACTCAGCACTTTCTCACGTGCAAGCATGAGTCACCCACAGGTGACTTGAATGAGGTGTTTTCTTTGGAGTTTGTAAAGCTGTTGCGTGAAAAGTAGCAGGGTTGCCTCGTATGTGTGGAAATCCGTAGGCTTACCACACGTACTTAACACAAGTAACAAAAGTGACAATTATGACAAACAAAAATGTTCTTATCTCCTTATATTTTCACAACTTACTTATATATTCTAATTAAACGTATATTATGACGTAAAAAGACTAAAGCTTCTGCCCTATCTGGCAGCAATCGAGTTCATTTTGTTTCGTATGTCGATACTTCGGGGCTCAAAGGACGTAACCGCCATTTCGGCGAAATTTACTTTTTAATGCAGCCCTACTTAATTTTTTCTCCTCTATCGATCAGTATATGTAAAGTCTTCCAATTCACCAAAAAATGGTGTTTACGACCCAATTTTTTGTAGAAAATAAAACATATATTTTTAGATTTTGTGTCATAACAGCAACCAATGTTAATGATCATAAACGCGAGGGTAGTAAACGACACCGTAGATGATACAATTAGTTGTCTGAGTTGATAAATTGATATACTAAGTTAATAAATAAAATTGAAATTAAATAGGCAAATAAAGAAAGAAAAGAATTTCCTATTTTTTCTCTATACTTGATATTTAATCGACTGAAGAAAACCAAACAACAGTCTACAAACTGATAGAATTAGTAGCCAAATTGGCTGTTACAACCATCTTTGATCACATATCCATAGATTTTTAGGGTGTCCTTAGAGCTTTGAGCATAAATACGGTCATTTTCTAATCGGTTCCGCATAGATTTTATTAGGGTTATTAAAAGATCTTGCGGAATATTGTCCCATTCTTCTGAAAGTGCTGTTCTTAGTGCTGCCACTGTCGTGGGCAAAGGGTTTCTCGCATATACAGCTCTTTTTAAATTGTCCCAAACATGCTCAATGGGATTAAGATCCGGGCTGCGTGCTGGCCAATTCATTGTACGTATCCCAACCTCTTCGCAATATTGTCGAACTTGTGCAGCAGCGTGCGGCCGGGCATTATCCTGCATTAAAGTAAAATTTTCGCCTATGAATCCCATGTAAGGCACCACGTGATCTTCTAAGATCTCTGTTATGTAGCGATGTGCAGTCAAACCCCCTCTATTACCGTTTTGACGGACCATGTCTATGAACACAAGTTCTGTTCGCCCGTTCATCGATATGCCACCCCAGACCATACACGAACCGCCTCCAAAAGGAACACGCTCCTCAATGCAACTTTGAGCATATCGCTCCCCACGTCGACGATAGACTCTTCTGCGACCATCTGCACCATATAAACATGTCCTACACTCGTCCGTGAACAATACGGAGGTCCATTGCTCTTCTGTCCAATTCAGGTGATCACGCGCAAATCTTAAGCGAGCTTGTCTGTGAGCTACAGACAACTTTGGACCATTTGCTGGTCTAAAAGGGGTGATATCCGCTTCCTTTAACCTTCTTCTTATTGTTCGTGCACTCACGTTTACTCCACGCACTTCATTAAGCTCTGTTTTGATGTTAACAGACGTGAGGAAACGATTTCGCAGGGAAGTTGTAACAATAAATCGGTCATCACGACCGGTGGTTGCTCGAGTCCTGCCTGTACCACGTCTCCTTCTGTAAGAACCTGTCTCCACAAACCTTCTGTATATTCTAGAAACCGTAGACTGGTTTAAATTTAAATTTCTACCAATCGTTCGTTGATCCAAGCCCTCCCGCACCAATGCTACAATTTGAGCCGCTTGTTCGGACGAAGTATCCATATTATGGTTCAAAAATCCGTAATAACAGCCAGGTGATAGGATATTTGCCCGACTGGATGGCTACCACCCCTGGTCTAGAGTACACCACCATAACAGCCTTGTGTTGTGTTCCGGCATTAGTGACCTGGTTCCAGTCTCCCTTAAGAGAGCAGCAGTGCATTAGCACCTTTGGTGTTTCAAATTTCCATATGCGATGGTAACTGCTTTCTATCAAGTGGGCCGTCTGCCTGTCAGCTGAACTCCTGCAATAAAAAAAAAATAAAAAAACATATTGTAGGCAGTACAAAGACGATAGAGTGGTGAGTTGACAGTACACAGTGCGACATGCTGGTAGAGCGAATAAAAGAAATAATAAAAGACATAAAACGGTTAGGTTTTAGCCGAAATGGTGACAGAACCATAAAAGAATATTCAATCAACATATCCAGTTGATAATATTTTCTTAAGTTACCAAAGTTAGTAAAATTACCGCGCTTAAAACCGTTAAAACGTAGTTTTATTATTTATTATATATCCAGTGGATTTGTAAGATTAAATATCTCCAGACCGACAATGGAGGAGAATATTGTAACTCGGAATTTGATCGATTTTTGAAACAAGCAGGCATACAGCGAAGACTGACCGTGCCTCGAACACCGCAGCAGAACGGAATAGCAGAACGAATGAACCGGACCTTGGTGGAAATGGCAAGGTGTATGCTATTGAGTTCTGATCTTTCCTCAGGTTTTTGGGCCGAAGCGGTAGATACTGCATGTTACGTCAGAAACCGTTGTCCTACTAGAAGTCTACAGGGTGAAATTCCTTATGAAAAATGGCGAAACAAATCGGTGAAAATTGCATACTTTCGAAGATTTGGAACTAAGGTACACATTCTTGATAAAGATCCAAACAAAGATAAATTCGCAGCAAGAGGTATTGCTGGTAACTTTGTTGGATACCCGAAGAACGCCAAGGGATATCGTGTGTGGATTCCTGAGCGAAGGCAGTTCATGATTGCGAGAGATGTGAAATTTCACGAAAGTCCAAACACACGAAAGGACATCTCGAAGCAAGAGCCGAGCCTACTAAACATAACGAAAGACGACGATCAGGATTTCATAGAAATAGACTTCACAAAATCGAATGTTCCAGTTGAAAAACATAGACATGAAGCAGAAGAGGTTGACAATATGCAAGACATATGGAGTGAATGTCAAGAATATCCTGCAGAGTGTGACGAAGATGTGTCTTCATCTAGACGATTACAAGTGGAACAACAAGCCGAAGAAACAAGGCGTGACACACTTGATCAGCTAAGGATGACGACGAGAGCTCCTGGTAGACCTAGAATATTACGCACAGGAAGCGTAGGCCGACCGAAGAAAATCTATCAAACGAGGGAAGTTGAGCGATCTGTAACTTCTACTGATGCAAATGAGGTTGAAGATTTTGCTGGTTCAACTGAGATCACCTTGAAGAATGCTTTGAAAAGTAAGGATAAACCTGATTGGGAGGAAGCCATATTATCTGAAATTAGAAGTTTAGTTCAGAAAGGTACATGGGAGATAGTAAAGAGACCGAAAACCAGGAACATTGTTGGCTGCCGTTATGTGTTGACGACAAAGCAGAACGTCGACAAGACTTTAAAGAAGAAAGCGAGACTTGTAGCACAAGGTTTCAGCCAGCGATATGGGGTCGACTATGAGAAAACCTTTGCACCTGTTGCTAGACTGGACACCGTCAGATTGTTAATGGCTCTCGCAGTTGAATTGGACTTGGAAATTCACCAATTAGATATAAACACTGCTTATTTAAATGGATCCTTGGATGAAGAGATTTACATGGAGATACCAGAACTATTAAGAGAAAGTTTAATTAAGCTTATGAATCGTGAGGGAGAAGATCCAATGGTCAAAAAGCGTGCGCAAATCATGCTGAATAAATTGGATAGTGGTTGCGATTCATGCTTATTGCGGAAATCATTGTATGGTTTGAAGCAAGCTGGACGTCAATGGAATCTCAAACTCAACAAAAAGTTGATCGCTATGGGATTGAAGCAAAGTCTGAACGAGCCATGTTTATACTTTAAACAAAGTGCAAATAGCCATTTGTTTGTATTGGTTTACGTAGACGATATTTTGGTGGCAAGTCAGGAAAGAGGTTTAATTATTAAATTTAAAGATGAGCTGTCAAGGGAGTTCGAATTAAAAGATTATGGTCAGGCAAAATATATTTTAGGAATAGACATACGGAGAAATAATAATGACAATGTCATTATTTTGTCACAACAAAATTATATTGACAATTTATTGAAACGTTTTTCAATGGAAAATTGCAATAAATGTGCAACGCCGATGGAAATTAATTCCAAACATAAACCAGAAGAAAAATGCGATGACGACGAAAGCGATACAAATTGGCCGTATCGAGAATTGATAGGTTGTTTGAATTACCTAAGCAATGCAACTAGACCAGATATTGCTAATGCGGTGAGTAAGCTAAGCCAAAAAGTCACGAATCCTGAAAAATCTGATTGGAAATCTGCAAAACGTGTATTACGTTACCTGAAAGGGACCATACAACGTAGTCTCGTATACAAGAAAACTGGTAATTGTATACAGGGTTTTTCGGACGCAGATTGGGGGAATTGTTTACTAGACAGACGATCTTATTCGGGTTATGCATTCATTTTAGGTGGTGCGTGTATATCCTGGCAGTCTAGGAAACAACGTAGCGTGGCGACATCGACTTGTGAGGCAGAGTACGTCAGCCTTTCCGAAAGTATGAAGGAGGCAGTGTATCTAAATAGTCTGATGAAGGAAGTAGGGCTCATGAGGTATGCTCGAGTGATTGTTCATGCCGATAACCAAGGGGCTATGTTTTTAGCTCAAGACCCAATGTTTCATGCGCGTAGCAAGCATATTGATATTCGATATCACTACATTAGGGAGGTTTTAAGGGATACGAACGACATTGTGTTGAAACATGTGCCCACTGAATCCATGTTGGCAGACGTGCTTACTAAGCCGTTGACTAGTGTTAAACACTACAAGTGTTTAGATGGTTTAGGTATTAAGTTGTGTTAATTTGTCTTCTGGATATTTTATGTAATTAAATTAAAATTTATAGGGGCGTGATGGATATACAAACTTTTTGTATATGGTAAATTTGAATTTAATATTGGAATGCGTGGCTGTCTTAAGTTGTTTCTGCCACCATTGAAGTAACACTCGAAAATATATCTCGTAACAATGTAGACCTCTCGGTGACCGATTCACAGAAGGAGGTAACCTCGGACCACCACTTTTTACTGGAGATTGGCGGACTCCACAAGGGTAAAACATTCATACTTATGGCAAACCTAACGATGTGCATACGGTACTGTAACGACTAACCTTTTTAGTCGTCATTTATATCAAGAAATATAATTATTTAAATAAAAAAAAAGGAATGACTCGCAAAACAATCGACATCAGAATTGTATCGGGCCGCGCACGGAACACATGATTGTAAAAGTCTCTTGATTGATAATATAAAACATATTCATTGAACCAGTCTCTTTATTGAAGATCTCGGTCAGCTTGATCACCGTCGGCCGCTACAGTACACACTTCACTTAGTATAGGAATGATATGAGACATTTGCGAACTCTAAGAAGCGTAGATCATCGAGTTACTTGTTCGCAAGTATGTACAGCTTAAGGATTTTTTTTAGAGACATAAAGCGTAACATAACGATTAAAAAGAACAAAGATGCCCTTGCCTCTGGCAAATGTACGTCAGAGAAAACACGCCACCTCCTTTTTTCCTCCTTTTTTTTCCACTCTATTTTTCTAGCAATAAGTAGGACGACCAACCACTCGCTAACCAACTGGTCGCCCTAAAGATGCTTTTATCATACTACATCTGTTTTCTGTCAACAGAGGCGGTGAGCCTTAGGTCAAATCGACTGCGAAATAGAAAACCACCATAATTAATAAAAAAATAAAGTTTTTTTGGCACAACGTCTACGAAATATACCGGGTGACTCGTTTTACTTTCGTCCCTTAATTATTTCAAAATGGTGGTCTTTTCGTAAAAATATTTTTTACCAAAGGTTATTTATTAGATATTTTGAGAGCAACCTTGTGCTCGCTTTAGATTTGACTTTGTTCCAAGGCCAACTCCTTTTTCTAAATAGTAACATCTATTTTTCACACCAGAAATGAAAAGAGCGGAAAATTTTTCGTCAGAATACATTTTCTTTTATGGCAGGAGTTCAGCAGACAGGCAGATGGACCACTTAATGGAAAGCGGTTACCATCGCCGATGGACATTTGCAACACCAAAGGTGCTACAAATGCGCTGCTGCTCTCTTAAGGGAGACTGGAACCTGGTCATTAATGCCGGAACACAACACAAGGTTGTTATGGCGGCATACTCTAGACCAGAGGTAGTAGCCATTCAGTCGGGCAAATACTCTACAACCTGGCTGTGGGTTGTTTTGTCGCCTCTTATGACAGGCCGCCCCAACGCAGGAAATTGTATTATTTCTCCGTTCCTGCACGGATAGAAATATATATAAAAAATAAATAATAAAATATATATAAAAATACATAATTTGGTCTTTTCATTTCTTATGTGAAAAATAGATGCTTCTATTGAAAAAAAAAACAAGTTGACCTTCAAATGACATTGAGAATATGGATCAAAGTCAAATATATGGTCGATCTAAGATCACAAGGTTGCCCCTAAAATATTTAACAACTTTTTTTTACAAAATAACCCCCGTTCTGAAATAATTACCAGTTAAAATTAAAATTACTCACCTGTATAACAAAACAGATTTACAATTACACGATGCCTCATATTTTGTGTGTTTGTAAATAAGTATAATAAGTATTATGTTGAAATCATGATGAAATTAACACAAGTGTCCCCTCACTAGCTGTTTATTATTACCCACGCACTATGACACCACTCACTACACTATACTTGACTGACTAATTCAGTCAAGCTTGGAGCATCACAATGAATTGATGTTTAATTTGTGTCTAATGCGTTTATAAATAATTGTACGTATATTATAAAGTTTTGTATAGTTACAATTGATTCAGATTTTAACTATAATTTGTTATGTCAATTAGAAGTTTAATATGAATGTCTATATCACTGTGATTTTTGCATAAAAAGTTTGGTGAGTAAAAACTATATTCACGTATTGTTTTATAGGGTTACGCTAGTCATTTTGTTAAAAACGAAATCCATGTACAGAATGAATCTTCATTGAAAGGTCCTGAACGACCAAATCCTGAACTATGCTACATAATGAAAAACACTCAAAGTGGTCGAGTGGCCGATTTTGCCGAAAACTAAAAAGGTATCATCAGACTTTTGAAAAATCAATTTCCCTTGTCCGCAATCGAATCGGATGATTTAAAAAAAAAAACACATTCTGTATTATCTAACCAAATCATAGAGTAGCTTGTAAAGATCAATTTCTGTGAAGGAATCCCAAACGACAAACCAAAGGAAACCGTTGTTTTTGGACGAAATATTCTGTTTTCCATTAGTACAACTTCTACAGGCGCTTAAAATGTTATTTGCAAAGCTATTCAAGCAACTAAATGCACCGACTTCAAGATATATATATATTCTGTGCGCGGCTTATAAACTGTGTGTTAGTGGAAACTTCATTGATATAATTATGTATTTTATTTGAATTAATAGATACATAACTTACGTAATTAATACATACATACATAACTTCACGCCAGTTCCCTTGCGGGATAGGCACGAACAACAGAGCGCCATTTAGGCTTATTCTTACACACCTCACTTGCTTCTTTGACATTCATAACTCTTGTCATGCACGCTCGTCTGTTCTTAAGGCTCCTGACATCACCTGCTAGTACACGATCAATTTGATCATGGAAGGTGTGTCGTGGCTTTCCACGACTTCTGCATCCATCCACTTGTGCATTGTATATATGTGTAGTCATTCTTTCATCATGCATTCTTTCCACATGCCCGAACCACCGGAGCATTCCTTTCCTTACCTTCACCCCGACACTCTCTTTCAGACTGACTCTTTTTCGTACTTCGGTATTACGAACGCGGTCCGCGAGCATGTCACTCCGCAGATTTTACGCAGTGCTCGCATCTCGACCGCGTTTACTCTACTTTCATGCTCTCTCTACCATACCCAACTCTCGCTGCCATACGTGAGCGTAGGTACCAGCACCGCGTTATATATGGCAAGCTGGGCCTTCTGGCTGAGGTTCTTAGCGCCTAGAAGTTTACCTAACGCTCCATTCACACTATTCCCCAAATTCACTCTCCTTTCTATATCAGCGGTGTACCTTCCATCCCTGCTAAAAGCACATCCAAGATATACAAACTCACTCACTTGCTCCAGCATAACATCATCGACCATTATCCTTGCATTCGTTCTGGTTTCTTCTCTTTCAAACACCATAACCTTTGTTTTCTTCGAATTCAAAGTTTAATATGAGAATAACTTAACTAAATACTTAAAAACAAACTAAATTATAAATAAATTAGCTTTCAGCTTAGCGAGTATCCATCCCTTTCTAAGTTTATGTTAAACTATCGATCCTAAAAATTTGATCTTTCCTAAAATCACGTAAGTCTGGGGTGATTGGGATCTTGGACCATTAGTGTATGGTTGTGTATGGTTTTCCAAATAAAATAAATAAATGCATGGAACCTTGCGATATAAGACTGACACAGCACTTGGCGAATTTTTTATCTGTTACCAATAGCTTATTAATATCTCTACGGACTCGAGTTCCGTACCCTTTTTTACTACTTAATTTCTATGAAAAATTTGAGACTCCATACACGCTTATTGTTTATTTTTGTTACTGTATGTGACATTATATGTAGTAATTTTTATGTTTTGGTGTACCTTAAGAATAACTTATTATATTAATTTATCCTATTTTTAATACTAAACTTATACTAATGTAGAGTGTATCTGTTACATGCTGGTGTTGTGAGGAAGTGCATGTGCAGTGTTGGCCTTATATCTATACTTATATATAGTCCTATCTAGTGCTATGTGGGGTGTAATGCGTGAATTACGATGTGAGATCATTACAATCGCCAAGTGTTATTCCCTGTTTCATCTATTATTTAACCTAGTGGTCGGCAAACTTATTAGCCCAAGAATCAAATATGAACATTACAATAATTAAAAAAAAAAATTGAGAGCCAAATCTGCTTGTTTAGTAAACTTTTATTACACTAAATAAGTAGTACACTAAATAAAACTAAATTTCATACTTAATAAATATTTATTAATGCGAACTATGTGCTTGCATTTCCTTAGAAAGTTTGAGTAAGTCAGGTTTGTATGTTGTTGTTTTTAATTTTAGTGATGATTCCAAGTTCTCATCAATAAGATTTATTATTGCGCCTTCCGTGGATATTTGTGTCAGAGCCGCACTTAAGGAGCCAAAGAGCCACATGCGGCTCCGGAGCCGCACTTTGCCGACCACTGATCTAACCTAAAATTAAAGTCTACTTACCTAATTCGAGTTGCAATACAGAAGAATACATAAACTCAGATGACATAAAAACGTTATACTAGATTATTAACTAACTAAATACCTCCATTGGCTCAGATGACATAAAAATATTATACTAGATTATTGATGGGCACAAATGTAAAGAACAGACGAGCGTGCATGACAAGAGCTATGAATGTCAAAGAAGCAAGTGAGGTGTGTAAGAATAAGCTTGAATGGCGATCTGTTGTTCGTGCCTACCCCGCAAGGGAACTGGCGTGAAGTTATGTATGTATGTACAAATTTAAAGGTAGACGAGACAAGCAGTGGTGGATTTACCAATAAGCTGAGTAGGCTGAAGCCTAGGGCGGCAGATTTTGAACTGGCGGCAAATTTGGGGCCATTTTTTTATATATTATGTCTTACACAATCTTCAAACTACGGTAAAGAGGAGGTCTAATTCAAGACTATACACGTCTCACAATATGTACACAAATCATAAAGTTACAATTTAATTGACAAAATAAATGATTTATTTAATATGATTGTGAATTAGGGACAGTCTCATTGCAGTTACTATAAGGGCCGCTTGCATAAGATTGCTTAAATAAATTTAAGAAATACAAAACGTATTTAACACCCTTAAATACAATTAGCGTATTGCACAACGCAAAATATGCCGCTAAATATGTTTGAACCAATAAAAAACCCACCAATTAAAAATGTAACTGCCGGTATCAGTTGAATCATATTTTTTTGCTATCCTCTATTAAAAATAAAAACAGGGTTACCAGCCGTCAAACACAGGCTATTATTTATTGATAAAAGATAATGCAGACTGTTGTTGGATGTAAACTAACAGTTGGTATACACATACATGCGTTATCTGTCAATATTTAATGTCATTCATAATTAATAACAATAACGCATCTTATCGTTACATTTGCGTGAACCGGCCAATTATTTATTTATTTGGACAACACAACAGATAACAATCAGTAATTTATTGATATAACTAGGTGACCCGGCAAACTTCGTACCGCCTCGGAATCAATAAATAAAAAAACTTGATTTCTGAACGGCGGGACGAACATCAAATGTTTGAGGAGTTTTTGGCGGGAACTGAAAGCGTTGTGCTGTGCAGTTTTATTTTCTAAAAATGTGTAAAATTACTCTAAAATGAACAATAATTGTAGGTTATTTACAGTTTTTGAGTAGCAATTATGTGTTTTTGCGAGAAATGTGAACTATATAGCCAAATGTGGCCTTTCGAGTCTTCACAAGAACTCCGTTTGAATGACGTCGATTGTAGCCTACAATACAATGGCGTCTGCCTTAAAGGCCTAGTTGCCAAGCCTTAAACTTAAAAAAAACAAATGTTTGATATTCAAAACCAAAAAAAAACTTCACTTTTAAATTTATTTTGATTTCTAAACGACGGGACGAACATCAAATGTTTGACAGGTAGGAATAGTTTCTGAGGGAAAGCGAAATTGTTCTTTTTACTATATTCCAAGCATTTTTTTTAATATTTACTCACCTTTTAAACCTTCCCTGGACTTCCACAAATAGATCAAAACCAAAATTAGCCAAGTCAATCCAGCTGTTCTCGAGTTTTAGCGAGACTAACGAACATCAATTCATTTTTATATATCTAGATAGTTTGTATATTATTACATCTC
Organism: Dendrolimus kikuchii; assembly: GCA_019925095.2. Taxonomy (NCBI): domain Eukaryota; kingdom Metazoa; phylum Arthropoda; class Insecta; order Lepidoptera; family Lasiocampidae; genus Dendrolimus; species Dendrolimus kikuchii. The sequence continues at coordinate 4,637,408 of CM034415.1, forward strand.
GATGCAAATCCAAGCGTGCTGACACATCAGTGTTAAAATTATATTTTTCGCAAACAAAATTATGTAAATAATATCAATAATAATGATTCAATAAATACATAAAGCCAGGACATTAGTTTTAGTGATACAATATAAGGATAATAGACAAAGCAAAAGAAAGCATTAAACAAATTACTACACAAGTGAAGAGGTGTGATCTTTCAGCATAGAAATTACCAATTTTTTAAAAGCTAAAGGTTTTGCATTAAATATATCAAATTTTTGAAGTGAAACTTCTATATAAACGAGTCTTAGGATTTTTCTGTCACGAAAAAGCGTTACGGCCGCGTGGAGGAGCGGCATAAATTTCGACGAGACGTGGTGAGAAGCGGCATAATTTTAGAATATACTATGGATGCGTTTTTTGATTCCGGATCGAATTCAGTTTTTTTGTTTGATAAAATAAAATATGTTTAAATAAAAAATGCTGTCATTAAAATGTACCTAACCTCACCAAATCATAATTTGCAGTAAACCGGCGAAAAATCGAAATGTGTGCTGGGACACAGTAGAAGTGTAACGTCAACGGACAAGTAAAAAAACTAATGGCAACAAAATTTTAAGTTGAAGTGTTACTTACGGGCTGGTTTTCAAATTGGACAAGTACAATCTGCCCGTAAAACTTCAAGTTAAAACTTTGCTGCGATTCGTTTTTCCACTTCTCCGTTGAAGTTTCACTTCTACTATGTTTTCCCAGCACACAATTCGATTTTTCGCAGGTTTACTGCAAATTATGATTTGGTTAGGTTAGGTACATTTTAATGAATGAATTTTTTATTTAAACATATTTTATTCTATCAAACAAAAAATCTAAATTCGATCCGGAAACATCGATAGTCTACTCTAACATTATGCCGCCTCTCACCACGTCTAGTCTAAATTTATGCCGTTCTTCCATGAGGCCGTAACGCTTTTTCGTGACAGAAAAATCCTAAGACCCCGTCTATATAGAAGTTTCACTTCAAAAATATTTTCTTCAAAAAAAGGTGGCAGCCCTAATGCAATCATCTAAACGAATACGACTGGGAGTTTTTGGCGGGAACTGAAAGGGGACGTTGTGCTGTGCAGTTTTATTTTCTAAAAATGTGTAAAATCACTCTAAAATGAACAACAGTCGTAGGATATTGATAGTTTTTGAGTAGTAATTATGTGTTTTTGCGAGAAATGTGAACTATATAGCCAAATGTGGCGTTTTGAGTTTTCACAAGAACTCCGTTGAATGACGTCGATTGTAGCCTACAATATAACGGCGCCTGGCTTAAAGGCCTCGTTGCCAAGCCTTCAACATAAAAAAAGAAAGAATACGATCTGAGAATGTGAGAGGAACGGACGTGATGAAGGATTTCCAAAATGGCTGCCGAACCCTTGTTTTTTTAGTTAGTTTATGATAAGAATCGTCTAATTATTTAAAATTGTTTGGCGTGTGACGTGACGTAAATAAACATTGACAACAAGATAATTCACCATTTTAATTTAGCACCTTACCAAACATGTAAACAGTTGTGTTTATGACAGACTAGCGGCCCGGCGTGGTTTCACCCGCGCTCTGTCCCGCTCCCGTGGTATATAGCGTCATGTTATATAGCCTATGACACTCCCAGTTAACGTAGCTTTCGAACACTAAAATAATTTTTAAAATCGGTTTAGTAGATCCAGAGATTATCCCCTACAACGTCACAAACTCACAAACTAACTCTTTATAATACTAGTATAGATTTTGTAGTGATTGCATCAACGTTGTCTGTTTGGTTTTGCGTATTGTTTGTTGTTACTAACAATAGTTAATGGATTTTAACCATATTATTATGAACGAAATGAGTGATTTATATTAAAAATCTTAAAATTCGTGAATATCATGGCATGACATCACATTTATCCGTGCAGGAACGGAGAAAGAATACAATTTTCTGCGGCCGGGCGTCCTGTCGTCAGAGGCGACTAAACAACCCACAGCCAGGTGGTAGGGCATTTGCCCGACTGGAGGGCTACCACCCCTGATCTAGAGCATGCCGCCATAACAACTTTGAGTTGTGTTGTTCCGGCATTAGTGACCAGGTTCCAGACACACTTAAGAGAGCAGCAGCGCATTTGTAGCACCTTTGGTGTTGCAAATGTCCATAGGCGATGGTAACCGTTTTCCATCCAGTGGGCCGTCTGCCTGTCTGCTGAACTCCTGCAATAAAAAAATGACATTGAAAAGGAGCTAATTTTTACTTTCAACTAGCCGCGACCGCGACTTCGTCCGATTGAATTTTTTTCGCGGAACCCTAATTTTAAAAGTAACCTAAATCACTCTTTATAACATCAGCTATCTTCCAGTGAAAGTCCCGTCAAAATCAGTCCAGTCGTTTCAGAGATTAGCCCGAACATCCAGGCAGACAGGGAAAAATTCTAAAAAATTGTATTTTCGGAATCTCCTGCTTTGAATTATCCCCAATGATTTTTTCACATTTTTATTTTGACATTACCTGATGCCGGCAACTTCGTCCGCGTGGTGCAGTTTTTTAACTATCCCACAGGAACTCTTTCATTTTTCAGGATCAAAGTATCCTATATGTTGACCAGGGATATAAGCTACCACCATACAAAATTTCATTTAAATCGATCCAGTAGTTTCGGAGATTAGCCGGTACAAACAGACAGACAAACAGAGAAACAACAAATTTGAAAAAATCTAAATTAGTTCTATTTCACTTCTTACATCCCCCTGACTCGGTTTTTAGCATTTGTTTTTCATTGTACAGAATTTCGACCTCTACAGTTTTATTATATGTATGTACAAACAGATACTTCAATGTTATTAAAAGACAAAACATTGAAAATTTTAACTGAGAGTTTCCATAAAAACAACAACGACTGGTGGCTAAAAGTATGATTGGAGTGCGTTAGGTTTTATACAGAATGATATTTTTTGTTATTACAAAACATAACGTATATTGCAAGCGACGATTACATCGCTGTTGTACAAATTACGGCCCCACTAGCATTATGTAAAAAAGCACCGGATTTGTGTTGCGGACAGAGAGTACCCCCCTGACCCGCCGGCCGCAGCACACCTACACTCCGCGCCCCGCATACCGCCGACGCCCATAGCTCGCACAATTAGCAGCTAGGCGTCGGACGGGATGCGGGATATAGGAGGCAAAAATTGGCCATTAAATTCAAATTCAGACATTCTACAGCCATTCATATATTATTATTCTTCACAATTATACTATAATTCTCAACGATGACTCTTATGCATAATTTGTACTTATATTTAGATTCATGTAAAAAATTCAATAATAATAATCATACAGTCCATTATTACATCGAGTTCTAATTTCCAAAACAAGAAGCAACTGCCACCAATAATTTGATTATAGTGATTTTGATGTATGATAAAAGTGACATGTGTTTAGTTTTCAAAACTAAAGTGTGAAGTTTCTCCGAGTCAGTGGAGCAACATTCCAAGTGAACAATAAACAAATAAGACAAAAAAATCATTATGAATAATAATAATCATCATCGGCAGGCCGAACACACACATTGTATACCCCCAAGCTAAGCAATCTACGCTTGTGGTATGAGTAATACATAAAAGACCTCACTAGTGCCGATCCTAGACACCCAGACCACAGTAAATAATGGAAAATACGTTTACGAAATTCACCATGCCAGGAATCGAACCCGGAGCCTCTGCGTTCCAGTGACAAAATTCACAAGCACACACGCCGTAATGGCGAACAACAGCGTACTGAATTATTTTTGTAAATAAAACTTACACGTTGAAATAAAAAGTCAAACTCGCGATATTTCTTCTTATTACAATTCACACACACACACACACACACACACACACACATACATACACTTACTACTACTTACTATATATATATGTATATATATATATATATATATATATATATATATATATATATATATATATATATATATATATGTATATATATAGTAAATTTAATATATGAATGAATAAAATAAATTCATGGCACTTTCGACCTTTTGGTTGCAAGTCGCAAGTTTCTTAAAAGTATGCTATGGAGAATCGAGTTATATGAAGTCCACGCCACCTAATATATATAATATATATATATATATAAGCTCGTCAGAGCCGTAGAAGCTCATGAAGGCTTAATTCATCAGTATTCATCATGGCATGGCACGATCTATGTAGGTATATTTATGAAACTAACATTTTTTGTGATCTTTACCGAAATAATGTTTCAATTGCTTAAATAACAATCATCGCTCTTTATATTAACAATGATTACGTTGTAATTCACTTTAATTAAGGCAACGAATCGCAGTTCGTCTAATATTTGGTGCGCTGGCGACCATTCTCTAGAAGAGGTTAATGGCCACCTATTTCCCGCCACCCCGCTTCCTTAGTCACGACGCTCTGCGAGAGTGACATTGACAACATATCACTCTTGACAGTATGACAGTGACGTTTCAGTGAACCGTCTACATATATATATGTGTGTGTGTGTATGTGTTCTGATAATAATAATTCTTCTGTGCATGTGTACGTCACGAACTCTTCCAAAACCGCTGGTTCGTGTTCTAGTGGGTCCCGGAATAGTTTTGATTCACAATTGCCACCCAGTATGTAGTACTACAATCGGGTTTTAGCGTTTAATTTTTCAGGGAATACAAGCATCTGCCGGGCCCGCTATTTTATTTATATATTTCAACAGTTTTCTTATCATTTTCAGATCACGATGAAGTTAGCCATCAGTCTGGTTGTGTGGTGTCTGGTGTCTGCAGTACATGGGTACCACATCCTCTGCATGTTTCAAATCCCCTCTCGCAGTCATAACAACCTTGGGAAAGGGATTGTGGACGCGTTACTTAAGGACGGGCATGAGGTATCTTTATTTATTACTAGAAATAACATCATAAAACGTTTTTGAAAACAATTTAAAAAAAGATGCTATTAAGTAAGACATACTTTTTTTTAAATATTTTGGCTTCAATGCAAATGTCACTGTCAAAGTATGAAAAGCGCGTTCCATTCATATCTCACGACGATCCAAATGCTCCTTCAGCCGTTCCCAATGCCACCGCGGACGTTATAGTCGCCACAAAAACGTCACTATTGACGTCATAATTCTTGCTCACGCAGCGCTCACAACGACCCATGTCAAGAGGTGGGTCGAATTATCCGTGGCACTTGAGTTTATGATTGTAACGCACGCAAGCAAGTGGAACGGTAGAGTCGCGGTCGTGAGCGTAGTCGTTGTAAGCTTCATGTGGAACATCGTCGAAGAGGCAGGTGGAAAAGCAAATAAATATATTGAATTGAATGATTACGTAGTATATAACAAAGTCGTTTTCCGCATATGTCCGTCTGTATATCCGCTAACTCCTAAACCACGCAACGGAATTTTTAAGCGGTTTATAGTTGGATGATTTTCACAAGTTTATATTGATATACACGTGACTCTTTGACGCCGTGGAGTAGTATATTGATAATAATTGTAGTGACGCGGGTGTAATGCCCTTGTATTTTGTTGTGCCGTGTTTATTATTTGAACATTGATAATATGGAAATACTTGTATAAAATAAAATTATATATTGTGGAAATGTGAACAAGTCTTTGAAGACCACGGGCCATAAAAATGGCCCGAACTTTTGGAGGGCTTGCGTGGGCCCATGCAAAGGCCAACACGTAGAGGCCCCTTGACAAATTTAATGTAAATGTGGCATGACACTGACCGGCGATTATCCCTGTCTACACCATATAGTAATGCATCCAAGGACAAGCCCCGGTTAGTGTAGGACTATTGTGGGAAATGAAAACAAAAAGTGCGGGGCTATTGGGGTGAACTGCTATTGGTAGGATTATTATTACTATTATATTTATACTAGCTCTTGCCTGTGGCTTTGTTCGCGACATATAAAATCTTAATAAAGTTTTTATGTAAGAGCTACTTACCAGATTTGGACCCTCATTTTCATTGTTCATTCACGATTGATTTTCACCCCTACTGAAACTATTTTCATTCCTCATAACCTTCAAAAACCTACCACAATGGTGGTAGTGTGTGGTGTGCTCTTTATACTCTCGTGACACGTACATACATACATAACTTCACGCCAGTTCCCTTGCGGGGTAGGCACGAGTAACAGAGCGCCATTTAGGCTTATTCTTACACACCTCACTTGCTTCTTTCACATTCATAACCCTTGACATGCACGCTCGTCTGTTCTTAAGGCTCCTGACATCACCTTCTGCTAGTACACGATCAATTTGATCATGGAAGGTGTGTCGTGGCCTTCCACGACTTCTGCATCCATCCACTTTTGCATTGTATATCTGTTTAGTCATTCTTTCATCATGCATTCTTTCCACATGCCTGAACCACCGGAGCATTCCTTTCCTTACCTTCACCCCTACACTCTCTTTCAGACCAACTCGTGACACGTGTTATAAATTCCTCTTATCTTCTCAGTAATAATTAAAATAAAACAATTTCTAATAATCCCCTTTTTTTATCTTATATCTTATACTAATATATAAAGCTGAGGAGTTTGTTTGTTTGAACGCGCTAATCTCAGGAAGTACTGGTCTGATTTGAAAAATTCTTTCAGTTTTAAATAGCCCATTTATTGAGGAAGGCTATAGGCTATATATCATCACGCTAAGACCAATAGGAGCGGAGCACCAATGAAGAATGTTTCAAAATCGGCGGGGTCTTGAAAACAAATTCCACGCAAACGACGTCGCGGGCACAGCTAGTGAAATATAATCATTGAAGCCCAATAAAAATTATAACAGAATCTCACATTTCCAGGTAACATGGGCCACTCCGTACCCTGAATTGCTGAAGAGTCCAATAAACAAACTTCATATTGTTGATGTTAGTGCAACCAAACCTTTAACTGATGGTAAGTGTTGTAATCGAACAATATCTTGTTAATTTGACGGCCCGGACTCCGTCACCGGAGCATTCTTGCCCTCCGCACGCCGGGGTAAAGAACTAGAGATGCCACGAATAGTGGTTTGGCCGAATGCCGAACATTCGGTCACGCTCCTGACCGCAGAGCCGAATGCTCGCCGTAAGATATGTGCAATTCGCGCCTAGCAGGTCAGTATTGAAGTAATAATTTATGAAGTATTTTATGCTCTTGCAAATGATACATACACATAAATAAAACTATGTTTTAATGGTTTTAAAATTTTTAGATTTCTTGTCTGTTTGTTCGGGATTCACATAAAAATTGCGGGGCTAATTTCGATGCGGTTTTTGCTGGTCGACATCAAATTCTTAAACTCTACGCTACTTTTTATCCCGGGAATCTCGCGGGAATTTTCCTGGGAATGATTTGAAGTTTATTTCTTTATAAGATTACTAGCGGCCCCGGCAGACGTTGTCCTGCCTTTAAAAAATAAAATTCTAGAACCCGATCCCAGAGCCTACCGGTTCTAATTGCGAATCTAAACCATCCGGGTGCCCACTCAAACACACAAAAACAAAATCACCAAAATCTCTCCAGGTGATTAGGAGGATTCCAGAATCCGATCTCAGCGCCACCTACCGGTTCTAATTGTGAATCTAAAAGAGTAATATATTTTTTTTATTCTAAGTCATGACAAAATAAGATTAAAAACCTTGCCAAAAAATTAAAGTTTATAATTAACAAATAAAAAATAGGGGTTAATCGTAGAGGGGTGAAAATTTTGGGTTGTATGTATTTTTAATGCTGTATCCTAAAAAAATAAAAAAAAATACGGGTGGGCTACCCTTAACATTTAGGAGGATGAAAAATAGATGTTGTCCGATTCTCAGACCTACCCAATATGTACACAAAATTTCAAGAGAATCGGTCAACCCGTTTCGGAGGAGTATGGTAACTAACACTGTGACACGAGAGTTTTATATATAAGATTTTCAGCAATGGGAGCTTCGAACGTGGTGAAAAAGAAGACATCCATGTCAGTGGTGCGGGAGTTCGCCATGAATATATCCAAGGTCATTGTGGAGGTGCCAGCGCTGAGAGATGTCATCGTGAAGACCCAATTCGATGCTGTTATCTCGGAATGGTTCTTCTCTGATGTGGATTGTGGGTACGTTGGCTATTTACTCCCGGATTCCTATATCTTACGGTTGGTGTTATATCATGTTTCATGCACCAATTTATATATCTATCTATTTCTTTTCTCTTTTCACCTTCTCTCTATTATTTGAAGTCGGCAAAATAGATTAGAATCATTATATTAATACGTGAAACAAAAACTTTGTAACCCTTTTTAAGAAAGTCGCGCGGACGGAGGAGTTTGAAATTTCGCACAATTATAGTTTACTAGTTGTGCCCGCGACGTCGTCCGCGTGGAATTTGCTTTCAAAACCCTCCGATTTTGAAACCTTCATTGGTGCTCCACTCCTATTGGTCTTAGCGTGATGATATATAGCCTATAGCCTTCCTCGATAAATGGGCTATCCAACACTGAAAGAATTTTTCAAATCAGACCAGTAGTTCTTGAGATTAGCGCGTTCAATCAAACAATATTAGTATATTTGGTTACAACACTAATACTTACATTTTAAATATCGCGATATCTTTTGAATGAAACGTCCGAATTGAATAATTCAAAAAGTTCTAGAAAGGTATTGAATTCGTCTTGAATATGGAGTAATTTATTTTGATAAGGATTAATACCAAGGTACAAAATAAAGAGTTTCTGAAGCGACGGCATTTTAATTATTTAAAAAAATAAAAGAAAACACTTATTGTGAGATAACTACAATAGTTAGACATATGGTTACGCAATATTTTTTGTAGACAATTATATGTTCTGCAAAGTGGTAGTACATTATTTTGTTCTATAATCAATAGTTTTCGCAGCGCACGCCGTGTAAGGATTTTTTCGGGTCATTTTTTTACACCTTGGGTTACATTATTGGACTTTTAGTAAGGATCCCTAATTTTTTTGAAAATATAATATAGCCTATAGCCTTCCTCGATAAATGTACGTTTCAACACTGAACGAATTTTTCAAATCGGACCAGCGGTTTCTGAGATTAGCGCGTTTAAACAAACAAACAAACTCTTCAGCTTTATAATATTAGTATAGATATAGAGACGAAGAGTAGAATGAAAAATAAATTAAATCAATAAAAAAGACATTACACACACTACCATGTATTTGACACACACACGCGTGAGAACCTTAATAATGTTCAAACTTATAATTCAAATTAATTATGGTCGAATTTCGACCACTAGCACGACCCAGTAGGTTACATTTCGTACACTACTGGGATTAGACCAAAGCAATGAAAGTTATCCACTGAAGATGGCGCAGATAACAGAGTCAATTGCCGGCTTGTGGGGAGACTCAGCAAGGTACCCGTATTAAAGAGGTAACCCATGGGCTAATACTCCACTAAAACCCTCTTTCTCCCGTGTGCCTTGCGCTCATGGTAGGAATAGCGTGAGACTTAGAACGTAGTTACGCTCACACTGATCCGTGCTTGAGAATGCCCCGGGAGAGGCAAACTCACTTCGTCAACAGGGGTTTGATCCTCCGCTCCTGAGGTGCTGGAGGAGCCCAGTACGTAAAATACTTATTATTATTGATTAGTTCCTTCTACCCATTAAAGGTATGCAGCAGTACAGCAAGTGCCCTGGATCCTTCTATCGGGGACAATCCTGATGCCAAATTTAGAAAAGCTGATGGATGATATTAGGTCCATATCGACTATACCGGTGATATTCAACGACTATCCAATACCGATGAACTTCTGGCAACGCCTGGTCAACACCTTCACGTATATGACATTGGAGGTTGTGAACTGGTAAGTTTTTATTCCTGGAGAACAGCCAGGGTTTCCAACCATACTTTATAATAACGTATCCCTGATTTAATTTTGGTACGCTGATCACGGGGATGAAAACACTACTTTTCATCCTTGGGAAACGATTTCCCTTCTGTTAAAAATTTTAAAAACAGGAACCATAGACTAAAACTTTGCTGTCGACCAGCGAAAAACGCATAGAAATTGGGCCAGTAATGATAACAATAATGTGTTCTCCATCGATTATATTGTTTTTATAAATAGCTTCAATGTACAGACACGACATTTTTAGAATTTTATAGTATTATAGATAAAAATACTACAAAGGGCGCTTTCCATTTGTATCTCACAACGGCCAAAATGCTCCGTCTGCCGTTCTACATGGCGACCACGGTCGTTACGGTCGTGGCGAAAACGTCACTAATGACGTCATTATTTTCGATGTCACAGCGCTCACAGCGAACCATGTCAAGAGTTGGGTCGAAGTAGGCGTTGACCACAGAGCATATCGTTCGACACTGAAAAGGCGCGATTTTCAAACCAACCAATGACATTTGTGTATTTCGTTGTTGATGATATCAACACTCCATAATCCGTTCCACTAGAGTTTAGGATTGTAACGCCCGCAAGCAAGTGGAACGGGAAAATCGTGGTCGTGAACATGGTCATCAGGAGTCTCTCGTGGAACGTAGTCAAAGAAATAAAGTTGCAAATTGATCCCAGCTCAGCAGGATGCTGGACGAATCAAACTGACGACGTTTTTTACTGCGCGATTGTAATTCTTTAATATTCTTATTAGAAGCTTTTATTTAACTTGCAATGGATGTATTTATGTATTATGTATGTAGGTAAGTATGTATGTATGTAAGTATGTATGTATGTAAGTATGTATATATATAAGTTCGGGTGGAATCTTGCAGGTTAAATTTGACCAACTTCCCGGTTTCCGATTGAGCTGAAATTTTGCACGCGTATGTATATCGCGTGACAATGCAATAATATGGTACCATGGAGCTGATCTGATGATGGAGTCGGAAGGTGGCCATAGGAACTCCTGTACTAAACAAGATAGACCCGTCGTGTTTGGGCTCGTTTTACTTGTCTTGGCTAGCACTCTGCTGCTACATGATACCCAGGATCTCAAAGCTTGTATTTAAAAACCTTTTTAAAAAAAGCTTATTTTATCTTAAAAACGCAACTTACAGGATGTACCATGGAACATCAGCAGAAATCTACCAGTCTTCCTTCGGGCCTTTAGCAGCAGCACGTGGTGTCACCCTGCCACCTTACGACGAAGCACTGTACAACGTATCAGTGCTGTTGGTGAACTCCCATCCATCATTCGCGCCGTCGTTAACCGCTCCGAAGAATGTTTTCGATGTGGCGGGATATCATATTGCTGAGGAGGTTCCTCCATTGCCTAAGGTAAGGTGATTTCATAGATTGATTGATGCAGGAACGGAGAAAGGGTGAAAATTTCCGCAGCCGAATGGCCCGTCACCAGTGTTGCCAATTTATCCTCTTCGGGACAAGATGTAGCACTTTCTAAGAAAGAAAGAAAAAGACTCTATTTTTTTTTTATTTTTTTTTATTGCAGGACATCAGCAGACAGGCAGACGGCCCACTTGATGCAAAGCGGTTACCATCGCCTATGGACATTTGCAACAGCAAAGTTGCTACAAATGCGCTGCTGCTCTCTTAAGGGAAACTGGAACCTGGTCACTAATGCCGGAAAACAACTCAAGGTTGTTATGGCGACATTCTTTAGACCAGGGGTGGTAGCCATCCAGTCGGGCAAATGCCCTACCACCTGGCTGTGGGTTGTTAAGTCGCCTCTTACGATAGGCCGCCCGGCCGCAGGAAATTGTATTCTTTCTCCATTCCTGCACGGATAGAAAGAAGATTGAAGAAATAGCGACTAATTGTAATTACATTCCTTATACATCCTTATACATAGAGCATATTTTGAGAATCTGTACGCCGCATTTTCAGCAAACAAGGTTTGCACTCAGCGTATTTCTGTGCCGGAATTATATCCGACACAACGCTGATTTTCAGTACAAATCTTCCTTTTGGTATGAGACCAAAATGACCTAACTTATGTCGAACTATTTTTTTTTTGTTATTTAACGAGTTCTGCAGACAGACAGACGGCTCACCTGAAGGAAAGTGGTTACCATCTCCTATGGACATTTGCAACACCAAAGGCGTTACAAATGCGCTGCTGCTTCCCCTATCCCATACCCCAGCCCCTGTATCCTAATCCTCCTATCTGATTCCTCATCCCCTTATGCCATCCTAAAGGCTGACAACGCGTTGGCTTCGCTCCTAGTATTGCAAGCGTGTATAGGTGACTCTAACCACTTTCCATCAGCTGGGCCGTCTACTTTATTGCCAACTTCTCGGTAAAAAAATATTTTGATTATCAGGATCTCCAAGACATACTAGACAAGTCTCCTCAAGGCGTGGTCTACTTCAGTATGGGATCAGTTCTCAAGTCCGCCAGTTTTCCAGCGAACACCAAGAACGAACTTATCAAGATCTTTGGAAACCTCCCGTACACTGTACTTTGGAAGTTCGAGGAGAAGATGGAGAATCTCCCAAAGAACCTGCATATCAGGTCTTGGATGCCGCAAGCTAGTATTTTAGGTAAGTTTCTTAGGTAAATATTCTTCACTAGAACGTGTGAATAGCCCTAGTTTCTTTAGAGAGCAAGCATTAATACAGGTTACATTGCATTAAATTTGTATCTAGCCTTATTCACTCCCGGAAAATTCTGACTATCCCAATAAATAAACTACCCCAATTTCCGCTTCTGGCGTCACCCCCGGAACTCCCATATGCCCGCGCCCCGCTCACCACGAATACGTAGGCAGATTGTTTAATTAGCAGCTAAGCGTCTGACTAAAAGTAGTACCTTAGCGAGTGCGGTATGAACCACCGGCATGGTCTGTTGGCATTGGCATGAGAGAGGATGAATCTAATAAACCAACCAGAGTGCGACAACAATGCACTAACTGAAAATGGGCGACGGGTGATATGAAATCTGAGGGATATGATCCTGGCGAACCGGGATCGACAGTCTGAGGCGGCCTACAATATCTTACTACGGTTTCACAACATGCTGTGAACAGGCTGTGAGAGGAGAAACTGCGAAAGAAACTCCCCAGCAACACGCCTAGTCTACTCTATGGGACGGTATCCCCTATCGTCCGCCCTATCGAGACGCCACCGTCTGTGTCTGTCTGCCAGTGCATGCCAGCCTGCCGTTCTAACCGCGGGCGGGCTGATCCGGGCCAGCTGTTTTGTAATAACGTTGACCCTGACCGTGAGAACGTACGCGGTCTTCGCACTACAGTCGAGTCTTGTAGTCAGACACGAACACGACGAGCGGATTTCGATAGTGCGGCGTGAGGTAAAGCCCTCTAGGGAGATCCCCCGAGCAGGTTGTCCCCAAGCTCAAGCGCCTTCGCTTGTTAAAGGTGCTCCCCCTAAAAACCCCGGTACAATTGTGGGTGGTTGGATTCAGCATAGGCATGCAAAACAAATGATAAACACGTCATACTGTTAAATAGTGCTACTTTACAAGTCTGTTAAAGGAATGGATAGATTAGCAGATCGGACGTCTGCCGGCAAAGCATTCCAGAGATGCGCAGCCTGAACAGAGAACGATCTTACGAAAATCCTGAGTCGCAACTTCTCTGAGGTTCTCAAAGACCTTAACCAATTCTCAAGAGTATTTCCTCATTTCCAGCGCACCCCAACGTAAAGGTCTTCATAACCCACGGTGGTTTGCTAAGTGCCCTCGAGGCCCTGAACTTCGGGATACCTTGCATCACCATACCGATATTCGGAGACCAACCGGCGAACGCAGCAAGAGCTGTCAGATTAGAATACGCTCTGAAGATTGACTTTGGAGATGACTTGGCGAAGGATATCAAGCTGGCTTTGGATGAGATGCTCAATAATGATAGGTAAGGGTGTAATGTGCATATATCTACTACTAACAAACAGACAGACAGACAAAAGTGTAAAAGTTGTATTTTCGGAATAGGATTTTTTCTCTTTTTAACCGGCTTCAAAAAAAGGAGGAGGTTCTGAATTAGCTGGGATTTTTTTTATGTATGTTCACCGATTACTCCGAGATTTATGATCCGATTTACGTGATTCTTTTTTTGTTCGACGCGGAATAGCTGCCATTTAGTCCCCTAAAAATTTTACCTAGTTTGGTCCAGTAGTTTTCATTTTATGAACATTTTTTATGAAAAAATTTCCATTCCGTTCCATGTGTACACCGATTACGCTGAGATTTATAATCCGATTTACGTGATTCTTATTTAGTTTGATGCGGAATAGTTGCCATTTGGTTTCCTAAAATTTTAACATAGTTTGGCCCAGTAGTTTTCATTTTACGATCATTTTTTTATTCCCGTTTCTTGGGACCTATATTTTTTAAGGAGCGCGGCACCTTTCGTAGGTCTACCCATACATAGCTAGACACTAAAAAGTAACAAAAAAATAAAAAAGCTTCGTTTTAAAAAAACCGACTTCAAAAATTAAAAAGCTAAAGCTATTATTATTAATATATATTATAAATTACTATATTTGAAAATTACTAAGTACCGACTTTAAGATGTTTTAGATAATATATATTAATAGTAATAGCTTTAGAAATAAGTTATTTTATACTTTTTAGTTTTTGAAGTCGGTTTTTTTAAACGAAGTTTTTTATTTTCATTTCATTGTACAAACTCGACTCCCAAGACGTGTCTATAATATTATAAAATTCTAAACATGCCGTATCTGTACATTGAAGCTATTTAAAAAAAAACAACCGGAATAGGCTATATAAACGATGGAGATGAACGAGATGCACTTTTTATATTTCTTGTTTGTTTGTGGCATTCACATAAAAACTACTGGGTTGATTTCAATGCGGTTTCCGCAGATCGACAGCAAATTCATAGACTTAAAATCTGCGCTTCTCTTTATCCTGGCAATGATTTAAAATGGCCAGATTAAAAAAACTTATTCCAATGTCATTTTTTCACTGATCGGTAGATTTTATGTAATACTAACGGCCGCGGCAGACGTTCTTCTGCTCTGAAAAAATTAAAATCTAGGACCCGATCCCAGTGCCATTAACCATATGCCCGAGCCACCGGAGCATTCCTTTCCTTACCTTCACCCCGACAGTCTCTTTCAGAGCAACTTTCTTTCTTACTTCGGTATTACGAACGCGGTCCGCGAGCGTCACTCCGCAGATTTTGCGCAGTGCTTGCATCTTGACCGCATTTACTCTACTTTCATGCTCTCTTCCATACGTGAGCGTAGGTACCAGCACCGCGTTGTGTATGGCAAGCTGGGCCTTCTGGCTGAGGTTCTTAGCGCCTAGAAGTTTACCTAACGCTCCATTCACACTATTCCCCAAATTCACTCTTCTTTCTATATCAGTGGTGTACCTTCCATCCTTGCTAAAAGCACATCCAAGATATACAAACTCATTCACTTGCTCCAGCATAACATCATCGACTATTACCCTTGCATTCGTTCTGGTTTCTTCTCTTTCAAACACCATAACCTTTGTTTTCTCCGCATTCAAATGTAAGCCTCTCCGCCTGACAGTCATCTTTCATCATTGTGACTAGTGTTTGCAGTTCTGATGGCGATTCGGCTAAAAGCACGGCATCATCCGCATAAAGCAAGGTGCTTACAACTAGATCACTCATCCGCACCCCAACATCCATCAATCGTATTCTCTGGAGACAATCGTCCAGGTATAGGATGAACAGCAAAGCCGACAGCACGCAGCCCTGCCGGACGCCAATATTGACGTCAAACCAGGGCGACAGGCTGCCATCTACCCGCACAGTAAATTATTGACAGTTAATATCAACGAAAAGTTGTTTCATTTGCACCTTATTTTCAAACTTTTACGGCGATAGAGGCCTTAAGCTATCACGGTTTTTTTGTTTAGGTAAAATGGGGATAATTTCAAAATCCGATCTGAAGGCCTTAATAACGTGTAACTTTCTCTTGCAGATACTACGAGAAGGCGAAATATTTATCAAAATTATTCAGAGATAGGCCTGTGTCACCATCGAAACTCGTCACATATGCAATAAGGACGGCTATTGAAAGCAACGGTATTGTAAAAGTCTCCTAATAATGTAAAGAAGAAAGTTTGTGTGGGATGATGTTTGGTGTTTTCTTTCACATAATAACTTGGCTTTATACATTGCTTTCAAAAAATGCCAACTGTTTAGAAGAGCTTCTAGAAAGACCGCAAACGGACTTGTTCGAAATAGAATATGCGAAAAGCAAATAATACCTTTCGAGGCTTTATTTATTAATATTGTTACAACTTACTTGTTGTTCGTGCCTACCCCGCAAGGGAACTGGCGTGAAGTTATGTATGTATGTATGTTACAACTTAGTCCCGACAGAGACAAATTCCACGTACAGATCTGCAAAAGCACATTTTATTACCTGTTGGCATTTGAACTAATTGTAATCCTTTTATGATCGTCTACTTTTGTTCACTTATTTATTGGCATACGTTTCTAAGTTATTGTGGAGAACACCCTATTGTCCTATTGTACTAGTTCATTAGCATCATTAGCCAGGTGTTGCGGATTACAATTAGAAGCTAATTCTAGGAAATTGTGTCGACGTTGCCGAGCGGGAACATTTGCATTTGTGAAGTATAAAATGACGGCCTGATTGAGAGAGGGGTCAGTTGAGCTACAACTATGATACGGGCGTGACGTGTGTACATTCGGGAATCTAATAGTGACGGACTTCGCGCGTTTTATTGTATTACGACCTTCTGCATTACGTTTGGATTTGTTGTGTTCGGTTATATTTGTACCTGTATTATACGTGTTTGTATAGTTCTAATAAACTCTATAATAATTCTAACCGCATTTTAATTCGAGTCCCGCCAACTCGTAACAATATTTAGATTTTTATAAACACCTGGAATGGTAAATTACGTAAAGGAACTGTTCGTTATTTACTGTGGTCTGGGTGTTTGGGATCGACCCCAGTTGTATAGTATCCATAACACAAACATCATTTGCTTAACCTGGAGATTATACTATCAGGGCGTTCCATTAGTAGCTCACAATACCCAAAATGCTCCGTTAGCCGTTCCGCAAGGCAACCGCGGTCGTTGTGCTCGTGGCGAAAACGTCACTAATGACGTCATCATTTTCGATCACACAACGCTCACAACGATCCATGTCAAGAGGTGGGTCGCATAGCCGTTCCACTTGAGTTTACGATTGTAACGCCGGCAAGCAAATGGAACGGGAAAAATCACGGTCGCGAAGGTGCTCTTTGTGAGTCCTTAATGGAAATGGAACTGCCGATTATTATTTATATATATATTGATTGTATATTTTATTATCCACAGGTGCCTATCACTTGCGGTCAAAAGCGCATCTATACTCATGGTACGAAAGGTGGATGCTGGACCAAGTAGCGTTGGTACTTGCCGTTTTAGTTATACTCCTGATCATCATCAAGAAAGTGGCTTCCAGCATATTCAGGAATAAGATCAAAGCCACAAAAGAGTATAAATTGAAGAAGAAATAAATATATTTTATATATTTTTATTAGCTGTTTTATTGAAGCCAAAAATGTATATTAAAACTGTCAGCTGGCAGAGAGTAGTACTCACTGTCGAGTGTTGATGTGAACTGAAGTAAGCTCATTGATTTTGGAAACGGTAAACTTATATGTACAAATTTTGACATGTCGTACAGCTAGTGTCATAATACATAGGACGGGTTCCTTTAGTATCTCACAACGCCCAAAATGCCCCGTCTGCCGTTCCACAAGGCGACCGCGGTCATTATGCTCGTGGCGAAAACGTCATTATTACGTAATCATTTTCGATCACAGCGGTCACAACGATCCATTTCAAGAGGTGGGTCGAAGTGGGCGTTGACCACAGAGCATTAATTCTCTCTATCTCTTGACATTGAAAAAGGCGCGATTTTCAAATCAACCAATGACATTGTGTATTTCGTTGTTTATGACATCAACGCCCCATAATCCGTTCCACTAGAGCAGTGTTTTCAATCTGTGGGTCGCGACCCGTACAGGGGTCGCAGAGCCTTGCTCAGGGGGTCGCCGGCAAGAAAATATTTATTTCTAACTAGCTTTTCATATTCTTCTTCTGTAATCAGACATAATCTATCTATATAAAATAAAGTCCTGTTAGTTACACTATTTATAACTCAAGAACGGCTGTACCGATTTGGCTGAAAATTGGTGGTGAGGTAGCTTAGAACCAGGAGACGGACATACATAGGATACTTTTTATCCCGTTGGAACCGGTGGGTTGCGCTGAGATCGGGTTCTAGAATCCTCCTAATCATCTGGATCGATTTTGGTGATTTTGTTTTGTGTGTTTGATTGGGTCCCCGGATGGATTAAATCCACAATTAGAACCGGTAGGTGGCGCTGGGATCGGGTCCTAGATTTTTATTTTTTCAGAGCTGGACAACGTCTGACGGGGCCGCTAGTTAAATACTAAATAACACTTCGGACTATAGGAAACAAGCAACTAATGTAAACAAATATTTATTTTAATACAACGCCATCTAGTGACGTTTACAAAAGTGCAACATATTTCTTAAACAATTCTACATATTCTTTGGTCTTCTGGTCATTCGTTAATTTGTGGATTTGAACTTCTCCATCTGATGTAAGTAAAACCTGAAAAAAAATCGACTTATTATTAAATTAAAAAAAATTATAAACATGCCGTGTCTCTACATTAAAGCTGTTAAAAAAAACAACTGGACTATGTAAACGATGGAGACCACGAGGAATTTTTCTAGATTACTTGTCTATTTATCTGTTTGTTCGGGATTCAGGTAAAAACTACTCGGCCGATTTCGATACGGTTTTCGCTGATCGACATCTAATTTTAAGACTTAAAATCTGCGCTACTTTTTATCCTGGGAACCCAGCGGGAATTTCCCGCTGGCACTTTGTTGTTGTGCGGATGCATCAAAATTAGCTTATACCGACAGGGATTTCACTAAAACGATAGCTAAAATTCGTTATTTAAATACTGCGACTTTGTGCCCCGGGAATCCCGCGGGAATTTCCAAATTCAAAAAAATATCATAGACAATCTTTTCGCGGTAGAGCCATGCTGGATCGTGCCGTCATAATCTTGATTTCAACTCTTAGCGTAAGGCCTGAGTGCCCGCTCTATTCGAGCGTGCAGCATTCGTGTCAAACACAGGGAAACGCTAGCGGGTGTCCCTAGTAGCGTCTCCAACGGGCATGTTTGCGTTGAGCGACCCGTCATGTATAGGAACGGTGCATGCTCGATTCGGGCGTGCACTAAGACCATAGATAAACGAATTTAAATCTATCTAAACGCTAACGAGTGTCCCTAGTCTATGGAGGGTTGAAGTAAGGAGAATCATCTCATTCGTCGGAGGGCATTCGTGCGAAGCAGTCGCAAATGCCCGTGCTCTTCTCGAAAATTGCAATTTTCCGCGCTTTTTCTCCCCCGAAAAGCGATAAATTGCGATAATAGTTGTGTAGTGACAGTGTACAGTGTTTTTTAGTTCGATTCCGGCGCGAATCAGTTGTTTTTCGACTGAGGTGAGTTTTTAAGCTCTATTCGCTTTGTTTTCGCGCGCTTCGGCGCATTACGCAATACTTAACGGTTATTTCGTGTTGTCAGACACCCTTGTAAAAGGGGACACGTGAAGGCCAAGAATGGTTGGCAGATGGCTGAGATCGGCGAAACGCGGCGGAAAAAAGTCCCGCCCAAATTATCAGCCCGACGCAGCAAGTCTGTTGCCGGGCCCCGCCCGCGGTGCCAGGTTGATGCCGTTATCACGGCGACAACCGAGGCACCTGAATCGCTAGGAAGGGCGGCGTCGGTGGTGGATCTCACCATAGACGCCCCCGAGGCTAGGAAAAACGTGATGGGGCCACCTGCGGCACCCGTCACGCATAGGGCTCCGTCTGGCCGTGCGGCACGTAACAGTGCGGCACGCCCAGACATAGATAGGGAAGTGCTGCTCGCGGCAAACTCAGCTGTTTGCCTGGCTGTGAGTGCCGCGAGCACCATAGTCGAGTACGCATACATGGCGCCGTCGACCTCTGCGCGAGCTTCACCCGTGCACGGGGACGGCGCGTATGTACAGCACGAAGATATCCCACCGTCCGGTAGCGTCCCAGACTCGCTGGAGAACGCGCTCGACGGTGCGATTCGCGCGTTCAATTGTTCCCGCCCCAATTCGCCTGCCTGTAGCTTGGTCTATACGGCGGCCGGATCGGCGGCGGCAGAGAACGGGTGCCCCACGACGACGGTGTCAAATAGCGCATGGGCTTCACCCATGCCGACGACATCGGTCTGCGACATATCGGGTCGCAGCGTCGGGGACGGCCGCTCCACGACACCGGTTGCCGCGTGGGCTTCACTCGCGTCAACAACCGGGGTTGTGTGCAGGGACTCTGTAGGCGCGACAGCGGCGGCCCCTTCGTCTTCCTTCCCTACTGGGATGGGAGCCGCTGTCGCAATGTCGGCGCCTGTGGGTACAGCGGCTGCGGCGGAGGCGACGACGGCTACGTCCCCGTCTTCGGCAGCAGCGGCGGCGGCAGATTCGGCGTCTTCGTGCTTGTTGTTTCCAGCATCGATGCCATCGGCCTCGGGTTCGGCGACGCTGTCTTCGTCTTCGGCGGCAACCGTGCCCATATCGTGTTCCCCCGTTTTTGTGGGCGGATCAAGGTCGCGCTTTTGGGACCGGTCCCAAAGCAGCGACGCCGACTCGGCCGCTACGTCGGGTGCCTCCACCCCAGCGCGCGCGCGCTCGCCTTTGCGCCCCGCGGGGGGCGCAACCGCGTCGGTACTCGCGGGTGCGGAGGCCTTCCTCCGCACCGAGGGGGGGGAAAAAGGGCGTAAGGCGCGCAAGGCCACCGCCGCCAAACTGGCCGCGGCTAGCCAGTGTGCCGCCCTCGTAGGGGACGTCTCGTCCTTCGGCCCAGGGGAGCTCCGCCTCGCGGCGAGCGCCCAAGTGGCCGAAATCCTTCAAATTGCCCAGACGTCGGGCAATCTGAAGGGGGGCTACGTGCGTCGGCTGAAGGATGCCGCGAACAGGTTGTCGGACATTTTGCGTTGAGCGACCCGTCATGTATAGGAACGCTGCCTGCTCGATTCGGGCGTGCACTAAGACCATAGATAAACGAATTTAAATCTATCTAAACGCTAACCCCGCGCCGACCCTCCGTCCGCCGCTCGCGGCCGACCGAGGTAAGGCGCCGGCGCCCAGACCGGCGCCTCGCGACCAGGCCACCGGAAGGCCAAGACCAGTGTCCCTAGTCTATGGAGGGTAGAGGTAAGGAGAATCATCTCTGTATATGCTATATGTCTGGGACGCTATATAACAAGATAAATAAACAAATCAATATACATGGACTCACCAGTCGGGAAGTCAATTTTAAACTAAAAAACTGGCTACTTACCCTTGACTACACTACCACCGAAGCACTGTTTTAAGCTATTTATCTTAATAGTAACCGTACAGTACATACATAATTACACACATACACACACACATATACACAACACACACTCACACACACACATATACAACACACCGTGCGGATTTGTGCCTGCAGGCGATGGCGGAGTGGCAAGCGAACTTGGCCGTAATAAGCGAACCTTATTACGTACCGCCTTGCGGCAATTGGGTGGGCGACCTCGATGACGTGGTAGCGGTGGTGGCCAGAGCCGGTTCTGGCACACCGCTTACATGTCTCGAAAGAGGAAAGGGCTATGCGGTGGCGGAGAGCGGGAGTATCGTCGTCATAGGCGTGTACTTTTCGCGCAACCGCCCCCTGGCGGAGTTCGAGCTTCACTTGGACGCCATCAGGGCTGCCATAGGCAGATTGTCGCCTAAATCGATCTTCGTAATGGGCGACTTTAACGCAAAGCACTGTTCCTGGGGAAATGCGTTCACGGAACCTAGGGGCCGGACGGTTGAGGAATGGGCTCTTCAATCCGGCCTGACCATATTGAACCAGGGATCGGTCCAGACCTGCGTGCGCGCGCGGGATGGATCGGTCATCGACCTGTCATTCGCCACTCATGCGGCCGCCCGCAGAGTTGTCGGATGGAGGGTGCTGGAGGAGGTGGAGTCGCTCTCTGATCATCGGTACATCAGATTTGAGCTTACCCCCTCCTCCGGTCCGAGCCCTGTTCATCGCCCCCCTCTCCTCCCGCGTTGGGCCCTTACCAAGCTCGATCCGGAGCAGGCCGAGGAGTGGGCACTCACGGAAAGCTGGGCCTACCCAGTCGAATTCGAGAACCTGGAGTCGCAGGCAGAGCACATGCGCAAGACCCTGACGAGGGTTTGCGACGCGGCGATGCCTCGCGTCTCCAAGCGGCAGCCTCCGTGCAAGCAGGTCCACTGGTGGACCGAGGAGCTGGGCGAGATGCGAAAGGCAGTTCGCATCATCAGCCACAGGCTCAAACGCTGCAGGGCGCGCCGTCCTCCGGACTACGTCGCGGAAAATGGACTCGTGGGAGAGTTTAGGGAGGCCAGAAAGGCCCTTTCGATTGCAATACTGCAAGCGAAAGCCCGGGCTCGGGCCGAGCTCCTTGAGACGCTCGATCGGGATCCTTGGGGGCGTCCGTACCGTGGGGCCCGCAACACGTTGCGGCCTTGCACATCCACGGTCACGGAAACACTCGAACCCGAGGTGCTCCGGTCGGTTATCGACGGGCTCTTCCCGGATCCGGGAAACTTCACTCCCCCCAGTATGGGTCCACCCGTTCCCGACACCCCCACGGACGAGGAGCCTCACTTCATCTCCGAGGGGGAACTAGACGTTGCCCTGGACCGGCTCCGGGGCAGGAAGACGGCACCGGGACCCGACGGGGTTCCAGGTCGACTCCTCTTCCTGGCCGCTAAACATCTACGCGGCCAGCTGCGGGAACTGTTCGAAGCCTGTATTCGCGCAGGTCGGCTCCCGTCGCAATGGAAGGAGGGTCGTTTGTGCCTGATTCCCAAGGGAGGTCGGCCTCCCAACGATCCGTCCGCCTTCAGGCCCATAGTGCTGCTGAACGAGGTCGCTAAGGTCTTCGAAAAGATCTTGGCGGAGCGGCTCGTGAAGCATCTCGACGCTGTGGAGCCGGGGCTTTCAGAAACGCAGTTCGGGTTTCGGCGGAGGCGCTCCACGATGGACGCCTTCGAGACGCTGCGAACGTCAACGGACGAAGCCGTCCAAGCGAAGGATGTCGTTCTTGCGGTGTCGCTAGACATAGCGAACGCCTTTAACAGCCTCCCTCATGAGACGATCAGGGAGGGGCTCCGCGCGCATGGAGTCCCCCCGTACCTCACGAGGCTGTTGGGCGCGTACCTGCAGGATCGACATATCCTTTGGGAGGGCGGTGAGTCCGGCAATCACGAGTTAGGTCGTCGACGCGTCGCGTGCGGCGTTCCACAGGGGTCGGTCCTCGGGCCGATTCTTTGGAACGTAGGTTATGACTGGACCCTTCGGGTTCCGGTCCTGCCCGGGGTAGGGCTGATCTGCTTTGCGGACGACACCCTACTCACGGCACGCGCTGCGTCATTTGCGGAATCCGTGGACGTTGCCAACGCCGGGTTGGCGATTGTCGTAGATCGAATAGCTAGGCTGGGCTTGAGGGTCTCCCCCGCGAAAACGGAGGCCATCATGTTCCATAGGAAATTTCGCAATCCCCCCGCGGACTTGACCGTTTCGGTCCAAGGGGTGGCCATTAGAGTAGGGCCCCAGATAAAATATCTGGGGCTAGTTCTCGATGGGAAATGGCTGTTCAAAGCGCACTTTGAGCAGCTAGTTCCCAAACTCGTCAAATCCGCGGGCGCACTCTCGAGGCACAACAGAACCCTACTGCATCGGGCGCAGCAGGTTCTGGCCGTGAGGACCATACGGGGGTATCGCACAGTGTCGCGGACGGCGGCCACCCTCCTGGCAGGCGATCCGCCCTGGCATCTCCAGGCGGACGTCCTGACAGTGGTGCGCCGCACCCGGCAGGATGCCCTAGCTAGAGGCCTGACCTTCTGTCAGGTCGAAATCGAGGCGATCAGGAAGCGGGAAACCGCCTCCATGATCGCCATCTGGTCTCAAGAGCTCGACAACCCTGCGGCCTATGGCGGCTACACGGTGGATGCAATCAGGCCACAGCTGACGGAATGGGTCAACCGCACCAGCGGCACCCTGACCTTCAGGACGACACAGATACTTACCGGACACGGATGTTTCGATAAGTATCTGTGTCGCATTGTGGGCTGCTTGCCTTCCCCGGACTGCCGCCAGTGCGGCGCGCTCGACACGGCGTTACACACGCTAGTCGAGTGCGCCGCATGGGCGCCGCAGCGTTTCGAACTTGAGACGCACGTAGGTCCAGTCGACTCGCTCTGCGACTTGGTCAAGGCCATGTTGCAGAGCAGCGACAATTGGGGGGCTGCGGTTACTTTTTGCGAGACAGTAATGTCACTCAAGGAGGCCGCAGAACGAGACAGGGAGAGAAGTCCTGCAGCGCGTGCCAATGCGTCTTCTCGAGGTCGCCGGCCTTCAGCTGGCACCCGGAGAGGCAGGTACGCGCATTACTTCCCTCCCTGAGTTAGGTTCCGTTTACCGCGGGGGGCCTTTAGCTTGCTAGGAGAGCAAAGGACCTTCTACCCCCGCACAACGAAGTGGGGTGTGTTCTCCCAGGGCACACTCCAGGCACTTTATTGCGCTGGATCGGCTGGGCGTAACTATGTTCTAAATCTCAGCCTTTCCAACACATACAAAGCGCAGGGTCGTCAGGGAGGAGGGGGTTTTTAGTGGGTATTGGGGTTGCTCGCCCGTGCAGCAACGCTCGGAGTCTTCCACACTATTCTGTGACGTCGATCGCGGACGGAGCGCTGCCAAGAGCATACTATTGCTGCAGTGTTATCGCCCCCGACCGACGCGTGTCGTTCCCCTAGCAATGACCCAGTTTGTGCGTAAATCGGTTAAGCATTTTCCCTCGCCTCAAAACAAAAAAAAAAAAAAAAAAGGAGAATCATCTCTGTATATGAAGAAGTGTCCATCGAAATGCATTAAATTAGGGTGGCGCCACTTTGGCATCAGGGTGAGTTTTAAAGAAAGCGCCAAAAGTTATTAGAGTAGTATTATAGTGTTTTAGTTTTATAAAATTAAATATTACAAAATCACTAAGCGTATTATTCAAAATTCACGAAATAAAATCACTATTCACGTTTTCACATAACAATTCTTTGAGGTTATATTTAGTAAATTACTTTGTACTACGTAAATAGTTGACGTTTTATAAGACTGTACTGTCACCAACTACTCTAGTCGCCAAAGATATAAAAAAATTTAACTCGGCCTACTTCGATTCGTCTACAACAACTACATTCATACCATACCCTTTGTCTACATCAGCGCCATTGTGGACGGTTTTTGAACTGTTATTTACAGCTTACAACTGGACACTTCTTCAACTATTTTCCTATATGAGATGATTCTCCTTACCTCTACCCTTCATACAATAGTGCCAGCTGAGCAGTGCGTCGCGTACAGATTTAAGCCAGTTAGTGAACGATGAGCGTGCACTCAGGCCACTCAGTTGGACGCTCTAATGCCCGCAGTCCGCCCCGCCGGACGCTTTGCCATTCAGGCCGTACACTTAGGGCCGGCTCGATCTTCCCTACTTCTATCCCATATCCCATCCCTTCTGTCCTATTCCTCTGATCTCTCTTTTTCATCCACCTCTCTTCATCACATCGTAAAGGCTAGCAACGCGATGGTTCCGCCTCTGGTGTTGCAAACGTCTATAGGCGACGGTAACCACTTTCCATGAGCAGGGAACTTTGTCTTTCATTTGCCAGTTTTTCAATTAAAAAGAAACGACAAAGAGAAGTATTAAAACAATTCGTCCAATAAAACAACAGTGGAACGCTCTTAAATCTTACACAGGCTATTTTTACTTTTTATTTGTTACAGCTATTATATATACTGTTACGAGTTAGCGGGACTCGAATTAAAATGCCGTTAGAATTATTATAGAGTTTATTAGAACTATACAAACACGTATAACACAGGTACAAATATAACCGAACACAACAAATCTAAACGTAATGCAGAAGGTCGTAATTCAATAAAACGCGCAAAGTCCGTCACTATTAGATTCCCGAATGTACACGTCACGCCCGTATCGTAGTCGTAGCTCATCTGACCCCTCTCTCAATCAGCCCGTCGTTTTATGCTTCAAAAATGCAAATGTGCCCGCCCGGCATGGTGTCAGAAATGGGATTTGTCTTTGTCGGGGCCTAGGTTGTAACAATACTTTATTTAGTTTAATTATTTTCTAGGTCTCCGACATATAATTATTTAATGTGGTGCAAATGAAAAGAGCAGACCATAAATGTAAAAAGAGCGCAATAAAAGCACGATTTCGTTAACGAAACTTACCCTACCGGGAATCGAACCCGGTGCCTCTGATTTCCTGTGAAATAATCGGTCTAGTATTTCTATAACTAAAGGCCGTTGATATTATCATCGCCTTAAGTTAATAGCGGGAACAGGGAGGTTTATGTATTGCTTTGCACTTTTATTGTCAATGGTTGTCAATTAATTAAAAATTAACCATAACTATGTAGATTAATTGACTTTGGATACATATAAAAATCGTCTAGAAACAGAAATAAACAGTAGAAAAAAAACTACCAACTTACCAAATTATTAGTGCTTGCAACACATGAATTGATGTTCTCGCATACAACCTTAGCATATATATCACTCTGCGTCAAATCCCAAGAAATGACAGTGCCATCTTTTAACAAGGCGTAGAAACAACATGTATTCACGTGAGACCATTGCAAAGATGTTATTGAAATCTAAAAAAAAAAGAAACCAATCAGTTGTGCCATTACGAACTGTACTCTGTCCAACCATTTATTCAGATCGATTACTAATGTAGTACAATTAGTAATACACTAGAGTGGTACTGATTCGATTTTATATAAAAATCGAGTTCCTTAGCGAATACATTTTAATAAATGTAGTGCATCTATATCATTTGCTATAAAATACCCTACTGTGTAATAAATAAGCCATATAACCCACGTATTATTTAAAAGTGTAATAAAAGCAATTTTACGATTTTTAAAATCTAAACAAATACCATACTGTTTTTGAAGTGATAACTTCTTATGGGAGGGTAAACCGCTTCGTTATGTAACACGTTACGGCGCCAGTCTGTCTGGCTTCCCTTTCTCTCACGCATACGGCAGCGTTAAGCAGGCTCCTCCTCTCTCACTCTAACCCATAGCGCTAGCCGTATTTCGGTAATTAAATTAAATAATGATACTAATAATGTACATACACAAAATTCTAATGTACATACTGAAGAATTGTAACTAAGAATAAAATATATTTTATAATCAATAAAAGATTTTATTAATAGATAATCTTTGCTTACATTATAATATTAATATACATATTAAATAACCTAAGCTTTTATCAAGTTAAACAATTTTATAATTAAATAGCTCAACTTAGATTAGTTTTAGTTATCACTTCTGTCGGGCGACCCGAGACGCACACCTTTTTTTTTAAATTAAAACAATTTTATTTCAATATGATTAATTACGATTATATTTAGATGTATGGACGATAATTTATAAACTATGCATTAGATTACTCACAGAATGGCACTACTGATTCGCCTGGAACAATGAAGTACCTAGGAGAACCGTGACTTGTGAAATATGCTGACAAAACGAGTAACATGATGGTCGTGCGAACATTAAAATTAAAATAAATTGGAACAAAGTCGCTAGAACAAACATCATATTTTTTAATAACTACCTTACTAGTAACCCCATATTCGGTACATCGTGCGGAATTTGAACTTTGTACACTGCTAATATACCGGCCTTTATGATCAGATTTACATCTTTCCATTTCTGTAGGTGTCACATTTCTGAAATATAAATTATATTGTAACAGATTCGTTGGCATAACTATTGTATGGCTTATTACAATTTTTTAACGCACTGTATACGGAACTACATAAATACTGCGCAGTACAATTTTTACGTCGAAAAACGGTACTGCGCATCCATTTGAAAATTTTGATTTGAATTTTTAATATCAATATTTTTTTAATAAACAGTAATAGTTGCATTTGTACACAGAAAATAAATCTATTATTAGTAAAATAGTTAAGAAAACATTTTAAAATGGAATTAAATTGTTTGAAATATCTATATTAATAAGTGTGCCAGAAAGACTTTAAAAAAATGTATTACTATAATTATTTCTTTATCATATTATAACATATTTTAGAAACTTAGATTGCAAGTTTTTATTAGGAATATATTTTAAGTTAAAATTTGTATTTTAATATGACATTTTGTTCATTCAAATAAGCTATATAACGAATCTCACCTACAGTCTAGAGTTAATAGAACCCTCATCTCATGTAAAGAACAAAGATTTACGGTTCCCGATTCAGTAGCTGCCAGAAAGTAAGGTAAATTATGCGCTGATGCTTCTAAGCACGTTATCGACGACGTATCATCTGTAAAAGGTTTGAAAATTTATCGATAATTCTTTTAAATTTATTTATTTAACAAAAGAACAACATTATTAACAACTTATTACAACAAATCAATCATTTAAGTAATTACCGCGAGTGATAAAATAAGATTTATCTATCTCATTATGTACGTGGTATATAGCCATGCGCGAATCATTATCATGGTTATAGCTCTTAGGACCGGCTCTAACGGTGTAATACTACGCTCCCACAGAGTATCGGCTTGAAATGGTTAGCTTGAGCTACTCGTGTTTAGTACGATGAGTGAGAGCTTTGAGGGTCCACTTTCTCCGCCCCCTTTTTTGTTAACGCAAGAGGATACATTTCGTACTATCTGGGTCCTTCACGGGAGAACCAAATACGGCAAGAAGCGAAGAGAGAACCAGATCTGCGCGAGGACTCTGGTAAAGGCGTTCCCAACTAACTCACTAAACCTAAACCTGCGCCCCTTGCTCGCTCTGAGTAGGAGCGACATGAGACCTAGTGCAAAATTACTATACCATGTCGCCCCGCGCACGGAGACTTGCTCCACCCCGATGGCAGGATGTACCATTTCACCTACAGAGATATGGACCCACTGTTACTTCCCCTCCCCATCCCAACATTCCTATCGCATCTTTTCTATTCCATCCCCGTTGTAACGGACACAACTTTAATCGTGCAAAAAAGAATGAAAACAAGGTTTTGAGGGTTTGAAAGTTAGCCGTTGAGTGGTTAGAGAGCATCGAATGTATGGCACGGCACGTATATCTCGGTCGGTAGTCGCGAGCAACTGATCCGGACCAATCCCGAGTTATTATTATATTCTTATTATTTATTACTAAAAACACACACAGATAAGTGCACAAAAAATTACATATACATTTATTAATTTATTAAATTTACAGGCAACACCGTGCGGGCCATTTATACAATGGATTTTATCGTCAACACCCCTATTATGTTCCCTTATCCCATTCCTCTTGTGTGACCCCTCTATCCCATTGTCACTATTCCATCCCTCTTATCGTTTCCCCTCTCGACTTTTTAAAAGCTAGTAACGCGTCGGCTTCGCCACTGGTGTTCCCGACCTTTATAGACGACTGTACCGTTTTTCAACTTTCCAATAACTAGGCTGCCTGCCTCTTTGCCGGTTACATAATAAAAAAAGGTAAAAATATATCCAAATGTTCAATTACTTACTCGTTACCAATAGTTTATGTACTTTAAACACCCCCGCAACTCTCCTGCAGCATAACACTTCACCGTTGTCCTTAGCAATAATATAAATTAACGCATTATTTAAATTAACAACTTTAATATCGTTACAAATCACAATATTATCCCAAAACTGTAGACTGTTCTGCGTTTGCAACACTCTTTTATCTCTGACACTGGTAGCACTAGTCGATCTGTCAATTTCAAACTTCGAACGCGAATATAAACATTTCTCTTGCTTCCTTTTCATTACTCGTTTTTTTGCTAAAGATAAGTTAAAATTATCTTCATTGTTTTCCAATACAGCGTCTATATAGTCTAATAAATGTATATTTTGTACTTTTTCTAATTTTAATTTTGACCAATACGCTTTACCTATATCTAGCGTTTTAGATTTGTCATGGATCATTGACCAAATTGTCAATATGCCTATACGTTGTAATGTTGCCAACTGTAATGAAAGGTATTTATAAATGAGATTTAAGATATTATTTTATTTTTAGGCCCATGCCGCAATTTATGGTTAGCGGATTCGATTGCTGACTAAGGTATTAGGAATTGGCCTTAGAGACCCATTTGAAAAATTAGGCAATATACACAAGAGCATTACTACTATCTATTCTTATTGCCATTAAATTAAATGAATAAATACTTTCAAGTGATCTCAAAACATACTTACTTGTCCCATAATCTTCCTTCCACCATCTTGACTGATCGGCGCGTGCGCATCTCCATACAACTCCAGTGCAACTGTATCATCAATTTGGTCTCCATTGGTAATGTTATATGCGCTGTTTGTATACGCACAAGATTGTAGTGCGCCGGTAATATTGACCTTGGAAAAACTCTAATCACAATGAAAATTATAATCACGCAATAGAGGAGTATTACTAATGACCATCTAGGATAGACATCGAATTTTTAAATTTAAATAGTACAATACTTAATTGTATTTACTGATACTTATCGGTAATAATAATTATATATTGTACCAGTAGATATGTTTACATGTACACGTAATATAATAAATCTCTCTTTTCTTTCACCATATCCCAATTAATTGGGGTCGGCATAATATGTCTTTTCCTTCCACACTCCTCTAGTCTGACATACATCCTCTGTTACACCACAAATAATCATAATCTTCACATAATCCATTCATTTCTTTTTTGGTCTACCTTTTCATTTATACCCATCTTGTAGTTTTATTTCTGTCACGTGACTTTCATCCCTCCTCATTACATAGTATCATAAATCTATAGCCATTTTTAAACGGATTTAGATAGTTTTTAAACTAGAAATAATAGAGGTACATATTCAGACCAACTGATTCCGAAAATGGAAGATTTATATTTTTTTCTATCTGTTAGAGCATCAGTCTGAATAAACTTGTCGTTCTATCTTAAAGTACTAAGAATGCTTTGATGTTATGGTAAAATATGGGTATAAATAAATAACAAATCGATTAGCTGACCACAAATGCCAAGTAGTAACTATCAGTACATTAGCACACATATCCTACCTCTAAATCTCCATCATTGCTGTTCTTCAAATTCCACTCCCTATCGCGTTCCATATCAGTCATTCCTTCATTTTTTATTTCTAATAAATCCGTAGGTTTTTCTTCGCTGGCAACATCTTGCTGCCAAATTGGTGCTTCGGAAAGGTCCCAAAGGTGTAACGACCTGCATTAAATTACAAAAATATATTTAAGTTTGAAACTGTTCATTTGTCTGTGATGATAAAAAAAAAACGTGTGTCAGCTCCGACACGAGACTGATCTCTAATCCTACATTAACATGTATACAAGCAGTGCGAAAGCGGCCGGTTACAACATACTGACTGATAAGTATTTAGCCAGCAGAAAATATACATATGTATACACAAAACACGCTCAAAACATATTAATTAAAGATTAAAATCAATCAGTAATTAGGATATGGACACACTTGACTTGAAATTCCCTCGAGATTCCCGGGACACCTCTGTGTCAGCATTAAAAAGAATGTAAGGTATTGTTTTAGTGAAAACTGTGTCAGAATAACACAATTCAATGTAGTCTAATTTTTATGTAGTCGAACAACTACAAACCGCTCCCGGGACAAAAAAATATCACACATTTTAATGCATAAAATTTGCTATCGATCAGTAAACAAATTACATTGGAATTCAATTTTTTCTCCTCTGGCCATTTTAAATCATTGCCAAAAAATTCCCTTTCATTCACAGGATTCATAGGATAAAAAGTAGCACACAGTAGTAGTAGCTTTGCTAAAACTCATCTAGGTAAGCAAGCTTAATATAGGGGATATAAATATTAACATGACATACAGATTAAAACTTAAATTAACAAAAACGGTTTGACCGATTTGAATTTTTTTTGTTCACTCTAATACAGGAGTGCT
This sequence comes from Dendrolimus kikuchii, assembly GCA_019925095.2. NCBI lineage: Eukaryota > Metazoa > Arthropoda > Insecta > Lepidoptera > Lasiocampidae > Dendrolimus > Dendrolimus kikuchii. The sequence continues at coordinate 4,669,469 of CM034415.1, forward strand.
TTAAAAGAAAGAAAAAAAGATAATGTTTTGAATTATTACGCTTGTACTATGTGACTCTTCACAAAGTTTTCTGCAAATTATATATTAATATTTTCATATAAATAAAAATCGATTATTAAGGAGTAAACTCTAAAAACTTTAAATCTTACCCATCGTCCAAGGAAGCAATAAATATTCCATCAGTGCTACCTGTATGTTCGGCATATTTAACATTATCTATTGCTATTAGTATTTTTATTGGATCCTTTCTGGCAACATTAATGTCCCATAAACAAATTATACACCTTTTAAAATTTTCTTTTTTATTGCATATAGTAAAAAGTAAATTATTTTTTGTACGTGAGTATATTATTTTATTAATTTTTGAGCGTTTTAAGTAAGAGTATTTATCATCTTCAATAGTTTTGTTAGAAATAGACACGTATCCTTTACTACAGGACAATCGAGAGTTTTTGAGCCCGCTTAGCTCAATGTTACCAGCATTGAAATTTAAAATATTACTAACTCGCCCTTCAAATTTTTTCAAAAACTTTCTTAGTCTATCTGAATTATGTTCTGTATTTTTAATTTTCTTGTTGTAAGTTTCATATGGCAACATTTCTGTGGTACCGACGCCATCTTTCTGTTCGAAATAGATTCTTAAGGGATTCGATTCATAAACCAAATCCTTGTCAATCACTGTATCTAATGTTTCTTTTTTGATATTTTCATTTAAAAATGTAAATTGATTTAAAAGTTCTTGAGTATCTCGGCTATATTTCCTTGCATCGACAGTTTTTTGAATTGTAATATTGCTTTTTGAAAAGTCTACCGGATATTGCGTCCAAACATGGCGATTATCTACCATATCAGTTTGTATCTCTACATTTATACCATCATCAAACGTTTGTACTGCGGTTTGTGTATAATTACATCTACCAAATGTTGCCATGTATAAGTCGTACGAAACAGGTTTCATTTCGAATAATACAAAACTCATTTCATGCAACGTTATCATGCTAAGCAAATCTCTAGCTCTTTGTTTAAAACGCTCATTTATGAGACGCTTTCTTTTATTTTCTTTGGATTTTGTGAAATCTATGAAGAGAGGTCTGAAAAAGATATTGAAATTATGTAGACTATGTTCCACAAGTAGTGTCAACACGTGGCATACACTGGATTTCTATAAATGCAATCATTTGGCCTACTATTTTTTTTATATCTGGAGAGCAGACAAACCGAAGAACCACATGATGGAAATTGGTTACCCTCACCTATGGCCATTTGCAACACCAAATGTGCTATCAACCTCAAAGGAGAGCCTGGAAACTGACCACTAATACCGTACACTACTCAAGGTGGTTATGGCGGCAAATATCCTACCACTTGGCTGTGTGATTTATCGCTTCTTACAACAGACCACCCAACCCCAGGAGTTAATATTCTTTCTCCGGTCCTGCACGGATATTATGCATACAAATAATGTCAATAATCTATCAATTTATAGGGTACCAAAAACGGATCATGAATGATAGGGACAAGGAATAAAATCTTAATAAAGCTAAATTTGAAACGATTTCAAAAATCGAACAGAATACAGATAACTTAACGCACAGGGTTACCAATAATCAAAAAATATGAACACCTAAAGCTAAAGTCAAAAACACGTAAAATCGCAATAATTACTAGAAAACTACAACAAAAAAAAAGAATAATTTACGTTTTGCAACAATCTCTATTTATAACCTATTATATAACATGATATTAAGTGATGCGAATTTTTAGAATTTGGTAACCCTACGCGTGACGTTATCATGATCCGGGTATAGTGTACCAAATTTCGGTTTATATCTGCTAACCGGAGGAAACGGAGTAAAGTGTTTGAGTTGTTTGCATTAATCTTCAATGCGGAAAAGCGGACTTTTTTTAAATATAAAGACTGGATTCCTTGTCTCTTCTACAAAATAAAAACTAATGAAAAAAACACGGCTGAAAGTATGTTGAAAATGACAACGCACTGAACGTATATACGTAATTAAACATACCTATCTAATACTTCGACGTGAATTGTCTTCAAACTCGATACCGCACTGGAACTGCTCATCTCGAGAAACCCTTCGTCGGTGAAGGAAGTCTTCTTGTCATTCGGATCTTCGGAATCTTCGAGAATGAATTCCATGACAGCTGGCTTAGATTTAGCTGAACGGTCGCGGAGATCGTAGCTGCCTTTAAATTAAAAAAAAAGTGTTAAGTAATCTGATAATATTGTTTAGAATCGGCCAAGTGCGTGTCGCACCAGACGCAGCTAAGGGCTCTGTAGAGGTAAGCAAACGACCAGCAACTTCGTCATTTACCATAAAAAAATATTTGAAAAAAGTAAATAACATTATGTTCTAAATTTCAAACATTATTCATGGCCAGCATGAAATCAATGTCAAAGACATTAAAACCCTTTGTTAGTGCGGGATTTATACAACGCGTAGATCTTGAAGAACTATTTTATTCGATTTCCGAACAAACAATGCCGATCTAAAATACAATTAATTATAAGTTATTTTTAATTGATAATAATAATTAATAAAAATCAAACAAAATTAATCAGTAATTTAAAACGAACTGTTAATTACAATTATAAGTTATGATGTTAGCACAATAATTAGCTACCCTAAAGCGCTACTATGACAAAAGTGCACCGACCAAAGTCGGAATAAGAATGATCATTCGGTTTTTTTTTTAGCAAAAACCCAGCTGAATATACACAAATGGCTGTTTCAGCGATACCGGACTTTGGGGGCTTCCTGACTCCGTGGGAGCGGAGACGTTCAGCCCGGAAGCAGCGCGCTCGAGGAGGCAGCTCCTGTGAGGTTCAACCTCGGCTCGACCGCTGCAGGGGGATTGACTCTATAGGATTAAGCCGTAAAAGGCTGAATAAGCTAAGCCAACAGTGTTTATATAATGGGGACTCGATATCGACTCCGCCGGCGGAGCCGATCCTAGTCTATATTTACTACCGCTTCGCAACGTGTTATAGCTGGAGGAGCAGAAGCGGCAGAAGAAACTCTCCAGCAACACGCCTAAGCTAATCGTGTATGGCTACTTGTGTCTGTAATGAGTGGGTGTGATTGGTGGGTCTTCTCGTGTGAGAGGATCCGAGCCGGGGACTCTCCGGCGTCTGTTTTGTCTGCGTCTGTTATGCCAGGCTGATATTATGAGCCTTGGGGGGTTCATAATCGCGAGGAGACGCGTGATTTTATCGGGCTCGTCAATGAGTACATTGCGAGGGCTACGTTTTCTCGTGGGAACGTTCGGGGTGAGTTTGTAGTTGACCGTTTCCGTCACCAGAGGGTTCGGGTGATGGGGGCACGGTCAAAGAATCTGCGCGAGAGTGAGATTAGGTAATCTTTGATGGAGGGAAGCTCCAGGTCGCGATGCAAATGATCGTTCGGCGTTCCGCCCACTCGCTTTTATATCCGAGCGACGATGAAAGCAGCCGAGTATTAATCACAACTACCCGCATATGTTACAATAGTTTAATAATAGGTGACACTACTTGGAACAAATATTATTAACACTTTATCGAAGATAATAACAAATATTGCGATAAATACCTGAATCAAGCATTCTTTCTTCATCCTTTTCATCTTTAACATCTTTGACATGACTCTGATCTACTTCGACATCATCCTCCTTAAGAGTTTCTTCATCATTTTGATGTATCTCCTTATCACTTTCTAAACTCTCTTCATCACCGTTTTCATCACTGTGGTACGATTCAAAATCAGACTCGTAACTTTCAAAGTCATCTTCATAGCTTATTTCTTCATCACTTGATTTCTCAGTTTTCATCTGTTAAATTAAACATTATTATTGTTGATAAATACTAATTATATGAAACGAAATGAACGGCATAGTGAAATTTTGAAATAAAATAACATTTTAGTGATGAGGGGCATCATTAATCAGATATTTTCTAATTTTTAGATTCAAATTATGAAATGGGTTTAAAAAAATCTTTGAATTTTAAATTTGGAAAAAAATGTAGGTTTATACTATCACGCAATTATGCTTCTTTTGGATGATTTATGTATTATACCTTAGTTTTATCATCTTCTAATTCAACGAAAAACGCCTTGGGTTTTGCTTTTAACTTCTGCGACAGATTCAACATTTCCTTGTTATTGTCTATGCTCTCTGTGGTTAAGATTTTCACTTCACTTTCATCTAAAGTTCTAGTTTTCGTACGTTGCCTTTCAAATACATGCATAGAACCTTCGCGCGTTTTTACACTTTTACTGCTTAAATCTACGTTCCGTTCTTCAGACTTCCTTACACTTTTATCTTGAGAATTTTTACTTTGAATTACATGCGTATTTTTAGATTTTTCTTTATTTATTTCTTCGTTTAATAATTTTCTTTTTGTTATTGGTGAATTTACTGTTACATTTAAGACAGGTAGATCTTTTCCTGTTTTTCCACCTCTGGGCGGTTGTATATCTTTGGGTACCTTTGCTGGTTTTGTTACTCTGACTGTAGACGGGGAAGCTTTGAGTAAATCCTTCATGGGAGATACATTGCTTGCTGTCTTCGATACACCTTGAATTTTCTTCGGTGTTTTCGGTACATGTACATTGCTTTGTTTTCTTTGCCCGTAAATATCGGCTGTAGACGACTTCTGGACAAAGTTTCGCGGTGTGGAGGGTGTCGTCTTTTTTTCTTCTTTTTTACTGGATGATGGTGTTTCGTCCTTTTTGACTTCATTTCTTGGTTTTGTGGTTCTTCTCGGTGTTGGTTTCATTATTTTTAACAAATCTAGTAAAATCTATATAAATAAAAATGAATTGTAGAAATGTATGTACACGCATAACTTGAGAACGACTTTACTGATTATGATTACATTTTTTGTGTGTTTGAGCGGGTCCCCGGCTGGTTTAGATTCACAAATGGAACCGGTAGGTGGCCCTGGGATCGGATCCTAGATTTTTATTTTTTCAGGCCAGGACAACGTCTGCCGGGACCTCTAGTATGTTATAACATTATAATTAAATAAAAAGTCGTATATTGTATTGTATTTTTAAAGTCTAAAAGAAAACTTTTTTTATTGCGATGATGGCAAACAAGCAGAAAACCCAGCTCATGGAAAGTGGTTACCGTTGCCTATAGATGTTTGCAACACCAGGGGCTCAGCCAACGCGTTGCCAGTTTTTGGGATCGGATAGAGGAGCTAGAATTACACAATATCTCCGTCAAATGTAAACCGATTTTCAATTTTTTTCTTTACTCCTAGGATCTGATGAGTGGAACGGATGTTACTCGACATCCACTTCAAGATGCTGTAGAAAGAAGTCGGTTAAATATTTATTTTTTTGGTTTTTAGTGTGAAAACGGTTTTGTTTTGGTTAAAAAATATTTGTTTTTAGTTACTTCTGAAACCATTATCTTGATTACTACGCCCTCACAGAATATCGGCGTCAAACGGTTAGCCCTGTGCTAATCCTCTATCCCATCCTATAGGCTTGGAACGCGTCGCCTTCGCCAGTGGTGTTCCAAACGTCTATAGGCGACGGTAACCACTTTTCATGTGCTGTGCCGTCTGGCTTTTGCCAGCTTCGCAATAACCAAAACATATGAATTATTAACGGTTTACACTCGGTAATTTATTTGATGTTCATTATTCTGACGTTTCGGCCACTTTTCAGTAGCCGTGATCATGGAAAACAAAGATGTCAAGTGTCAATAATATTGTTAAAATTTTATTTAACCTACCGCCGGCTTGTTCATTTTAATTATTTAGTTTTAATTTTATTTATGGTTATTAGTTACTCTATGGGAGTCTAATCTAAATTACCACCGCTTCGCAACATATTATGGCTTGAAGAGAAGAAACGGCGCAAGAAACTCTTCAGTAAACATGCCTAGCTCTAATAATTTTTATAATATTAAAAGGGGTGGGAGGTAAAATAAAAATAAATTGACAACTAAGTGGTAGTAATGAAGGTAAATCAGATTAGGCTCCCATATAGTAAATGATAACCATAAACAAAATTAAAAATAAATAATTAAAATGAACAAGTTGGCGGTAGGCTAAATAAAACGTTAACAATACTCACTGACACTTGACATCTTTGTCTTCCGTAATCACGGCTACTGACAAGTGGTCGAAACGTCGGAATAATGAAAATGAAGTAAATTACCGTGCTTAAAGCCGTTACAACGTAGTTTTATTATGTATACTAGTCGCGAAAACTTAAAGAAAATATTATATGAATTATTAAGTTCATACCTTGACATGAATTATTTGTAGGTCATTTTAAACATATCTATAATAAATATTGTAACACTTTTTCAATATTCTTAAATGTACATTATATTAACAGGATATAGTTGATTTTGCAAAATATTTAGTTTCATTTCTACTACACTATTAAACTTAAAGCGTATTTCTTTACGATTCACAAATTCATACTTCGTTACTATGGTAACAGAGTTGTCATCAAAATCTATTCTAACCATAGAGTGGAATTAATAAAAGGACGTCCCATTAGTACCTCACAATGCCCAAAATGCTCAGTTAGCCGTTCCACAAGGAGACCGCGGTCGTTGTGGTCGTGGCGAAACCGTCACTAATGACGTCATCATTTTCGATCACACAACGCTCACAGCCACCCATGTCAAGAGGTGGGTCGAAGTGGGTGTTTACCACGGAGCATTAATTCTTTCTATCGATTGACATTGAAAAGACTCGATTTTCAAATCAATCAATAACATTTGTGTATTTGGTCGTTAATGACATCAACGCTCCATAATCCGTTCCACTAGAGTTTATGATTGTAACGCCCGCAAGCAAGTGGAACGGGAAAAATCGCGGTCGTGAACGTGGTCGTTGTGAATCGCCTGTGGAACGTAGCCAGTTAATTCTGAAACAATGTTCATATGAAACATTTAATTTTATCGCGATAAAATGTATCCTAAGTTACGCCCCGTGATATAAGTAAGCTCCGTTTCGATTTTCATGAACATTCGCTTAGTAGTTTTTACGTGATGCCCTAACAGACAGACCAGATAAAAATTCTGAATATTGCATTTTCGGAATCTTCTGGTCCAATTTATCCCCCGGTATGTTTTTCACATTTTTAAATGTATAAACTCGAACTATTTACGGATTTATTATAGTATTATAGAAGATAGATAATAAATAGTATTATAGACTAGCACATGCCGAGGTATTTGTTGATGAATTGCAATGGCGCGCGACGACTCCAAAAAATACGACCACCGCGTCATATCTGTCTATTCATGTACATACATACATAACTTCACGCCAGTTCCCTTGCGGGGTAGGCACGAACAACAGAGCGCCATTTAGGCCCATTCTTACACACCTCACTTGCTTCTTTGACATTCATAACTCTTGTCATGCACGCTCGTCTCTTCTTAAGGCTCCTGACATCACCCTCCGCTAGTACACGATCAATTTGATCATAGAAGGTGTGTCGTGGCCTTCCACAACTTCTGCATCCATCCACTTTTACATTGTATATCTGTTTAGTCATTCTTTCATCATGTATTCTTTGCACATGCCGGAACCACCGGAGCATTCCTTTCCTTACCTTCACCCCGACACTTTCTTTCAGAAAGACACTTCTATTCATGTAATAGCAGTATTGCTCATTCCCGATAACTAGACACACAGGGTTACCAAATTCTAAATATTAACATCACTATAAAGAAAAGTTGTTCGTGCCTACCCCGCAAGGAACTGGCGTGAAGTTATGTATGTATAAAGAAAAGATTATTACAAAACGTAAATTATTCTTAATTTTTGTCGGAGTTTTGTAGTAATTATTGTGATTTTAGCCTTGTATTAATATTTTTCATTGTTGGTAACCCTGCGCATCAAGTTATAGTGGACGGGGTATAATAATGAAATCCCCGTTCTGGAGTTTTTAGCGGGAACTGTAAGGGGACGTTGTGCTGTGCAGTTTTATTTCCTAAAAATGTGTAAAATTACTCTAAAATGATCAATAGTTGTAGGATATTAATAGCTTTTTTTTATGTGAACTATATAGCCAAATGTGGCCTTTCGAGTTTTCACAAGAACTCCGTTGAATGACGTCGATTGCAGCCTACAATACAACGGCATCTGGCTTAAAGGCCTAGTTGCCAAGGCTTAAACTTTAAAAAAAATCCCCATTCTAAAGCCTGGCAACGCATTGGCTTCGCCCCAGGTGGATAGTAGCCACTACCATTACGTGGGTCGTCTGACTGTTCGCCAGCTCACAATAAAAACACTAGGAATAAATAAAACAATCATAATAATTTATATATTATTTTAATTTTAAGTGTATAATATACTCTTAATTGTAGGTCACCTGTTTTTTTTTTAAGCCAACGGCCTAATCAGCAGTGCTCGAACGGGCAACAGAACATAACGCAACTGACCACTTTAATTTACAATATTGTAAACAATAAACAGTTACTTGTAAAGGAATAATCGTCTTTTCCAAAACACTTTTTCGTTGATTACCTACTTTTTAACATAAAATACGTTTAAAACCATTTATTTGCTTAAAAACATGGTACATATTAAAAATGTTACAGTATACATTAGAATGGTACAAAAAAATCACTTATATCTCGAAAGTTACTTTTGCATTAAATATCTTCAACACGCAGCGCGATATCTCAACTCTACGACGCGGAACAATCTTTCACTTTCCCATAAAATTGCAGGATATTTTTTTTCGTTATGATTTTTTTCCTTATTTCCGATGTACATACTTCTTTTATGAAATTTAATGCTCTTAAAAAGTAATACCTTTTTCTCGTAATCCTTACAGAGAAAAAGTTATAATAAATTCTAGCTTTAACCTAACCATATGAATAGGAGAAATAATTGAGCACTGAAATTATCAGAGAGAATTAAGAGATTTTTCTAGTACAACTAAACTTATTAGAGCTTTCATTTATTGAATTAACTTTTCTACGAGAATCATATTCATGGTCATACCATAGGAAATCTGAATTTATTTTTTTGTTCTGTTATAGGCTAAAACGAAAAAAGTTTTCCTCCTGCAATCTATATGTGAAAATGTTTTAACAGTAAATTTTGAGATAATAGGACCTTAAGAAATAATATATTTTTAGGACCACCCTAATATACATACATACATATACAGACTAAGTTTGCAATGTTCTTTGCCTATTAGGCTTACGAGATTAAAACAAAATTTTGAAGTTATTTCGAACTCTTTTAAATATATTTTTTTAAATCTGGACACGCTTAATATTGTTAAGAAAAAATAATTACAAAATGAAACAGATTAAAAATTAAAAAGTAAATCAAGTATTAAAAAAATAATCTTAACATTGTCCTTATTGCGCCCTGCACTTAAAAATAATTGAACAAAAAAAATAACAACAATAAAATGTTGTAAAAAAAATATTCGTATTGTACTCGTGATAATTATTAAAACGACATAAATAAATAATATTAACAAGGAAATTGCTTTTTTTCTTCTAATAAATAGGCGAAAACACAATATGTGCTCATATTCGATTCTACTTTGTCGTGCACCACAATATCTGTGTACATACTATGAGTAAAGTAAAAAAATTGCCTGTTTGAAAAATGACTTAACAAATATTTTTTATATTTAAAAATTAGAAATAATAATTAGCGCAATACTTCATGAAGTCTACAATAGGCTGTGCAATACTTGGTTTTATATGAACAATCGTTTATTACCTAACAATTTATTGTTAAATAATGAGGACCAAAAATTTTTATTTATATAAAAACGCTAATTGTATAAATTATTTTTATAACCTGGCCACATTATCTATAGTTTATAAGATCTGATCGACAAGATCCAATTTTTGATATCAACACTAGTAACAGCAATACCGTAAAACAACAAAGCAACTCTCAGTAGAAATGAACAAAGTCATACTTTATGACTTTATGTATTCTCTTTAGTTTACAAAATGTCAATGTCATTGTGTGACGTCATCGTCCACGTTGACAAAGCACCAAGGTGGCAGCATTTAAATCGAATCTCATAGCACATTTTCGTGCTAAATTCTAACACTTTTATTAATGTTTTGTAAATCTACTTAAGTAAATAATTGATTAAAAATAATGTATACATATTCCCTATTGCAGGACCTCAAAATACATTTTACAAGTTGTATGAAAACAGCAACGGTTACCAGAGCATATTGCACATTAAGAAAAATATTGGAAAATTGGACGATGTAGTGCACAAAACAAAAATGTTCAGATATACAAAGCTTCCTTGGTAACTTGATCAGGAAACTAAATTTTTACGCAGTCAATACTAAGTTACATGCCAGCGACAATCGTTGCTGGGTCTTCTACGCCTTCCTTGATCTTCCTAAGGAACATCACTGCTTCACGTCCATCGATCAGCCTGTGGTCGTAAGTCAAAGCGACATACATCATCGGTCTGATGATAACTTGTCCGTTTAATGCAATCGGACGTTCAAAGATTCCATGCATGCCCAAAATTGCCGACTGCGGTGGATTGATGATGGGGGTGCCCATTAGAGATCCAAACACACCTCCATTGCTGATAGTAAAGGTGCCCCCGTCCATCTCTTCAACGGTAAGCTTACCAGTCCTAGCCTTTTCAGCTAGACCAGCAACAGTAAGTTCAATATCAGCGTAGGTCATGTTTTGAACATTCCTAATCACAGGCACAACTAAACCTTTGGGTGTTGCTACAGCAACAGATATATCAACATAATCACGGTATATAATCTCATTGCCCTGAATAACAGCGTTGACCACAGGCTGGTCCATAAGCGAATTTGCAGCAGCACGAACGAATGGTGACATGAGACCTAACTTGATCCCATGTTTCTTGGTAAAAGCATCGAGATGCTTCTTCCTAAACGCCATGATGTGGGACATGTCGATCTCATTGAACGTCGTCAACATAGCGTTCGTGTTTTGCGCTTCTTTAAGACGCTCCGCAATACGCTGGCGCATTCTGTTCATTTTCACGCGTTGCTCGGTCCTAGTGCCAGCGATTTCTTTGCTATAGTCCGCTGGGGGTACTTTTACGGTGGCTGTTTCGATTGCCTGCGCATGACGGATAGCTGCTACTGGAATGGAGGATATAGGGGCTGCTGCGGCAGGTTTTGGTGCTGGTGGGGCTTGTGGAGGTGGGGTAGGTGGTGCAGGCGCTTGAGGTGGGGTAGGTGGTGCAGGCGCTTGAGGAGGGGGACTCGGAGCAGCCGCAGGCGGAGGAGGAGGCGTAGCCTTAGGAGGCTCAGCCGCCGGTGGTGCTGCTGCCTTCTTCGGCGCTTCCCCAGTTATCTCCAGCCTGAACAATTTCTGTCCAGCTTTCACAGTATCACCATCTTTAACGTACAGTTCTTTAATGATACCATGCGCTGGCGCCATAACAGGTATGGCAGTTTTGTCAGTCTCGATTTCTAACACGACCTCGTCAGCAGCAACTGCGTCGCCAACTTTCTTGTCGAGTTTCACGTCTCCCTCCGACACAGAGTCGGGGAAACCCGGAGTCATGACATCTTGCTCGTCGAAGAGCGGATTCGTGAAGTGGATCGAGGCTACCTGGTTGTGGGCTGAAGTCACTACCCTGGGTTGCTTAGCTTTCGTTTGTATGATGCTACATATTCTGGGTACCTCAGTCGATTTGAGACGTAAGGTTTGGCCCTGCCGACGATATAACGTCTGTATATGCTTGGAGCAGCGTCGTAACATTTTGTAGGTTTTTTGGCTGTGGTCACCCTGAAACGATGGTAATAGTATGCGTTAATTTACAAATTTTGACTTATCTTCGACAATTATTGTAATCTCTGGTTATTAAAAAAAGTTGGAAGGTAGTTAGGATAACACCGTCGTCTAATTGACATTGATCCAAATTCAAGTTACTACGTGGTGGTGGATAGAACCCACGAAGAGCTTTTTTAGTTTATTTTCCAATATGCTTACATTCATACGCATAAAGACATTCGACTGTAGCACAGATACCTCATGGGTTTATGCGTACCGCAGTGTCGTGTAAAATAGATAAAAGTTATGACACATAGTGACACTCAGAAATTGTATTTACTCGATACTATTGTTATATTAACGGTGCAGCTTCATCTGTGATAGTGTTACAGATATAGGCCGTATCACGCGAATATGGCGATAGGTTCAATGCGTAATTTGTGATGCGACACTGTTAATGACGTTAAATATTGACAGGTAACATATATTATGTACATACACTAATGTGGCTATGCTTTAACGGCGTTATTTTTTAACGCTTTAAATAAGACTCATTCGGCCGCAGTATAAATCTTTAGTGTCTGCTCCATTAACTTACGTACATATAAGGTATTCAATAATAATGAAATAATATTACATATGAAAAGTCCTGAAGCTGTACTAAATCCAACGCAAAAAGAATCATCAAAATTGGTTCTAGAACAAAAAGTTAAGGCTGAACATCTATTACATATAATAAAACTGTAGAGGTCGAATGTCTGTACAATGAAAAAAAATGCTAAAAATCGATTCGGGGGCTGTAAGAAGTGAATAAGAACGTAATTTAGATTTTTTCAAATTTTTTTGTTTCTCTGTCTGTTTGTACGGGCTTATCTCCGAAACGACTGGACTGATTTAAATGAATTTTTTTATGGTAGTAGCTTATATTCCTGGTCAACATATAGGATACTTTTGGTCCCGAAAAATTAGAGTTGCCGTGGGGTAGTTAAAAAAACTTTAATTACTTAAACAGCTTATTATATTAATACTGAATACAAAATACAAGATACTATTAAAATAAGTATTTGAGATACCAGATACAACAAAAATGAATTGATAACAAGACATCTTGTATGCATATCTTTTAGACATAAATTGTTCATTCAATCATAATATTAACGCGAACGAAGCTGCGAGAAAAGTGGGTATATTATAAAAATTAAAGATCAAATTGGCCGATAATTATCGACACAATGATCTACGCAACTATAGTTTGACAAATCACTTTGGATCTGATATCAAGGTTAATGTTGCGTAAGTTTGTTTTTATACGAAAGTAGTTGAAGGCGACTTAGGCTACGTTCCATTAGAGACTCACAACGACCACGTTTACGACCGCGACTTTTCCCGTTCCACTTGCTTCCGGCGTTACAATCGTAAACCCAAGTAGAACGGCTATTCGACCCACCTCTTCACATGGCTCGTTGTGAGCGTTGTGTGATCCAAAATGATGACATCATTAGTGACGTCTTCGCCACGACCACAACGACCGCAGTCGCCATGTAGAACGGCTAACGGAGAATTTTGGGCGTTGTGAGATACTTATGGAACGCGCTGTATAAGCACTCCATAGACTAGCGAAAATATATCGAAATATTTAAACAATATAAACAATTATAATCGATCCGAAATTACATTAAATAATTAAATTTATTGTAATTTTGGAACCGCCAGCCTTTCGGGAACGTTCTCGGTAGTTTTATTTAGTTTTTAATATAGTATAGTTTGTAATTTATTTTTATGTTTGTAATATATTAAAAAAAATGTATGTGCAGTACACACGTATTAGAAGTGAGACAAAGTGTGACAAGGGGGTGAGAGGGACTCTAAATTTCATGACGTTACATTTCATATACTATATCGTTATAATATATTTAAGCTTTAAAACACGAAATTTGAACTATTATAAAAAAACTTCAATACATTTCAAACTCTATCTGTATACATACATACGTAATTTCACGCCAGTTCCCTTGCGGAGTAGGCACGAACAACAGAGCGCCATTCAGGCTTATTCTTACACACCTCACTTGCTTCTTTGACATTCATAACTGTTGTCATGCACGCTCGTCTGTTCTTAAGGCTCCTAAAATCACCTTCTGCTAGTACACGATCAATTTGATCATGGAAGGTGTGTCGTGGCCTTCCACGACTATCTGTATGATGATTAAATATAATGTATACCATCTCATTCTCTCGCAAGCTTAGTCCTATAGACTTATGTGTTTATCTTTTTTTAGTGTCGCTTTTCAGTTTCATTCAGTTTTAAATCACAACGATTCTAAAGTTTCACTTCAAAAAGAAAATATTTCTTTCTAAATGTAACACAGAAAAACCAAACAAACATAACGGGATAAAGCGTCCATAGGTTACCACCACCTTCCATCAAGTGGGCCGTCTGCATGTTTACCTTCCATAGTCAATAAAAAAGTTGCTAGTTTTCCTCGTTTTTAATTAGTAATTGGATTTTCCGTGGCTAATAATAAAAAATGTACCTAATCTATGTTCAAATTCAGTTAAGGAAAATTTTACTAAAATTAAAAAAGGATCTAACAATAAGACTACTTACTGGTTTTAATAATAGGGTAGTTGACATTCAAATCAAGATACTTTTTATCATCTTAAAATGACGGAGCCATCTAGATTTTGTACAAGTGTTGCAAATTATGAAGTCATTTCTATAACAAGCCAAATTGTATATTCTTTATAGTTTCAAAATTATTCCTGTGGTGATATTTTAAAGTTATGATGAATCTTGCTCTCATATATAAATATTGTTTTAGAATTTATTGTAATACTAGCGGCCCGGGGCGGTTTCACCCGCACTCTGTCCCGCTCCCGTAGTATATAGCGTCATGTTATATAGTCTATGACACTCCCTGTTAACGTAACTTTCCAACAGTAAAAGAATTTTTAAAATCTGTTTAGTAAATCCAGAGATTACCCCCTACAATATTAGTACATATTAGTATAGAGTATAGATAGATGTATCAACTAATCTATTATTAAAAACTTAAACTAAAATTTATAACAAAACAATTGTGAAAATAATACCCCTTTTTTTAAGGAGGGGTAATCTTATTAAATATAAAAAAGGCACTAAAGGAACTTACTAACAAAAAAGACTGGATGACAAGTCTGAAGGACAAAACTGGAAATATCACAGGGAAAAGGATGGAAATTTTGCAGATTGCCACTGATTATTACAAAAATTTATACTCAAGTTGCAGAAAACATCAAAAATCCCAATTTATGGAGGAAACCTGGAGTGAAAGTTTAGGAGAAGAAGATGAAGAAGTACCAATAATTTTACTAGAAGAGACAATAAGAGCAATAAAAAGTCAAAAACATGGAAAAGCACCTGGGACAGACCTAATAACAAACGAATTATTAAAAGCATTAATGAACGAAATATCCCCAAGACTTAATCAAATATTTAACGAAATATTAAAAAGCGAAGAGATACCTAAAGATTGGACTAAATCGACCATTGTACTAATACATAAAAAAGGATACTACAGAGATATTGGTAATTATAGACCAATAAGTATAATGTCAAATATATATAAGGTATTTTCTAAAATACTGCTACTAAGAATGACTAAAAATTTGGACGAGCAACAGCCATTAGAACAAGCAGGTTTTAGGCGTAATTTTTCCACTCTGGATCCCATTCACGTACTTAAACAGATACTACAGAATTACAGAGAATATAATAAACAAATATATATATCATTCATTGATTACAACAAAGCCTTCGACTCTTTGGAACACGATACTATCTGGAAAGCATTAAAAGATCAAGGCATTCACAGTAAATACATAAATATACTGAGGGAAATATATGCAAATAGCACAGCTGAAATTAGATTGGAGAAAAGCGGTCCGGAATTCCCAGTAGAAAGGGGAGTTAGATAGGGCGATCCCATCTCACCAAAATTATTTTCAGCGGTTTTAGAATCGATTTTTAGAAATCTAGAATGGGACGAAATGGGAATAAACATAAATGGGGAAAGATTAAATCATCTGAGATTTGCAGATGACATAGTGATATTTTCAGAATGCCCCAAATCATTAAGAAAAATGATCCACGAACTATCAAAAGAAAGTGCAAAAGCAGGCCTTACTATGAACACGAAAAAGACAAAGATAATGACCAATTCTGAACATTACTATATTGAAGTAGATGGAGAAGAAATAGAATATGTCAAGGAATATGTGTATTTGGGACAGTTGTTGTCATTTAAAGACTGCATGACTAAAGAGATAGAACGAAGGGTAGCTAATACTTGGAAAAGATACTGGTCCATGCGAGAAATTATGAAAAATACAGACCTAAATATAACACATAAAAGAAAAGTTTTTAATCTCTGTCTACTTCCAATTTTAACATATGGATGTCAGACTTGGTCACTCACAGAAAAAGAACTTAGTAAAGTTAAAGTTTGTCAGAACAGCATCGAAAGAAGTGCAATAGGAGTCAAGTTGAAAGACAAAATTAACTTATTGACAATCAATAAATTTACTAAGTTCAAAAATGCATCAAAAATAATAAAACAATTTAAATGGGACTGGGCCGGACACATAATGAGAGACAATAAAAATAAATGGACACGAAAAATAACTGAGTGGTACCCCAGAGACGGTAAAAGGAGAAGAGGAAGACAATACAAGAGGTGGGAGGACGATTTTAAACAAACAGCAGGAACACTGTGGTCCAGAACCTGCAAAGACAAGATAAAATGGGCAGCAAACAGCTTGAGGGAGGCCTTTGTCGAAGGACAAGCTGAGAAGGAGGCAAAAGACAATACCAATTAGCGGATTAGGTTTTCTTATTTGTTTTTTTTTTCAGCAATAAAGGCTATTTTTATTTAATTTTATTAAACTTATTGAGGACTATCTATTTTTATCCTGCAGGGATGGAGAAAGAATACAATCTTCTGCAGCCGGACAGCCTGTCATAAGAGGCGACAAAAGAACCCAGTCAGGTGGGCATTTGCACCCGTCTGGATAGCTAGCACCCCTGGTCTAAAGCATGCCGTTATACCAACCTTGTGCTGTGTTCCAGCAATAGTAGCCAGGTTCCAGTCTGCGTTTAGAGAGTGGCAGCGCATTTGAAGCACTTTTGGTATGACAGATGTCCACAGGCAATGGTAACCACTTTCCATTAAGTGGGCCATCTGTCTGTATGCTGAACTCACACAATAAAAAAAAATCTATTGCATGGGAAACACACGGGCTTGTGGGATACACTTTATGAAGAATGCTATGAGCACCCAAGTCAAGATACCTTTAAAAACTCCTCGATGTTCGTTCATTTGCCCTACGCCATTAAAACAGGGACCCAATTTTGCTATTAAATATAGATAGGTTCTCATAGATAACACTTTAATGTACACCATTACAGAAAACTTACTAATTAGTATTATTCTAATTGTGTACAAAGTCTTATCGCTAAAAAGCAATGTCTTTCAGACAACCCGCAAGACTGGCAAGAATATTGCTGATTAGGAGTGGCGATAGTGATATACATAATTATTGAGCAATTACTTACATTATCTTCCCATTGATACATTATTCAAAGTACGATTCTATTGCATGTTCTCGAGATGTTTGCCGTGGAATAATATAAAAAATATTGGTATTACCATTAGCAAAAAAGACATTAGCCAAAATAAATATTGAAAAGTTACCAAAATTTTATACACTTATTTCGCTAGTTTTCAGTTATAAATATATAGACATAAGCCAGCGCACAAGGTTTGCCTATTTCTATTTATTATTATAGTAGCTTACTATTATTGTATATACTTGTGGTGAAACAAACCTTTTCGCCCAGTGACTGGCAGGTCAGATTTTAAATTTGTTATTGACAACTGTCATGATTATATACAGAAAATGGTCGTCACTAAAATGTATATATTTTAATCCTTTTAAATCCAATTATATATTAGACATGATTTCTTTGGGCTATATAAATATTATATACCACTTTACATACTTTACAAATGAATGGGTTATTTATTCGTGCAATCACCCATCATACTTATGTATATAAAAAATAAATTTATTGCAACAACTATTTATGTAACCTTTTTTGTCTACAGACCATCGACTCGTGACATCATGAGGCTATCGGAAAACCTTCAGGGCACTAGTAGTAGAGTGACATACCCGTGGTTTACCATTGGAGTTGACAGAAAACCGAAATCAGGCAATACTATATTTAAGACAATCGTATCCCACTATTTTGATGAAATAATAATTGAATTGGGCCCCTAGTACACAGCATGACCATTCTGTAAGCCCTGGCAGGTGGGGGATATTAGCCTATTACTCTACTGGAAGGAACCAAGACGCCAGTGTCTTGCTTCTCTCTCTACTTGCATGAGGAGATGAGTTAGCGCAGAACTCTGGCGTGCCCCTATGATGGCATTAGTAGCGGGTGAGAAGCCTTCCTCAGAAGAGGCGAACAGGGACACATTCAGTTTTAGCAAGATCAGAGCAAGCTGTATGCTCACTCACAAAAAAGATGAGGAATTTCATCCAAAAAAACTATGATTTATTAAAAAAAAAGTTCCAATAAAGATTATTTATAGATCTTTTTTAAAAAAAAGTATGTTTTCAATCAAACAATTAAAATACCATTAACAAAGATAAGTGTCATTTGTTATCTTATCTGTAGTAATTAATATAAATACATTGCCCACCTATAGTTTCTAAATGACAGTTTCATATCATCATCCTCATTACATAGAATTAATAACAATGTTGCATCACAAATAACGCATTAAACCCCTGGCTACATCTGTGTGACACAGTCACTAATACTAACATTATCCCAGATGGAGTAAGAACATTCCGGATATTTAAATTCATAAACATAAATACCCATAAGAGTACTGAGTGCACATAGCTCATGAATTTAATAAACAAGATGTTGCAGTCTCATTAAAACCTATTTTTCTTATAGAATAGAATTTTGAATGTGATTTTTATTTTCTATATCAAATTATTTTTTATTGAGTAAAAATTATTGAGAGCTACACATGTATAAATATCCATTGTTGTGTTTATTACGATTAAACAAATTGAAATAATACAAAACTCAGGATATTTCTTATTAAAAATAATTATATCTCTTGTTCAATGAACACAACACAAAACTTGCCATAGGTCAGTCAGATTTGTGATGGTTGTCCATTGATCTGTATATCCTTCCTGCGGTCAAGTTACTTCACCGTAATTTTTCTCAGTTATCACTATCTATATAGACGAAATTTTAGTTGTGTTTTACATATTTTCACTTAGCATTTAAAATTAAAGCATATTTAGCTAATCTTATTATAAAAATAAATTATATTTAAAGAATACTTTAAAAACAAATTAAAATAACACTGGCAACAAATAAAAATAAAGCAAAGCTTTAATTGATGTCTAATTTAAAAAAACATATGCTTGAAAATAGAACACGAATTTTTGTCACACATTCCAATGACATTTCTTGTTCTTGCAGACCTGACAGAAGTACGGGAAAATATCCAATAAAATGAATTGAAACTTCATCAGATATGAGATTTATGTAAGAAAACATATGTGAAACAAGCATACACAAATGGAATTAGACAAATTAGTTATCAGGTTATCACTGGACATGGCCGGACGTCCACAATAAGTTCAAGGTTAGGAGCGCATGAGCTAATGTAATAAATCAATTTATTATCAAATAAAATCACATCACTTACCTTATTTTGGTAGTAAACAGTCGATATCAATTAACTACAGAGTTAATTCACAGACAGATAGTTACATAAGCCAAGATCTCATGACAGGCGAGCAGTGTTAAGTATTCGTGTATTAAATTATTAAAAAATAGCGTTACTACAGCATAATGAGGGCGTGTCGTGCGTTTTATATACTAAATAATACTTCACTTTTCTATCGACGCTGCTATTTTGAACTTGTTATATGGTCTTGAGGTCAAAAAGACCTACATTTAGTGGGTTCGATTCGCGATTTGCGAAAACAGAAATTCAAGTTGGTTCACTCTTGTCAAAAATGTGGAAAATTGATAAAATATCTAGTTTTATTCGTATATTTAGCATTAAACAGAGATAGCAATATACATCTCATTTATTGTGTAAGAAAAGTAAATATATGCTAAAATTATGAATTTCCTAATAGTAGTATTTGGAACGCGTTTTTAACTGCTTGCGTTCTGTTTGTGCAACGGAATGAACTAAAAAGTATTTTTTTTAACTAATTTATAAATGAATACATGAAGATATTTCTATAGAATGTCAATATTATTTATATCTATCCTTTTATAACAATTTCAGATTTTTTCATTATTATTATATTATAGGTATGTAGATGTTATAGTACTTCAACCTATTCAGGAAGTAAAATCAAAACGCAAATTTGAAATTTGGCGCGAGACAAAACAGCGTGGATTAAATAATATTCATTTATTTCTTTCTTGAAATGTATATTTTATATTTTTTATATTGAGTTTTATTTATAGATGCATAAACGGAATAGTAACCAAACTGCCCTATAAAGTATTTTAGCAGATTATCTGCATGAATTTTAAATTAGATTTGGATTACTGTGTCGAAATAAAACCAAAACTTCGATAATTATATTTATTTCGTATTACAATCATATTACAATACACTCATAAAAATCTTAATATCTATGTATATTCCACAACTATTAATCTAGATCGCTCGAAAACGGCATTATACAAAACACGTTTTTCACGTTGATTTTATTCCCAAGTCAAAGGGTCGGTTATTCAATCATATACTTTTTTTAAAGTTTATGGCTTAGAAACTAGGCATTTAAGCCAGAATCATCAGATAAATATATAGACATTTACTCCAAGATATCACTGTGTAATGTCCCTTCTCCATCTGGAACAATGTTAGTGTCTGCGGCCAAGTGCGTTTTGGTTGTAGCGTTAATATTCAAAATTCAAGTTTTTTTTTCAAAATAAGTTCCACTGGAGAACACTTTTTGATACGCAAAAATGCAATTTTTACATGTTACAATTTAGAAAGTCTTACCAGTATGCACAAGTGTACCTAAATTGAAGGGTATTTCAAATTTCAGCCTTATACAATCAAATAACCGTGGGATAGAGTTCATATAAAGTCGTTTTCAAGCGAGCAGCCTTAAAAACGTACATACCTAAGTAAATACAGACACATAGACATCGTAACGACAATAAATTATTACGCTAATATAATAATAAAAATAAAAAATCCATGTATTTGGCAAAATAATACTCTCGGTTACAAATACTAATAAAATACTAAAAATGTGTTTTAATATAAAACAAACATTACGATAACTAAAGGCATAGAAACCGTGCTAAAACAATCGCTGAGTAAAAGCTCTTTTATTCATATAAAGTAATACAGCATACACGAGTGTGAGTGAAACAGAAAAACTTGTTAGGTTGTAATAAAAGTACGTTTTAACGGTTTTAAGCGCGGTAATTTATTTGATTTTTGTTATTCCGCCGTTTCGGCCACTTTTCAGTGGCCGTGATCACGCAAGACAAAGATGTCAAGTGTCAATGAGTATTGTTAAAGTTTTATTTAGCCCACCGCCAACTTGTTCATTTTAAATATTTAGTTTTAAGTACGGAATAACAAAAATCAAATAAATTACCGCGCTTAAAACCGTTAAAACGTAGTTTTATTATGTGTACAAGTCGCGAAAACTTAAGAAAATATTGTTAGGTTGTGTTATTTAATAAACAGCAATACATTGGCTTGCTTTAAACAAGTGACAAACTTCGAATATACTTTCGTATATGCATCTCTTTCCAACACGCTTGCATCGCCTAAGTGAGAATAGTTCGTATGTATAAATAATCTGCAGCTATTTTAAAACGGTTTCTATAGAATCGGTTATTGTTTTAAAAATGGAACGCTTTGACACGAGACTGCTTTTATTAATGTCTACAAAGCCTTTTGAACCTGTCTAGAAATATTTCATTAAATTCAATTTGTTAACCCAGATTCAACAAACACAACAAGCTTGTAAAATTCATGTCAAAGCAAGTACATTGCGTTGGTTTACAATTTTTCGTAATCACTATATAATAACTAAATTTAAAAAATTACATATTAAGTAAACTAGTTAACTACGGACTTGGCGTTTGTTTACGTATTCAACTATACTAAAATAATTAAAAATTGTTTGGAAATAGCGTCTTAGGTTTTCGCACAAATTCCAACCATTTATTTTACTTTTCACAGGTCGATTATTGAGCAAATTGTAACGTAAAGTGTTACCGATTTGATTTCATATGAAAAATCGAGTATATCGTGAATAAAGGTAAATAAATCTATAGGCGATGGTAACCACTTTCCATTAAGTGGGCCATCTGCCTGTCTGCTGTACTCCTGCAATAAAAAAAAAATAAAAAAAAAAATAAAGTTGACCGATACGCTTTCCTAGATTGTTTCAAATTCAAAATGTTTTTACAAGCTTTTATTTAACTTGCAATGGATGTACCTACGTATGTAAGTTCGGGTGGAATCTTGCAAGTTAAATTTGACCAACTTCCCGGTTTCCGATTGAGCTGATCTGATGATGGAGTCGGAAGGTGGCCAGAGGAACTCCTGTACTATAAACTAGATAGACCCGTAACAAAATAGAGAAAAATATAAACGTAGTCTTTTAAATTACTAACTTATGTCTGTCTATGACCCCAAGGGGTTCGCCAAAATTTTTCAACCTGTTTAGCGGTGGCGTATTCAAAAAGATTGAAAATCACTGGTCTATACATTAGACGACTCACAGAACGAAATTAGTAAGTCGTTTGAAACAATGAAGTATCACAATTGTGATATATGAAATTCACTGTTAAAAAATGCCTAACTTGATGGGTATGCAAACGTCAAAAGTAAAATAAATGCTTGGACGGCTATACATCAGCTAATTATAATTAAGATATTATACAACCTGAAACCTCTTATCCAATAATGTTCAGTCAATTTCTTTAATACTTTTCTCACTTTGCCGTGGCTTCTCCTCCATCTATATAGGAAAAAGTTGAAAATTCAAGTTTTTTATTCAAACTCAACCCCTAAGAGGGTAAAAAAGGGGATAAAATTTGTATAAAAATCCGCCATTTTCAAAGTACGAAACACAAAATTTTAAGTATCCACTTCTGGTTAGAAGTAAATGCTTACACATGTATACGCGTTTTTAGAAGTTCTACCCCTAATCTGGCGAAAAAGGGACTTTTTGACAATTCAAATTGTTACTATTTTTAATCTACGCCCGGAGTGCAGAGTGCATTTTTTTTTTAAATTATGCACAAAAAATACATTAAATCAATAAAAAAAACATTACACACGCTACCGTGTATTTGACACACGCACGCATATGTACTTTTTTGTTTATTGTTAAAATCAAATTAACAGTGCGGCCTTGGCGAAATCTATGATTAAGAAGTATTAGTCTTTGACAACAGAACCTTAATAATGTTCACACTTATAATTTAAATTAATTATTATAGTCGAATTTCGACCACGGGCGACCACTAGTTGTAATAATAATACACCATTATGTAGACAGCGGTAATCGCCGGTCCGTGTCACGCCACATTTACATTAAATTCGTCAAGGGGCCTCTGCGTGTTGGCCTTCCCATGGCCCCACGCAAGCCTTCCAGAAGTCCGGGCCATTTTTATGGCCCATCATCTTAAAAGACATACACCATCAAATCATCCTTCTATGTATGATTTTGTTTTGTGAATTCAGTTTGTTTGTTCTTGTATAAAATTTATCGTGAAAGTATTGTTTTTTTTTTATTATTATTTTAACCTATTTATGTATAGCCTCTTTTTTTAAAGCCAATAGATATGTTTCATTCTAAAATTTTGCTTTTAAATTCAAAAGTCCCTTTAAAAAATATTGTTGCATTTTACAGTCCAAATACGCTATTAACTACAAGAACAGGAATCAACGAAAAATAATTCTCTATCCAGGTCCAAAAAAAAATAAAAAATTACTCGCATTTTATAAAGTCGTGCATGGTACTTTTATTTTTGAATATAAGTCGCCGCTCTGATAAAATGAAGGCGCTTGCGTACTACATATTGTAAAAAAAAAAGTTGACGCCAAGAGTCAGGCAAATGGTGGACACACCGCTGCCCATCAACCTGCTGACTACGCAAAGAACAGTCATCGTATCAGCAAATAATTAGTATTAAATTATACATACATAACTTCACGCTAGTTCCCTTGCGGGGTAGGCACTCACTTGCTTCTTTGACATTCATAACTTGTATATCAGTTTAGTCATTCTTTCATCGTGCATTCTTTCCACATGCCCGTACCACCGGAGCATTCCTCTCCTTACCTTCACCCCGACACTCTCTTTCAGACCAACTCTCTTTCTTACTTCGGTATTACGAACGCGGTCCGCGAGCGTCACACGGTCACGTCACACGTATTAAGTTATAATAGTGATAATATAATTTTAATTGTAATTAAATTAGTCTTATAAGAACTGTCGTACAATAATAAAGTTGTCTAAGAAATTGTTTCTCCCCGCACCACCCTACTTATCCTAAGTTGAATTATTTTTATACTGGCAGGTCATTTTCCGCATTTTCGCGAGGACTAGCCTATAATTCATATATTAATATCATTGTGTTCTTTATGGAACATATCATAGACAGCAATAATAAATAAGCCGATATATCTCGCGGGCCATATTAAGCCATTTGGCCCGCGGGCCGAAGTCTGGAGATCCTGGTTTATTTGGCTGGTTGGTTTGGCATCAATTAATTTTGTTCAGAGGACATCTGTCTCTCTGGTTCGAGCATTTTGTCTACCAACGGTCCGGGTTCGTCGTTACTCTCCTTATCCTGGTTCTTGTCCACCTGAAATAGGTTTGATTGATAAAAAAAATGACGAGCGATCGAAGAGTACGTGCCAGTGAATAGGAGCGAACGAGAAGAATGTGACAACTTTGTAACAGAATGAAAAACAATACAATCATTGTTAATTATGTCATTGTACAACTGTTAGTCTGTCAGACGGGCCACTTAAAAAATCTTAGTAACTCAGATGGGCCACATGCGGCCCGCAGGCCCCGGGTTGAGTATCGTTTCCTTAACACATCAGTTTTCTCTGGACATTGTTATTCACCGCTAATATATATATGTATTTATATATTTGTATATATATTTATTATAGACCTTAGTTAATATAGAGTACTAGAGTACTACTACAACATGTGCATCGGACGAAAGCCGAAGTGAAAATATGCACCAAACTCGGCGTCAGACTGTCTCGCCGCTCCATCCGCACGCTTTTACATTCGAGCGACAGCGGAACGAGAAGAATAGTGGGGTAATCGATATAAACCACCCTCTAATATTATTAAAGCCATAATCATACTCATTGTAAGAGTACAATAAATAACTTAACAATAGATATTGAGAACTCCTAAATATTAAACACAATGGCTAAATACAAAAACTATGCGGAGTCATGTTAAAGAAAGAGTGATCGCAGATACTCACGTCGGGCTCACCGAGGAGGGTGTTGGCCAAATACGGCGCGCGTAGAACGCTACGCCAGTACAGCTTCTCCAGAGGCCTGTTCACACACCAACCGACACATCTGATGCCCAATGCCCGCCAGTACGACACTTCGCAGCTGGGAAACCCAAGGTATCAATCATTACCCCCTTATTCATAATTGTTAGGCGCCATCCACAAATGACGTCACACAAATTCCATGACTTTTTGACCCCTCCCCAGTCCTTGCCACAGCTGGTCACATTCGTGAGACTGCTCCCTCCCTAGTGTGACGACACATGTCTTGCAATTTTACACCTAGAAATTATTTTTAAACAGCAATTCCGTAATTAGTACTATTTCCATTTAAGTTATTTTTACAAGCTTTTATTTAACTTGCAATGGTTGTACCTATGTATGTATGTGTGTAAGTTCGGGTGGAATCTTGCAAGTCAAATTTGACCAGCTTCCCGGTTTCCGATTGAATGTATATCGCGTGGCAATGCAATAATATGGTGCCATGGAGCTGATCTGATGATGGAGTCGGAAGGTGGCCGTAGGAACTCCTGTACTAAACAAGACAGACCCGTCGTGTTTGGGCTCGTTTTACTTGTCTTGGCTAGCACTCTGCTGCTAAATGATATCCAGGATCTCAAAAGCTTGTATTTAAAAAAGCTCATTTTACTATTTTAAACACTATGCCTATACGGATAGGGTTTGAAATATTTTCAAGGTTTTAGTTAATAGTTCAAACTTCGTGTTTTAAAGCTGAAATATATTCGATTTTGAAATGTTAAGTCACAAAGTTTATGTGGCTGGCCCCTGATTTTAACTAACTTTATGATTATCATTATATTAATACGTGAAGGTGATGACAGGAGCCTTAAGAACAGACGAGCTTGCATGACAAGAGTTATGAATGTCAAAGAGGCAAGTGAGGTGTGTAAGAATAAGCCTAAATGGCACTCTGTTGTTCGTGCCTACCCCGCAAGGGAACTGGCGTGAAGTTATGTATGTATGTATGTATGTAATACGTGAAGCAAAAACTTTGTACCCCATTTTGCGAAAATTGCGCGGACGGAGTCTGAAATTGCGCACACTTATCTTATACTAATATATAAAGCTGAAGAGTTTGTTTGTTTGTTTGCTTGAACGCGCTAATCTCAAAAACTACTTGTCTGATTTGAAAAATCCTTTCAGTGTTAGGTAGCCCATTTATCGAGGAAGGCTATAGGCTATATATCATCACGCTAAGACCTTACTTACTACCGACTTACTTTTTTTTACTATTCCACGCGGACGTAGTCGCGGGCAGAAGCTAGCCTATAATATAATAAGTCTGTAGATAGAAGAAAACAACTCACGGGCTGACGATATCCTTGTGGAGTAGGACCGCGCTGGCGGAACACCACCTAGCAGACCAACGCCACACGAAAGAGTGAAAGAAATCTACCACGCGAAGCGCCATTTGCATCGGCATGTTGTCGGGGTACCTTCAAACCAATAGCACACCCTCAAAATCATAGAATTTCACGTGGCAGATGACAATTACTCGTAAGGTTGGCTCCATCGGTGGGATTAATAATAATATTGGACTAATAGCGAAGAGCCTTGACCGCCACCTTGAAAGGCTGTCGCTTGGTATCGTGGTTGAAGGGTCGGATGCAGAAGGCAGCTCTGCTGGACACGGCCCGTATTGTGAGGAGATTCCTGTGTCTGGGGCCTTAACCAGCGGTAGCCTGGACCCTAGGCCCCACTGCCGGCGAAGATCAGTTTTTTATATTTTTTATAAATAAATGTGCATATTTTATAAGAAAAATGTAAAAAATTTGGAAATTAAATATATATGTGAATAATAATATTAACCGTAAGTAAGAGAGTGTCGGGGTGAAGGTAAGGAAAGGAATGCTCCGGTGGTTCGGGCATGTGGAAAGAATGACTAAACAGATATACAATGCCAAAGTGGATGGATGCAGAAGTCGTGGAAGGCCACGACACACCTTCCATGATCAAATTGATCGTGTACTAGCGGAGGGTGATGTCAGGAGCCTTAAGAGCAGACGAGCGTGCATGACAAGAGCTATGAATGTCAAAGAAGCAAGTGAGGTGTGTAAGAATAAGCCTGAATGGCGCTCTGTTGTTCGTGCCTACCCCGCAAGGGAACCCGCGTGAAGTTATGTATGTATGTATGTATTTTATAAGAAAAATTTGGAAATTAAAATATATATGTGAATAATAATATTAACCCGCAGGGGGGCTTTGTGGCGAAGCCTTAGGTGAGTAGCGACACCCGGGACCTGATTCCAGGGACCAAGACAAGGAGTGGAGATCGCTAGAGCTAAAACTCCAGTGCGTATCTCTTGTGTAAAGAGCAGGCGGTACAAGTTACATTGCATTAAAGTTTTATGTATTTGCCCCCGGAAGATTCACTGCATTTTATATCGCAAACTTTACCATCCCCCGTCTATCTGTAAACTACATAAATGACAAGACTTGATAAAAATGACTAAACAACAGATAACATGGACCAAGTGGACTCAGTGGACCCAGTGGATGAAGTGGACGAAATGGTCAAAATCACAAAACCTATCCTAGTTTCCGGGATAACCTTTACATAAATCTATGCCACTATCCGGGATAAAAAGTATCCCTTGGCCACCCTCGGTATGAAAATTACATATGTACCAAGTTTCAGCCAAATCGGTCCAATAGTATTTCCATAAAAGGATAACAAATAGAGAGACAAATATAATTTTATCCCGGAAACTATTCAATCTTTCGGGATAAAAAGTATCCCATGTTCATCCTCGGCATTGAAAATATATATATATATATACCTAAGTTTCAGCCAAATCGGTCCAATAGTTTTTCCGTGAAAACGGGACAGACAGACAGAGTTACTTTCGCATTTATAATATTAATAGGGATACTACACTATGCACTATATTATCTATCCTGCGGCCGGGTAGCCTGTCGTAAGAGGCGACCAAACAACCCATAGCCAAGTGGTAGGGCATTTACCCGACTGGATGGCTACCACCCCTGGTCTTAAATATGTCGCCATAACAACCTTGAGTTGTGTTCCGGCATTAGTGACCAGGTTCCAGTCTCCCTTAAGAGAGCAGCAGCGCATTTGTAGCAACTTTGGTGTTGCAAATGTCTATAGGCAATGGTAAGCGCTTTCCATCAAGTAGGCCGTCTGCCTGTCTGCTGATCTCCTGCAATAAAAAAAAATAAAAAAATTAGTTTATATATTACATTACACTACACTACACACTATCCGCACTGTTGGGGTGCGGATGAGTGACCTAGTTGTAAGCACCTTGCTTTATGCGGATGTTGCCGTGCTTTTAGCCGAATCGCTATCAGAACTGCAAACACTAGTCACAATGATGAAAGATGACTGTCAGGCGAGAGGCTTACATTTGAATGCGAAGAAAACAAAGGTTATGGTGTTTGAAAGAGAAGAAACCAGAACGAATGCAAGGATAATGGTCGATGATGTTATGCTGGAGCAAGTGAATGAGTTTGTATATCTTGGATGTGCTTTTAGCAGGGATGGAAGGTACACCGCTGTTATAGAAAGAAGAGTGAATTTGGGGAATAGTTTGAATGGAGCGTTAGGTAAACATCGAGGCGCTAAGAACCTCATCCAGAAGGCCCAGCTTGTAATACACAACGCGGTGCTGGTACCTACGCTCACGTATGGATGCGAGAGTTGGGTATGGAAGAGAGAGCATGAAAGTAGAGTAAACGCGGTCGAGATGCGAGCACTGCGCAAAATCTGCGGAGTGACGCTCGCGGACCGCGTTCGTAATACCGAAGTAAGAAAGAGAGTTGGTCTGAAAGAGAGTGTCGGGGTCAAGGTAAGGAAAGGAATGCATGATGAAAGAATGACTAAACAGATATACCATGCAAAAGTGGATGGATGCAGAAGTCGTGGAAGGCCACGACACACCTTCCATGATCAAATTGATCGTGTAGTAGCAGAAGGTGGTGTCAGGAGCCTTAAGATCAGACGAGCTTGCATGACAAGAGTTATGAATGTCAAAGAGGCAAGTGAGGCGTGTAAGAATAAGCCTAAATGGCACTCTGTTTTTCGTGCCTACCCCGCAAGGGAACTGGCATGAAGTTATGTATGTATGTATGTATTACACTACAGTACACTATAAAGAGTTTATAATCTATCTAACCTGGGATTGGTGGCTCCATTGTCAGCGTCATAGTCCTGTGCGCTGAAACAGTAGGGCCTGTAGCTGATCGCACCTACAATCTGAGGGTCTTCGGACCTTATCTGAAAATCAGAATAAATTTCTAATGTCTTAATTACCACGTGTCAACCGTGAGGAAAAACATCGCGATGAAACCTACACATCGAGATAAGCGATACCTCAAACCCGCCAAGTCGGCTTGGACAAGCGTGGCGGGTGTATCTTCTTTTCGTCTAGCAATTGAGCGGCCTACGGTCAGAATTGGGAATTTATAGACTGTAATTATTACACTTTTTTTATTTTTTATTGCAGGAGTTCAGCAGACAGGCAGACGGCCCACTTGATGGAAAGCGGGTTACCATCGCCGATGGACATTTGCAACACCAAAGGTGTAGGTCTCTTAAGGGACGCTGGAACCTGGTCACTAATGCCGGAACACAACTTTAAGGTTGTTATGGCGACATACTCTAGACCAGGGTTGGTAGCCATCCAGTCGGGCAAATGGCCTACCACCTGGCTTTTTTTTATATTTTTTATTGCTTGACTTCAACAGACAGGCAGACGGCCCACTTGATGGAAAGCGGTTACCATCGCCCATGGACATTTGCAACACCAAAGGTGCTACAAATGCGCTGCTGCTCTCTTGAGGGAGACTGGAACCTGGTCACTAATGCCGGAACACAACTCAAGGTTGTTATGGCGACATACTTTAGACCAGGGGTGGTAGCCATCCAGTCGGGCAAATACCCTACCACCTGGCTGTGAGTTGTTTTGTCGCCTCTTACGGCAGGCCTCCCGGCCGCAGGAAATTGTATGCCTTCTCCGTTCCTGCACGGATAACACTTGTCCAAGGGCCGGTTTCAACATCTTGTCGACCGTTTATTCCATACAAGAGGAAGAAGAGCAAACAAGTAATGTCAAAATTCAACCGATGGTAAGGCAAGTGGTTGAATAGTAAGATACAGCAACCGGCCACAAGACTGCTTGGCGGGTTTGACACATCGATTATCTCGATGTGCAGATTTCATCACAATGTTGCTTCACCGTTAGCACGTGGCAATTGTAACAATATGCACATTAGGTCAGAAACTACCTAAATGGCGTATGCTTTCCAGCCAGGATTCGAAGCGCTAACTACTAAGCTATTACGGCTTCACCTGACAAGCACTTTAGCAAAGGAGACGGATACACTTTCAAACATTCTTGGGCCCAGATTGTAAATTGATGAGTGACTGATAATTAATTTATTACTTATTAATTACATAACAGTTTTATATTTGTAGTGGGTCGTTGTTCTGCCCTGAACTAATAAAATTTAGAACCCGATTCCAGCGCCACCTACCGGGTCCAAATGTTAGCTATCCTATCTTTCAAGTCGGATCAAACTGCACACGGTGTGCAAATTTGATTAAAATCGGTCAAGTAGTTTAGGAGTCCATTGAGGACAAACATTGTGACACGAGATTTATATATATTAAGATTGTTGAAATTCATTCACATAAATTGATGATTGTAATCAATAACTTATTTCATTTGAATTTAGGGCTAATGTGTTCCATTATGTAATCGAAAAATATAGCGCTTTTAGACACATCTCAACTCATTATATGTCTTTGGCCCAAAAGTCCCCGTCTCCTTTATTAATTCATTAGAATGAACACAATTAAGACGCCATAAAAAAGATACTAAAGAGTTTTTTGAAAACACATCTCACTTGATACAGCACTGTAGGGTTGAAACATGTCACGGCGGCGTATTGATATAGAGTCGGACGAGCAGCGAACGTCTTCAAGATACCATCTATCACCTGTAAATTAAATATTAATATCAGAAATTGTATTATTAAAAAATAATTTTAATACTTTTTTTTATTTTTTAATGCACGAGTTCAGCAGACAGGCAGACGGCCCACTTGATGGAAAGCGGTTACCATCGCCTATGGACATTTGCAACACCAAAGGTGCCACCGAATGCGCTGCTGCTCTCTTAAGGCTCACTGGAACCTGGTCACATACTTTAGACCAGAGGTGGTAGCCATCCAGTCGGGCAAATGCCCTACCACCTGGCTGTGGGTTGTTATGTCGCCTCTTACGACAGGCCGCCCCAACGCAGGAAATTCTATTCTTTCTCCGTTCCTGCACGGATGTAAGAACTTTGAGAAAAAGAAGTAATATAATTAAGGACATAATTAGAAAATAATTTTAATAATTAAAATATATATATTTGGAAATAAACACTACGTGCGAAAAGTAAATGCGTCTCGGGAGTAGTTAGTCATATGTCAGTGCGTCGGCGCAGTCAAGTGTTAACATTAACAGTTTACAGTGATGAAGTGCGTAAGAGAAGTGAAGAGCGCAAGACTCCCTCCTCTCAGTTCCGTACCAACCATGGATGTTATGGATCTCCTTAACCATAATTACATCCAAAACATCCGAAAAAAACTCTATCCGTAGCAAAACTCCATCCGAAAAAAATCCTATCCGAAATAAAACTTAATCCGAAACCGTCATGGAATCAGATTTAAGTTTCGAATTATTATGAGATCGAGGCAGGGCTAAAATTTAGAAATTTGAATTCTTAATACAACAAAAAATTATAAGAGGTTTTCTCCATCAGGGCTATTAAGCAAATATTAGCTTTCTACATTTTAGTTGCCCAGATACTCGAATAGCTTTAGAAAAAAAAAATGAAACATGTATGTGTCTATGATATTCGAGATTTGCTCTTGATTTCCCGGGGATCCACTCATAAGATCTTCACTTGATGACAACAGGACCACATCAGGAGTACATTCATTCAAATAAAAAAAATTGAAAATCGGTCCACAATTGACAGAGAAATCGCGTAACATACATACAAAAAAAAAACAAATTACAAGAGGAATTTAGAACCTCCTCCTAACAGCCTTAGAAGTGATATAAATTTATTTGATACTAGCTGATGCCCGCGACTTCGACCGCATGGTACGGTTTTTTAACTATCCCACGGGAACTTTTTAATTTTTCGGGATCAAAAGAATCCTATATGTTGACCAGGGATATAAGCTACCACCAAACAAAATTTCATTTAAATCGTTGTAGTCGTTTCGGAGATTAGCCGGTACAAACAGAGAAACAATTTTTTTTTATAAATCTAAATTACATACATACATACATAACTTCACGCCAGTTCCCTTGCGGGGTAGGCACGAACAACAGAGTGCCATTTAGGCTTATTCTTACACACCTCACTTGCCTCTTTGACATTCATAACTCTTGTCATGCAAGCTCGTCTGTTCTTAAGGCTCCTGACATCACCTTCTGCTAGTACACGATCAATTTGATCATGGAAGGTGTGTCGTGGCCTTCCACGACTTCTGCATCCATCCACTTTTGCATTGTATATCTGTTTAGTCATTCTTTCATCATGCATTCTTTCCACATGCCCGAACCACCGGAGCATTCCTTTCCTTACCTTCACCCCGACACTCTTTCAGACCAACTCTCTTTCTTACTTCGGTATTACGAACGCGGTCCGCGAGCGTCACTCCGCAGATTTTGCGCAGTGCTCGCATCTCGACCGCGTTTACTCTACTTTCATGCTCTCTCTTCCATACCCAACTCTCGCATCCATACGTGAGCGTAGGTACCAGCACCGCGTTGTGTACGGCGAGCTGGGCCTTCTGGCTGAGGTTCTTAGCGCCTAGAAGTTTACCTAACGCTCCATTCACACTATTCCCCAAATTCACTCTTCTTTCTATATCAGCGGTGTACCTTCCATCCCTGCTAAAAGCACATCCAAGATATACAAACTCATTCACTTGCTCTAGCATAACATCATCGACCATTATCCTTGCATTCGTTCTGGTTTCTTCTCTTTCAAACACCATAACCTTTGTTTTAAATAATAATAATAATAAATCTAAATTCTAAGTTCTATTTCACTTCTTACATCTCCCTGGCTCGGTTATAAGCATTTTTTTTCATTGTACAGAAATTCAACCTCTACAGATTTATTATATGTATAGATAGGCTGGTGCAACAGCATTTTGGCAGAGCCTTTATCAGATTCTGCCAAAATATAAATAAATACAGTGTAAACTCCATATACCGTCACTCGATTTAACGACAAACTCCCTTAAGCGTCGAAATCGCTTGGCTTTGGTTGGTTTAGCTTGTCTTCCATCGGACTGGGCGTAACTACGTTCTAAGTCTCAGCCTTTCCTTCATAAAAAGCGCGGGGCACATGGGAGGAGGGTGGTTTTAGTGGTTAGTGGGTGTTGCCCGTGCAACTTCTCTGAGTCTCCACACAAGCTGGCTTGATTATTGTTCGGATTGCCCCTTGTCAAAGGGGAAAGCCTTCATGATCAACTATGGTCTACTCCCTTGCAAAGGACCCAGTATTGTGCGGAAATAGCATTTCCCCCGCCTTAAAAAAAAAACTTGTCTTCCATACAATTATACACTCTATATAGCATTACACCCCACTCTCAATAACGACAACAATTATGTAATAAAAAGTACCTTTTACCTTGCCCAAATTAGTAAACGCTGCGCAACTGTGTACGTTCTTTTAGCGCTTTATTATCCTAGCCCTTAATAAACTCGACTGTCGGCATCATGCATACCGAAATTTCTAGATACCGCTTATTTTTATCATAAAGATGTCTCAATATCGCAAGATATGAATAAAATAATTAAAAAATGCACTAAAATTACTGGTGCAGAAAAGACGTCAGACAAAAATAACCGACTTCTCTCCATTTAACGACAACTCTCTATAACGTCATAAAATGCACTGTACCTTCCGTCTCGTTATATAGAGTTCACACTGTGTCTTGCACACGCCACATAATTTAAATATATGTTGATTGTTAATTATTAAGGCGACACAGCCAAGTTGTGGCTAAGCCTTTACGAAGAATAAAAAAAGTACCTCCTCCTTTTAGAAGTCGGTTAAAAACAATTGGACGACACACTAGGCGGTCTTATCGTTAGAGCGATAGAGTCTATAACCTGTATAGGACTAGAAATTGATAATTACAGAGGTATTTTTTTTTAGCGAATCAGTTTATTAAAAAAAATACATTTCTTAAATAAAAAAAGTAATACCTGATTATCGTCGCCCTTAATATCAATAATCATCCGAACATTGTTGGCTAACAGGTAGTCCAGAGCTTCGTCCAGAAGACACAGATGTACTTCTTTGAAGTGTTGCCTACAAAATGCAATAATAATTCTCCTACACTTCTAGAGCATGGGTCTCCAAATAAGATTACATGAATATGCTTTATTGTGTTTTAAAGATACAGTTAACAGAAATAATTTTTTACAATACAATAGGCGGTCTTATCGCTATTAGCGATTTCTTCCAGACAACCTTTGGATGGACAAAAAAAGGTGATAAGAACAGAAGTATGTTGCATTATTCTCACTACGGAATTAGTATCTTTTAAATATATGCGTGCTGCGTTATATACTCAAGGTGCGGTGTTACATTTATTACATGTAAGTATTTATATATATATTTACGCTGCTGATTTTTATTAATAATAATAAATTTAATTTCTGTTGCAGGTCATGCTTGGCACATATCAATTACAACTTCTATATGTATTTTTTTTAAAAAGAGCCTAAGATAGATAAAAAATTGTTATGTAAAAACCATTGTTTTTTAGCTAGACATGTTGCTAGGGAGTTTCTTGCCACTTCTTCTCCTTTAAACAGCGATAACCAGGGCTGGGCAAAATACATGGTTTCCTTTTATTGAAATACAAATTACAAAATACTGTCTCGCATGTATTTAAAATACGAAATACAAAATACTTTTAAGTCGGGTATTTGAAATACAAAATACAGCGTTTCAAATAAATGTATTTAAAATACAAATACAAAATACAAATTACAAAATACCGTCAGGTGTCATAGTTATGTCATAGTTTATGTAAATAAAATATTCACAAAAAATCAAATCATAATTATTATTAGGTCCTTGCCTATGTAACTGCCGTTTTTTTCTGAAATAAGTTAACCTTATTTTATTATATTTTTTTTATTCTAATCTCCACGGCCTTGAAGATAGGGATATTTCCATCTTGTTCTTCTTCTTCTCCGTCGTCACACTCTTGGCAGAGTGGTCGTGGTCCTCATGACAGGGGTGGTGGCAAGCTTCACAATTCGTCGTAATTTCCATCTTGTAGGTACGCGTAGATTTTGGTGGTTCCACACGGATCTATGCGTGATTATATCGGTCCCATGGCAGGGAATGCACAAGGACTGAAACAGCTCGCTTTTTTGAACTCGTTCATGAGGTGACCGACAAAGTTTTTGGGCAGTATCCTTTTGCAGAGATAGTCATACTCGAGAATTTTAATGCTCATTACGCTGAGTGGTTGGGTTCCCCGAGAACTGATCTGTCAGGGACTACTGCCTACGAATTTGCTCTCGCCAATGGATTCACTCAGGTGATTACGGAGTTTACCCGAATACCGGATAGAGTGGATCATGAGTCTTCTTTGCTGGATCTTCTGCTGACCACACGCCCGGAGAACTACCAGATCTCCATCAGTACTCCACTGGGAACCTCTGATCATTGTCTGGTATCTTTGGTGGTGACCCTTCCTATTCCCGATCGGACTCGTCCCGCTGGACGACGGAAAATGTGGTGATACAGGTCAGCAGATTGGGATGGACTCCGTGAATTCTATGCATCCTACCCATGGAGGCAGTTATGTTTCTCGTCGGAAGCTTCTGATCCGAGCACAGACTGGATCGCCGAAGTAGTACTGCAGCGAATAACATGTTTAATTCCAAACTCAACTGTACCTATCGGTGGTACGAGTAAACCACAATGGTTCAATAAGTACAGCAGTGAAGCTGTAAAGCTAAAGAAACAGGCTTATCCAGCCTGGACTGCAGCGCGGGCTCGTCAGGCTCCAAGTTCCTCTGACCTGAAAAAGTGATACAATGCCGCCCCCAGGTCCCTCAAAAAACAGCTCGCAAGAGCAAAATTCGATCACATCGGCAGAATTGGTGAGCGCCTCTCTAGCTACTCTTCTGGGACTAGAGCTTTTTGGGCCCTCACTAAAGCTGTCCAAGGAAACTTTTGTCGGGCGTCTCTTCCACCTCTGCGCACAGTGGACGACCGTCTGGTACACGCCGCCAAAGATAAAGTCAATCTTCTGGATGAAATCTTTGCGGCCAATTTAACTCTTGAGACATAGGAGAAACTCCACCTACAATCCCTGAGTGTGAGTCTAGAATGTCGGACGTGCGCTTTACTCAAAAAGCAGTCCGATGTGCTCTCCTCTCCCTCGACGTCAAAAAGTCTTCTGGCCCTGATGGCAATCCTGCCATTGTGCTGCAGACGTGTTTAGCTGATCTGTCCCCAGCCAGTCCTTCCCCGACTTTTCACTCTCTCTTACTACAAGGGTTGTGTCTTCGCTTCGTGTAAGATTGCCCATGTGCACCTTGTCCCCAAAAAAGGGAACGTAACAGACACGTCAAATAGGCCTATAGCAATAACCTTTTTGCTCTCAATGGTGATGGAGCGTATTATCAACGCGCAGCTCTTGTGTTACCTTGAAGATTCCCAGCTGCTAAACGATCGGCAATACGGCTTCCGCCACGGTCGTTCAGTTCGGGATCTCTTGGTTTACCTAACCCACCGTTGGGCTGAAGCCATTGAGAGCAAAGGGGAAGCACTGGCAGTTAGTCTAGAATTAAGGATATTGCTAAGGCCTTCGACCGGGTCTGGCACAGGGCTCTTCTATCGGAGCGGCCATCGTTTGGGATACCCGAAGGGCCTTGCATCTGGATATCCAGCTTTTTTGATGAGCGCAGCATTCAAGTCGTTGTCGACGGTTGTTGCTCAAGTTTCAAGCCCATCAACGCTGGTGTGCTCTAGGGTTGTGTGCTATCGCCAACGTTGTTCATCTTACATATCAATGATATGTTGTCTATTCGCAACATTCATTCTAATGCGGATGACAGCACAGGCGATGCGCAGTACTCTGGTCGTGCAAACTTCCCTCGATCATTTATGGAGGAAAGTTGTGTTAGATTTGTATCTGAAGTAGAGTATTCCTTAGAGTGAGTCTCTGAATGGGGGAGACAAAACCTTGTCCATTTCAACCCCAAGAAGACATAGTTCTACGTATTCTCTGCCAAAAAAACTCCATTCGAGCAATCGCTTCAGTTCCAAGGAACTTCCCTTACCACCACCAAGAGTATTGGGATCCTCGGTGTTGACATCGCGAACGATGTTCAGGGGCCATTTTGAAGGCAAGGCAAAACTTGTCTCTAAGACGCTGGGAATGTTAAACCGGTCCAAGCAGTATTTCACACCGCGGCAACGCTTTGTGCTTTGTAAAACCCAGGTGAGCCCGCATATGGAGTACTGTTCACACTTTTGGGCTGGAGCACCTGGCTACCAACTCGATCCCCTAGACTGTATTCAACATCGAGCCATTCACGTTGTTGATGATCCCACACTCACAGATGGTCTAGATAGGCTTGGCCTTATGAGAGACTTCGCCTCTCTCTATGTATTCTACTGACTGTATAACGAGGAGTATTCAGAAGAACTGTATAGAATGGTGTATTCGTCCTCTTTCTACCATTGAACCGCTCGCCATGTGTTGGGATTTCACCTCCACTTCTTTAAGCCGCTTCGCTCATGTACGCAACGGTTCTGTAGAACCTTTTTCAAAAAGGGTGTCATAAAATTTCTTCGAGGCTGGCAGCGGGTTGATGAAATCTCTGGTGTTGCAAATGTACATAAGCGACAGTAACCGCTTTCCATCAGGTGGGCCGTCAGCCTGTCTGCTGTACTCCAGCTATAAAAAAAGATCGAAATTTCCAGAATGGAAGCGGGCAAACCAATAACAAGTGGTGCATTCATTGTAGTGTTCGCTCATAAAGGTCGTTGATGTAGCTTGTCGCTCTTGCCGCGTTGCTGCCACGACGGTACTCTTATTCCATAATTACTCGAATTTTTAACTATCCATGATGACGAAAAAGATTCAAATGCGAAGAAAACATAACACTTATCAATAAATAAATGACTAATTTTTAAAAAAGAATTTCGTGTTTTCAAAGTAAAATTAATTTGAAATTATATATCTTAGCCAAACAAAAATATTTATTTTGAATGGCCAGTACTGCAGAATGTACCTAATATTTAGCAGTCAGCATTTTGCTTATGAAAGCTATCGAGCGCTATTTTCTGAAGAACACACCCATTAATAAGGTAGCTAAATGTATTTTGTGAAATGTATTTTGCAACTATAGTATTTGAAATACTAATTACAAAATACCTCAGCATCAGGTAATTGAAATACTAATTACAAATTACATTTTTAAGAAGTAATTGAAATACAAATACAAAATACGTATTTGTATTTCAATTACGTATTTCAATTACAAGTATTTCAAATACTGCCCAACCCTGGCGATAACACATATGAAGTGGTGTATATGTATGACCTTTAAGTGTTCTTCAGTAAAACTTATTTTAAATAAAACCTTTAATTTTTATGGATCTACGAAAAGAAACTCCAGAAATAAAAATAATAACCTGCTGTATGGTGTCATCTCTTTGTGTTGAAGTTAGGCATTTTTTTTTTAAGTAGTTTAATAAAATTAGCATTTTTG
Source organism: Dendrolimus kikuchii (assembly GCA_019925095.2). Taxonomy (NCBI): domain Eukaryota; kingdom Metazoa; phylum Arthropoda; class Insecta; order Lepidoptera; family Lasiocampidae; genus Dendrolimus; species Dendrolimus kikuchii. The sequence goes on from CM034415.1 coordinate 4,708,646, forward strand.
ACTTTATGACATTTCAAAATCTTACCTATTAGGATGGTTGGTACCGATATCAATATCCTTGATCTTGTCCCAATCCATGATGCGAATGTCGGTCACGTTGTTACCAGCCAGCCTTCCAAGACCCTGATCATGGAGTAACACCAGCTTTCCATCCTGGCAAGACCTAACATCCAGCTCTACGAAGTTGCAGTCTCGTTCTACACACTGTTAAGATAGCAATATCTAAATAATATCAAGATATAAATTTGATTTGATTTGATTGATATTGTGCAAAATATTTGGGTGAGGTATAGCTAAGGCGGCCTTCCAACGCGCCTTAGCCTTTGTGGTTATTTTTTTTATTACCACCCAAAATTAATTTTATATCTCAAGTAATAAATAAATGTGCAGTGTATATATACCGCACCCATATATTTTTTTATATGAAATCTTGGGTGCAGTATAGTTTATTGCACATTTATTTATCATTTGAGATAGAAAAAATAAATATAAAATAAAATAGGTTAAAAATCTGTTCATAATAAACAAATGTGCCCTATAATTATACCCCATCCAAAATCTTCTCTGAATCAAATTGACTAATTATGAAACATGCATTAAAATTAGTCGATGATAAGTCAACAACTGTTTTTTAATTAGATAATTCAAATCAGCTTTTCTGATATTTTTTTTATTGCAGGAGTTCAGCAGAGAAGCAGACGGCCCACTGGATGGAAAGCGGTTACCATCGCCTATGGACATTTGCAATACCAAAGGTGCTAAAAATGCACTGCTGCTAAAATTTTATTTTTCTAAAAGCCATGGTACCTGTCTTTTAGAGTACTTTGTAGATTGATGACTGATGGAAAGTTAAAAAAACTCTTCTAAATCTTCAATTTTTCGAGATAACACATAATCAATGCAGAGGCAATATACAGAGGTATAAAAAGGACGACAATCTGTGACCAATTTTATCCGTGCAGGAACGGAGAAAGAAAACAATTTCCTGCGACCGGGCGGCCTGTCGTAAGAGGCGACTTAAGAATCCACAGCCAGGTGGTAGGGCATTTGCCCGACTGGATGGCTACCACCCTTGGTCTAAAGTATGTCGCCATAACAACCTTGATTTGTATTCCGGCATTACTGACCAGGTTCCAGTCTCCCTTAAGAGAGCAGCAGCGCATTTGTAGCAACTTTGGTGTTGCAAATGTCCGTAGGCGATGGTAACCGCTTTCCATTAAGCGGGCCGTCTGCCTGTCCGCTGATCTCCTGCAATAAAAATTAAAAAAAAAAACCGATGTATGCCTCCAGTGAGTCATGTATTCTGTGTAATATTGATCAATATATTTTATATGTCATGAGCCTTAGGTTATGTATGTATGGTCTTAGGCCAACAGATATGTCCTACATTCTAGCAAAACAAATAATGATATACTTACATATTTGAAAGCCTGTAAAGTATTTTCGGGTGCGTCGAGAGCCGCACCCCTATGCGCGATACATTTGACCACTTTTTCGGGGTTTGTCTCACTTTCCTTACTTCCAGGCTCAGGACCGAATACACTAAGAACATTCTTCTGGTCAGGCTTCTTCAATCTCGACAAATAATAGGCCGAAATCCCCACTATTCCCACATCCAAGCCCAGCGGCAAAACTGTGTCGGAAAGCCAAAACACAGAGAATAAGAAACTTGAAACGTACCACATACTAGTTAATAAAACTTCTATTATCGTCATAATTATTATTCAAGTCGAATTTTCGTTCTTAGTATCTCAATTAATCGATCGATTGGTTAGTAGAGAACCGAGAATAAGTGGGCGGAGTTAAGTTTGACGCTTGCGCTTAGTTATTGATTTATCACTTATACTTGTTATAGACTAGGTAATGTCGATTCTATTTTGTTTATATCAACTACCATAATCAAGAGTTTTTGGCGGGAACTGAAAGGAGATGTTGTGCTGTGCAGTTTTATTTTCAAAAAATTTGTAAAATTACTCTAAAATGAACAATAGTTGTAGGATATTGATAGTTTTTGAGTAGTAATTATGTGTTTTATGAGAAATTTGAACTGTATAGTCAAATGTGGCCTTTTGAGTTGTCACAAGAACTCCGATGAATGGCACTAGCTGATTACCTACAGTTTAGCTGTGCTACACATAGGCTTAAGAAAATGAAGAAACTATTTAATTTTTTTTTAATTGTAAACTAAGATCTGGCTTAAAGGCCTAGCTGCCAAGCCATAAACCTAAATAAATAAATAATAAAATACCATAATCAAAAGTAGTGTCTTTTTTAATTTTAGTCTAGTCAGTGTAATTAGTTGTTCATGAAAATGAATAATAATTATTATAATACAAATTGGTGGTACAAAATAGTGCTGGTACCTACGCTCACGTATGGATGCGAGAGTTGGGTATGGAAGAGAGAGCATGAAAGTTGAGTAAACGCGGTCGAGATGCGAGCACTGCGCAAAATCTACGGAGTGACACTCGCGGACCGCGTTCGTAATACCGAAGTAAGAAAGAGAGTTGGTCTGAAAGAGAGTGTCGGGGTGAAGGTAAGGAAAGGAATGCTCCGGTGGTTCGGGCATGTGGAAAGAATGCATGATGAAAGAATGACTAAACAGATATACAATGCAAAAGTGGATGGATGCAAAGTCGTGGAAGGCCACGACACACCTTCCATGATCAAATTGATCGTGTACTAGCAGAAGGTGATGTCAGTAGCCTTAAGTACAGACGAGCTTGCATGACAAGGGTTATGAATGTCGAAGAGGCAAGTGAGGTGTGTAAGAATAAGCCTAAATGGCACTCTGTTGTTCGTGCCTACCCCGCAAGGGAACTGGCGTGAAGTTATGTATGTATGTATGTATAATAGAAATTGGAAACTTTTTATAATTATCAGCAGTTATTCTCACGCCATGCGTCTCAAGCCGAGAAAAGAAAGTTCAAAAGTAGCACAAAATAAGAAAAAAACGCGTGCGTTTCGGGACGCTCGACAGAAGTGATAACTTAAACCAATCTAAGATGAACTATTTACTTCAGAAAATCTTAGGTTATTACTTAATTTTTATACATATTAATATGATAATGTAAAGGTTATTTATTATCAAAATCTTTTATTAATTAAAAAATATATTTTATTCTTAGTTACAATTCTTGAATATGTCCATTAGAATTTTGTGTATGTACATTATTAGTAGGTATCATTATTTAATCTAATTACCGAAATACGGCTAGCGCTGTCGGTTAGAGTGAGAGAGGAAGAACTTGCTTAACGCTGCCGTGTGCGTGAGAGAAAGGGAAGCCAGACAGACTGGCGCCGTAACGCGTTACGTAACGAAGCGGTTTACCCTCCCATAAGAAGTTATCACTTCAAAAAATACTTTTAGTAAGACGTTGCCTCATTTCACTTTATAGTCTAAGCTAATAGCACTTGACAGTTAAAAATAAGTTCAAGGTTTTCATAGCGAGGCACACACAACTCGTAAAATCAATAAAACCGACATGTTTTTTTCTTTCTATGTCCGCACTTGATATAATTTATATGACCTGATGCTAAAAAGGTAAAGTACTAGTGCGTTGACGATTTTAATACCAAATTATTCAAAAAGTACTAAATATGTGGATAGACAACAGGTATTGTTTATTGCGAGGCTGGCAAAAAGGCAGAAGGCCCATCTTATGGAAAGTGGTTACCATCACCTATTTACGTCTGCAACATCAGGAGCGAAGCCAACGGGTTTCCAGCTTTAAGAATGGGATAGAAGTGATGGAATGGGGAATATTCATGTATATTTTTTATATGTGATGTGATATGTGAAAATGCGCGGGATACTTATTTAAGGATCGCAAACGTTATTGACCAAATGGAACCGTGGCGTCATTTTTCATTTTGACGTTTTCATATAGTCTACAAAGGGCGTGTTTCTCCTGTACTCACAACACCCAAAAACTTAAGTGGAACAGATTATGGAGATGGACGCCTTGATGTCAGTAACAACGAAATACATAAGTGTCATTGGTTGCTGTATGGTTGATTTGAAAATCGCGCCTATGTCACTATTAGGGCGTTCCACTAGTAACTCACAACGCCCAAAATGCTCAGTTAGCCGTTCCACAGGGCGACCGCGATCGTTGTGGTCGTGGCGAAAACGTCATTAAAGACGTCATCATTTTCGATCATACGACGCCCACAACGACCCATGTCAAATGGTGGTTCGAAGTGGGCGTTGACCACAGAGCATTAATTCTCTCTTTTCAACACATTGAAAAAGGCGCGATATTCATATCAACCAATGACATTTGCGTAATGCATATGACTAAATGACATCAACACTCCATAACCCGTTCCACTAGTGTTTATGATTATAACGTCCGCAAGCAAGTGGAACGGGGAAAATCGCGGTCGTGAACGTGGTCGTTGTGAGTACCTAATGGAACGTAGCATTGATCGATAGAGATAAACAATGCTCTGTGCGTTGCGTGATCGAAAAAAATGATGTCATTTGTGACTTTTCGCGGCAACCATAAAGACCGTGGTCGGTATGTGGAACAACTGAAGTAGCGTTTTGAACATTGTGAGCCAGAAAAGCAACTTGCCCTGAAAATGAAAAATTTATATCCGTGTAGGAACGTAGAAAGAATACAATTTCCTGCGGCCGGGCGGCCTGTCGTAAGAAGCGACAAAACAACCCACAGCCAGGTGCTAGGGCATTTGCCCGACTGGATGGCTACCACACCTGGTCTAAAGTATGTCGCCATAGCAACTTTGACTTGTGTTCTGGCTTTAGTGACCAGGTTCCAGTCTCCCTTAAGCAGCAGCACATAATACTCCTCTCCCTATCTCGTTCGGCGGCCTCTTTGAGAGACATTACCGTCTCACAAAAAGTAACCGCAGCCCCCCCAGGTATCGCTGCTATGCAGCATGGCTTTCACCAGACTGCAGAGCGAGTCGATCGCTCCTACTTGTGTCTCACTTGTGTCTCGAGTTCGAAACGCTGCGGCGCCCATGCCGCGCACTCGACTAGCGTGTGAAACGCCGTGTCGGGTGCGCCGCACTGGCGGCATTCCGGGGAAGGCAAGCAGCCCACAATGCGACACAGATACTTATCGAAACACCCGTGTCCGGTAAGTATCTGTGTCATCCTGAAGGTCAGGGTTCCGCTTTCGCGGGTGACCCATTCCATCAGCTGCGGCCTGATTGCCTCCACCGTGTAGCCGCCGGCCGCAGGGTTTTCCAACTCTTGAGACCAGATGGCGAGCATGGAGGCGGTTTCCCGCTTCCTGATCGCCTCGATTTCGACCTGGCAGAAGACCAGGCCGCGAGCGAGAGCATCCTGTCGGGAGCGCCGCACTTTCGCCAGTACGTCCGCCTGGAGAGGCCAGGGCGGATCGCCTGCCAAAAGTGTCGACGCCGTCCACGACACTGTACGGTACCCTCGAATGGTCCTCACGGCCAGAACCCGCTGCGCCCGGTGCAGCAGAGTTCTATTGTGGCGGTGAAGTGCAACGGACCAAACGGGTGCACCGTACAGGGCCATACTCCGAAGGATGCCCGAGTAGAGCTTCCGAGTCGCACCCCCCGGGCCCCCCACGTTGGGAAGCAGCCGAGAGAGGGCGCCTGCGGACCTCACGAGTTTGGGAACTAACTGCTCAAAGTGCGCTTTGAACAGCCATTTCCCATCGAGAACTAGCCCCAGATATTTCATCTGGGGCCCTACTCTAATCGCCACCCCTTGGACCGTAACGGACAAGTCCGCGGGGGGATTACGGAAACGCCTATGGAACATGATGGCCTCCGTCTTCGCGGGGGAGACCTTCAAGCCCAGCCTAGCTATACGATCTACGACGATCGCCAACCCGTCGTTGGCGAGGTCCGTTCCAAAGAATCGGCCCGAGGACCGACCCCTGTGGAAAGCCGCACGCGACGCGCCGCCGACCTAACGCGAGATTTTCGGATTCGCCGCCCTCCCAAAGTATGTGCCGGTCCTGCAGATACGCGCCCAACAGCCTCGTGAGGTACGGGGGAACTCCATGCGCGCGGAGCCCCTCCCTGATCGTCTCATGACAGAGACTGTTAAAGGCGTTCGCTATGTCTAGCGACACCACAATGACGACATCCTTCCTTGGACAGCTTCGTCCGTGAGCCTTCGCAGCGTCTTGAAAACGTCCATCGTGGAACGCCTCCGTCGAAACCCGAACTGTGTTTCTGCGAGCCCCGGCTCCATAGCGTCGAGATGCTTCACGAGCCGCTCCGCCAAGATCTTTTCGAAGACCTTGGCGACCTCGTTCAGCAATACTATGGGCCTGTAGGCGGACGTATCGTTGGAAGGCCGATAATAGCTGTGTTAGGATTAATGTTGTACAAGTAATGTCAGTGAGAATATTATTTTAATATGTCTGTATTGTCTATTACTATCTATGGTATAACCTCCACTGTCTTGGTGTATAACAAAAACACAAGACGTACGTAATAAAATAAAATAAAAACAAACTGTTTAATTCTGTCCCAAGTCCCTTAAAAGTGCTCTGCATAAAATACAAACAAGCTGTAATCAAGATAATGATTCCAGAATCACTCTATCATGTCTAAAATACCATACTTTTTTAAATAATCCGGCATTGAAGTCTCATTTATTACGAAAATGAACTTTCGCTATTTTAGCACCAGGCCACAGATTTCAAAGATGTGAGATTTAAGTAAATCAAATATTTTTCTTGGATGATGTAAGCAAATAAAACCACTTGCATAGATCATAGTATGTAGTTTTAATATTTAAACTTTTATTACGATTTTAAGAATCTATTTGGGCACAAACTTGTCATCTAACTCCTTTTTATTTCCTAAATATATTAATCCAGTAAATATATGAAATATAACACTCGCACACATATTAGTATATTTTTAACTTGAAATTTTAATAATAAAATTGGTATAAACCAAACAGTGCCGTCTATTGTTTAAAAACTACAACAGCAACTTTCCTAGCGTTTCTTTTGGCGGCAATAGCTCCCACCACAAAGCGTATGAAGAAGAATATAGTTTCCACCACCGTCAGTACACTGGCTCCAACGAAGAGGGCCGTCGTACCACCAAGAGATGCTGAGAAATAATCATTAATACTGAGTCAATAATTCAAGTAAATAATAGAGAGTATTAAAGTGTAAAAGGTCATGCGATACTTTATACTTACCTGAAGTTCAAACAACAATAGATCATAACTGTGCAAATCAAAACATAGTGAGTGCTAACAAAGAAATACAACACAGTACGAGAAATATCATGAACTTCAAAAACATGCCCTTTCAAAGAAGCTATAGGTATATTTATTAATCTTATTGGAAGCAATATTTGGTTGATAGTTTTAACAGCAGCATCAGTTACATATAGGGTGCTCACACTTAATTTTTAATCTATTTAACAATTGCCCAAAAGACTATATGTCGCCGCACGATTTACCAAAGTAAGGTACACATCGGTCACGCCGAGCATGAAATCAGTACGCTCGCACCGATGTGTACATGCAATATTAAAATTGCCTATGACAATCGCTATTTTGTCTACGGCCACCGCCAAGTTTAAAAAACAATTCACTACGGAGCGAAACCAAACCTTTGTACGCGCAACAACTTTTTACAAAAAATTATTGTGAAATTGCAAAAATTGAAATACACGCATTATTAGAGCAACAGGTGTTTCATTGAAGACTTCCTACGCTTCCCTATAATTATACACCGTTCTGTCAATTGCCGTATGTGTAAGGGGCATGCATAGATAATAGACTTGGGGCATCGATCACTATGGCTTGGGGGGGCATGAATGAACACTGTGCTGCTGACTAAACCCTTGTGGCTTCAACCGGTTACATACCACGACAAAGCAGTGCGTTCAATCGGCGATGCTCACGTTTAATATTTGATTTATTTTATTATAATACAATATTTTATTTTATTTTTAATTAAAAATAACATTGATTTCCACAACATTCATAAATATAGACACAACAATTTCTAAGAAATGTCTACGCCATACAAAAACGCGTGTACAAACGAAAACATGAGGTTCTAATTTTTAACTAAAACAAAGCGCTAAGTAATAAAAACATATTAGTGCAGACTACACTTTATTTGGGGGGGAATTAAACAACAAACATTGGCAGCACTTTAAGACGAACCGAACAAATCCTCCAAAGTGAATAAGACGTCTCTATGCAAGCGGAATTTCGGCGGCATCATGTTGATCCGCAGCGCCGTTACAGTGCTCTCTCCGGAGTCCGTGTTCGTCTCATTCATGTTTAAAAGAAAAAAAAATCAAAATATTTCGGACGCGGTATTCGTATTGCTATCTTGATTACAAAATGCTATACTAGATCAGGTTCAAGTTAACGTACCAGATTAGTATCTGCCTTTGGTAAGTACAGTGGATAAGATATCATCAATTCTATATATTCTAATACAGTAATAAAGTATTAGCAATATACTAGGTACGACTTATTTATTACCATTAGAACTATTTTGAGTGTACGAAACAATTTTTCCATTAATTACGGTAAAATTGAAATTCACGACAACGAAACACAGTTTTGTCACTTATGATTATAACAAATGCAGAGATGTGATAAGAATTACACATTTCCTAAACATATGAGTTGCAGAAGGTGTAGCAATTCCTTCCCCTCCACTCATTCTGCCTATCCCCTCCTTAAAATTCACCTCCCGGAAATCTATAACCGCACCTATCCAGTGTTGCCGATTTGGCATTTTTAATGCTAAATTTGCAATATTTTTAAACCTGTTGGCATGAAAAAATGAGCTTTAGCATATTGCATATTTTAGCATTTTCTGAAATTTTTGTATCTTTCGAATTTTAAGTATTATTGATGGCAAATTTTTTATTTGATTGACTTATTGTTCACACCAAGAAGCTTACACACTCTTGGTCGTTTGTGCCTGATTCCCAAGGGAGGTCGGCCTCCCAACGATCCGTCCGCCTTCAGGCCCATAGTGCTGCTGAACGAGGTCGCTAAGGTCTTCGAAAAGATCTTGGCGGAGCGGCTCGTGAAGCATCTCGACACTGTGGAGCCGGGGCTTTCAGAAACGCAGTTCGGGTTTCGGCGGAGGCGCTCCACGATGGACGCCTTCGAGACGCTGCGAACGTCAACGGACGAAGCCGTCCAAGCGAAGGATGTCGTTCTTGCGGTGTCGCTAGATATAGCGAACGCCTTTAACAGCCTCCCTCATGAGACGATCAGGGAGGGGCTCCGCGCGCATGGAGTCCCCCCGTACCTCACGAGGCTGTTGGGCGCGTACCTGCAGGATCGACATATCCTTTGGGAGGGCGGTGAGTCCGGCAATCCCGAGGTAGGTCGTCGACGCGTCGCGTGCGGCGTTCCACAGGGGTCGGTCCTCGGGCCGATTCTTTGGAACGTAGGTTATGACTGGATCCTTCGGGTTCCGGTCCTACCCGGTGTAAGGCTGATCTGCTTTGCGGACGACACCCTACTCACGGCACGCGCTGCGTCATTTGCGGAATCCGTGGACGTCGCTAACGCCGGGTTGGCGATTGTCGTAGATCGAATAGCTAGGCTGGGCTTGAGGGTCTCCCCCGCGAAAACGGAGGCCATCATGTTCCATAGGAAATTTCGCAATCCCCCCGCGGACTTGACCGTTTCGGTCCAAGGGGTGGCCATTAGAGTAGGGCCCCAGATGAAATATCTGGGGCTAGTTCTCGATGGGAAATGGCTGTTCAAAGCGCACTTTGAGCAGCTAGTTCCCAAACTCGTCAAATCCGCGGGCGCACTCTCGAGGCTGCTTCCCAACGTAGGGGGCCCGGGAGGTGCGACGCGGAAACTTTACTCTGGCATCCTGAGGAGTATGGCACTGTACGGTGCACCCGTCTGGTCCAATGCACTTCACCGCCACAACAGAACCCTGCTGCAACGGGCGCAGCAGGTTCTGGCCGTGAGGACCATACGGGGGTATCGCACAGTGTCGCGGACGGCGGCCACCCTCCTGGCAGGCGATCCGCCCTGGCATCTCCAGGCGGACGTCCTGACAGTGGTGCGCCGCACCCGGCAGGATGCCCTAGCTAGAGGCCTGACCTTCTGTCAGGTCGAAATCGAGGCGATCAGGAAGCGGGAAACCGCCTCCATGATCGCCGTCTGGTCTCAAGAGCTCGACAACCCTGCTGCCTATGGCGGCTACACGGTGGATGCAATCAGGCCACAGCTGTCGGAATGGGTCAACCGCACCAGCGGCACCCTGACCTTCAGGACGACACAGATACTTACCGGACACGGATGTTTCGATAAGTATCTGTGTCGCATTGTGGGCTGCTTGCCTTCCCCGGACTGCCGCCAGTGCGGCGCGCCCGACACGGCGTTACACACGCTTGTCGAGTGCGCCGCATGGGCGCCGCAGCGTTTCGAACTTGAGACGCACGTAGGTCCAGTCGACTCGCTCTGCGACTTGGTCAAGGCCATGCTGCAGAGCAGCGACAATTGGGGGGGCTGCGGTTACTTTTTGCGAGACAGTAATGTCACTCAAGGAGGCCGCAGAACGAGACAGGGAGAGAAGTCCTGCAGCGCGTGCCAATGCCTCTTCTCGAGGTCGCCGGCCTTCAGCTGGCTACGCGCATTACTTCCCTCCTGGAGTTAGGTTCCGTTTCCCGCGGGGGGCCTTTAGCTTGCTAGGAGAGCAAAGGACCTTCTACCCCCGCACAACGAAGTGGGGTGTGTTCTCCCAGGGCACACTTCAGGCACTTTATTGCGCTGGATCGGCTGGGCGTAACTATGTTCTAAATCTCAGCCTTTCCAACACATTCAAAGCGCAGGGTCGTCAGGGAGGAGGGGGTTTTTAGTGGGTATTGGGGTTGCTCGCCCGTGCAGCAACGCTCGGAGTCTTCCACACTATTCTGTGACGTCGATCGCGGACGGAGCGCTGCCAAGAGCATACTATTGCTGCAGTGTTATCGCCCCCGACCGACGCGTGTCGTTCCCCTAGCAACGACCCAGTTTGTGCGTAAATCGGTTAAGCATTTTCCCTCGCCTCAAAACCAAAAAAAAAAAAAAAAAACACCCCTGTAAGATATTTACTCTGTGCAAAAGATTGATAAGCCCATAGACAATATTTTTTAAATATTTAGTGGATTTTTTATTTTTTTTTGTTTTTGAGGCGAGGGAAAATGCTTAACCGATTTACGCACAAACTGGGTCGTTGCTAGGGGAACGACACGCGTCGGTCGGGGGCGATAACACTGCAGCAATAGTATGCTCTTGGCAGCGCTCCGTCCGCGATCGACGTCACAGAATAGTGTGGAAGACTCCGAGCGTTGCTACACGAGCGAGCAACCCCAATACCCACTCCTCCCTGAAGAGCCTGCGCTTTGTATGTGTTGGAAAGGCTGAGATTTAGAACATAGTTACGCCCAGCCGATCCAGCGCAATAAAGTGCCTGGAGTGTGCCCTGGGAGAACACACCCCACTTCGTTGTGCGGGGGTAGAAGGTCCTTTGCTCTCCTAGCAAGCTAAAGGCCCCCCGCGGTAAACGGAACCTAACTCAGGGAGGGAAGTAACGCGCGTACCTGCCTCTCCGCGTGCCAGCTGAAGGCCGGCGACCTCGAGAAGACGCATTGGCACGCGCTGCAGGACTTCTCTCCCTGTCTCGTTCTGCGGCCTCCTTGAGTGACATTACTGTCTCGCAAAAAGTAACCGCAGCCCCCCAATTGTCGCTGCTCTGCAGCATGGCCTTGACCAAGTCGCAGAGCGAGTCGACTGGACCTACGTGCGTCTCAAGTTCGAAACGCTGCGGCGCCCATGCGGCGCACTCGACAAGCGTGTGTAACGCCGTGTCGGGCGCGCCGCACTGGCGGCAGTCCGGGGAAGGCAAGCAGCCCACAATGCGACACAGATACTTATCGAAACATCCGTGTCCGGTAAGTATCTGTGTCGTCCTGAAAGTCAGGGTGCCGCTGGTGCGGTTAACCCATTCCGTCAGCTGTGGCCTGATTGCATCCACCGTGTAGCCGCCATAGGCCGCAGGGTTGAGAAACCTTGAGACCAGACGGCGATCATGGAGGCGGTTTCCCGCTTCCTGATCGCCTCGATTTCGACCTGACAGAAGGTCAGGCCTCTAGCTAGGGCATCCTGCCAGGTTCGACGCACCTCTGCCAGGACGTTCGCCTGGAGATGCCAGGGCGGATCGCCTGCCAGGAGGGTGGCCGCCGTCCGCGACACTGTGCGATACCCGCGAACCCGCTGCGCCCGGTGCAGCAGGGTTCTGTTGTGGCGGTGAAGTGCAGTGGACCAGACAGGTGCACCGTACAGCGCCATACTCCTCAGGATGCCAGAGTAAAGTTTCCGCGTCGCACCCCCCGGGCCCCCCACGTTGGGAAGCAGCCTCGAGAGTGCGCCCGCGGATTTGATGAGTTTGGGAACTAGCTGCTCAAAGTGCGCTTTGAACAGCCATTTCCCATCGAGAACTAGCCAAAATATTTAGTGGATATGGTAACTCTGTTATGAATTAGGGACTTCCCGAATACAAAATAGTAAAAGATTTTGTTTACATTTGGATTCGGATCTTACAAGACTTTCAAATGCAAGTTGGTACCGATACTTGTAATGTAATAGCTTTAAAATAAACGTTTGTTCTTATGCCCTGTGTGTGTGTTTGAAAAGTAGTTTTCGATTGACTCTGGAGAGATAATATGCCTCCAAAATATGATCCACATTATCGAGAAGAGTGGGAGAAGATGAGCGAGTTTAAACACTGGCTAACACGAGCTAAAGAAGACTCGACCAAAGCTTACTGCAAATACTGTAAGTGCAACATTATAGCCAAAGTATAGAGTTGCGATGCCAATGACTATTGATTTTGAAGTTGGCCCTTCAACATCACAAGCACAAGCTCACGACGATGATGATATTGATGATCTACAAATATTATTTGATTTATCTTCATGATTAAATATACTTAAAAATTGCACTGCGTTTTTAATTACACTACCTACTTGCAATTATTTTCGTTTTTAATTCATCTATACAAGACTTGGCATTTGGCATTTTTTATTAGCATATTAAAATTTGATCTAGCACATTTTTAGCATTATCACCGCCAATGTCTAGCATTTTTTCCATTTACAAAACGGCAACACTGCACCTATCTACTTCTATGGAGCTATCAAAATTGCCAAGCATCTGTCGCCACGCCCGTGTCAAATGCAAATGATCGCCAAAAACTTACCGAATAACGATCTTCTTTGTATGAGAGTAATAGTTGAGCTCTGCACATTGGGGCATACAGGCGCATTTTGCGAGGTTCTTGGGTATATTGATGAGTATTTCGACGTTGCGGCCGATGCACGCCATGCCATACGCGTCGCACACGTCGCCATCTTGTGAAAACGTAAAAACAAAACGTCCACAAGACAGATAAAAAACAACGCAAACAAATTACAATTTGAAAACTTTAAAAATAAGTATTATACTTATTAAAAAAACAATTAATTTCACAATTTTATAAAATGCAAGAAAGTATGAAAGATTACAATGGTGTCAGATTGAATGACAGATAAATTTTAAAACTTTTTTTTTTATTTTCAGCCAGTTCTTATAAAACATGAAGGTTAAATAATAACACTAAAATAAAAATGCTTTTGACTGAAACCTTTTTTCCTCATCTGTTACCTTTCATTTAATAATTTTATAAATCATATTGTCGTTGGAGTAAGACTTATCCAGTATTCAGTATAACTAAATATGCGTATAATAAATAGTTATTAGGTATATGATATTGATAGCAAATAAAGAACTCGTATAGTCCACTAGGAACTCTCGCTTTTTCTAGCGAGGTAAAATTTGATTGATGACTAACCGCCGCAGGGGAAATGCGGTAGAGGTGTGTAGATTTGTCATGTTGGAGTGGCACACCACCGAAGAAATAATATTGGCTCGAGTTAGAGACAACCACTAAAACCCTCTTCGCCTTCTACCAGGACTACGGGAATACATTCATTTAATTCATCGTCATCAATTTCAGTCATTTCATTGACATTTTGAAGTGAAACTTCTTTAGAATCGTTGTGAAACTCAACGAAATAAAAAGCGACACTAAGAGATAAACAGAAATCTGCAGCCTGCGAGGGAATGTGATACGAGTTTTACATAGTGCAGCACAGATTAGAGAGTCAATAAGACCGATAATTAAACATAGGTCCAATTTGGACCGAAATAAAACTGATAAGAATATTTTTTAGACCAAAACAGTGAAAAATTGAAAGTGATACCTTCTTATTTTGAATTATAATATGTTGACGGATGTAGGCTATTATATTTATATTAATAAAAGTTAGAGAAGAATTATCTGTGAGTATATTCTTTGAAGTTTCACTTGAGTTTTTTGGCGGGAACTGAACGGAGACGTTGTGCTGTGCAGTTTTATTTTCCAAAAATGTTTAAAATTACTCTAAAATGAACAATAGTTGTAGGATATTGATAGTTTTTGAGTAGTAATTATGAGTTTTTGCCAGAAATGTGAACTATATAGCCAAATGTGGCCTTTCGAGTTTTCACAAGAACTCCGTTGAATGACGTCGATTGTAGCCTACAATACAACGGCGCCTGGCTTATAGGCCTAGTTGCCAAGCCTTAAACATAAAAAAAAGTTTCACTTCTACCACGTGTATACTGTGTGAAGTGCACACACATTTTATATATTTTGAGGGAGTTTTTGGCGGGAACTGAAAGGAGATGTTGTGCTGTGCAGTTTTATTTTCTAAAAATGTGTAAAATTACTCTAAAATGGACAATAGTTGTAGGATATTGATAGTTTTTGAGTAGTAATTATGTGTTTTGTGACATGTAAACTGTAAAGTCAAATGTGGCCTTTTGAGTTGTCACAAGAACTCCGTTGAATGGCACTAGCTGATTACCTACAGTTCAGCTGTGCTACACATACGCGTAAGAAAATGAAGAAACTATATTGTAATCTAAGATCTGGCTTAAAGGCCTAGCTGCCAAGCCATAAACTTAAATAATAATAATTTTATATATTTTTATTCCTTTTTTTTGATAATTGAAACTTGATAATTCAATCAATGATACGTATAAACATAAGGTTATTATTAGATCATTAAATATTATTGAATACCGTCATGTCCTTTTAGTTATGTGCCTTTCGACCAAATTGATTAAATTGCTTCGTTTATTAACAACATTAAACAACATATCACAGAGACAGGGATTAGGTAACCTTACCTCCCTTCACGTGGAAATATGGCCTACATCCACAAAACATGACCGCCATCCGACTCCTGCAGTGCATTTGGCACAGTGAAAAGCTATAGGCCTGTAAATGAAATGAAATATGGTTCAGAAAGAACATAAAATTAATTATAACTTGTCTTAGACTTGTCAAGGAGCAGTATCTAACTATATAACGTGTTTATTATTTGTTTTGTATGTCTAAGTACGTATATATTGTGGCGACCGAGAGTAGAACTCTTCGGCAGCGTAAGCCGGTCCCAAGACTTTTAGAAAAAGGTAGAAGATTCTGGAAAGAAAAGACAAGGACAGATACATGTTAGAAAGGGATAGACGATAAACGAAAGTTCTAGAATAGAAAGTTCGGGAAGGAAAAAATAGATATAGATAGATGTTAGAAAGGGATAGATGATGAACGAAAGTTCTAGAATAGAAGGTTCGGGAAGGAAAGGACAGAGATAGATAGATGTATAGAAAGGGATGGATAGTAAATAAAAGAATAACGAAAAGAAGATCGAAATTATGGGTTCCAGAAGATTCTTCCGGCGTAAGGCGTGCCTATCGAGCAATTTAGAGTTGAGTTCAGTTCAAGACAGCGAAGCGACAAGTGCGATATGGAAGAGAAGTTTAACGGAAGACAGTGACGAGTTTAGTGGTGAATTTAGTGAAAAGTTTAGTGGACAGTTCAGTGAAGGAGGAGTGTAGCGCAGTTTGAAAGAAGATCCAGAAGCGAGCTACACGCGGTAATCTACGCAATATCGGCGACGGTTTTTTTTTTTGTTTTGAGGCGAGGGAAAATGCTTAACCGATTTACGCACAAACTGGGTCGTTGCTAGGGGAACGACACGCGTCGGTCGGGGGCGATAACACTGCAGCAATAGTATGCTCTTGGCAGCGCTCTGTCCGCGATCGACGTCACAGAATAGTGTGGAAGACTCCGAGCGTTGCTACACGAGCGAGCAACCCCAATACCCACTAAAAACCTCCTCCTCCCTGACGACCCTGCGCTTTGTATGTGTTGGAAAGGCTGAGATTTAGAACATAGTTACGCCCAGCCGAATCGGCGACGGTACTGTGAGTGAAACAACTTATCGTCGGGTCACTGCGTCGTTAGTCGTGCGTGTAGGGGCGTCCCTGCGGAGAGGATTCACGTACGGCTGTGTAAGTCAATACAAGCGTTTAGTTAAAACTGGTGTTTTCTTCCAATCCTAAGTGCGTACCCCCGCTCGCACATAACAATATATTTTCAACACACTTGCTCATAAAGTGGCTCTATGGTCACCGCAATTAGGCACAGAATGACACCCATTATCAAACTGTGAGTAAAAAACATTATAACTCACTAGTGAGTTATAGATTTTTTTTTTAAATTTTATTGGTTGAGTTGCTTTGTTCTTAAAAAAGTTTTTATTCAAAAAAAAAAAAGATCGTGTTCTATAGAACAAATAAATTAATGTTCCTATTGCTTGCTCATTTTATGCAACTTCTTATTTAAATAGATAATTTTAACTCGTACGTGTTTAACAAATAAAACTTTCACTCATATATAACTTTTTTATCTACTAAATAAAATGAGTTTTTGTTGTTATTTCATTCACAAGTGTGTTGAAAAACATCGTATGATACACGTGTGTATTGATGATTACCGTCCTCGGCTCTCTTAAGACCCTCGCCTACGGCTCGAGTCTCAATGGCGCCTCGGCGGTAATCACCAATGTTACACACTAGTACCATAATGTACTATTATAGCTATAATGTATGTATAATAATTATTGTGTATTATTATTAGTATCTATTTCAACTGCACGCTAACGCTATTTTGCAATTAGATCTTGTCCATCCAAAGGTTGCACAAGAGAATGCTTTCAGCAAACGACTTTCAAACACGACTGTGAATCTATATAAATAAAAATAAATGTTTGTGTGTTTGTACTCTATGCGTTCCTACACCATTGACCTGAGTCTGATTGAACTTTGGTAGGGTGCCGCAACGACGCCCGTGAGGGTTTCTGGGTAAAAAAGCAGAATATACAAACAAATAAATGTTTACTTTATGTGGCATTGCAACGCATGCCACCGGGTTCAGCTAGTAGAACTATTAAACTACGTGAAATCAAATCTTTCATTTGGCATTTATTGCACGCTTGATAAAACAGATAAATATCTCAAAATATGCGTTTTTTTGGGGATGAACGTTTAAAGTATTGGCCTATGACGAGTTGTTCTTTCTTTGTTAATAAATTACAAATCAAAATTATATCAAACTAGTACTAGCTGACCCGTGCCTAATTCGCTGGCCTGCATCCACGCACGCACGCATGCATATCAAAATTTAATTAGCTCGGTAACTTTTAATTAATTCATAAACACTGAAAGCACTCGCAGTGCCTCGTACGAGCATGTGCGTGATTCTTGCGTGGAACGTTATTGCTGTATATATTTGACAGGCGTTCCCGTATTCATTTCGCTGGGCGTAAAACATTTTTAATTTTTTGATTTATTAATTACAATCAAATATAGCCTATGTTACTAGGGAATAATATAGCTTTTTACTGGTGCAAGAATTTTCAAAATCGGATCAGTAGTACCGGAGATTGCCCCGAACATCCGAAACTCACAAAATTTACCTCTTTATAATATTATAATTAATTACTGAGTATTTATTTGTACTTAACCAAAAAAATCCGGCGTATTTTTAACTAAACAACATTTTTGTTTACATGTTTACATCGATATTAGTTCTTTAGTTTTCGAACAGATGGCGTTAGTAGTAACAGTCCAGTTGATATTACACATCTCTTAACGGTTTCATAATTTTTGACAGATGGCGTCAGGAATACAATAAAATTCTAATTAATAAACATTGTTATATCTTCTATTTTTTTTTATATGCATAAAATAATATTTTAATTGATCAAAGAATGAATAAACAGATATACAATGCAAAAGTGGATGGATGCAGAAGTCGTGGAAGGCCACGACACACTTTCCATGATCAAATTGATCGTGTACTAGCAGAAGGTGATGTCAGGAGCCTTAAGAACAGACGAGCGTGCATGACAAGAGTTATGAATGTCAAAGAAGCAAGTGAGGTGTGTAAGAATAAGCCTAAATGGCGCTCTGTTGTTCGTGCCTACCCCGCAAGGGAACTGGCGTGAAGTTATGTATGTATGTATGTAACACAACAAGTAATAAATTGAAATTACTATATATACATAGACAATGACATGCAAGCAATGCATTACACGCATACTTCACAAACAAACCAAGACACACAGAGTCTAAAAATTAATAACCCACACAGAAGGAAAACATTACACATGGCATTAGTTAGGATAATATATATATAGGTATAGACATAAAGCACACACTGCACATGCACTTCCTCACGTCAAGATACACTCTACATTAGTTAGTTATAAGTTTAGTAAGTATTAAAATTACTTACTAAATGCTTCCAGCAAACGATTTTCGGTAAATTTGCATAAACGCGGAACCTGAAAATTATGCGTTTTTTGTATTTAAAGACTATAAATATGATTTGCTATGGTGTAATAAGGACACTAAAATTATCGGAAACCCGTCATTTAGGTAAAAAATTAAAAAAGAATACAATTAATTACGTTAAAAACCTGCATCATAGAAATAAAAATAATGTTCAATTTTAGCGTCACGACTCACCTAGTTGTGATAAAAACACAATCACTTATTTAATTTCGGGATTAATCTGCAAATGTAACATATATGACATGACCAAAATAATTAATCATTATAAAATCAACTATTACGGCATTGCTAAAAAATCACCATATTTTGTAATTGGTAGGTGAAACCTCAGATTAATAATATTAAGAGACAAAGTTTTTACTTCACTTTGCTACTTGTTAGGCAAAGACACTAAATCCATACAGCATGAATATCAATATTATTCAATCAATCTGAAGATCATTGAATGACATGAAAGTATGGAATTTTAGATTTTTCACATTATTGTAACTAAGATAATTAATATATTTTTCTAGTTTGTATATATAAATACCGACTACATGCAATACCAATGTAAGCAGAACAAAGTATAGGTGTAAGGGGTGGTCGAAGGTGTAACCAGTGACAAGGACAGTGGGTTAGGTTAGGTTATCTTTAGACCAAAGCCCACGAGCCGAGCGAGCGAAGCGAGCGTGCCGCGGTAGCGCCCGGCGAGTGGCAGAACCAACTGGTTTCCATTTATTCGTTGATAATTTTGATAAAAGTTAAAGTCGGTTCTGCCACTCGCCGGCCGCTACCGCGGCACGCTCGATTCGCTCGCTCGGCTCGTGGGCTTTGGTCTAAAGATAACCTAACCTAACCCACTGTCCTTGCCATAACCTTCGAACACACCTCACACCTATATATTGTTTGTCTAACATTAGTATTGCATGTTGTCGTTAATTATATATACAAACTACAAAAATATAATAATGATCTTAATCACAATAATGTGAAAAATCTAAAATTCCGTATTTTTATGTCATTCAAAGATGTTCAGTTTGATTGAATAATATTGATATTCATGCTGTTCGGATTTAGTTCCTTTGCCTGACATTTAGCAAAGTGAGGTAAAAACTTTGTCTCTCAATATTATTAATCTGAGGTTTTACTTACATATTACAAAATGTCGTGATTTTTTAGCAATGCCGTAATATTTGATTTTATAATTATTAATTATTTTGATCATGTCATACATGTTACTTGCAGATTAATCCCAAAATTAAAGTAATCGTGTTTTTATTATAATTAGTAGGTAAGTCGTCACGCTAAAATTGAACATTATTTCTATCGATGTAATGCACGTATTTCGTAATTAATTGTAATGTGTATTAATTTTTTGTCTAAATGATGGCTTACCGATGATTTTAGTGTCGTTATTAAACCAGAGCAAACCATATGTAAAGTCTTTGAATACAAAAAAATACGTAATTTTCAGGTTCCGCGTTTATGCAAATTTACCCGATTTTCAACCACGACTGTGGACTACGGACTTAATTACGGGCTTTGATACAGGTATTATTTATAGGATTATGCCCTCCTTTTTTATTTAGTTCTAGTTTTTAATTTTAGGTTTATTTTTCATACTGTAGTTTAGTTTTAGTATTTAATTGTATTTTTCTATTGAATAAAATGTATTAGTATCAAAATTAGAATAAATTAATATAATAAGTTATTCGTAAGGTACACCACAACACAAACATCATTGAATAAATGTCACATACAATAACAAAAATAACCAATAAGCTTGTATAAATTCTAAAAACTTTCTTCTCGATTAAGTTGTAAAAAAGGGCACAGAACTCGAGTCCGTAGAGTTGTTAAAAAAAAGAAAAAAAAAGACTGTCAAAGCCCAAATCTGAAAGGAGTTTTTGGCGGGAACTGAAAGGAGATGTTGTGCTGTGCAGTTTTATTTTCTAAAAATGTGTAAAATTACTCTAAAATGAACAATAGTTGTAGGATATTGATAGTTTTTGACTAGTAATTATGTGTTTTGTGAGAAATGTGAACTGTATAGTCAAATGTGGCCTTTTGAGTTTTCACAAGAACTCCGTTGAATGGCGTTAGTTGTAGCCTACAATACAACTGCGCGACTATTATACGAAGACTTAAACATCAGAATCGGCTGTATCGACTAAAGATTCCTTTGCCTGCCTTTGTGGCGAATACAACTACTACTACTACCAAATCTGAAAGTGTGTTATTCTCAGTAAAGTGAACGACAAAAATGCAAATATTGTGGGACAGTGATAAAGTGATTTATTGTGGTTTTTTTCTCCCTTTGAAACAATAATGTGTTTGCTTCACTCGTTGCAGTAATTAGTAGAAAAAACGAATCACAATGGATAAGTAGAAAAACGAATGGCAACGGACAAATGGCAAAACGAATCGCAACAAAATTTTAACTTGAAATTTTACGGACAGATTGTTAATGAACTTGTCCAATTAGAAAACCTGCCCTTAAAATTTCAAGTAAAAATTTTGCTGCGGTTCGTTTTTCCACTTGTCCGTTGAAGTTTCACTTCTACTATGTGTCCTAGCACCCATTTCGATTTTTCGCAGGATTACTGCAAATTATGATTTGGTTAAGTTAGGTACATTTTAATTAATGCATTATTTAAATATATTTCATTTTATCTAACAACATTATTAAAACATATTTTATTTTATCAAACAAAAAACTGAATTCGATCCGGAACCAAAAAACGCTTCCATAGTCTACCCTAAAATTGTGCCGCCTCTCACAACGTCTAGTCTAAGTTTATGCCACTCCTCCACGCGGCGGTATCGATTTTTCGTGACTGCAAAATCCTAAGACCCCGTCTATATGGAAGTTTCACTTCAAAAGGAGTGACAATTCTTTATTTCGCCAACCAACGGTCATATGGCGCGGGAGTTGGAGCGAATTTATTCTTTATGATAAGTTCTTACGTTTTATAATGTAATCGCAAACTCAAAATTTTATTCAACGTGCGATATATCGTCGCTCGTCACAATAATATACATACATACATACGTCACGCCAGTTCCCTTGCGGGGTAGGCACGAACAACAGAGCGCCATTTAGGCTTATTCTTACACACCTCACTTGCTTCTTTGACATTCATAACTCACAATAAAATACCTTTATTGATTTGCTAAGCCACTCATCTGGATAATGACATCTCCGCTGGACTGGCCTTAATGATTTTATACTCTCATCTGCTTGAATTTCAACGGCCTGAAACAATTATATTTTTTTTTAATGGAAGTATAGGTTTGCGTTTGACCACTGTCTCACCTGATGTTAAGTGATGACGCAGTCTAGGGTGGAGCAAACTTACCTAGAAGATACCTATTCACTCGTAACTTGAAGACTCCACTCTTCGGCAGTGCGCACCAGAAAAGATGAAGCGAAACGCTTTGTTCTGACTGGTGGTGTTTCCACCAAGTAACGGCGGCGCTAACCGGTGCGTCTGGTTGTTCGATGGTAAAATGGAGATGGAGATAATCGAATACAATAAAAGAATACTTAACTTATTTGTATTGTATTCTACCCATAGTCCCTCAAGACTATAAGTAGAATACTGAGCCTAGATCACCGTCTTCTATGGGTAAGGTGCCCAAAAGGCTGGCTACGTTTCCTCGCCATACTGATCCGTTGCCCAAGGTAAGCACCAGCCTTCTGATCACCTGAAGAGTCAATGAGTTATTTTGATAAATTTTGGTAGAGGCCATGAGGCCTCAGGACCCCTCACGGTCCAAGCGTCTCGACAGCAAACGGCACAAACATATAAGTCTCACTGAGGCTTGCATATTTGCGCCGCTTGAGTGACTCGGTTGTTTCCGCCGCCGGATCGGCTGATCTAGACGTGTTTGGTAAATGGGATGCGGCGATCGTGTCTACGCAGGTCGCTAAATAAATAAATAAATAAAGTTAGTTACACTATACCTTGAAATCAATTATAAGTTCCTCACCCGGCGAGACTTCCCCAGTAGGGTTAGATATCGCCGTAGATATCTCGAAAGGAGAATGTATAAAATACTGGAAAAATTAAAAAGACTTAATCTCTGCTATAATTAATTCAGTAAATGTTTCGAGTTTGTATAAAACGTTTAAAAATATGAAAAAAATCAAGGGGGCTAATTCGGACCGTCAGATTTCGAAAATAGAATTTTTGTCTGTCTGTCTGTCAGGGCATCACGTAAAAACTACTGAACGGATTTAAATGAAATTCAACATAGAGCTATCTTATATCCCGGGGCGTAACTTAGGATAGTTTTTATCCCGATAAATGACATCGTTTCTACAGGATAGGCAAAAATAGCGAAAAAGATGGTGCTGCGATCGCATCCTTTTTGGAACCTACTGAACGTATATGATTGAAACTCGACATATTGTTGGCTTATAACTCGAATTATCACTTAGGATACATTTTACCCAGACAAAAGACATTGTTTCTTTAAAATAGACGGATTAGCAAAATAGATGACGCTGCAATTGCGATGTAGACAACCATTGTTGTAATTCAATAAGATACGTTGTCAGGTTGCCCACATGTCATTCATTACGTGTTAGGTACTTTAAAATCAGGTTGGTTTCGACTTTTCTTTATGTTTTGCTGTGCAGTTGTCTACATTATATTGACTTTGTTTCTTTAGTAGTCTGTGGTGTAATTGTAATGAATTGAACAAGAAACTAAAGTATTTAAAGTTTATATATATAAAACACCTAATTAATTAAGCTTTACAGAAATAACGCTCGTATTGAGTATAGAGATTCTGCAGCGCTGCTGCTCCAATAAATCAGAAAATGACTTTACCCGAACTGCTTTGCTCATGGAATCAATCCGGACATAGCACTGCCCGCTGTGATAGTGGCATTTCAGAAGTTCCTCCGGCACCCAGTCCACGTCTTGCAGCATATGTTGGTATTCCGCGTAATGAGAATTGAAGGTTAGGCACATGCCTACTTCCGTCATCACCGGATGCCAACGAACCTGGAAAATATTCTAGTGTAGCTATTATAGTAATTTACTAGATTAGTTTGTCTAGGTCAAATACAAAACAGCTGTGAGATTTCAAAACCTGACAAATGACATTACTTTTTAACCGACTTAAAAAAAAGGAGGAGGTTCTTAGTTCGTCGTGTAAATATACTGTTACGTGCGAGCGGGAGTACGCACTTAAGATTGGAAGGAAACACCAGTTTTTAACTAAACGCTTTTATTAACTTACACAGCCGTATGTGATTATGATATATATATACCACCATGTTACGTGGTGTGACAGAAGATGTATGTCAGAATAGAAGAGTGTGGAAGGAAAAGACATATTGTGCCGACCCCAATTAATTGGATATGGTGAAAGAAAAGAGACAGCCGTATGTAAGTCTTCTGCGCTGGGTTGCCCCTACACGCACAACTAACGACGCACTGTCCCGACTATAAGATGTCTCACTCACAATACCGTCGCCGATATCGCGTAGACCACCTCCTGCTGCTGCAGTGCTCACCTCCGAATTTACGGCGTCTAGCTCGCTTCTGGATCTTCTTTTAAACTACGCTACACTCCTCCTTCACTGAATTGCCCACTAAATTCACCACTAAACTCACCACTGTCTTCTATTAAACTGTTCTTTCAACTCTTTCGTGTTGCACTTGTCGCTTCTCTGTCTTGAACTGGACTCAATTACTCCGTAGGCGCGCCTTAAGCTGCTTATATACCCGGAAGAATCTTCTAGAACCCCATAATTGACGGCCTCTGTGGTTGAGCGGGCTAAGCCTTTGCCGGCGTACCTCACTACAACGCAGAGGTTCCGGGTTCGATTCCTGGTATAGTAAATTTCGGAAACGTATTTTCTCCGTTATTTACTATGGTCTGGGTGTCTGGGATCGGCCTCAGAGTAGTCCGTTGTATATTACCTATAACACAAGCGTAACTTGCTTAATTTAGGGATATACAATGTGTGTTTGTCTGCCGATTATTATTATTATAATTTCGATCTTCTTTTCGTTATTCTTTATTTACTATCTATCTCTTTCTAAACATCTATCTATCTCTGTCTTTTCCTTCCCGAACCTTCTACATTTTTCTAAAAGTCTTGGGACCGGCTTACGCTGCCAGAAAGTTCTACCCTCGGTCACCACAATACTCTTATGTATGGTTAGCCATAACTTTTGTGTTTCTTAATCAATTTTGACGATTCTTTTTGCCATAGATTCTGTATAGCTAACGGAAAGTTTTATATGTGAAAACAACAACTAGACTAGAAAGAGACCGAGCGTGTTCGCTACTTGATTCGAACTCTGCTGTGGTCGGTTGACACGAACACATAAGTATGGGATTTTTATGTAAAACCCATACGTAATGTACGTGGCTCGTACACTTACCTTCCTGTCATGATGCGACAATGTGACCTTGAACAAGAAAGCGGGATGGACACTCAAAGCCAGTTGGAGTAGATCAATCTCCTTAACGGTCTCGTCGTTCTGGTACTTCCAGAAGTTCTGAAGGTTGTCACGAAAAGAGACATCTGCCACCAAATTTATGAAATCCATGTAATATTGGAACTTCTCCGAGTCGACATCTTCGGTAATATTCCAGATACTATAACAAATAAGAAAGAAAATAACATTAATGTGACTTCTGTTGTTGCAGATTAAATGACAAATAACTTATATTAATTAATTAAAACTAAATATTTAAAAACTAGATTATAAATAAATTACAGGAAGGAAAAGACATATTGTGCCGACCCCAAGTAATTGGGATATGGTGAAAGAAAAGAGAGAAAAAAAATTAAATACTATTATAAACATATTTACAAGTAAAAGGTGTAATCCAGACCGCTGTCGGTGATGAGCGTTCCCAAAATGCTGACCGCATTCCCACGTTGTATGGGAATGCGGTGTAACGATTGTGATGTGTGCGAATGTAACGCTAATCCTTGGCCCTAAATATAGGCCAGCCCTTTGGTCACGCGAGACTTCTTTCAATCGCCTTGAAAGGTCTCGATAAAGTTGATAAGCCTCACATCCCCGTGGCCCCAAAGCCTCAACCCCGAAAGCCACAAATGTGTATCCGTCACCGATGGATGCATATTTGCGGCGTTTCAGTTTCATTTCAGGGTTTCTTGTAGTATGACAGCTCCTCCGGCAGTGACGGCTGTATTTGGAAGATGGGAAGTCGCTAACTTATCGCCACACGTTGCGTCCTATACTAAGGAGCGTCCTATCTTCCAAGGTACCAACGAGATTCCGTCCGGAAATAAAATTTTCTATT
This sequence comes from Dendrolimus kikuchii, assembly GCA_019925095.2. Lineage (NCBI taxonomy): Eukaryota > Metazoa > Arthropoda > Insecta > Lepidoptera > Lasiocampidae > Dendrolimus > Dendrolimus kikuchii. The sequence continues at coordinate 4,734,672 of CM034415.1, forward strand.
TAATCGCTCCAGTACAGCTTAATAGCTGAAGTGTTTTTTAACAGAAGCAGAACTTTTATCCGTGCAGGAACGGAGTAAGAATACAATTTCCTGCGGCCGGGCGGCCTATCGTAAGAGGCGACAAAACAACCCACAACCAGGTTGCAGGGTAATTGCCCGACTGAAAGGCTACCCCGGTCTAGAGTATGCCGCCATAACAAGCTTGATTTGTGTTCCGGAATTAGTAGCCAGGTACCAGTCTCCATTGAGAGAGCGGCAGCATATTGTTATCACCTTTGGTGTTACAAATGTTGATAGGCGACCGTTACTGCTTTCCACCAGGTGGGAAAATGTGTAACATATTTTCTATGGCCATTGGCAAATTCAAATATAATGTAGGTACTTAACAAACTTTCCAGTACGTCGTCTCCATGTTAACTCTATCTTTATTTTATTACTTCTTTTACTACACACTAGCTGTACCCGACAGACATTGTCTTGTCCTTAAAAAATAAATATCTAGAAACCGATTGCAGCGTCACCTAACGGGTCCAATCGTCAATCTAAATCATTTCGGGATCCACTTGAACACACAAAAATAATTTCACCTAAATCCTGGAACCCGTTATTGCACAGCCATCTACCTGTTTCAAATTTGTTTTTAAACCATCCCGGGACCCACTTGAACACACAAAAATAATTCACCTAAGTCAGACAAATGAAAATGAGTTTAAATGCAGTCACCATTGCCGAAACCGGCCGGAAAAGATCATAACAAATGAATGGCTAGACTGACGTTGTGACTGATGTTTTTTTTTTACGATATTTTTTTTTATTGATAAATATCATATTTCATTACTTATTATCCTATTCCGGACGAAGACAATTCCAAAAACACAAAAATCATAAAAATTAGTCCAGCCGTTCTTGAGTTATAAATGGTGTTACTACCACGACTTTGTTTTACGAGTATAATAACCTATATAGATTAGTTGCGCCGCTAGAGGTAAGAGAAAATATTATTAAACTAGAAAAGAACTAACGATTCAATTGCCTCGCGAGCTTTATCTTCTTGAACCCTCTCAGCGAAACAAGCTGTAACTGCTGGAAAGTTCGTCCACCAATCCCGATAGTCTCGTTGCATTGATACAACGACCGGCTCCGAGTTGTATCTGTTGAACTGACTCAAAGCGCAGAAGACAGCTCCGGCGAAAGCCAGTATGGTTAGGATGAACCAAATGAACCTGTAGACCAAAAGAATTTTCAATTAAAAGGCCGAAACGGGACCCGTTTGTATATAACATTACAGACACGTCGCCACCGCGGTGTTTTCTGTGAATGAAAACCCCACATGTTACATAATTTATTTCTAATCTATCCTAAAGTTGTCTGCAAGAAATTGCTTTTAGTGATAAGACCGCCTATTGTCTCCTGCACTTAAACTTCTTGAATTGTATCTTAATGCTATGCAATAAAGTATATTTTATTCTATTATATTCTTTACGGAACCCCTTAGGGACCATTCATAAATTATGTCGCACGAATTTCATGATTTTTGACTCCTCTCCCGTACTTATCGCAGCTGGTTACATTCGTGAGACTTCTCCTTGCCTAGTGTGACATTATATATTTAGCAATATTACATCAAGAAATTATTGAATTCAAACAGCAGTTACGTAATTAGTTTTATTTCCATTCAAATTATTTTTTGATAATTTAAACACAATGCCCATACATCTATAGTTGGAAATATTTTGAAGTTTTTCATTAATAATGATGGCCCCTCATGGTTCGTAGACTGACACGCTTGCCCAATTAACCCTTTAACCCTTTTTATTACACCTCCTTTAAATCCATACAGTTCTTCAATAGAAAAAGGTAACGAACATTCAAAATTCGAACTTCACAGTCAATAAACTTTGACAGTTACTAATATCAAAATGTTAAATTATGGAGTGAATTATTTATGTTTTTTTCTTTAATTTTTAGGAATACAGTGTATTAAAAATTTATATTACCTTTCGAACCAATGAAATTCCTTGTTGACAGTATGATTAAGTCCATGTAAGGTGGTCTCTTTGGAAAATCCATCATAAATGTTATACACAAGAACCATGGATTCTTTTATGGACAAAGCTATAGAATTTATTAAATTACGACAGCTTAACATCGCAGTGAGTTTATTTTTATTAATATTTTGCTTTTTATGTGCCATTTTTATAGAATTTTATCTTGCTTTTCTTCTTTGATTTTCTTATTTGGTAAGTTTTTTTTATTTATTTTATGGCTTGGTTTCTAGACCTTTAAGCCAAGTCTGATTTGGATATTCAACACATTACAGGATATTTATGTTATACCCCGTTCACAATAATTTGACGCGCAGGGTTAGCAACGATCAAAAATATTAACACATAAAACTAGAGTCAAAACACCTAAAATCGCGATAATTACAAAAAACAAATCAACAAAAATTAAGAATAATTTATGTTTTGTAATTATCTCTATCTATGACATGATATTAAGTGATGTCGATTTTTAGAATTTGGTAACTTTGCGGGTCAAATTATCGTGAATGGGGAATAGGTGTTATTTTTAGATCACAGATTACAAAAGGTGAGTTGTATTGAATAGTTATATACCTCAGACGAACGAATAAAAGTATAAAGGGAGACCACGTGAACACAATAAGGCACCTGGAGAGGCAGGTACGCGCCTTACTTCCCTCCCTGAGTTAGGTTCCGTTTACCGCGGGGAGCCTTTAGCTTGCTAGGAGAGCAAAGGACCTTCTACCCCCGCACAACGAAGTGGGGTGTGTTCTCCCAGGGCACACTCCAGGCACTTTATTGCGCTGGATCGGCTGGGCGTAACTATGTTCTAAATCTCAGCCTTTCCAACACAAACAAAAGTGCAGGGTCGACAGGGAGGAGGGGATTTTTAGTGGGTATTGGGGTTGCTCGCTCGTGCAGCAAAGCCCGGAGTCTTCCACACTATTCTGTGACGTCGATCGCGGACGGAGTACTGCCAAGAGCATACTATTGCTGCAGTGTTATCGCCCCCGACCGACGCGTATCGTTCCCCTAGCAATGGTCCAGTTTGTGCGTAAATCGGTTAAGCATTTTCCCTAGCCTCAAAAAAAAAAAAGCGTTATATGAAGTGAAGCATTGTTTACAAAGTTGTGTAGCATACAAGTCGTATTGTGTACTTTTTATTTGGTATTGTCTTCTAAAATCTTATTTTGACTAATTTAATTGGAGAGTAGACGCTGAAGAGTAACCTTCACCCATCTGATTACCAAATGAGACATATTTTTTATCAAATTATATTGATTTGTAAACATCCCCATGATAGCTTGCCAATCGGGGACATCGACCACGACTCAATGCCTGTATGTCAGCAGCTTAGGCCAAGTGGCGTCAGGTGACAGGTGTCCTTTGTGACCCCAAAATGCCGATTAAATTAAAAGGACAGGTCTATAAATTCATCATTAAACCTGTCCTTTTGAATGGCAGTGAACTGCGTGTTACAGAGATGAATATGCTGCGATGGATATGTGGAGTGACGCGGAAAGACTGGATCAGGAACTCCCGCATCCGTGGCAATCTTCATGTCCGTGACATAGCAGACAAACTGCAAGAGTGTCGCTTTCGCTGGTACGGCCACGTTTTTGGAGACCGACTAATTATGTGGGGAACAAATGTCTAGCCATGCCGCCTCCGCCAGGTCCAGGTCGAAGGCGGAGGTCCAAGAAATGTTGGCTTGACGTTGAGAAGGATGACATGCGTACCAATGGTCTAAAACGGGGGATACTGAAGACCGCTCGAAGTGGAGTAGAAAAAGTAGGAAAGGGAACCTTAGGCGTCGGAGTGAATGCTCCGAACACAACTGGGATTTAACGCTCGGTTGATGATGATGATGATAGCGTACCAATGGAAAAGCGTTCATGGCTATTTCTGAAGTCTCTAAAGCATTGCGGCGGTTTCCGCAACTCGACTACAAAGCGCCCATTTTGCGTGCGAGGGTGGATGAGGGTTTACCCCATCCAGCCCAGCTCGTCCAGGAAGTCCACCAGCTTCTTGACGTTGCTGAAGACTTCTCGGAGGCTACCTGGGGCGTCCAGATACTTCGCCTTGTATTGGGCCACCTCTCCGCATTCAAGCAGGACATGGGTGGCTGTTTCTTCTGCCTCCAGGCATGCTCTGCACAGGGGGCTGTCGGTGACACCTATATTGGAAAGATGTCTGTTAAAATTGCCATGTCCAGTGGCTGCACCAATAATTAGTCTCAGCCGGGACCGACTGAGCTTTCAAAGAAAAAAAAATCTATGAACGGTTTTTTGCAAGCAACCTAATACGGTTATTTTTGTAATTAAATTATCTTCCGGATACTATTTTTTTTTTTTTTTTTTTTTTTTTTTTTTTTATTGCAGGAGCTCAGCAGACAGACAGACGGCCCCCACTTGATTTAAAGCGGTTACCATCGCCTATGGACATTTGCAACACCGAAGGTGCTACAAATGCGCTGCTGCTCTCTTAAGGAAAACTGGAACCTGGTCACTAATGCCGGAACACAACTCAAGGTTGTTATGGCGACATACTTTAGACCAGGGGTGGTAGCCATCCAATCGGGCAAATACCCTACCACCTGGCTGTGGGTTGTTAAGTCGCCTCTTACGACAGGCCGCCCGGCCGCAGGAAATTGTATTCTTTCTCCGTTCCTGCACGGATAAGGATTATTGGTTAAGCGTGGCGGGTATACTGTCCGTTCCCCTATAATAGGAGGCCCGAGGCCAGCAGTGCGACATTTATGGGTTGTTATTATATATAATATATACAAAGTGCATTCTTCTTTCTCAATCCCCTATCCCGTATACTTGATCCCTTCCTAAAGGCTGCCAACGCGTTGCTCTCTCCCCTCGTGTTGCAAACGTCTACACGCGACTTGGCCGTTTGCCAATTTGCCAACTTCGCAATAAAAAAAAGTTGAAATAACACAAGCGTCCGAAATTACGCCAAGGTTTTCTTTTTACCAGTTAATTCTAGAAACCCTAAAAACACGTTAACGCGATAAAAATTACTGTCGTATAATATACCAAAAATTTAGTTAAACAAGTAAACTGGTCAATTTCAGTTTAAATGGAGTAATTTAGACTAATGTATATATATTTTTAAGAGTAATTATTTTAACAAAGGAATCCATTAAGGATCATATCAATTATACACGCAATTTTGTTATAGCTAGAGATTTCACGCGGCAGCACTCGTATACACTTCGAACCCTTAACCGTAATATTCAATAGTATTCTTAGGTTTAGGGAACGTAACCATAAGATTAAACCCATTTTTTTAACATTTTTTTTTATTATACAATATGAAACCTTAATACAATGAAATAACGTCTAAAATAATATCGATTAGTGTACTATACGCTGTTTTGAAAATGAATGTCTTATAACCGCCGTTGTTATTCGGCCGCATTCGGCCGCTGTCGCCGCTCGCGTACACATGTGTTTATATATTTTTTAACTCATTTCCAAGAGGAGGAGGTTCTGAATTCGACTGTATGTTTGTAATTTCAAGTGAATTTAATTTGGGGTTTTTATAAAGAAAGAAAAAAAACATATATTTGCTAGGAAAGCGACGATACAAGGATGTAGAAGTACTGTGTACAATTACTAGCTGTCCCGTAAGACGTTGTCCTGCCCTGAAGAAAATTTAAAACCCAATTGTAGCGCCACCTACCGGGTCCAATTATGAATCTAAACCATTCTCGAATCCACTTGAACACACACAAAAAAATTCATTCAAATAGGGCCAGCCGTTTAGGAGGAGTTCACTGTCAACACACGTACAGAAGAATTATATATATAAAGATACGATTAAATTTATTATGTTGTACGCAGCATTTCTTACAAATGAGATCGGCAACTTAGCATAAAGCTGTGTTGGTATTTCCCCCAATACAGCGCTGATTGTCTTTTTTTATACAGGGGAAATTCGTTTAAGAACCGTGAGTGATACCCACTAAAACCCCTGTCCGATCCTCGAGCATCCTTTCTCCGGGTTGTGAGCTAGCTCGCGCATTCACCTCCAGCCCGGACAGACGACGGCCGGCCCCTTTGCGGGCTAGCCTCACCATTTATTAGCCGGAGGGCTCTCCGGCCCCTCGAACTCACAGAGCTGATTTTCTATGCCAACCCCGCCTAATTGATTAATATTTGACCCATCGTGGATACTTAACTTAAATAATAACATATTCAAATAATACTTAACGATATACTAACACATAAAGTAGAAAGAGTAAAAAATTGTGTGCGCGGTTCACATGCAGTAGAAGTGAGACAGTATGACAAGGAGTGGGTGGGATTCTAAATTTCATGTCGTCACATTCATATATTATATTGTTATAATATATTTAAGCTTTAGAACACGAAATTTGAAGTATTAATGAAACACTTCAAGACATTTCCAACACTATCTGTATGAGTATAGTGTTTAATTGATTAAATATAGTGTATTCTATCTCATTCTCTCGCAGGCTTAGTCCTATAGATTTATCTCTTTTTAGTGTCGCTTTTTAGTTTCATCGAGTTTCAAATCACAACGATTCTTAAGAAGTTTCACTTCAATAATAATAAAAAAAGTTTTTATTTCATTGCAAGAGTTCAGGAGACCGGCAGACAGCCCACTAGATGGAAAGCGGTTACCGTCGCCTATGGACATTTGCAAAACCAAAAGTGCTACAAATGCAATGCTGCTCACTTAAGGGAGACTGGAACCTGGTCACTAATACCGGAACACAACTCAAGGTTGTTATGGTGACAGACTTTAGACCAGTGGTGGTAGCCATCCAATCGGGGAAATGCCCTACCACCCGGCTGTCGGTTGTTTTGGCGACTCTTACGGTAGGCCGCCCGGCCGCATGGAATTGTATTCTATCTCCGTTCCTGCACGGATAAAAAGTAGGAATTTATAATGTATTTATCAGGCAACACTATTGTGAGTGTGGCAACACTCGCTTCCCCTCTAAGTCTAATATGGCTGCTTGTTTGTTCCGTACGTACTTAATATTAATTAAACATTTTCACTGTGCATAATATTGTCTTTTAGTCTGCTGCCCTAACATATCACAATAATATTTACTAGATTTTGACACAATCTGTTTGTTATCCCAGATTATAGGATAGTTTCCAAATAGCGCCTGTATTTTAATTACTAAGTGAGTAATGTGACTTTACTGTCATTTTGGACTCTGAGATACTTTTCGATGGTCTTTAGAACTTGGTTAAAGACCATGGAAAAGAATGGTTAGAATAAAAAAAACCTGGTTAGAACCAGGCGTCCCAAAGACACTCATTAAATTTTGTGCTTCTAACATTCTTTTATGGCATACAAACAGTTATTGACTGTTTTAGGTAGCTTTTCTCCTGACGACTTGTTACCTAATATACCAATATTGGGAGGTAGTCTTCAAAACTGCAGAAGACGATGAAGAAGGCTGCATGCACCCCCAGCGGTCCAGATCGCGTTCAGAGTAAGATTATATATTCACATAGTTGGGTCCTATAAAAAATCCAAAACTTTTGACAGTTTCTGATGAACTAATATTATTTAGCTAGTAAATTATGTAGCTTGGGGATATACAGTTATAACATATTGTTATTGTACATCAAACTAATACATAAATACTATAATAAAGCAGTACAACCAACGTCATCCGAACGTTATACCCCTTCGGTTGCGTTCGGAGCCTTCGCTTTGAGGCCCAGGGTCTGCATTCCCGCTTTTTGTTCGTCACTTCGCACGTTCTTGAGCATTCCTGGTCTTGAAGACCATTGTTGTACTCCGTTCACGATAACTTGAAGCGCAGGGTTACCAATAATCAAAAATATTAACACCGAAAGCTAGAGTAAAAAACGCGATAATTACTAGTAAATTTCAACAAAAATTAAGAACAATTTACGTTTTGTAATAATATCTATTTATTACGTATTTTATAACATTAAACTTTTTAAGCGCATAGTACAAACTCGACATACCTAATAGATTTATTATAAGCGTGTTGATTTGTAGTTTTAATAAGAATACGATGTGTGTTATTGTTAGCGTTGCCACCTTATGACTGTCTAAATCCGGGAGGAAAAAGACCGATATTAATTTTTAATAACTTTTTGTTTTGTTTTGAATTTATATATTGCATTTGATCGCATGGATTTCAAAATATCTGGATTGGAACTAACGCCGTAAGGTGCTTACTCTCATCGTCGTAGATCGCTTATGTGATATTCCGGGAAAGTATTGTTACATGCCGACAAAGTAAATGCACACCTGGTTTATTACCTTTCCCGCATTTGGACTTCTTTTGTTTACTTTGTGTTTAAAATTTGTAATTAAGAAAGCACTATTGTTATTGTACTTGTTTTATGGCAGTCATTAGGCAGGTGTGTCGAACTGATTCTAAGAAATCCGATCTATGTGGGCTAGCAGCCATATTGTATCGGTACAGCAATGGCTCCATGCCCCATGGAGAAATCGGGTGTCAAGCGAGGATTACGATACGAGCAAGACGTACATTTGATAAGCTATATAGTGACGGACTTTGCACGTCTTATTGAAATGTGCAGTTTGTACTGGTTGCGTCCAGTTAATTCGGTAGTTGACAGTATGAAAAATATAGGCAGATTTTTATATATATCGTAGATTACGATCTAAACATGTCAAAAATAAATTGTTTTAATTAAAATAATAAATATTAATTTATATTTTTGAGAAATAAAATTGTTACATTGCAGCCATTAGTCACGTGACAATGAACGCCAATCAGAGCGCGTGACGTCATAGTGTGCAAAACACAACAAGTTGTTAATGAATTCTCAGTGAAAATTCATCGTTTTCCAGTAATTTTGCTATAAAATAATAGTATTTCCATTGTTATACACTGTGTTCATACGACTACAACTACAAGTTATAATAATCGCACGATTTATAAAATTAAAAACCAGTAATTTGCCAAAAATCGATGTTATTATGCTGGGTGCCTTTTTCGCAACTAACACCAATTTGTGGTCTTAAAACTTCTGTGTAAGTATATAACATCACAAACTACTATGGATACTACGTATTATAACATTAAACAATAGCACCTAGTGTTAAAATTGTGATTAAGATATGGCAAAGTATTATTTTTTAATAATTATTTTTGAGGTTATGATAATTTTAATATTCGTAAATGTTGATGCTAATGGTGAAATTTCTTTTGTAGATCATCGCAAGTATGTTATGGAGATGACGCCATAAGTTATGTGCATTTGAAACGTGATTGCAAACTTCTGTATTGTAAAGTGTAAAATATACCCAGATCATAAAGTGCTATCGAAATTATCGTCATCGCAGGAGTGAAGAACCTTAGTTATTGGAAAAAATCGAAGCTATCATAACTGTGAACTAGTTTAAAATATGTAGTAGTAACCCTAGTTTACCATCAAATTCAAATGTACTCATAAGTTTTTAAAAGAAGCACAATAAACGAAACTTGAGGATTGTGCATTATTTAAATATCAACATAATTCTGTTCTCAGTGATACAGCCAGCTCTTTAATGTATCAACTTGTTTTAAAATATAATGAAAAATGTGAGTCATTTTTAAGAAATGCAGTAATATCAGATGCTGTCATTAAAAAATTTAAGTGGAAACAAGAGAGCAATTTAAAAGCAGTCTTTGGCATGAATTAAGATATGGATGGATACCAGCATCACAGGCTTTTGAAGTAAGTAGATGCAAGACCCACAGTCAGAGAAAATTTGGAGCTGAAACTTCATTAAAAAAATTAAGAAATGTGGTCTCATATTAAGTCAACAATATCCAATGACTGCTGGTTCACCGGATGGTACATGTGAAAATTGCATAGTAGAAATTAAGTGTCTCTACAGTACAAACCATATTCAAATTATATTAAAGATGGGAAGCCTACAAACAAATATGCTCAATTACAAATATAAATATATTTGACTGCTGTGGAAACATGTATATTTTGTATAGAGGATCCAAATTTTTCTAATAGTAAAAAATTTAAACTTTCTGTATAGCAATCAGTTATGAATATGTTAATGATCTTAAATGGTAACAGTTTGTTACCATTTTGGAAATGCCATGTGTATCCATTACTTTATCAAAGCATATAAAGTAACCACTAGGTAGGTTCTGATCTCATCATTTTATAATAAAATAAAACACAAAATGATTTTGGAGTTTTATTTAATGAGGCAATCTTATAAATTAACTAAACTACCATGCTCTAGGACTAGGGTAACTAGGTTAGTTCATGACTACTTAAGGCCGGTTCCTATATCTTACTATTCACTCGCGCAACCATCAGTTGAATCTTGACATTATTTGTATGAAGCTTATGTCAAATTTTAAGCGATGGTAAGGTAAAGGAACTCTATAAGATATATGAACCAGCCATTAGTGGACTTATCATCTATGAAGTAAAATTGTTCATGGAAAAGATATTTATTTACATATTTTTTATTTGTATGAAAGATTTGATCTGGATGTGTTGAGCGGAATGGTGATAGTGAGGACTCTGTGTGAGTAGCGGATGAAGTATATAAAGACAGAGTGTCACAGTGACTTCTTCCATTATTAATTTCTTTGAAACTGCTTATACTGGATCCAGATGGCCTTAATGATTTCACTTAAAATGGAAATGAAACTGATTTTTGTGAAGACTACTAGTGATCCTGCCTGGTCCACAGTCTGGCTTAGCTTAATACTGGATTGAGTAGCTTTACTTCTATATTTATGTGTCATCAGTACTTAAACAGATTTATTTGCTGTTGTAAGACCTTGTAAACCTTCTTCCTGGGGTAAAACTGAAAATAAATTGACAATATTATTATTAGATTGTTTCAAGAAAATTAATATTGGAGCTACTCACTATTAATGTAAGAACCTGTGGTTGCGTTAGAAGTATTTTCAAGAATTAAACTAGCACCACTGGTACTGGCTAATATAGTAGTACTTTCAACTGATTTATTTACACAGTTTCTTAATAGCATCATCTTTTGTTCTTTATTGTTATATATGCTCGATTTAGACTGCTACAAGTTCGCTTTCTTCTATCTGTCTTACAATCAAATTTACTAGGTAAACAGCTTGGTTTCAAACGTAAGTGTGATACAGATCCCATTATTTGATATTATACGTAATTTTCCATATCATTTGGTAACGTAGAATTATAAATAGGGCTGATAAACACTTACATCAAAATGATCTTCACAAAAATGTGGCCACTTTCTCCTCATTTGTTTACCCCTTAGACACGTAAAAAAACAGTTTCTGTGGTGTTTTTATCGTTGTACTGATACACTGCGGTACTATACAGTGTTTGTAATAATTAGTATTCATTTATTATTATGTATTTTTTAAACTTTTGATAACACTTCAACCAAACAGATGTTTGTTTTGCACACCGTGACGTCATGCGAGACGCCATGACAGCTTGACGCGTTTTCGTTACGAAATGTCAAAATATTTATAAAATTCCTAAATAAAATATGTTCATGTTGTTTTTTTACTGAAATATTAATATTTTGGCTAAAATAGACCATAAGGCACAATATAAACCTGTTTCTCAAAAAGTGAAATATATATTATATTGTAGGTCGTTTTCGAGGTCCAAGCAGCGGTACAGCAACGAAAATACTGAAGACCAATAATTTGTCCTTGAATGACGTCACTTATGTCTTTTATCTCTTTCTTTAGGGTGACAATACTTTCTTTTAAAAATATGGATAATAAATTACTTTTCGTTTTTGTATCACGTTTGCCATGACTGATTTTGCTTAACAATTAACAAAAACCTGATAGCTGCCATTTTTTAACCCCCGACGAAAAAAGAGAAATTATAAGTTTGACCGCTGTCCGTCTGTGGCACCGTATCTCTTGAACGAGTCAACCAATTCGGATACAATTTTTGTATCCCGCAAACCCGCAGCAAACCTTATCGTGCCAATCTCTATCGAATTTGATGGCTCAACGATAGGTATTATTTTCGACTTTTTAAATGTTTACTTTTCTTTTTTGTTGGGTTTTTTTTATTTAATTTTGTAACAAACATGTCATCCCTCTATACTTTTTATACGAGGATACGGAATACATTGTTCAGTACCTCGTCATACTGTCTGATAGATATTCTTTTGAAAATATCTACCCAAATGTCGATACCAAACATGATTGTCGAAACTTTAGGATTACTTATTTATTTAATACTTTATAATTTTTAAAACTTCTAATTATTTATAATAATCAACAATAGAGATTTTCGGTAAATAAAATTACAATTAGTTTTTGCTATTTCTAGATTTAATTGATAGAGTATGTGACGCTCACCCCCTGATTCAAAGGTCTAGGAATGACATACCAAAGCCGAAGCATTGAGCGGGATATGGAATAAAAGAATTTATATAGTGAAAATTAATAAAATTTATTAAATGAATAAAACATAAAATATTGCCCATAAATCGTAATCATCTAGTGTTAGGAACCCTTCGCTGCAAAACCGTTAACCCTATGTTCACAAGGTAGGTTATATAGAAGTGCTGATCAAGAAACAGGTAGACTTATTTTTCTTAAAAAGTTGTATGCTTTCGGCGAATAAAAGTGCAAAGTCAATGCAAAAGCTTTGATGTCAACACTATATGTAATTTTTTTTTCTTGTTTACCCTACTAACTTTCTGAAAATTTTCACAAATATTAGCAGTTACTTCGCAAAATATTTTCAATTTCAGACTGTGATGTATAATCCTGGACCACATTTATGAGCGATATCATATCACTAATTTTTCGCTCTTGTCTCTTCACCTTTTGCTGCAATATTTTTCTACTCTTCTCTAAAGATTGTTCACGTGATGTCTTGAAGTTTACTTGAACATTAAAATCTTTCAAAGCACGCCGTTTGTATGGTGGTTAATTTTCAATATCCTGTCGAAAGTTAAAATTAATTTAGAGTCAAAAATGTCCAATGGAGATTTCACTTTCATTGTTTTTATTTTCATGAGTGGAAACTTATAAAAATGTAATTCACAGAATACTGTCTATCTAATAAGATAATTTGCTAATATAAAAGTTTGTTCACTTACAATATCTTGTTTTGGAAATAGCATTAGGGGAACATTATCATTGACAGCTGTATGTGATTGAGTCCATGAAGTTGATGGGACATTAACACAATCCTGAAATTAAAAATGATTTATAGAGGTATACATTTTTCATAAGAACATAATAATATATACTATAAAGGTCACAAATGTTCTTATCCAACACTTACCACCACATTGCAACATTTACACAATTGATATGAGTAGACTGGTACAGCATCTTTTAGCAGACAACCTGGCCTGCTAGTTATAGTCTGCATTCTTAAAATGAAGACTACAAATCTTCGCAGATTCATAAAATTTTCCCTTTAATGGTACTACAGATAACCAAGCATTCCTCTTGTTTGGATCTTTAGGGAAACTGTAAATAGAAATAAAAAGAAAAATAGTAGAAATGTCCAAAATTAGGCTATAAACTGTTTTTAATAAATCATTTTGCTCATTTAATTCACAATGTTTTAAAATCTTGGATCTTCATTATGTAGATTAAAAGTTACGCCAAGACTACAAGCACTACATATCAGTAAATACTTTATACAGGAAGTTTTTATCATTAGACCAATTTTTAAGAATAAGAAGCTTGTCACCCTACTCCTCTTGTTTATGTATAGTTTACAATACAATAAATCGTATTTAACTGCATATTAGTAGAATAATTCGCTGTGGGAGATGATGCAAAGAAAGTGTCGTCAATTTCTGTATGTGTTATTATAAAATAGCAAGACTTTTAGTGTTAATTTCCCTAAAATGTTAATGTAACTCAAAAAGAATTTAATTCAACTTACTTGTGGAATTTCACGCCTGATGTTGGATGCCAAACACTTTTGCAACCACGAACTACACAACTCATTCTAGAATATCACTTAAACACACCATTTATCATATAAAATCTCAGTTATACGATCGAATTAGACGAAACTCATAAACTAACTTTTTGACAGGAAGCCATATCTAGTTTCAGTGTTGCCAAAGTAGATTTTTAATTTTTGACGAATGCTGGGGACAACTTTGTGAAATAATATTATTATAATATTTTGAATCAAAGGAAAATTTCCTTTTTATTTAATAAAAGATTCCATTACATAGAACTAATCTCTGTCTATTGTTTGCAAATAAAATAAAAACTTTTCAAATTTTATAATAATTTCTTAGAACTGATGGAAATTCACGAATTTTTTTACTTTTATATATATGTCGGCGCGAATATGTTAATTAATTTATAGATGACGTAAGAAAAAGGATAATCTAAGTTCTCTAATCTAAAATCAGCAAACGTATGACAGCATTGTGAATAGCAGAGTTGGTGTTGGTAGACCACGAAGTACACATCATGATCAAATAGAAGTGTTAAAAAAAGGTCAGATAAAAAGCATCTCAAATAAACGTGCGTATAAGAAGAGTTTAATGAAAGTAGATGAAGCGAAAGCTGATTGTCTGGGTCGTCGCAAGTGGTAATATATATGTATGTATGAACAAATAATTGATTAACAATAATAAAAATATTTATTTTGTACAGCGCACGGGTGTTAGTTTGCTTTTATGTTAGTCGGTGCAAATTATCAAATGATAACATAAAAGTAATAACAGGTTCTTTAATTTTATATTGATTATTGAGCATTTGTTTAATAATTACTGACCTGGACCAGATGCAATGGACATTGTGACTCGAGTCTTGGAGCAGAGAGCCCCGAATTCTAGTCAGTGTTCACACATTTATTTACTTTGTCTACTTATAATTATTATTTGAAAATTATTTTGTAACAATTGTAATCTTTAATAGATTATTTGAAATGTTCTTGTGATTTATTATTTGGAAGGAGTAAACTACTCTACTATTACTATGTAAGGAATTACTGACTTTGGCTTTAAAAGCCGACGTTCCTTATCTTAAAAAAACCCAGTACCGCCCTTTCTATTATGACATCTAATTTTTTTGCAGAAAACTAAACCTACAGCTTCTATATTTTGCTAATTTTTCGTTATTAATATATAACAAGATAAACGAAAAAAGTATTATTTGGGTGAAATTTACCGAATGTCTTGGTAACCCGAACGATAGAGCGAGTGAGATGGAAGACATAACAAAGGTCAATGGAGTTCATATGTTTGGTCTTCAAAAAAATGTTAGCATTGCAATCTCCATTGTGTGTAAGCTTCTTGATCTATACTGTAAATTATTGCCGTTTTTATTTTATTGACTACGGAATATTAACAATAAGAGCAATTATTTTTCATGTTCCTGCTCCATCAAAAAAACATTTCCAGCAAGGCAATATTTTTTTAATGTGACAATACATTAACCTGCGAAACTCCCGTCATTCACAGTGAAAAAATGCATTGGAATCAGATTTATTTTTCATTGTGGCTAATTTAAACCGGGATTCCGGGATAAAAAGTACCGTAGATTTTAAGTCTGATAACTTACTATCGATTAACAAAAACCGCATCGAAATCGGAAAGTAGTTTTTTATTCATCGCGAGCAAGCAGACAAATAAAAAAATCTAAAAAATGAGACTAAACTTTTATAATATTATAGATAACAGAGCGCCAGATAGGATAATAATATTAGTAGTTTTGCTTAAAATCATCTTAGTAAGCAAACTAGTAGGTATATGAGAGGTGAATATAACTTACAGAAACACTTAAAAAAAATGCCACGAATAGTGATTTCGCCGAATACCGAATATTTGGCCACGGTCTCTGCCGAAGCCCCGAATATTCGGCGTAAGATTGTGCAATTCGCGCCTAGTAGGTTAATACGGTAGCAATAATTTGTGGAATATTTTCTTACGTTCTCACATAGGATATGATTTTATACATTAATCTGACATTTATAAACTGACTGACACGTAATATTAATGAAAATCACATTTAACCGTAGACAGAGAAACCTAATTTCTAATTTATCACAATTATTTTTCCTCACAAGGTGGTAACCCAAAATGTAGTAATGTATTATTTTTTGTCCCTTTCTGCGACACTCTATAGCGGTGTCTATAGGTTTCTCTGTATACGCATTTAACACTTAAAACGTAGTTTAACTATCTATATATATGAGCAATACGTGCGTTTTTTCACGAATTGGTATTCTGTATTCGGCCGAATAGTACACGGTATTCCGTCGGTATCGAATAGTTATAAAAGTGGCTGAATACCGAATAGTAGCCGAATATTAGTGGCATCTCTACTTAATACTGTTACCTAATCTAACAATAATTTATTTTTATTTAAAAGTCGTTGTCTTCATCAGAGCTGAAATCGTCGTAATCTACTTTCTTCACCGTTGTAATTGGCAGTTGTGACCATATTGGACAGCATACCATATCTTCTTCTTTGCACACGCTGTAAACAAAGACGTAGGTATATTATAAAACTAGATAATTAGCAAAAAAATGTGTCGGCTCCGACCTGGAGAAATGCAGGCATGCCAAGCTGGCAATGCCCCGAGCAAACGTGCGTTTCTCCAGGATCTTAAGGGCTCAGTCTATACCGACTGAGACTAGTTATTAGTGCAGCCACTGGACGTGGCAATTTTAACACAGATCTTTTCAATATAGGTGCCGGAGTCACCGACAGCCCCCTGTGCAGAGCTTGCCTCGAGGCGGAAGGGACAGTGGCCCATGTCCTATTTGAACACATTACATTAACAAACTGTTAATATTTTAGATAGAAACATATTTTTAGCTTAATATATCCTGTAACTATAGTTAATTTTCAAAAACGTTAAGTTAAATAAAGTTCCAATGAATATATTTTATCACGTTCGGCTAACAGGCTAGAAAACCAAAGATATTATTTTGACTTAGCGGCATGAATTTAGTTCCCTTGTCTAACATGCGAACTGACAACAACAAGAAATGACAGTTGACAGTTGGAATGACCTATTATGACAGCTAAGCAAGCAACCTCAAATGGTTGCAGTTTGTTTTTGTTTATTTATATTCCAAAATAATTTTTAAGTTTAATAAAGAAGTATTCATATTTACATAATCGCAATATGGAAGTTGAATCATCGAACGACATAAAAACCATTGTAATATCTGATCAGGACCATGCGAAAGACACGGAAAGTAAATATTCCCCTATTGTTTCGAATAATTCTAAATTTTAATACTTTATTTTCTTAGATCATATAAACGTCTAGATAATGCATGAATTGCACAAAAACGGCCATAAAAAAATGCACTGAATTTATTGCAGTTGCTCCCTACGCCTGTTGTGTCGTTTCGATTATTCTACTGGTTAGAGCTCTCGCAAAAAAATCATTATGCCGTACTGCGCTATTAAAATGTGTCGGAACTCTTTAAAAGAGGAAAGAATAAGAATGAGATGTCATTTCATCGAAAAGTTTAACACTTCTCAGGTTTTTTTTACGAAAACATGAAAATTAATTTTGATAAATTGAATTGATTGATGTTGTCAGGTGATAAATGGGAGTTAGTTTCCAAAATTTGGGGAAGCTTTGTTATGATTTTTGAAGTGAAATATTCTTTAGAATCGTTGTGACCCGATGAAACAAAAAAGTGACACTAAAAAGAGTTAAACATATAAATCTATAGGACTAAGCCTGCAAGAGAATGAGATAGAATACATTATATTTAATAATTTAAACACTATGCTCATACAGACAGAGTTAGAAATGTTTTGGAAAATATGCTATGTATATAATAATAATATGTAAACATATAATTATGTCGCCATTTTCTTTTGAAGTTTTGCGATAATACTTCGTATTTTGAGTTTTAAAACATATATATAATATATATATATATACGTTATATGAAATGTGATGACACGAAATTTAGAATCCATCTCACCCCTTATCACACATTGTTTCACTTCTACTGCGTGTGAAAGAGACAGACACAAACATTTTTTTATTTGGATTACACATAACACCCACTACCCAGCATGAACCTATCAAATCGTTCTAAGTCCATTATTACAACTGATTTCAACTTTTAGCTTGGGATAATCTTTGGGGCATGTAGTCTAAACACCTTTGTCAACTTGTTGTGTAAAAACAAAAATATTTTGCCATAACAAATAGTTTTTTTTTTATTAAAATGGAGTTAACAAGTTCATTTAGAGAAGACAAACATACTGTCATTAATAAAAGGATTCAAGTTTTTTTTTTATAATTATTACATTAGTATTGCTAGACAGACATATAAATACTAAAATTTGCACAGACATTTTAATATAAATTAAAATGACTAGTACATGTACTGAAATTCATTTGTGCATGTAGTATATTTTCTATGGCTTGATCTAATACACACAAGTTTTGTTGGTAATAACTTTAAATTATTTAAAAAAAAACTTTAAAACCTTTGAGTTATATTAAAATCATAACACATAAAATGATTAAATCATAATAATCATTTAAACTTTTAACTTATGTAAAAATATTTAATTATAAAAAATGTAGTCATTTTTTTTCACTGATATCCCCAAAACACACATGCATTGATAGTTTTTGTAGAGTGATTATAGCAACGCTTCACATTTTCGATGCAGTTTTTCACAGTGTTGTTTGTTAGCAATGCTCTCTCTAGACATGTTATATCACAATGTTTATTCTATAGATATTGTGCTCTGGAATTATCTACCTCTGTGAACTTGGCAGCCGACTTTCAAAAAAATTTTTTTTTAAATTGCCATCGGATTCTATATCGTTTGTACCCGTTTGTACCACTTTGATTTTCGTTTGTACCTCAAACCAAAAAAAGTTACAGCGTTTTCAAAATTTGACCCGCAGCCGACTTTGCAGAATCGAGAATTTTCAAAAGGGGTCTGATTCGGTGTCGTTTGTACCCGTTTGTACCACCTTTATTTTTCATTTTTCTCAAAACCCAAAAAAGATACGGCACTTTGAAAATTTCGAAAAACCAACTTCTACAATTTTTGGAATTTCCGAAATCTTCAAACGGGGATCGAAGCGCAATCGTTTGTACCCGTAGAAATCACTTTGGTTTTTGTTTGTACCTTAAACCAAAAAAAT
The DNA here is from genome assembly GCA_019925095.2 of Dendrolimus kikuchii. NCBI lineage: Eukaryota > Metazoa > Arthropoda > Insecta > Lepidoptera > Lasiocampidae > Dendrolimus > Dendrolimus kikuchii. Next base: position 4,753,813 of record CM034415.1, read on the forward strand.
TTGCGAGCATATTTAGTTTTTCAGAAATTGCATGCTCGCCATTTCCGTAATTTTCGAGATATCTTAATTCTGTAAACGGGGTTCGATTCGTGACGGCGTCGTGAGGTTTGTACCGCTTTGAGTTTCGTTTGTACCTCAAACCGAAAATTTTTTGGAGCGTTTTTAAATTTTCAAGAAACCAACTTCTACAATTTTTGGAATTTCCGAAATCTTCAAACGGGGATCGAAGCGGAATCGTTTGTACCCGTAGAAATCACTTTGGTTTTTGTTTGTACCTCAAACCAAAAAAATTTGCGAGCATATTTAGTTTTTCAGAAATTGCATGCTCGCCATTTCCGTAATTTTCGAGATATCTTAATTCTGTAAACGGGGTTCGATTCGTGACGGCGTCGTGAGGTTTGTACCGCTTTGAGTTTCGTTTGTACCTCAAACCGAAAATTTTTTGGAGCGTTTTTAAATTTTCAAGAAACCAACTTCTACAATTTTTGGAATTTCCGAAATCTTCAAACGGGGATCGAAGCGGAATCGTTTGTACCCGTAGAAATCACTTTGGTTTTTGTTTGTACCTCAAACCAAAAAAATTTGCGAGCATATTTAGTTTTTCAGAAATTGCATGCTCGCCATTTCCGTAATTTTCGAGATATCTTAATTCTGTAAACGGGGTTCGATTCGTGACGGCGTCGTGAGGTTTGTACCGCTTTGAGTTTCGTTTGTACCTCAAACCGAAATTTTTTTGGAGCGTTTTTAAATTTTCAAGAAACCAACTTCTACAATTTTTGGGATTTCCGAAATCTTCAAACGGGGATCGAAGCGGAATCGTTTGTACCCGTAGAAATCACTTTGGTTTTTGTTTGTACCTCAAACCAAAAAAATTTGCGAGCATATTTAGTTTTTCAGAAATTGCATGCTCGCCATTTCCGTAATTTTCGAGATATCTTAATTCTGTAAACGGGGTTCGATTCGTGACGGCGTCGTGAGGTTTGTACCGCTTTGAGTTTCGTTTGTACCTCAAACCGAAAATTTTTTGGAGCGTTTTTAAATTTTCAAGAAACCAACTTCTACAATTTTTGGGATTTCCGAAATCTTCAAACGGGGATCGAAGCGGAATCGTTTGTACCCGTAGAAATCACTTTGGTTTTTGTTTGTACCTCAAACCAAAAAAATTTGCGAGCATATTTAGTTTTTCAGAAATTGCATGCTCGCCATTTCCGTAATTTTCGAGATATCTTAATTCTGTAAACGGGGTTCGATTCGTGACGGCGTCGTGAGGTTTGTACCGCTTTGAGTTTCGTTTGTACCTCAAACCGAAATTTTTTTGGAGCGTTTTTAAATTTTCTAGAAACCAACTTCTACAATTTTTGGGATTTCCGAAATCTTCAAACGGGGATCGAAGCGGAATCGTTTGTACCCGTAGAAATCACTTTGGTTTTTGTTTGTACCTCAAACCAAAAAAATTTGCGAGCATATTTAGTTTTTCAGAAATTGCATGCTCGCCATTTCCGTAATTTTCGAGATATCTTAATTCTGTAAACGGGGTTCGATTCGTGACGGCGTCGTGAGGTTTGTACCGCTTTGAGTTTCGTTTGTACCTCAAACCGAAAATTTTTTGGAGCGTTTTTAAATTTTCAAGAAACCAACTTCTACAATTTTTGGAATTTCCGAAATCTTCAAACGGGGATCGAAGCGGAATCGTTTGTACCCGCAGAAATCACTTTCGTTTTTGTTTGTACCTCAAACCAAAAAAAATTGGGAGCATGTTTAGTTTTTCAGAAGTTGCATACTCGCCATTTCCGTAATTTTAAAGATATTTCAATTCTGCAAAAAGGGTTCGATTCGTGACGGCGCCGTGAGGTTTGTACCGCTTCGAGTTTCGTTTGTACCTCAAACCGAAAAATTTTTGGAGCGTTTTTAAATTTTCAAGAAACCAACTTCTACAATTTTTGGAATTTCCGAAATCTTCAAACGGGGATCGAAGCGGAATCGTTTGTACCCGCAGAAATCACTTTCGTTTTTGTTTGTACCTCAAACCAAAAAAAATTGGGAGCATGTTTAGTTTTTCAGAAGTTGCATACTCGCCATTTCCGTAATTTTAAAGATATTTCAATTCTGCAAAAAGGGTTCGATTCGTGACGGCGCCGTGAGGTTTGTACCGCTTCGAGTTTCGTTTGTACCTCAAACCGAAAAATTTTGGGAGCGTTTTTAAATTTTCAAAAAACCAACTTCCACAATTTTTGGAATTTCGGAAATTTTCAAAGGGGGTTTGAGGTACAAACAAAAACGAAAGTGATTTCTGCGGGTACAAACGATTACGCTTCGATCCCCCTTTGAAAATTTCCGAAATTCCAAAAATTGTGGAAGTTGGTTTTTTGAAAATTTAAAAACGCTCCAAAAAATTTTCGGTTTGAGGTACAAACGAAACTCAAAGCGGTACAAACCTCACGACGCCGTCACGAATCGAACCCCGTTTACAGAATTAAGATATCTCGAAAATTACGGAAATGGCGAGCATGTAATTTCTGAAAAACTAAATATGCTCGCAAATTTTTTTGGTTTGAGGTACAAACAAAAACCAAAGTGATTTCTACGGGTACAAACGATTGCGCTTCGATCCCCGTTTGAAGATTTCGGAAATTCCAAAAATTGTAGAAGTTGGTTTTTCGAAATTTTCAAAGTGCCGTATCTTTTTTGGGTTTTGAGAAAAATGAAAAATGAAGTTGGTACAAACGGGTATAAACGACACCGAATCAGACCCCTTTTGAAAATTTTCGATTCTGCAAAGTCGGCTGCGGGTCAAATTTTGAAAACGCTGTAACTTTTTTTGGTTTGAGGTACAAACGAAAATCAAAGTGGTACAAACGGATATAAACGACGTAGAATCCGATGGCAATTTAAAAAAAAATTTTTTTGAAAGTCGGCTGCCAAGTTCACAGAGGTGAATTATCTGTATACTTTAATGATAATATAATACCTTCTAGATTAACTTCTTATGACTGTGTGTGTGTAGTTGCCAGTTTTTCGTTAAATTTTGTATTTATAAACTGTATATAGAATTATACTAATCCCAGATTGGATTGTTTGAGTACACTACTGATGTATACAAACTTTTTTAATACTATCAGTTTAATTGTTTCTATTTTTAATTTTGATGTGTTCCATTTTTTAATTTTTGTGTCAACAAGATAATTTATTCTTTAAATTACAAAATCAGTTATATTTTATTTATCCCAGTTGCAAACTATGGTAATAATTTTGTGTCTTATCCAGCACGTCCCATAGCTCGCCTCTTCAAACGCCTTATAGCCAATGATAAAGAACAAAACACAATGCTAACTAACGCAGAACTCATTGAAATCCTTCGAACAGAATTCAACATGAATATAACGGCTTTACATGAGCTGGAAGTAGAAATTTATTTGAGTGTTATTAAGAAGTATTTAATCAACTGGCCGCAGTGGGATGAATTTGACAAAGAAATCACTAGACTGAAGAACATTAAAGCGTTTGATAAAATAGAGAAAGTGTTAGAACAGAAGTACATAACATTTAAAGAGTATTTGAAAGTTATGGTGGATATAGCAAAGGTGAAGACACAGAAATTGATGAAGACTGTTGAAGAAAGTCAAAGTACTAGCCAACAAGAGGTCTTAGTAAGTTTCTTTTGTTTCTAGTTCCTTTAGCGTTACCACACCCAAAGCCTTTTCCCATTCGGAACTAGAAACCAAAAGCCCTAGGTTTGTTCCCTAGTATGGTAAAATTCACAAAAGAATTGTCCAATCATCAAAACTATTAAGACCCAAATTGAGCATTTAACAAAACTGGTTGCTGCAGCAAACGGGCTGTGCGTTCCCAATGCACAATCAATACAATATTATATTATGTAAATATATTGTTTGGTTTAATATGTATTATATATTATTATGTGTGTGTGTATAAAATAAATAAATAATAGATAGGCTACATCACTCCTCCACTACGGCGATAATAATTAGGGAAATGAACCTTGCAACCTAGGCGCGTGTGTTTGACATCTGTCTGAGTTGGGGCATTCTGCCCTGAGGAAGTAGGAACAGGCGAGGAACTGAGATGCGATTTCAAGATTGGAGTGATAGTGCAAAAGGGATCAGAAGATATAGATATAGTCAATGGATGATGATGAAGTGGTTGTCAACTATGCTGAGATGGTGAGGTGAAAGTCTAAAGTATGTACACTATTAAGTCCAACACACGTTTATTAACACAATAGACAAAAGCAATAGGACACAACAAGAATTAAACTATAGAAAAGAAAGAGTAAGAAAGAATTGATAGTAAACAGTCTGGAAACAAACAGTAACAGCAATTATTTGAATAGATCGCTTATAAATGTTTGAGGCGACTGGACGGCAAGCGATGCGAGCTTCGCGCGTATCGTATGAATTCCGACTGGTTTGGCTGGCCGCGCGCTTGGTGATCGACGCCCGCGCATTGCTCTATAAATATAATATTTAACAAAACTGTTTGCTGCAGCTTCCCAATGCACAATCAGTACAATATTATATATTATGTAAATATATTGTTTGGTTTTAAATCTATGTGTGTGTGTGTGTGTGTATATATAAAATAAATAAATAATAGATAGGCTACAAGCAAAAAACACTTGTTAGACCTTAGGAAACTCAGCTCTTTCTACTTGTAGAGGAATACACTCCAACTTTATTGATAATTTTCTTATTTTATTTTTCTACCCATTAATCCTCTATTCTTTTATCACCGATCCACCTTTTACACCAATTTATATAAAATTATTTAAGCTAGACATGTTGCTGGAGAGGTTCTTAGGCTGCTTCTTCTTTTCAAGCCACAACATGTTGCGAAGCGGTGGTAAACTAGATTAGGCTTCCATAGAAGTAAATAATAAACCAAAATTAAAATTAAATTATTAAAATGAACAAGTTGGGAGTAGGCTAAATAATAACTTTAACCTTACTCGCTGACACTTGACAGTTTTACCTTCCATGATCATGGCTACAGAATAATGGCTAAAACATCAAAATGAAATAAAATGCTGCACTTAAAATTGTTAACACATAGTTTAAATTATATCCTAATGTTTATCATTACAGGATAAAGAAAAGACCAAAAATACCGTTATGATGCAAGTATACTGCAATAGGATCCAACTTGCTGGACTAATACTACGTAGCCCTTTGACAGAACAAAACAACACAATCTTCAATGCAACCAGTGGTATCCCAAGAACAATAAACTATACCTCATACGATTTAAGCACTGTCTTACGTTACTGGAATATAAAAATAAGTTTTGTGTCAAAAGATTTCAGTTTCACATACATAATGAACCCAAATTTCCAGCATATGTTAATAAACAAGAAACATTCTCCTCATGCTTATGAGAAGACTGTTCTAAATGACGATTTGCAGAAAAGAAACGAGAAGAAGACCAAAAAGACTGTGTTGGTTGACGATGTATATTATACATTGTCTTGCATTCCAAAATGGAGTGAACAGAACCATATGACAGAATTCATAAAGGTCATGTCAAATATTTTTATTATGGATTTTGGTGCTTACGAGACTATAGAAGTACCAGCACGGTATAAGAAATACATAACTAAATACCCATATGTAAGATATTTGTTTGTTGATTCTGGAGCTGAAAGTTCTAAATATGATTTGCAAATCGAGGAAGTTTTATCACCATCAGTTTCATATACATTCAGTCATTTTGACAAGTGTAATAATGTACAAAACAAACAAAAACAGTCAGAGCAAATTGCAGTGATGGCTGAATGTTTTGTGTGTAATACGCCGATCAAAGAAGTTACTGTGGAAAATGTACTTGAACATTACAAAGAGTTTCATTATGGTGAAAAAGAGTTGACATGTACAAATTGTTCTCGTAAGTTGGATGTCGTTGATATTGGGCAGAAGGGGTGGTATCATAAATGTTAGAAATTATACGGTCTTTTGAAAAGAAGCGTTAGTCTACTTGGTCTATCGAAAAGACCAATAGAATTTTTGGGGTTAATGAAAACTACATGATCTTCTGAGACCTCCAGCTATAAGGTCTACTGGAAAACTCAATTGAAATGCCTGGTCTAGTAAAAATACCACTTAGCCTAATAGTTCTAATTAACAATCTGTTGGAAACAGTTGGACTATCTATTCGCTATGTTGAAAATAGTAATAAGACTACTTTTTTAACTAAAAAAATTAAATTATACAATCATAATCGACATTTCAACAAAGTAATCAGGAGCTGTTATGTACAGAATAAATCATAGTAATGGCTAAATATTTTGTATATAAAATACCAATCAATGAAGTTACTGTGAAATATGTACTTCAGCATTACAAAGAGTTTCATTACCATGAGAAAGATTTGACTTGAATTTGGTGTTGTTGATATTGAGCAGAAGGGATGGTACCATAAATGTTATAAACTAACCAGTGTTAAAAAAACTAAGTAGTCTACTCGGTCTACTGAAAAGACCAACATAACTTTTCAGTTTATTTACACGTGTAATATTTCTTGGTTTACAAAAACCACCTACAACTGCGAAAATTAACTAAAATGTTGAGTCTACTGAAAAGACCAGTAAGAATAGTTATTGTAATAAACATAGGCTACTTGCGATAATGGAAGTAAGAACAAGACTCTTTGGTCTACTACTAAGAAGGCTACTTTGTTGATCAAAGAGAGAAAAGAACACACTAATTACTATTAAGTGACAAAAAGCATTATTTCTACACTAGCTTTTGCCTGCGGCTTCAAAATTCAAAAGTTTTTATTAATAACTAGGATAGTCCTGTGACTTCGTCTACGCTTGAATTGGAATTCCCACGGGATTCCCGGGACACAAAATACCGCAGCATTTAAAAAAGGAATGTAAGCTATCAATTTAGTTGAAACTGTGTCGGAATATGCTGAACAACTTCAAACCGGTCCCGGGAAAATTCCCGCGATAAAAATTATCACACATTTTAAGACATTAAATTTGCTATTGATCAATAAACAAATCACATTGGGATTCGATTATTTTTTTATTTGGCCATTTGGACTTTGACTAAGACTATATCAGTAAAACCAAAAAAATAAAACTTTTACAGTCGACCCTCGATAATTTGAATCTTTCAAAATTTGATTTTTCCTGGTCCCTTGAAAAATACTCGATAACTTGAATAAAATCAATATTAATTGGGCCCCTTGGTAATTTGAAGTTTTTTTTATTGTTCAAGCACAGCAGACAGGCTGACGGCCCAACTGTGATAGTGGTTATTGTCGCCTATCGACATTAGCAATACCAGAGGTGTTGCCATTATTCTGCCAGTCTCGAAGGGGAAGTTGAAGGATCCTGCCCAACATATAAAGTCCGGGCTACTCTATTTATTCTTTATAATTTGAAGCGCTACCCTACGCTTCTACGCCCTCAGAACTATCGAACTATCGAGAATTCATTGGTCAATGATACAACAGAAGCCGCTCACTCAACAGAAAATTACAGACTTCTTTTTAAAATGACCATTTGTGAATAATTGCAGAAATGTTTAAAATCATCACGAATTCTGACTAAACACTTGTGTACTTAATTTTATCCTTTCTCCCTCTTGATTATAAACTCCTGTTATTTTGAACTCCTGGTAATTTGAAATTTTTCTGTGGTCCCTTGAATGTCAAATTATCAATGGTCGACTGTACTCAACTGGATTTTTTTTTGTACCAATAATAATAAATTGACTAAACAAGCTTTACAACCAAGAGGTTAGTCCCGAATTTGGAAGTTTTTTATTTGGTGTAAGTAACACTGCTCTAAGGTTATTCCGTGGATACGACTTCATAAATGGTCACAGACTAAATCCATAAAACGTGTAACGACATTTTTGAATATGAATTAATTTACCTTTGGTATCCGGCCTTCGCGTACAACGTGAGGTCTATAGCCCCTGTGCCATAATTACAGTACATCCTCGGGATGCATCCACCGATTTCGTTCAAGCCTGTGACACAGCTTGTATTCAATGCAACTGGTTCAGTAACTGCTGATAAAAAAAGAAAATTATGCAGCCTTTAAAAAAAATAATCATACTAGTGTTTCCCTCGCGGCTATGCGGGAGAAACCCTAGGTAGTAGCTCCATATTACTTACATAAAAACTTAATTCGGTTTTTACATATAATAAGAACAAAGAAACTAAGTCTATAGAACTGCTCATCAAAATATAAAGGCGAGTCGAAGCCTACCTGAGTAATACAATGATTGTCATGTTGCTAATGACAATGTAGGTATTTGTTAGCGAATTAAAAAAGCGCTATTGCAGCGCCATCTATTTTGCTAATCCGTCTATCTTAAGGAAACAGTGTCATTTATTGGGATAAAAAGAAATTTAAGTGTTAATTCGAGTTATAAGCCAGCACTATGTCGAGTTTTGTTCATATACGTTCAGGAGCTTGCAAAAAGATGCGATCGCAGCGCCATCTTTTTCGCTATTTTCGTCTATCTCTCGCAAACGATGCCATTTAAAGTATCCTAAGTTACAACCCGGGATACAAGCTAGCTCTATTTCGAGTTTCATTTAAATCTGTTTAGTAGTTTTCACGTGATGCTCTAACAAACAGAAGGACAGACAGACAAAAAATGTAAAAAATGTTTTTGGTATCTGCTTATTCGAATTAGCACCCTGTTTTTTTTACATCTTTAAACGCATTGTACAAACTTGAAGCATTTACATTTTTAAATAGAATTTAACGTAAACTCCAATTTAAACATAGAATTAAACGGTGTCTTATCTTTGCTGACCGATTTGTTGCCGTCGTTTCTTTTCAAACACGGTGTGGCGACAGTAATGCCAATATCAAAAACAAGCGCGAAACTAATATTAATCTGTAGCAAGTAAAACAGCGCGCCGTTTTCTGACAGCGCGGGGCTCGCAAGGTTCGCGCCGATTCGAACGCCAGTTCGGGACATTTCGGCATACAGTCCGACAGACGTCTTCAACGTGGCTACATGACATTTGTGCTCGTGTACAAAGGTTCGTTTGCGCGCTTGCTGCTTGACTTCACCTAAATCCTTTTGAACTGTATACAACATGAGAGTGTGTGATTAAAAGTGTACGACGAGAGTTATCTTTTATTAACCCGTACACCGCTCAACGGATGTAACGGACAACCATACACACATCATCACATCCCTCAACGGAAATAACGAGAGGTGTATGGAGTTCCTCCACTGACGGACTTCGCCACCATGAGTATATAGATATTGTTAAGCTACGGATTATTACAATAATGCACTAAAATAAAACTAAATTATAAACTGAACTATCTTAAAAAATTAAACTGCACTATAAAACAAAGATAGTCTACTAGGTCTAAATAAAAAAGGGGGTATAATTATAAATAAAATATAGTCCCATACCACTGTCACTTATCGGGAACGTTCCCAATAGGCTAGAAGCGTTGCCACATTGTTTCGCAATGCTTAATCTTTGAGCAAAATAGACACCAGCCTTTTGGTCGCATGAGAGGTTACCAAACATTCCGTGACGTCGCGATAGAGCTTTATAGCGGTAGGACCCCACGGACCCATAGTTTCCACCCCAAACGCCGCGAGTGTGTAACCGGTTCCCACAGCAGCACACGTGAAGAGCTCCTGTTCGAGTGCAGCAGAACCAGCGGTAGCACACGTACTTGAAAGATGGGACGCCGCCAGATTGTCCCACACTGACGGTCGGCCTATCTTCCAAGGTAACAGCGTCATCCCATCCGTGCTCTTGCCATCGTCACATAAACTTTTTGGTTCCATAACGGTAGGTCCTCCACCTCGGTGGTGATAAGAACCCGGCGCGCGACGGATGATGTAATTGAGTGCCGCGTGACGAGAAATTCTACCGGCGCTTCTGCTGCAAGATTTTTTTTATTGCATGAGTTCAGCAGACAGGCAAATGGCCCACCTAATGGTAAGCGATTACTATCGCCTATGAACATTTGCAACATCAAAGACGTTACAAATACGCTGCTGTTCTCTTTAGAACCTGGCCACTAATGCCGGAACACAACTCAAGGTTGTTATGGCGGCATACTCTAGACCAGAGGTAGTAGTCATCCAGACAGGCAGATACCCTACCACCTGGCTGTGGGTTGTTTTGTCGCCTCTTACGACAGGCCGCCAGGCGGCAGGAAATTGTATTCTTTTTCCGTTCCTGCACGGAATGACGAAAGATAATCCACGGTGTCCTAAGCGGTCCATCTTTGTACATCCCCGCATTGACAGAGACGAGGGACTTTGTTTAGTCTTCGATGGTTTTGATACTTATTAACAATTTTTGAGAATTTTTAAGACTAGGAAAATAACGATAGGAACATCGAGTATCCAAAAGACACCTCATTAGTTTTTTATTTTAATTTATCTACGTACCCCTTCAATGTCTGTTAGCGACATGCAGTTGGCTAATTTAATACACTTACTTGTCGTTGCTTCAGTTGTGGTCGTAGTAATCAGGTCCATTAATACATCAACTGAACCTTTTAATTGATGCAGTCCATTTATAACATCAATAGATTTATTAACTATATCCATTAATTTATCAATTTCGTCTACAATTATGTTTAATTTATCTATCATATCTGTAGTTTCATTAAAAAAAGAGTTTGTATTATCAATAAAATTGTTCATATTATTGTCTAATCCTACATTAGTACTGAATTCATCTGTATCATTTTGAATTGTTTTCGTTTCATTATTAACGCCATCTGTTGCATTATTAAATGCGTCAATTTTGTTAAAGTCTGCTTTACTTGTATTATTAGTTGTGTCAGTTTTATTAATTGCATTAGTTGAATTATAAGTAGCTTCACTTGCATTATTAATTGGGTCACTTCTATTGTTAAATGTATCAGTTATTAAATTCATACTTTGATTTGTTTTATCAATTTTGTCAGTTATATTATTGACGCCATCGGTTGAATTACGAAAGGTTTCACTTGTATTATTAAATGCGCCACTTTTATTATCAAGTGCGTCAGTCGTGTTATTAAATCTTACTGTATCATTAATGACATTATGATTAATTCCATTATGAGGTTTCTGGTGCGTTACTCCCGCGTAGAATAACGCCATGAACATGGATAAGCTGAAAATGAAGATGAATGTTAAACAACTTTAAGACAATTTCGCAATTCTCAATAGAGAAATTGCTCAAAGATAGAAATTAATATTGTTACAATTTGGGCCACCTGCATACCGACCGACAAAGACCAATTCACACCTGCAGTTTATTACCTTTTTGGCATTTGGACTTCTTTTGTTTACTTTGTGTTAAAAATTTGTAATTAGAAAAATAGCCTATTGTATATTGTAATCTTTTATGGCAGTCATTAGATAGGTGTGTCGAACTGATTCTAAGAAATCCGATCTATGCGGGCTGGCAGCCGTATTGTATCGGTGCAGTATAAAGTAATGGCCCAATGGCGAGATCGGCAGTCAAGCGATAACCACTAACAAGACGAGACGTGTGTACATTCGATAATCTATATAGTGACGGACTTTGCGCCTGTTATTGAATCGCGCATTTGTATAGTTCTAATAAATTCTGTAATAATTCTAACGGCATTTTAATTCGAGTCCTGCAACTCGTAACAATATATATTTTTATATATGTTATACTAGCGGTCTCGGGAGACGTTGTCCTGACCTGAAAAAATCTAGAACCCGATGTCACGTTTATAGTATAAGATTGATCCAAGATTCTTTTTTTTCCAATTCTTTACTGTGATGAAATTCAATTTGGATTTAACTCAAATACAATTGCACTAGTGCAATTAAATCTAGTGCCTGATAGACTACAAATAGAGGCATGTTTTAAATACCTCTTCATTTTGAAATATTATAATATAAAATAAAAATTATGTATTATCCAAAAAATCACGATTTTCGTGCTGAGTCATTTTCATTTTCAACGTTCATTATAAAAGTATATACAAGGAAAAAATACTTACATGACTTTTACCGCGTCCATCTTTACAGATATTAAAACGGAAAATGATTCTTACTTAATTTATATACAATTAATGATATTTTAATGGTTTGTGGTCACTTTATACTATCAATAGGTCTTTCCAATCAGCATCGCCCGCGCATTTAAGAAGAAGCGGCCTCCTGTGACTCCTTCTGCCTTTTTTTTTAAATAAAAGTACTAGCTGTTGCTCGCGGCTTCGCGTATCTGTGCAATTAGTTCCATTTTTTTCCGCGGGACTTGTTTCGTGAGACGCACTCTAGTGCTGGGGCTTCATCTGCGTTAGTATTAAATATTTAGGGTGCCTGTCCATTATAATGGAGCGAGGCTGCGGAGCGGAGAAACGGTTTTAAGTTTAAGACTTGGCAACTAGGCCTTTAAGCCTGGCGCCGTTGTATTGTAGGCTACAATCGACGTAATTCAACGGAGTTCTTGTGAAAACTCGAAAGGCCACATTTGGCTATATAGTTCACATTTCTCGCAAAAACACATAATTACTACTCAAAAACTATCAATATCCTACAACTATTGTTCATTTTAGAGTAATTTTACACATTTTTAGAAAATAAAACTGCACAGCACAACGTCCCCTTTCAGTTCCCGCCAAAAACTCCGCGAAACGGAGAAATAATAACCAATAGGATTGGCTGCGGGTCTATTGACGCAATTTTTTCGCGACTAATATACATAAAAAACTACGTTTTTAACAGTTTTAAGTTTTATATTGTATGTTTCCCGAATAAATTAAACTAGTGGTCGCCCAGTGGTCGAAATTCGACCTTAATAATTTATTATAAGTTTGAACATTATTAAGGTTCTGTTGTCAAAGACTATTACTTCTATAATCACAGATCTAGCCAAGGCTACTGTTAATTTGACTTTAACAATAAACAAAAGAGTATATATGCGTGTGTGTCTGTCAAATACATGGTAGTGTGTGTAATGGTTTTTTTATTGATTTAATGTATTTTTCATGCAGTTTTTAAAAAATATTAGCATTCTACACTCCTCTACATAAACTATAAGTGTGCGAAATTTCATATTCCTCCATCCGCGTAATTTTCGTAAAAAGGGGTACAAAGTTTTTAATTCACGTATTAATATAATAATAAATTAAATAAATAAATACTTCCGTCATTTGTCCACCAACAACGACTTGTATACAACTATTCAATACTTGATAAATCGGTCTTTGTCTTGTCCAATTTGGAATTTTAAAATAAAACGAATTTTAAGCAAAAATCTCAATTTATTATAAAACAATATATACATTCTAACCAGAAACACTACTTTCTATGACTTACTATTATATATACACTATTATTTTACTATTAGTAGAAAATTGATATTATTTGTATGAAATTCAAATAACATTTTAAAGAATAGTAAGGTAATATGAATGAATAGTAAGGTATAGGAACTGGTACATACAAGATTATTGACGAAATAAAATTATGACGTAATACTAAGTATCACAATGTCATTTTCAACGAACTTACATCTCTCATTCACACCCACAGAACAATAACAAAAGCTGTAAAAACCGCGCTAAAATAAAAACCGAGTAAAATCTCTTTTATTCGTAAAAAGTAATACATCATACACGAGTGTGAGTGAAACAAAAATATAATAGGTGTCTGTTGTTAAATACGAATTACATTGACGTGTTCTAATTTCAAAAATTCGTTTTGTTTTTTATGTTGCGATATTGGCAAACAGGCAAAGGGCTCATTAATATAAAGCGGTTATTGTCGTCTATAGACTTTTGGAACACCTGAGGAGAAGCCAACAAAAAAAAAATCTCGTATTCTCATAACATGCTATTTTTTAAATCACATGTATGCAATGTAAGTACGTCGCTATTTCTTCAAATAAACAGTTTTTTTCTCTCTAGTTTATGGTGTAGGCAAGAGTCCTGATACTTGGGCTACTTCAACATTAATACGATTTCTATAGCATTCATTATTATTCTGTGTATCCTTCAGCTGTATCATATTTTAAAAATCGTTCCCGCTATCTGAAGATACCTCCCCATCTCCTATAAAAACCTCTTCCGCCGCCATATTAGGCAACCTCGCGTTGTTATTAATCTGTAATATTGATGCCATAGACAATCCAGTACCGAAGCTATACTCTATGGGCTTCATACTTTCATCTACATCTACGCCTCGATTATTCAAATTATACGCTTGACGGCTCGGATGATTCTTTTTTCGAATAACCCGATGTTTTCTTACATCATTTAATACATGATAACTTTCATCGCTGTCAGACAACGATGTAAATTCCAAATCTCTTTTGGAAAATCTGTATTTTTCATTGTTGTAAACTTCGTTGACGTTTTTGTTGGCGGTACCCGCTTCTACGTCACTCAGACCGTCAGAGAAGTCACTGAAGCTATCGCGTTTCCTTGCCTCTACTTTACACCACATGATTATTCCTAAATTTCGCTTTGTAACTTCAAAAGTCAACAATTTACTTTTAAAATTAAATTTAGTGTTTGCTTCGTATGATACATTATTATTAAAGTCACATTTATTTTTATATTTATTGATTTTTAATTCGATTTTCTTTAATTTTTTACTTATACTACACTTTTTTTTGCTAATGTTATAGTTTTTAAAAAGTCTCTGTTTCAAAGGAGATCTTTTAAGCTTGGTAATATAACCTCTTTTATCGACAAATTCTTCTAATTTAATTTGCCTCTCGAACTCTGGTACACATTTCAACTCCGGCATAGTTTTAATCAATGCTTGTCTCTCTCTTTCTCGCATTACATCTTCCCTTTTACCCAATTTCCTCTTCAATTCACATAAAACCATCTTCGTATTCTCTTTTTCTTTTTTACCAGGTGCTGTTGTTACATCTACTGGTTGTACAACCTCGATATCATCATCTGTTTTCACTAAATAAAAAACCTCATCCTTTGTCTCTGGTTCACGGTCTACTATTTTCAAAAGCGACACTTGCTCTGCAACTGTCAAACCACCATCTTCGTCGCTGTCGTGTTTGATGCTAACTGTCACTTTATTGTTTATCTTTTTCAATCTTAATTGCGCTTTTTGTACACTACTAAGGCAGTTAGTTAAATTTTCAACTAAATCATCTAAATCTTTGTACAATATGTTAACATCTATCTCTTCTTTGTTTAAAGCACATGAATCTAGAAACATATCGAGACCAGTGCATTTATTCAAAGCTAACTTCATTTCCAAACATGCTTTTGCTACACTCGTATGAACTTCAGAGTATACCCAGCTATCATTGACAGCATTGCCCAACTTTTTGGAGTTCTCCCCACTTTTATTACCAGAATTTTTCAACAACCTATACATTCGTTCCAAAGCTTCGAAGTTCTCCCTAAAAATGTCATTAAGATGGCATATTAAGACATTGTGCAGCCAAAATATTCTTTCGTTATAATTTTTGTATAGCTTCTGTGCATGAATGGAAGGTATAAAGTGGGCCATAGCTATATGTTTTAAAAGTGTTGATTGCACTACCAAGAAGGCGTGATGAATTTTCTGTAAAGAAGAGCATCAGTCAATGAACAGATAAACACGGACATTCTAATTTAATGTCACAACTAATATGAGATACAAGACAATAAAATGTGAAAGTAACTTCAGACCGTTTTTCCCACAATTTAAGTCTGTATCTAATAAAAGATCTCACGTAGCCTTGATAAGCCATAGAAGCAGTTTTAACATCTGTTATGTTACGAGATTTTCCATGATGCATATACAAATCTATATTTTTTTTAACAAGATCGTCTATATGTATCTGTCATGAACAAACATTGCCAAGAGTAATTCCAAGATACAAAACATTAATATTTTCAAGTGACTAACAACCGTCATCAGATATTTTTTGATTTTCTATTGTAAAATTGCACAAAACTTGTTTTCGATATATTTATAAAAACGGTTATTGTTAGCAAGCCCCTCAATGCACATACCTGCGACAACGTTTCGTTCTTTAACATGAACATGTTCATTATTTTTTTGTAACTAATATTGACATATTATCAGTGAAAGTGGGCAATAGTGGTGTATACTAACTGCAAAGCATTTATGTATATAATGAATAATAGTGGACTTAACACACAGCCTTGTGGTATACCTTATTTGTTTAATTTGCCCAAGGATATAAAACTATTGACTTTTTATAATTTGTTGATTTTGCTTATTTCAATGCACTGTTGTCCATTTATCCAGGTAGGTTGTAGCATCTTTGGTATTGCAAATGTCTATAGACGACGGTAGCCCCTTTCCATCAGGTGGGCGGTCAGCCTATTTGCTGTACTCCATTATCAAAATAAATTCCTCTACCAAGGTATTACTTACCATGAGTCCATCGGAATTATCCCTCTCCATGACCTCCCAGCACACGTCCGCTCTTAGCCACGGCGCGTTCCCTAATAACGCGGAGGAGGCACGAGACATGAGCACGCAGAGCTCACTCTGCTGCCGACAGAGCAACGTGTGTGTCGACTCAATTACCGATGACAGCGAACCACTGTTAAATTTTTTAGAAGAAAAAATATTTATGGATACGAAAAGAGAGCTTTTGGCAAGACAACATATTAAAAAACAAATTAAATTAAAATAACGTACATCACTTTGATTATAATTCACTGACATTGACTACTGATAAGATATACTGTGATATTTAATTACCTGGACTAAATTATGTTGCAAACTTGGAGCATAGTATTGTAATATGGCTCCTAATAAATGAGTTGTGTGAGTTGAATCAACTACTCACAAAATACACTTATGAATGGGCTATATGTACTACAATACTATGCTCTAAGTTTGTAATATACAAAAAAAAAGTGAAATGCAGGTGTCATTTTAGTCCAGGTAATTAAAAATCACAGTATAGAATATTGTCACAGGGAACAAAATAGTTCATGTTCTGGATATTATGGCCAGGCAATACCCACATTTGTGCATGGAGTGCGGCATACTCTTTCAGGCATGCGGCGCTTCTGCGTGCAAGAGCGAGATAGTCGCGCATTGTCACAAGCAGGTTAGACAGAGAGCCTTTACAACGGGCGCGGTGGGATGCACGCAATGCCACGGGCAGGGATATGTACGTGGCCAGGTTGATAAGCGATGTTCGGTTGAAGCTGAAATAATAAAATAACGACGAAAATATAGTATTACAATATGGAAAATCAAAAATTTCAGCCTTTCTATTCGATAAACCATAATAATTTTATAGCACTATTGAGTTAAATTAAAGTTCATTACCTCAAAAAATATTGATCTAAGCAATTAGGTCTATGAGACTTTTTTTGTAGGAAATTAAATTCTCAACAAATTTTACAATTATTTTTTTTTGTAAAGTCCATTGCTTCTGAGGTAACAGCAAAAATAATGGAATTTTAGGTGAAAATCAACTTCAATCACGTGTACCAACTCACCAGTATAAGTTACAATGGACACTATTGTAGACTGTTTAATTCTGAGTAAATCGCGACCAAGCTTGATGATAACTTAAAATGCGGCTGAGTTATAAAAAATTTAAAAATAACAATCTTGATTTACGTATATTTTATATGGAAAATCTTTTCACGCCCAGGGAAAGTACTTAAAATTAATATACTATATTAGCTGTAACTTTCAGGGTTTTTATTCCTCACATATACGAACAACGTTTGACATTCAAAACCAAAAAAATGAAAAAATAAATTTCACTTTTAAATTTAATTTGATTTCTGAACGACTTTTAAATTTAATTGATTTCTAAACGACGGGACGAACATCAAATGTTTGCCAGGTAGGAATAGTTTCTAAGGGAAAGCGAAATTGTCGTTTTTACTAGATTCCAAGCATTTTTTTCATATTTACTCACCTTTTAACGCTTCCCTGGACTTCCACAAATAATTCGAAACCAAAATTAGCCAAATCAGTCCTGCCTTTTTCGGGTTTTAGCGACACTAAGAAATATATATATATAAACTACGATATGCCCGCGGCATCGTCCACGCGTGATTTGAAATTCCCGCTGGTTTCGTAGGACACACTTTGTGTCCTGGGAATCGCGCAGTATTTAAAAACGAATGTAAGCCATTCGTAAGACAAAGCTGCCGGAATAAGCTAATTTTTATGCACCAGATCAACTACAAACCGGTCCCGGGAAAATTCCCGCGGGATTCACGTGATAAAGAGTAGCGTAGGTTTTAAGTCTAAGAATTAGCTGTCGATCAGCGAAGAAATATCGCAATCGGCCTAGTAGTTTTTACGTGATTACCGAACAAATCTATTTTTTTTATCATGTTCTTCATAATTTAGAATATAGTGTATTTCAGTTGTTTTTTTTAAATAGCTTCAATGTGCAGGCACGGCATGTTTAGAATGCTATAATATTATAGATATCAACATAATAAAAATATGTCTTAAAATTACTCTCATCTATTTACAAACTTGACCAAGAATGTATTAAAGCCTCTCCGTCCCATTTTTGCATTTATTAAAAAGTCCATGATGTGGTAAGTACAGAACTGAGAGATTAAAGTATTGCTCTCTTGTTCAGCCATGCCATCTCTTTCACACTAGAGAATGCCATGAATACTTACCTCCTCGGTGGAAAGAGACAAACGCAAGCCCCAATGGCCGCTGCCGAGGTCAAGGCCTCTCCCCTCGTCAGCCACCCACCCTTGGTTCCACCCGCAGTTCTCCACACCTCCTCGGGGGACGAAGCCTCCTGTTCAACCTCGACACTGTCCTCGCGGAAGAGCAAACCACTCTCGAGGATCGATATTATGTGATGGTGGTTGTATATCACCTGAGAATGGATAGGCGACATATTTTGAAACCAGACTAAAAAAATTATCCTATATGGTAGACACCGTATTCGATAGATAGAAAGAGAAATACTTTATTCAGGACAAAAACACAAAGAAATAATTAATAGTAAGACAATAGAAACATAATGTAGGCGACGCACACATACAATACATTATATATGTTGCGGACAGAGAGCACCCCCCTGACCCGCCCGCCGGAGCACATCTACACTCCGCGCCCCGCATACCGCCGACGCCCATAGCTGGCGCGATTAGCAATTAGGCGTCGGACGGAATGCGGGATATAGGAGGCTGAAAAAGCCTGAAGGATATACTACATCAAGAACAACTATGAATTCAGCCACTCAGCCATTCATATATTGTACTCAACTCTCTTGCATACTTTGTTCTACTCTTTAAAAGTACATTTATAACTTAATAATAATCATACAGTCCATTATTACGTCGAATTTTCATTTACAAACCCGAGGTGCAACTGCCACCAATAATATATTTTACTTATATGTATTTTATTAACATTAATAAAACTATGATGTTACTTTTTAAGCGCGGCTTATTATGTGTCCCTAGTCGCGCTATTTACGGCGAAATATTTGTTATTATGTAATTAAAATAAGGGCAACACGACGGGGTGTGCCACACAGGTGCTATTGGCTCAATTTGAAACTCAGTGTCACGCGAGTCCCCGTTCGAAGCAAGCGCAGCCGCCGTAATTCATTTTCCAACGCCGTGTACACACCCCTGAAGCCTGGCAGCCATATTTTTTCGGTGTTTTATTTAAATACTACCAGCATCCCCTACACATAACAAGTATCAATTTGGACCCAGTCTAAGCATAATGCTATATAATAAGGGACCGACCTTCTTCCGCCTGGGACCAGAAAATGTAGTCATGGTGGACAATACAACACACATACTAATAATATACAATACTAGGATATGCCCGCTACTTCGTCCATGCTCTACTTGGAATTCCTGGGACACAAAGTACTACAGCATTTAAAAAAGAATGTAAACTATTGTGTTAGTGAAAACTGTGCCGGACGGAATAGACTAATTTTTCTGCACCCAAACAATTAAAAACCCCTTCTGGGAAAACACTCACGGGATTCACAGGATAAAAAGTAGCACAGATTTTAAGAATTTGCTGTCGATCAGCGTAAACCGCATAGAAATTGGCCCAGTGGTTCTTACGTGAATCCCGTACAAAAAGACAAACCAACAAACAGACAAGAAATCTAAAAAAATACATTGTGTTTTCCATTGTTTATATAGTCTATTACAGTTGTTTTTTATTTAATAGCTTCAATGTACAGACACGGCATGTTTATAGATTATTAGCTATGCCCGCAACATTATCTGTGTGGAATTTATTTTCAAAATCCCCTGATTTTGAAACATTCTTTATTGGTGCTCCACTCCTATTGGTCTTAGCGTTATGCTATATAACCTATAGCCTTCCTCGATAAATGGGCTATCTAACACTGAAAGAATTTTTCAAATCAAACCAGAGTAGTTCCTGAGATTAGCATGTTCAATCAAACAAACAAACTCTTCAGCTTTATATATTAGTATAAGATATATACAATACAATGTTTGTTTATATTTAATATAAATTATTAGATTATATAAATTATATTAGCAATCTATAAACATATTATCCCGCAGCTAGGCCTATGGCCCACTGCTGTGCTCCGGCCTACCATATTTATAGGGGAATGAACAGCATATCCACACTCGTGTCAGAATTGGTGGGTGTAACACATTGGTTACCTCAATATGCAGGTCTCTTCAGTGTTTTTCCTACACTGTCAGTACATGGTAATTATAACAATATGTACTCTTGGCTACAAGATTGCCTAAGTGGTGCATTCTTCTGGTCAGGACTCGAACTCACGTTATTTAAATGCCAATATGTTAACCACTAAGCGACAACACTGTATACTTGCAAAAAACTTACCATATTGGGCCTGAATTTTGTGAGGAGCCATCTTTTTGATAAAATTGGGGGTGCAAAGTCCTGCTTCATGAATAAAGCCATCTGAAAAATTTAAAATAGATAGATATAGATGTATATATCTCCATACATAAACAGACAAAGAATACCAATTCCTGCGGCCTGTTGTAAGTCTATGGTATGCCACCATAACAAGCTTGAGTGGTGTTTTGGCATTAGTGGCCAGGTTCCATTCTCCCTTTAGAGCATGACAGCACATTGGTAGCACCACTAGCACCACACCACAACACTATTTTTAATTCAAATTTATTAAAATTTATTTTCTATTTTTTAGTTGGATTTTCTATAAAAGCATATTTTTTTGAAACTTATTTATGTTTTTGTTGAATTTTCTATAACAGTGTATTTTTTAAACTATTATTTTTTAGTGATTATTTAGTGATTTAATTCCCTTCTCCATGGAAACTTTGAAAAAAGAATTAAATACACTCTTATGATAAAATGGAATGTTATGTAAAAATAAGGTTTTTTTAAAAAGGTTTTTAAATACAAGGTTTTGAGATCCTGCATATCATGTAGCAGCAGAGTGCTAGCCAAGACAAGTAAAATGAGCCCAAACACGACGGGTCTATCTTGTTTAGTATAGGAGTTCCTATGGCCACCTTCCGACTCCATCATCAGATCAGCTCCATGGTACCATATTATTGCATTGTCACGCGATATACACATACGTGCTAAATTTCAGCTCAATCGGAAACTGGGAAGTCAATCAAATTTAACTTGAACGTTTCTGTTACATACTAACATACATATATATATATGAATGTAATAAAAAGCGTATAACAAATGTTTGATACTAAATAAAATTAATAAATAATGGTTACCAGTTAGGTCTGACACTTTGGTCTAAAGCTAACTTATGCTAAATCACTGTTCTAGTTACTGATCGCGACCTTTCACCACCCATCACAATAATATTAGTGATGGTAAGTATACTATCCCCATACCCACTCCACCCAGCCACTACTTAAAATTCGTGTATTGGATATGGGAGTAGGAGCCTTCATTTCCATTACAAATAACGCAATAAACCATCGCTATATCTGCATGGAAGGGTTAGTAACATCTAAATTATACTCAGATGTAGCAGTAACATCACAAATTAAACTGTAGCAAAGGTATGGGCCTGATACCTTTGGTAATATGAAGTCAGTGCCACCTCACACAAATTTGCTGAAAGGAAACTTGCTTCTTAGATCTGCATGATGCTTTTCCTATAGGTCACGGCTAGATTTCGTATGATATTATGTTATAAATCTTTATTTAACACCAATTTCGCCGGCAATCAGATGACAAGATATTTTGAATAAATAAACTTCCGATTATTCTGAAAAGCCTATTTGTTACTTTATCAAGGCTCGTATAAATTGTCACTTAACATTGCTTAAAATAATATAATATTTTTCATTTGAAATACATAATTTCTAAACAACGAACATTTCTTTTGCAAATAAACTTAACAATTGGCATTTGGCAAAATATTTTATATCTACTTTAATATTAAATTGTCTTTGTTCTAATAATGTCAGTGTCATTTATGAAACAAAAATGACATTTACAGCTAAATAATTGGAGAAATATGGCACCACAAGAATTGCTTTGTTTGACATCAAAGACCGTGTCGTTTTTTCCTATCATATTTTTGCTTGAACATTATTGTAAAATTGCTAGCTAGGTACACATACCGCACAAAGGCATATTTCAAGACGAATAGTAGTTTCGTCTGATTTCTAATACATAGAAAATGACTAGCATACAACACCAAGCCTACTTACGCTCGGTGTAATGTGAACGGTTCGTGGTAGCATACATGATATTAGCAGACCCCGTACTTAGACAACAGATGGAGTAAATTAACGTAAATTAAACAAACTTTGGAATGTTATAATTTTATTACAACCACCAACATAATAAAAATATATCAAACAACAACATACAAAATAGAAGAATACTACATGGAAATAACAATAACATTTAAACTTTCCAAACCCCACATGATTAAATGGCGCGCCACAAGTCAGTTCTCTTGCTTATTGGAGTTTTATTTTTTAAACACATTTTTCTTAAATCAGTAAAGGACATTGTCTAGAAGGCCTAAAGCGGTCGACATTGGAGAAACTGATACTTGTCTAGATATAGTGGTAGTTGTAAGGCACAGCATAAATTCTACTTAATGTCAACAGTTGTCATGTTTATCATACGAATACGACATCTTTAGGCCCCCAGTTTATTAGGAGAGTTGAGTTTTATATATAACTAGCTTCTGCCCGCGACTTCGTCCGCGTGGAATAGTTACTTTGGGCTAACGCTAGCTTTAACCAGCTACATTGTTTACGTAGAAGGTGAAAATATTTTTAATCTTAATTAGTATAGATCATTATTCCTTCAATTAAAATTGCGTGCGGTAATTAAAGCGGGAAAGTAAATTAAAGTTTTTTTAACTATCCCACGGGAACTCTTTAATTTTTCGGGATCTACAGTATCCTATGTTGACCAGGGATATAATAAATGAAATTTTGTATGGGGGTATCATACTAAATTTCATTTAAATCGGTCCAGTCGTTTCGGAGATTAGCCCGTACAAATAGAGAAAAAAATTTGAAAAAAAAACCATCAATTAGTTCTATCTCACTTCTTACATCTCCCTGACTCGGGTTTTAGCATTTTTTTTTCATAGTACAGAAATTCGACCTCTACAGTTATATTATATGTATATAGATCGCTTTTAGCGATAAGGCCGCCTTTTGTTTTAGCAAGTAACTATTGTTTTGTGCATTTTTTTGTAATTTTTGTTTTGGTGAACAATAAAGTCTATGTCTATAGATTACATGACCCAATTATGATTGTTTCAAATATAAAAATAATTATCAAATACAGTAAAAACTTTAAAAGATATAATTAAATATTTAAAATAGACTAACTTATGAATAAATTACAATAATGTAAATCACAAACAATATATAGAGTCCCAGATCGCCGTCATTGAGATTTTTCCCCAAACGCTGGCTACATTTCGCACTGTACGAGGCCTAACAACTCGTTTAATGGAGATCTCACGTAACTAAAGGGCTGGCCTGTATATGGGGCAGCGTTGCCATACAGCGAGGAAATAGGGCCGGCATTTCGGGAACCTCACCTGACGGCGATCTGGGACTCATATTTTGTATGTATTCTTTATGAGTTAGTATATTTTTAATACAGGAAAATATTTAAATCCTTGATTAAGAGAAATCTTAATTTTACTAAAGCAATAATTTGGTTATCCTCAATCATCATCGATGGTTCGTATCTTGACTAAGGTTTTTATTGGCCAACATCTTTAGTTCAATATTCAATAATTGCAAATATTGTGGCCTGTTGAACTCACTCATGTACTGTAACCTCCAGAAATAAACTATACACGATTTATATATCGATACATATAATGCCGTCACCTTGACCACAACAAGCATACCTTGTACAAACAAAATAGATTAAATCTATATAAGTACACAGCGCCATCTCATTTTGAACGTTGTAACTTTTTGAACAGAGACCCAACTAGACTAATAATTCCTATGCGTAGGACTGCATTAAGTCACAAAAATATACTAATAATAACCATAAAAGTATATAATCGAATACCTGCGTCAATAAGAGAATTGCCTCTCAAACAATTTAAAAGAAAATTATTCTCATGGCTGGTTGACAAATGTTTTTATCGGGTATCAGAATTATTTAGTGACATCAAATAACATTTATTTATTTTATTATTATTATTATTTACATATATATTTTATTTCCAAACTTTTTTACATTTTTCTTATAAAAAAATACAAATTTATTTATAAAAAAAATATAAAAAGCTGATCTTCGCCGGCAGTGGGGCCTAGGGTCCAGGCTACCGGTGGTTAAGGCTCCAGACACAGGAATCTCCTCACAATACGGGCCGTGTCCAACAGAGCTGCCTTCTGCATCCGACCCTTCAACCAGATACCAAGCGAGAGCCTTTCAAGGTGGCGATCAAGGCTCTTCGCTATTAGTCCATTCACTGACACCACTATCGGTACTATGATTGTAGAGTCCAGGTTCCACATAGCGGTAACCTCGTGAGCAAGATCAATATACTTTATTTGTTTATCTTTCTCGGCATTCACGAGGTTACCATCATGGGGAATCGCGACATCTACAATTATAGCACGTCTCGCAGACCGATCAACTATCACAATATCAGGCTTGTTAGCAACAATAGTTCTGTCAGTGATAATTGATCGGTCCCAGTAGAGCAGATATTGACCATTGTCAAGAACTGGCTCGGGCTTGTATTGGTAATAAGGTACCTCCGACAAGACAAGTCCGTATTTAAGAGCAAGTTGCTGGTGAATGATCCTGGCTACAAGGTTGTGCCTGTGCAAGTACTCGCTGTTAGCAAGACGAGAACAACCGGAAGTAACATGTCTGAGAGACTCACCAGGGCGGTGACACGCCCGTCTACAAAATAGTGGACAAATGTCAAGCGTGCCGTCCTTCAGAATGTACTTCCGGTAGTTGTTCGTTTTGATAACCTCGTCCATAATTGCACAGACAAACCCTTCGGTTTCCCCAAATAGGTCACCGAAACGTAGCCAGTTCACCGACGCTGGTAGGTCCACATCAGGCCCTGTTAGAGCCTGATAGAACCTGCCATGCAGCTCCTTGCTCTTCCATACGTCCATACGATCAGAGGCACTCATTACCAACGGTCTCTGCCAGTTCTGTTTTGCTAGGGATAGCGGGGTGAACCCTTTGTCTACTGACACTACATCGTGATGCATACCCGCAGTCTCGCCGACTTTGAGAAAATATTCTCTGAGATTGTACACCTCACGGTTGTGGAGGTCTTTGGTATATGTATATGATGTAATTATTATTATCATTATTTTTTTCCAACGTGCAATCATTGTTCAATTATTCAATATATTCGACAATTCAGTATTACTAATAAAGTGACATTCGTAAAATATATAATTGTATTTAACTTTGACACAAAGGTGCCAAAATTGTGCAGCAAATTGAAATGATTATACGTGACTATTGAATAAAATTACACAATGTTTATAAATCATATTAGTTTTTAAGAAAATTTGTATGCCAGTAAATGGCGAAACATGTTCTCGTTATATCATAAGACCTTGTTATCCATGTTTCATGCAAATAAAGATTTCATTTCATTTAACATATGTTTTAATAAGAAATATTTCTCTGGAAAAATTAAGAGTTCTCTTAAACCTGGTCCTAGGATGTAAATATTTTTAATGTATATGTTAATTATTTAAATTGTCTACAAAATAGTGGAAAAATCATAAAGGTCGGTGCAATTTTATATGAAGCCAATCTCTTCCAACAAACTGAGCAATGTCTTTTCTTTAACAAAAATTAAACCGACTTCAAGCTAAAAAGCAAAAAGGCGCAAGAATGGCCACACCAGGCAGGACTAATATGTTTTCGGTTTGCTCCTGGTAAGGTCCCGCTGCGCCCCTAGTGCTCGATTCCAACACATACATACCTACATGTAAGTATCATAAAAAATGTCTGTTAAATTAGACAAAACATCGCGCGCATTTTTTTTTGCAGCGCACGAGCGTATTCGTGTTCTAGTTCTTTAAAAAAAAAATTGTCTTCCAAAATATTAGACAATTGGTCCACCAACACCAAGGTCCTTGTGCGTTATTTTATCACCCTGAATGAAATAAAGTAGACCTATACATAGCATTGCTCTAGCTAAGGTACCTATAATATCTAAAAAAAAACCCGCAGTTACAGAAGCTCGCATAGGGCGCATATAACGCTATTCACGGCACTGCATAAAAATACTATAATTTGCAAATTTCTTGTTGTTTCTTTATGTTTTACTTTACTGGCTTTAAGATGTGGCAGAATTTTCTATTACATGTTGAAACAGACTTCCAAAATAAATAATTTACTTTTTGTTTTTTAGTTTGATTTTGTTTTTATTAAAAAAATATATAGTTTTTACTTTTTAGTTGTTTATTGAATAGCGCGTAACAAATATACAAAAAAACCATACAGCCGAATTGAGAAGCCTAAACCCCCCCTTTTTAAAGTCGGTAAAAAAAAATCTAAAATTACCAAGTACTTTTTTTCATAATTTAGAGCTACCCTCCAAACCCTCAATACCGTGAAGTAAAAACTGCCCAACATAACCCGCCACCGCCGTAGGTTTCGAAACATGTACATTATGACTACCCGCAACCGAACGCATCCTAAAATTATTATGAGGGTAGTTCTTTTCGTCGAGCAAAAATTTCGTGTTTCTGAATAACCCATTTTTTAAAGAACTCTCAGTGGTTATCATTAATGTAGGCGTTGTTAGGTTTGTGAAGATCTTTCTTACGTGGTCACTTGAAAAAGGTACTGAAGTAATTATTTCAATCCGTAGATCGAATGTGTATCTGCGAAAATTAAAATTGTATTAACCACCAGTTATTACGACGCTGGCAAATGGGCAGACATCTCAGCTCATTGAAGTGGTTATCTTCGTCTATAGACGTTTACAACCACGGGAGCGTGAGCAACGCGTTGCCAGCTTTTAGGAAGAATATAAAGAGGATGAGATGGAGGGATCAGATAAGAGGAATCGTTTAGGGGGACGGGATATGGGATTGCACGTATAGCCTGTAGCAACGAGAGGTAGAGGTTATTATTCACTGTGGAGTGCTGATATGAACTGAAGCGAACTAATTTATTTTGGAAACGATAACCTTAAGTACAAATATTAACAGGTCATACAACTAGTATAATATATAGCACAATGTGTGAGCGGGACGGATGATGTGCGAGCGAGATAGAGCAACTATTAATATGTGCGCTCCGGAGTTGCGCTAGCCAGTAGCATCCCAGTGGATCTCCCCTACACAATCGAAAAAATATCAACATCAAGAACTATAGTGTTATATATAATATTTATAAACTATATTTATTCTGCCTTTCTCTTTATTCCAATTTAGAACAAGTAATAACATATTAGTACCATGAACTAACATCTAGTGAAATTTATAGAATTATCGATTGCAGCGCCATCTATCGGACAGGGTAAATGATATTTTATTTCAGAGAGGCTCGTCTATTTTATACACATATACAGTGTATTATCTATGGCCAGTAGTCCGTTGTCCACTGCAATGACTAGACGTATGTAGCTTCTTATCCGTGCAGGAACGGAGAAAGAATACAATTTCCTGCGACCGGGCGGCCTGTCGTAAGAGGCGACTTTCCAACCCACAGCCAGGTGGTAGGGAATTTGCCCGACTGGCTGGCTACCACCCCTGGTCTAGAGTATGTCGTCATAACAACCTTGAGTTATGTTCCGGCATTAGTGACCAGGTTCTAGTTTCCCTTAAGACAGCAGCAGCGCATTTGTAGCATCCTTGGTGTTGCAAATGTCCATAGGCAATGGTAACCGCTTTCCATCAAGTGGGCCGTCTGCCTGTCTGCTGATCTTCTGCAATAAAAAATAAATAAATAAAAAAAGCTTCGATAAGCCCAAGGCTAACCGTTTTATGCCGGTGTTATGTTTGCGTGATATCAGACCGATCGAGCCGATATTAAAAGTTGTCATCAAGATAATACCAGGGTCAGTGAAAATAAATTAACAAATATTCACCTAATATTTCCATTCCCCGCCGGTTCTGACATCCTTTCCAAGATGGCCGCCGTCACCTCTTCAGGTATATCTCGTAACTTGCTGACCTTTTCCACCGCCTACAGTAAAACAATAATTTGTTTCCACTTTAGTTTTATATGAAAAACAGCCCTGACACTCCTTTGAGAATTTTCGCTATCTCAATAGTCCCCAAACTATTTTGTCTCGTAGACCTCTTATGAATTTTTACTGCATTTCGTGGACCCCTATCTTTTTAACCGACCCAAAGAAATAGGAGGTTCTCAATACATCGTGTAAATATTTATATATATATATATATATTCAGTCATAACGTTTTTATTTCTGAACCGATTTTGATAATTGTTTTCGCTCTGGATTCAGTATAGTTTCTAGTTGGTCCCGTATAAATTTTATAGCTGTAAGTACAAATGCGCACTATTATATTTTATTATTCTATTTATAAAAAGATAAAAATTGCGTCATGACTTGCTTAAATGAAATTCACTATTGTGGATCCCTATTACTTGGTCGCGGACCCCCAGATTTTGGTTTCGCTGACGTGATACCCTTGAAGTTTGATATGACACCCCCCCCCCCCGGGGGGGCTTTATGGACAACTTTCTGGACCTATATATACTATATCTAATAGTTGCGGATTGGGCCCCTACATATAAAAATTCACCCTGTATAAAAAGAAGATGAAGAGAATAAGACAGCTATGTATACTTACATCTTTCCATTTAAGCTTTGGTGCTTTTCCTTTTGGTGTATTATATTTCTCATAATTATTGTAAAATTTCACAAAATTTTTTTCATACCTGAAATAAAAGCATATTTTATGTACAAATTATACAAAAATTAAACACAAGAAATAGTATATATAAATTAAAATTAAAAAAGTACAATAACGAAAAATACATGTAATATATGAGGTCCTAAATCGCTGTCAGTTGAAAAAGTTCTCAAAACTCTGACCACATTTCCTCGTTGTCTGGCAACGCTATTACACTGAAGCGATATTTTTTTATAGATCCCAGTATTTTGCTTGTCTAATTCTTTATGTCTCATAGGAAAAAAACAAAAAAACTTTTTTAGTTATACTGTAAAAAAGTAACACTTGTTCAGTGAAAAACGGCGAATTAATATAAATAAAATGAAAAACAAGTTTTTGTAGTGTATTCTCGCAAGATGTCTTCTCTCAGTGATAGCCTGCTGCTCGGAATGATTCACTTATGGACCTAGTACCTACCACCCCTGATCTAGAGTATGTCGCCATAACAACCATGAGTTCTGTTCCAGTTTTAATATTACCAGACACCCCTTCAAGGCCGGCAGCATATTGGTAGCACCACTTTCCATCACAGTTCCTCAGTCTATCTGCCGTAATTTAGCAATAAAAAAAAACCAGTCGTTGACAGACTACTCGATAATTCGAAGGTCACGCTATGTGCACTCGTTGACCACGAGACGCCCACGGCATGACAACCCGGCGACCACCCGTGGACGGTTAAGCTTATCAGGTGCCAGACAGCTCTAATGAGCTATGGATCTTAATACAATTTAACACTCACCACAATTGAAAATATTCAGGCTCCACTGCAAAGAAATTGATAGGATCCAACTCAACCAACTTCGAAATCATGCCCGGGTTCGTTACATTGTAAGTCCTTACTAAAAATAATGTAACATTTAACGACAGCTGAAAGCTTAAATATGAAATTAAAAATCTAAGAACTAAACCCATACTGAAATCATTATCTTGACAACAGCTCTTAAGGCCAGTTCGACTGGTGTTATACTACGCGAACACACATTATTTTATTACATAACTAGGATATGTTTTTACGTGAAGCACGAAAATCAGACAAGAAATCTAAAAAAAAATCATAGCTTTTTGATACTGACAATTCTTCGTTATATTGGTTTCAATTTACTTTCTCGTTGGTCCTAGATAAACTTTATAGCTTGTAAGTACAAATGCATACTATCATATTTTATGTATAAAAAGTTAAAATTTTCATGATGACTTATTTAAATGGAGTTCACTATTGTGGACGCCTATTTACAGTTCGCGAGTCCTAGATTTTGTTTGCGCTGACTTGACTTTTTTGATTGACTCACCAGTAAGAGCACCTAGGGAATGGGCGATACAGGCGAAGGTTTCCCACCTAAAGTGTTTGGCCACTGCTCCTATGGAATATACCATGTCATACACTGATATCATTAGACCCTGGGGGAATCTGTCGGATTTCCCTGATCCTGGTAACTCCATAGCTGTAAAAGAAATGGAATTATTTATTTTTAGTGTTCTGTAACCATATTGGCAAAAGGATTGCTCTCTTATTTTAGTCATATCTGTCTATCTTCGCCAGTCATGTGTCTCATCAGCTACTGGGTTTATATGGATGAAGTTTAGAATGCATGAATAATTTGGAAGCCACTCACTACACAAGTTGTAGTTAAATTATGTATGCTAAAACACAGATTAGGACTGGCCACCTGTACGGGCTATAGTGCGACATCAATACAAATGGTGGTGATGATGGGAGAATGTTGATAAATTGTGATAAATGATAGTCACTTCAATGATGGTGATATGATGATGAATGCTAAACTTCTGAAAAATCATCATAAATGATAATAATTGATGTAAAATGTTAAATAAAATGATAGGCTGATTAGTGTGCTGTAAGCGACACATGAGATCGTTACTCATATTGTAAAAACAAAATAGAAGGAAACTACTATTCAAAAAACAGTCTTGCTTTTTTTAGTTACGTATCTGTTTTCCATCAATGTTTACAATAAAAAATCAATTAGTTAGCACCATCTGTTGTCCACAACTAGTATCAAGATTATCCCGCCTTGTCAACAGATGGCGCCACTTACCTATATAATAAAATTTTGAAGGCAGCATCTGTACCAGTGGTCTGAAACTTACTGCAGTATCCATAGCCCCATGACAGAGAAGTACTGGAGGATTGCGGCAATCTCCCCATGCTATTACTGAAATTCACAAAATTTTAAATAGCTAAAAAAGTGTCTGAATACTAAATAGCTAAAAAAGTGTCCAAACACCGAATAGCTAAAAAAGTGGCCAAATAGCTAAAAAAAGTGGTAAAATACCGAATGGCTAAAAAGTGGCCAAATACCAAATAGCTAAAGTGGCTAAATACCGAATAGCGCCTAGATACTCATGGCATCTCTAGTTTATATAACGTTTGCAACACCAGGATAAGGTGATGAGATAAAAGGGATCAGACCTTCCTTCAGGTGTCTTCATGTTGGTCAGATACGCAATAAAAAACGCCAGGAGTCCGCTTACCTACATTTTGTAATCCACTTTATGTAATCTCCAGAATCCTTTGTTTTGAGAACATTGGTAAGCATGTTATACTTCATGATGTCAAGCCGGCATTCTTAAACCTACCTCTTTTACCAAGACTTTTTTTTATTGCACGAGTTCAGCAGACAGGCAAACGGCCCACCTGATGGGAAGCAGTAACATCACCTATAGACATTTGTAACACCAAAGGCCTGGACACTAATGCTGCAATATAACTCAAAGTTCTAACAGCCGCATACTATTCTAGCCAGGTGTGGTAGCCAGCCAGACGAGCAAATGCCTTACCACCTGGCTGTGGATTTTTTTGTTGCCTCTTGCAACAAGCCTCCTGGCCACAGAAAATTGTATTCTTTCTCCGTTCCTGCCCAGATAGGACCTGGAGGAGTTGGCATGGCTAGACACTTGTTTTATATAAATAACTATCCAGTCTCCATAAAATATAACCCTACCAGTGTTGGTGACTCTTGTAATTTATCTTATATTAAAATATATTAACTGTTTTTGAGTAATAATAATAGTTTTTGTGAAAAATGTGAACTGTGTAGTCCAATGTGGCTTTTCAAGTTGTCATCAGCACTGCACTGATTGATGTCAGTCATAGACCTACAATTTAGGTTAATTATACTGAAGACTTAATACATCAGACAAGACTGTATGGACAAAGTTTCTTTACCTGCCATTGTGGGGAATACTATCTACTATTGTTATTAAAAATATTATAATTTAAGTTTTATTTTAATAAAGTTTGTAATTCACATTAGATAGTAGCAATGCATTCATTTTTGTGACAAATATGTAAATTCTAAAAATATAATGTACTTTTAATATAAGGCAGAAAATCCTATTTGGACAATAAGTTAGTCTTGAAGCTCTTTAAAGTGTGGCAATAAAACTGAAATTATAATCAGGAGATTGTAATTTCAATTTTATTACCACACTTAAAGAGTAATATAATAGGAATTATATTACTCTGTGAATGATAAATGCCAGTCAAGGTCATGATTCTTAGAACTATTTGCAAAACTTATCTTTTAAAACTCTTCAAATTCCAAAGTTCAAACCACAGGTTTTACCTACCTAAGGATTTTTATATACCCACTACCAAGATTACTTACTGCATATTCGTCCCCATGGTGCCTTGATATACCACTCGTTTTCTGGTAAGCCCATAATCGCAATATAATATGAAAAAGCTGGTTTATTATATTGCCTGTTGTTTCTAATATTCTGTTATGTTTATGAATAAAACTTTAATTTATGGCTACTAATATTCGCTAAGAGTAAACGATAATTACTTAATTAATACGTAAAACTGCTGAAAAAACCAAAGAATCGTACATATTTGCATTAAAACAAAAGATAATCAATCAAATAACTCCCAATCTCCCAACACTTTTTTTTTTAATAACTTATAGCTTGAATTCCCAACACTTCAAAATAGAATGCAGTAGTGATGCTAAATCCAAAGAAAATCAATTAATACGTCAAACATTCGATTATGTAATGGATTCTAATGTTAAGATATTGATATATTGAACTGTTAAAAATAATTGAAAATGTTGTGTTCATTTTCATTTACATTTTTTTCACGAATTCTAAATGTAATGTATATGTCTACATAGTTTAACCATTTTTTTTGTAGTATAGGTTTGCGTTTGGATGTGGTATAATAATTATAGGGCACATTTATTTATTATGAACAGTACCAAACTTTTTTAAAATATACGTTTCAAGGCTAAGGCGGGAGCGAAGTGAAGTGGAACTTCCGCCTTAGTCTTCGTGGTAATTTTTTATAACCATCAAAAATTCACTTTAAATCTCAAACAATAAATAAATTTGCCCGATAACAATAGTGCACCCCACGTTTGGCCTGATCTCGTATCATCTCCAGAGATTTGTATTTCCTCTAAATCTGTATTCTATGGAATTCTCAATTGTGCTAGCATAAAAACACCCCAAAATTTTTATTCATTTGCTTAAGTATCAAATTAATGAATACTTTATATATATATATATATATATATATATATATATATATATATATATATATATATATATATATATATATATATATATATATATATATATATATATATATATGGGTGTGTAGAGAAAATTTCAATAAAAATTTACATTTATGCTGGCATTTCTGCTTCTTGGGATGTATAATTGAGATTTCTGCCCCGGATGTGTTCCTCTAACGTGTGGATGTGCTTCACTGTTATTTTTATTATCATGTAAAAATATTATTAAGAACTAAACTTGTTCATAATAATATTGTTTGACTTAACAATATTTATTCTTGAATAAATTTGGTTGGGTACTTGATATTTGTGCCAGAATAAATATCTTATTTAATTTCGTTTGTATATGTAAACATTTATTGCTAAGAAATTATTTCTGCTTCCACAATTCACAACTGATTAAGGAGTTGTTTTATATAATTAAGAATCGATAATCGAAATTATATAACATGCGTCTACCAGTGTTATCTCTACGATTAATAATTGATAAGATAACTCGAATAAATGAGGTTGACGCATACGTTACTACGTGTTTCTTTGTAAGTTAAATATTTTAAATTTATTCATTATAAACGTTTTAAAATGACTTAAACTTTGTAATTATAATAAGATAATTAAAATTTTACAATAACATCTAAAACTAAATCTCTGTTGTGTACGTTTTAACTACGTAATTGGCGGGCTGTTCAAAGTTCCTTTATTTTAGAACAGTGTGAAAAATAAATTAATAGTCCAAGTTAATCCATTTGAATATAATGGATATGCCATCGTGATTGATCGATTGATGTTTTTAATGGTATGGCTACAATAATGACTTCTGAGCAAGCAAAAATGTACTCTTTGTAAGCAATAATCATTTTATGAAGAAACGTGGTGTAAAGAATGTGAAGTAGATTTAAATGTTAATTCACACGTACGATCTTTAAAAAATGTCCTGCAGTGGAACTTAGGTTAATAGCTTAAAGGTCTTGATTATGAGGCTAGGCTATAAAATATAAAAAATAAAGCGCCAGATTGTCCTATTTGTAACACGGCGAGGTGCGTACGAATATATTACTTTACTCTACGTGCGTGAGTCGATGAACAATGAAAGGTTCCATCACAGACTACTATGGATAATTCATATGGTTCCATAGAGGTGATGAACGTCGGCTCTTTTTATTGTTTACCTAAAAAAAATTACAAAACAACAAAATCGGCTCAAAAGTAACTAAAAAGCATATTTGTTAAAAAAAAACGCGACCTCGGCGCTATCTTTTGGATATCCCACGGAACCGATGTCATTTAAATTATTGGAATTATGGAGGGTAGAGGTAAGGAGAATCATCTCATCTGGCATCTCCAGGCGAACGTCTTGGCAGAGGTGTGTCGCACCCGGCAGGATGCCCTAGCTAGAGGCCTGACCTTCTGTCAGGTCGAAATCGAGGCGATCAGGAAGCGGAAAACCGCCTCCATGATCGCCGTCTGGTCTCAAGAGCTCGACAACCCTGCGGCCTATGGCAGCTACACGGTGGATGCAATCAGGCCACAGCTGACGGAATGGGTCAACCGCACCAGCGGCACCCTGACCTTCAGAACGACGCAGATACTTACCGGACACGGATGTTTCGTTAAGTATCTGTATCGCATTGTGGGCTGCTTGTCTTCCCTGGACTGCCGCCAGTGCGGCGCGCCCGACACGGCGTTACACACGTTAGTCGAGTGCGCCGCATGGGCGCCGCAGCGTTTCGAACTTGAGACGCACGTAGGTCCGGTCGACTCGCTCTGCGACTTGGTCAAGGCCATGCTGTAGAGCAGCGACAATTGGGGGGCTGCGGTTACTTTTTGCGAGACAGTAATGTCACTCAAGGAGGCCGCAGAATGCAATAGGGAGAGGAGTCCTGCAGCGCGTGCTAATGCGTCTTCTCGAGGTCGCCGGCCTTCAGCAGGCACCCGGAGAGGCAGGTACGCGCATTACTTCCCTCCTTGAGTTAGGTTCCGTTTACCGCGGGGGGCCTTTAGCTTGCTAGGAGAGCAAAGGACCTTCTACCCCCGCACAACGAACTGGGGTGTGTTCTCCCAGGGCACACTCCAGGCACTTTATTGCGCTGGATCGACTGGGCGTAACTATGTTCTAATTCTCAGCCTTTCCAACACAAACAAAAGCGCAGGGTCGACAGGGAGGAGGGGGTTTTTAGTGGGTATTGGGGTTGCTCGCTCGTGCAGCAACGCTCGGAGTCTTCCACACTATTCTGTGACGTCGATCGCGGACGGAGCACCGCCAAGAGCATACTATTGCTGCAGTGTTATCGCCCCCGACCGCCGCGTGTCGTTCCCCTAGCAACGACCCAGTTTGTGCGTAAATCGGTTACATTTTCCCTCGCCTCAAAAAAAAAAAGGAGAATCATCTCATATAGGAAAATAGTTGAAGAAGCGTGTAGTTGTAAACTGTGAATAACAGTTCAAAAACCGTCCACAATGGCGCTGATGTAGACAAAGGGTATGGTATGAATGTAGCTGTTGTAAAGGAATCGAAGTATGCCGAGTTAAAAAAATTAATATCTTTGACGACTAGAGTAGTTGGTGACAGTACACTGTTATAAAACGTCAACTATTTTCCTAGTATAAAATAATTTACTAAATAATATACCTCAATGAATTGTTATGTGAAAACGTGAATAGTGATTTTATTTCGTGAATGTTGAATAATACGCTTATTTTGTAATATTTCATTTTATAAAACTAAAACAGTATAATACTACTCTAATAACTTTTGACGCTTTCTTTAAATTCACCCTGATGCCAAAGTGGCGCCACCCTAATTTAATGCATTTCGATGGACACTTCTTCATATACAGAGATGATTCTCCTTACCTCTACCCTCCATAATTGGGATAAAAGCAGCTTTGTGTTGACGGGGGACATTAGCCAACTTTGTGCAGAGTTCTCAGATCAGTAGAGTTTAATCTAAATCCGTTTCATTATTTCACGTGATGCTCCAACGGAAAGACAAAAATTCTAGTAATTGCATTTTCGTAATATGCTTGTCCGAATTAGCCACTTGCGTGCATCCCGCACCCCGGGGTAAAGTCTGCCCTGACGGCTTATAGCCGGATCGTATATCTTACTTTACATTCACTTGCCCTATCATCGGGTAAATATTCCCATTACTCACATTACATTACTTGGTGGAGCTTATGTCAAATTTTCACCGATAGTGAGGCTAATGAACGGTCTGTAAGATATAGGAACACACCATTACTCTCAAACATCTTTCGTCGTTCGTTTTCGATATAGAAAGTTTTTTCGCTTGTTTTTTTCTAAATATGAGTGCATATTCCATTGCATGTGCCATTTTTTGTGTTATATAGACTATATTATTGTAGATTAAAAGAGATAGAGTGAGATATATATATGTAACCGTGCAGGAACGGAGAAAGAATACTATTTCCTGCGGCCGGGCGGCCTGTCGTAAGAGGCGACTAAACAACCCACAGCCAAGTGGTAGGGCATTTGCCCGACTGAATGGCGACCACCCCTGGTCTGA
This sequence comes from Dendrolimus kikuchii, assembly GCA_019925095.2. Lineage (NCBI taxonomy): Eukaryota > Metazoa > Arthropoda > Insecta > Lepidoptera > Lasiocampidae > Dendrolimus > Dendrolimus kikuchii. Next base: position 4,791,194 of record CM034415.1, read on the forward strand.
AGCATGTTGCCATAACAACCTTGAGTTGTGTTCCGGCATTAGTGACCAGGTTCCAGTGACGCTTAAGAGAGCATTTGTACCACCTTTGGTGTTGTAAACGTCTACAGGCGATGGTAACCGCTTTCTATAAAATGGACCGTCTGCCTGTCTGCTGCACTCCTGCAATAAAAAAAGAAAAAAAAATACACACACACACACACACACGCACACACGCGCACACGCGCACACGCGCACACGCACACACGCACACACGCACACACACACACAGACACACACACACAGAGACACAGAGACACACAGACACACAGACACACCACGCGCACACGCACACACGCACACACGCACACACACACACAGACACACACACACAGAGACACACAGACACACACACACATACACACACACACACACACACACACACACACACACACACACACATGTATATATATATATATATATATATATATATATATATATATATATATATATACATATATATATATATACCTCACATCACTTCAGTTTGCTGAATCTTTACCAACCACAAGTACGATCTTGCATGGAATACTGCTCTCATCTTTGGGATGCTAAGCTAGCATACCAGCAGACACTCGAGTCAATAGATAGAAGAGCTGGCTAGGAAGCGGATAGGCAATAACTGACTATTTGACGAGAGGCTTCAGAGCGTAAATCATCGACGTAAATCGCTAGTTTTTCGGTATTCTATAGGATATACTTCGGCGCGAGTGTCCCACGGAATTGTATGAATTAATTCCTCCCTCACTATATGTATGAGCTCACGCCACCGATGTATGGTGAAAATACCAACAAAGCGGACGAAATGCTATGCTTCCACTTTTGTCATACGTACCGCTGAAGAGTGGAACTCTTTACCGTCGTATGTTTTTCCTGAAAAACACAATTTAGATGTCTTCAAGTCTCGCGTGAACAAGTGTCTTCTAGGTAAGTGTGCTCCACTTTGACTGCATTTCCACCTGACATCAGGCGCAATGGCAATCAAACGCGAAGCTATTCAATAAAAAAAAAGTTTTATTTATGGTAACGCCTTACATACTTTCACTGTCATAAAAGTACTGGAAGTGACTTCACAATAAAGAACCATTCACTATCTTTGATTCACACGCAAACGGAGCGCAGCGGAGAGGATTTTATTAACGCACTTGAAAATAAACTTTAAAATTATTACAATAAAGTGCATAAATGCTTGAACCTGACAAACGCGTCCTCGAAGATACGCGGGAATCCTCGCGCGGCGTCGAGTCGGCGCCCGCGTCGTACGCGTACTTTCAGTGTTGTCACTGAGTTTAAAGAGGGATGACGTCATTTTTTTAGATTTTGAATTCGAAGTACCTACATAACGAATAATAAATATAACCATCATTATACATTTATGAAGTTGCTTTGTTTGTTAAAAATAATCTACATTTATACACTAAATACAACAGTAAACGACATAACAGCTACCTGCTTTCACTTCCTTCAAAAACCACTTTGTTTCAAAACAGTCTATTCTGTATAGCGACTAAAATTTACAATAAATTACCATTGAAAATTAAGGAACTCAACAAAAGCTTTAAATTAAAATTAAGACAATTATTAATAAATAAAGCATATTACACAATACATGTATTAAATTCACCAAAACTACACCTTTCTTGCCAACATTCCGCGACCCATGTTCTTCGTCTAAATTTCTGACGCCTTATTTTATTAACATGTTCTTCCATTTCTTCTTCTTCCGCCAAAAGCACAATTATAATCATATCCCAGTCCACCATCGTTGACGAACTTTCGCGACAAACTGGTATGTTCACTGTATAGTGGTAACCGAGAACGGTTTATTCGCGCAAGCTCGAGCGTACGCGATCCGTAAAGAAAATGCCCGAGACCGCGCGGGGATCATTCCTCTCTGTCTGCGCTGACAGTCGAGCATATACCCCACCACCTGGCTATAGGTTATTTTGTCGCCTCTTACGACAGGCCGCCCGGCCGCATGAAATTATATTCTTTCTTCGTTCCTACACGGATAGAGCAGGATAGATCAATTATTTCACAGCGTCATCTATCGGCTTGTCAGTGTTCCACTACAACGGTATAGCTGACCCGCTGACATATCCATAAACCGTACTTTGTAGAGTTATCGTAGTTTCCCACAAAATAAATATTAATTTTAAATTTATAAAATATATTTACGAAGCCTATATACATTGTTCGGTAGTTAAAAATTACGCACGATACAACGTAACGTGCGGAAAAATAGGTACTTAAGTGACAAAAAATAACAATTCCACCAAGGAGTTTCACATTACGACAATAAATAAACTGAATAATCGAACCTCTATGGAAGCGCTTTTTATCAATATATTTGTCTCTCTTTAATACCCAGAGAAAATGAGACAAAAGATTTAGTTCTAATATTCATCACGCTTATGTGACGTCATCTGCAAATGCACGCCATTTTCATATTAAAAACATCGAAGACTGTTGCGACTTTTCAACTGATAGGTATTTGTGTTTGTTTCATTACCCAACTTATTGTTTTCTCGCAAATGTGTTGAAATACGTTGTATGACACACTTGCGGTTTTCGGTTTTTACAAACTCTTAACTATGGTTACACACGTGTACACGTTTGTAAAAACTAACTTATCGTACTAGTATCAAAAATAACTATTAATCTTGTTACTATTTAATAATAACTAGTGATCGCCCAGTAGTCGAAATTGGACCATAGTTAATTTTAATTATACGTCTGAACATTATTAAGGTTCTGTTGTCAAAGACTATACTTCTATAATCACCGATTTCGCCAAGGCTACACTGTTAATTTGACATTAACAATAAACAAAAGAGTATATATGCGTGTGTGTGTGTCAAATACATGGTAATGTGTGTAATTTTTTTTATTGATAATGTATTTTTTAAGCATAATTAAAAAAATATTATCATTCTGCACTCCTTCTCTGTATAAACTATAAGTGTGCGAAATTTCATACTTCTCCGAGCAATTTTCGTAAAAAGGAGTACAAAGTTTTTACTTCACGTATTAATATAATGATTCTACGTATAATCTTTATCTAATGATCGAATAATCGACCCTTAGTGTACTATAATTATTTTAGGTCTGACCTGGGGCCATAAAACCAATCCTCCAGTGCTTCTATGCCATGGAAAGCTCGATGGTTGTTCCACATTCAGACCCTTGGTATCATTACTTCCCGATGGGTTTTTCTACGTATCCATCGACCTTCCCGGAAATGGAAGGTCTGACCACATGCCCAAAGGAGTGTTGTTCAGCATTGCAGACCTGGTGCCAACGCTTGTGAAAGTTGTCCAGCATTTTGAGTGGAAACACTTCATGTATATTGGTTGGTCTTTGGGTGTTGCCATCGGTGAGTAATAATTATACTTGGGCGCGTTCCTCTTGTAGCTCACAACGTCCAAAATGCTCCTTCAGCCGTTCCACGTAACGAACCGGTCGTTATAGTCGCGCGAAAACGTCCCTAATGACGTCATTTAAAATTGCAACGCAAGCAGGTGGAACGGGAAAAGTCGCGGACGTGAGCGTGTTTAGTATGAGCCTCTTGTGGAATGTATAGAAGACTAGCGACTGTCCGTGACTGTGTCTGCGTTTTTACGGAAAATTCGCCATAGCAACATGACATTGTTGTTACGACGACGTGTGTATTGGTTTACTAGCTGATACCCGCCCGCTTCGCGTGCCGTATATTCAAGTCAATACTGACTTCGTAGCGCTGCATTGAAACCAATTTACAACCCGCAAGAGTTAACTTGAGACTTCGCTCGGATGACGTAAGCGCGAAGTACTGACGCGTCGTTGGCGAGTGCGGTACGAAGGCGGGGGTCGGGGTGGTGAGAGCGGTAAGAAGGCGGAGGTCGGGAGGGGAGCGCGCATTCCGCTCAGGTCTCAAGTTAACTCTTGCAGATAATATATGATAAGAATATGTAGGCAGTATTTTTTGTTAATGCTGAGGAATGTCTTTTTTGCGACACATACTCGCGCTATTACGAGGGAAGGCCAAACGCAGCGCATAAGGCCGCCTGCACGAGTGCATGTAGGACTCTCACGGACCGGACCCCGCCTCAAGGATTAGGGGCCGATGACTAACTATCGAGTAAACCTAACCTGCGCCCCATATCGCACTTTAGCTGGACGCTACGGGATCTAGAACATGGTTACTGCACCGTGACGCCCTCGTGATGAAGTTAGCCTTGCCTTCTTTCGAATTTGAATGGCTTCACTTTAACTTAGAATTTAGATACATAGATAACACTTTAATGCTCACCAAAATAAATAAATATAAAAACAAAATGCATAATGACAATATTTCTTGGCAAAACAACAGGCGGCCTTATCGCTAAAAGCGATCTCTTCCAGGCAACCTAGCTTAAAAGAAATTCTAACTAATCTGACGATGTAGGTTTAGCAGAAAAAAATAAATAAAATAAAAATACATTTATTCATAGCCACAATAGATAACAAAGGGAAAAAAATAATAATTTTGTGCAGTCCGTCAGCTATCAAAGTCTTGAACTAGGATTCAACCTGTAAATTACAGTTGCTTTGGCAACTTTAGCGGAATACAAAATACAATAAAGGCTAAAGTAAACATTGCAAAATTTTTAAATTCTCAAAAAAATATAGGACTGTACAATTTAAATATACATACTTACACTAATATATAAATTTATTACATACATTAATTCAGACACATTTATAGAATAGCAATATATTATATAATTTTGATTATGTTTTCAACACCAGGCAAAATCTTCGACATAGCCTACCCTGGTATTATAACCAGGACGGTTGAGTTGGACCCAGTGCCTGCCCACCACACGTGGCCTACAACAAGAGAGGATCTCAAGGACTGGTATCAGTACTACTACTCCTATTATGAGGATGGGAAGTATAAGAAAAGCAACGCTGGTGTAGAAACTGCACCTAAGTATAGTTATGAAAAGGTGAGACAGAATGTAGGGTAAACTATATTATTCTTGACATTGACAATTTATTTTAGACTAACTGTAACTCGCAACTACGTCCGTTTGGATTTTTTTTCGCCAAACCCTAACTTTGTAAGTAACCTAAGTTGCTTCTTATAACATCAGTTTCAGAGATTAGTCGAAACAAACAGACAAACATTTTAAAAATTGATACTTGATATAGGTACCGTTTAAACTTTCATATGCATTGAGTAAAAGCTGTTATTTTGGCATTGCAAACAGACACTTCAATTTTATTTATTTTTATGTATGTATAAATATATATATTAGAATTTAAGAAATCAATTTTTTATTTTGTAATCATCACTATCATTATAATATTTAAGAGATTCACACTAAGAGGTTTATTTTGTAGCCATAGAATAATAATATTCTCCAAACAGTGCGACGGGCAGACGCCATAGTTTCCATAGTCCCAGATCCCAAGTTCCATTAGCTTTAGCAGATCACCCCAATAGCCCAGTACCTGTTCTCATTTCCTACAATAGCCCTACACTGACTGACTGGGGCTTGTCCTTGGGTACATTTTCATATAGTGTAGACAAAGATAATCGTCCGTCAGTGTCACGCCACATTTATATCAAAGGGACCTCCTTGTGTTGGCCTTCCCATGGCCTCACGCAAGTCCTCCAAAAAGTCCGCGCTAATTTTATGGCCCCTGATCTTAAAGAACATACAAATAATAATACTATTAGATAACCATAAAGTGAAATATTAAAGTTTCTTAACATCTTGATAAATTAACAGGCTGAATATCATTGGGTGGAGTGTCAACAATTATATAGTTTACCCTATATGCTCCTTTTATAAAAATATCAACCAAAGTACGTGTAGTAGCATGAGTATAGTTCTAAAATTAAGACTAGGCTGAAATTTAGTCAATTTTCAGGCTAGAGAACTATTGATAAATGCAAGAGGTCTAACAGAGGAGGCTTCAGAACATGCCATTGAGAGAGTACTTACTCCCGTTGCAGACGGACTGTACAGGTAATGAAGTAAATACTGCCTATCCATGCAGGAACGGAGAAAGAATACAATTTCCTGCGGCCGGGCGGCCTGTCGTAAGAGGCGACAAAATAACCAACAGCCAGGTGGTAGGGTATTTGCCCGACTGGCTGACTACTACCCCTGGTCTAGAGTATGCGGCCATAACAACCTGAGTTGTGTTCCGGCATTAGTGACCATGTTCCAGTCTCCCTTAAGAGAGCAGCAGCGCATTTGTAGCATCTTTGCTGTTGCAAATGTCCATAGGCGATGGTAATCGCTTTCCATCAAGTGGGCCGTCTGCCTGTCTGCTGAACTCATGCAATAAAAAAAACAAACAATTCAAATCAAAGATAAACTTTCTCGCCTTTTTTTTCGGCAAACTTCGTTGTCAAATCATCCATAGATGAGGACGATTTCAGTTTTTCTAGATTTTCTGCCTCTATAGGCAACAAGTCTGATAGTTGTTCCTGTTGGCACAGCAGTTATTCTCAAAAATATTATTAATCTATAAAAGATTGTGGATAACATTTTGGGAACATTTGTGTTGCGGACAGAGAGCACCCCCCTGACCCGCCCGCAGGAGCACATCTACACTCCGCGCCCCGCATACCGCCGACGCCCATAGCTGGCGCGATTAGCAACTAGGCGTCGGACGGAATGCGGGATATAGGAGGCTGAAAAAACTACAACCCTGAACCAACTATGAATTCAGCCACTCAGCCATTCATATATTGTACTCAACTCTCTTGCATACTTTGTTCTACTCCTTAAATGTATATTTATAATTGAATAATAATCATACAGTCCATTATTAAATCGAGTTTTAATTTCCAAACACAAGAAGCAACTGCCACCAATAATTTGCTTATACACTTTCGGGGCCCCAATAACTTGGGTGCCCCCTATCATTGACACGGCTGATACGGCGGTATCTACGCCCCTGGAACCATCTTTATTTAGCTGCTTTTTACAATACCCTGATAATGTCTATGCATTATTAAAATTATTTTTTTTTAGATTCACCTTTGACCAGCGCATGAAACGTGTACCAGTGCTCCCATTTTCTGGGGAAATTCTTCAACGTATATACACAACATCCAAAACACCTACTCTAGGTATAATTGCATCGCAAACTCTGGCTGCAGGGGTATTCGATCGGACGCCCTTCGTAACAGATCCAAAATTATGGCCTCATATGAACTATTCTTGCAAAGTTGTCGAAGGAGGCCATGACGTCCATATAAATAGCCCAGAGTTAATGGCCGATGATATTGGGAAGTTTTTAATGGATGAAATGAAGGCAAAGTTGTAAAAAGCTAATAATAAAGTACAAAATTGAAATGTATCAAAATATATAATTTTAATACTCTGTTTAATAGTAAGTTTTTTTTTAAAACCCATACATCCCCATATATATATTATATAAAATCAAAATAGTGATTTTAATTTTAATATAATAAACCGAATTATATTAAAAACTAAAAAAAAGTTATAACAGACTTCTTTCTACAACATATTGAAGTCGGTGCCAAATAAAACATAAAAGAACAAAACAAATTTAAAAAATATATTAATTTTTATGACTACCTCGGCTGTATATACGAGTAAAGAAAAAAAATGTGAAAATCGGTTTACAATTGACGGAGATATCGTGTTACGAAGAATTGGTTAACAATTTTCGTCGGTTTCTCTTAATTCCTAGGAATCCACGCATCAGATCCTGATATAATAATAGGACCCATTCGGGAGTATAACCTTTCGATTAAAAAAAATGAAAATCGGTCCACAATTAACAGAGTAATCGAGTAACATACATAAAGACGAATTGAAAACCTACTTTTGAAAGTCGGTTAAAACTTATGGCCTCACATGAACTGCTCTTGCAAAGTTGTCGAAGGAGGCCATGATGTCTATATAAGTCCAGTTCAGTGTTAATGGCTGACGATATTGGGAAGTTTTTAATGAAAGAAATGAAAGCAAAGTTGTAAAAAACAATATATAAAATATTTAATATTTACGTACTAGTTATTAATACTAATACCACACCCGGAGTGCAAGAGACATTGTTGCACTTGATCTTCGACGACATTGTTGCACTTGATCTTCGACTGCCTCTATCACCACCAGGAGACAAGGCAACTGGTTTTTTTTGTACAATAAAGTAGGTATATTACATTATTTTTTTGTTTTTCTTTCTAAAATTTATATTCTTCAGGCGTATCAGACGAAAACGCAGACATTTGAAAGTAAAGTCTCAGTCCATGCAGAATAAAAAAAAAACTATAATATTAGAATATTAGAAACACGCTGTGTCTGTAAATTGACGCTATTTAAAAAAAAACAACTGGAATAGACTATATACACGACGGAGAACAAGATGATTTTTTTAGATTTCTTGTCTGTTCGGGATTCACATAAAAACTACTTTCGTTAATCGACAGCTAATTCTTAGACTTAAAATCTGCGCTATTTTTTATCCCGGGAATACGACGATTTTTTGAGAATTATATAAAATGGCCAGATAGAAAAAAAAATCGAATTCTAATGCAATTTTTTCACTGATCGATAGCAAACTTTATGTAATGAAATGTGTGATATATTTTTATCCCGGGAATACCACGGCAATTTTCCCGAGAGTGGTTTGTAGTTGTTCAAGTGCATAAAACTTGGCCTATTCCGACACAGTTTTCACTAAGCGATAGATTACATTATTTTTTAAATGCTGCGGTATTTTGTGTCCCGTGAATCACGCGGGAATTGCAAGACAACCGTTGGCGAAATCGCAGGCATAATCTAAACCTGTAATATTCCAAAGCCTCTAAGGGGCAGTCTCACTCGACGAGAACCTACATTCCAATCCCATCAAAACTAACACATATACCAGGCCACTCAGAAAGTATTGCGAAAAAAAGTTTTTATGTATTAGAGACTGGCCAGTTATAATGTATTTTGAAAATATGATTATTTATAACTACAAATAGGTACGTTCCAATTTCAAAGTTTCCCTCCACATTATTTGCGAGGCAATTTAAATTATCATGTCTCATTGAAAAATGGATCTGCGCCGGGACATTCTTGCGCTATGATTTTTTACGATTTAAAGTGTCGCCTGAAACCGGACGAATCGTACGATAGACTTCAAATAGCATCATGTTGGTACAACGAATTCAAACGTGGTTGACTAACTTTGGTGGATGAAGAAAGAAGTGGTTGTCCTTTGACGGTTGTTACGGAAGAAAACGTGCTAGCAGTGAAAAATTTAATTCAAGATAATAGGCGAGTTACGTATCAACAGATTCAGAACGTACTGCAGATTAGATCGGGAAGCCTTCACGGGATTCTAAACGTGCATCTTGGCGTGAGGAGGATGGTTTCACGCTGGATGCCGCACAACCTCACCGATGCCCAGAAGCAGGCCCGAGTGAAATGTTGCCGTGATATGAATAAACAAATTTGAAGCAGGCTCGTCTCGGCATGTTTACGAAATCATTACAGGTGCTGAGTCCTGGTTTAATTAATACGATTCAGAAACGAAGCGCCAGTTGACGGTTTGGGTGTTTCAAAACGAATCAACGCCTACCAAAGTGAGGCGATCTAGAAGCGGGGGGAAGATTTTGATCGGGACTTTTTTCAATTTGACTGGGTACTTCGTGTCAATTCCTTTACAGAACCAAAGAACAATCAACGCCGAATGGTAAAATACCAAATGCTTGGCAGAAGTTTTCTCTGTTGTGAGCAACAAGCGACCAAACACAGGGCTCAGCGGGCTACTGCTCCACCACGACAACGCGCCCGCCCATACCACGCTGAAAACGAGGGACTTTCTGGACAGCACACCGGTAAAACTCCTAGGTCACCCTCCTTACAGACCTGACCTAGCACCATGTGACTTCTTTTTATTTCCAGCTCAAAGGAATACAATTTTCTTCGCCGGAAGACGCGCTGTCAGCGTTCTAGCAAGCTGTAAACTGGAAAAAAGTGTTACGAAAACTGGTTCAGACGCATGAAACTTTGTATGGAGACTGGTTGAGAGTACATTGAATAGATTTAATAAATTAATATTTACCTATAGAACATTTTTATTTTATTCTCACAAAACTTTCTGAGTGTCCCACATATGACGCGGCAGATCCATATTGGAATCATTGTCTTGTTTACAGAAGAATTTATTTGCTAAGAAAGCGACAATACAAGAATGTAGAAATAATTTCTATATAGATTTCTATGTTTAAATTGGATATGTTGTATACCGCATTTCCTACAAATGAAGTCGGCTGCATAAGGCTGTGTTGGAGTTTCCTCCAGCACAGCACTGATTTTCAGTGCCGACCCCGCCTCATTGATTAATATTTGACCCATCACCACAGTAAATGTAACACTAAATGTAGTAAGACAGTAACATGAACCATAAAACAGATTTGATAAAAAGGCGCACACAAAATAAGAATCATTATCCTACACAATAAAAGAAGAGAAAATATGTGAGTAAACAGTGCATGGCCACCTTTAGGTTCAGGTCCATTACAACTTAGACTTTTCAAATTCACAGTTTAAAAACTCAACAATATGTTGAGCACATCTCTCCGGATTTGTGAAATGCACATCATGACCCCCGTCCACATATATCACTTTGAAGTATTTTAGACCTTTCTCCAACCAATTGAGGAGCTCTTTGGCCTCTTTTAACTTCGAGGGGTAATTTTTGGACCCCTCATTCGCGCATATATGGAGTATGGGGGGAGACTTTTTCGTGAAGAGCTTGTAATAGTAATCATTGGGATAGTGCTGAGGTACTATATATCTGAGACGCCTGTCCCAGGATAACCTGGAATATGAATAGAGTATTATTAGAGATTATTAATAATTTACAACCTGGCTATAACATCTAGAACATGAACTATTTTTTTTGCATTCTGGCAGTATATAATATACTATCTTATCTATTTTTATTGCATAAGTTCGGCAGACAGGCAGAGAGGGCCCACCTGATGGGAAGTGGTTACCATCGCCTATGTACCAAAGGTGCTACCAATGTGCTGCAGCTCTCTAATAAAGGGTGGCTGGAACATAGTCATTAATTCCGGAACACATTTCAAGGTTGTTATAGTAGCATACCCTAGACTAGGGGTGGTAGGCATCCAGACTGGCAAATATCCTACAACCTGGCCGTGGGTGGGTGTTTTGTCACCTCTTACGACAGGCCGCCCCAATGAAGGAAATTGTAAACAATTCACCGACAATGACTTGATTGACAAGTCACTTACAATAACTGTGTCATATAGACGTGTTATTTTAATTTTTACGTTGATCTGAGTGTAAGATCTGGTAAAATAACTAAATACGGACATAACACTACTAAGTTTCACATGAGTAGTAATTCTTAAATATTTAGCAAGAATTTCTTTTTTTTACGAGGGGAAACCCGATTGAGCGCCTTCAGCCGCGGCGCAGTGAACTGAGGAAATCGCAGTCGGTGTGTGGGATTCGCCAGGTCGGGGTGGCACTAGCACCTCTAGCCAAAGCTAAAGATGCTATTGTACACCACAGTTAGGGATACTCACTAAAACCCCTCGGTATTCCGTCCTTCGCCTTTAATGCCAGGGCCACGGATAAATCGCCTAGCCTCTCCGCTTACCAAGGATGTCTAGCAAAACTCGAAGTAAAAATATTTTCGTAATAATTCGACGATATTTGCCAAAGAACCGCCAATATAACAGGTTTTAATGGCGTTTAGCTTCTTTTACGGTCGATTTTTCAATCATCAGATAAAAGTTATTTACCGAACGTAAACAAAACAGTTGAGCTGATTCACTTTTACATTCAGTCAAATTATGATATATTTAGATGGATAACTTTTATCAGATAATTGAAAAATCGGGCCTTAATCAAATAATTGTCCTGTTAATCAATTACAAAGTGTTATAAAAATTATTCTGCCTTTTAAAAATAATAGCACTGGCATCATAAAAAATCTACATGTATTTCGACGCTCTGAACCCGAATCTTAAGGTGAAGAAGAAGAAAAGAGATTAACCCTTTAGCTCACTATTAGCACATATGTGTCTGCGATGAGAGTGCAGATCGCGTTTGTGCAAGTGTCTTAAAGGTTAATATACTCACATATATCTATCCTTGTCAACTTCTATCAAATTCCTTGATAATATCAATTCTGCTTGCTTCTGTGTCAAATCACGAGCTCTCATAACAACTTCTACAGCTTGTTCCTTAGTATAAACTTTCTTATTATTATTGACAAAATCATAATCATTGTAATAGTCAGAGTATCTTTTATAATGGTCCGGTTCTTGTAAATACTGTAGACGTTGCAATGATGGTGTTAAGTCAAGGAATATCATCTTTATTATATGGTTTGGGTATACTGTGTTGTAAAATAAAGCTGAAATTTGACACATTTACAATTAAATCTTAGAAAGGTTCACAGTGACTGCTTTGTTTAATATCACTGACAATATACTATGTGCACAAAATAATAAAATTTGCTATTCTTGTAATGTTTGATTTGACCAATGCTTTTGATTTCATTAATAGTAAATTTCTACATTCTTAAATAAGATATTGTAGGTTCAACACTAAGGCTGTGAACTAGTTAACTAGCTATTTAAGCAACTGTCAAAAATAAGTAAAACTTAATAATAGCAATGTTTTTCTTCTGCAGCTGCCAAGTTGATTGTAAATAGAGGAGTATCCCAGGGATCAATTCTGGGCTCATGTCTTTTTATTTTGTATTCAGCTGATATCATGTGCATATATAAATTTATAAATATCACATCTGGTACCCAGACAGGGTACTACAAGGTAAGTATAAGATGGCGTCACGGGTTACCATACCTTGTTCACAGCCCATGGAATGTCCTATATAAATAAATTTGTCCCATTTTAAATATAGTAATACATATTCAACAGCAGCGACAAAGTGGAATCTTGATAATTTAACACCTGAAAAATAAAGGAAAAATATTTTTTATTAAACACTTTTTAAAGTACCAAATTCCTCAGCTCAAGAGGTAAAGCACCGAAGTGTCATTTCAAACTATTTATTGGTTTGAAACATGAGTATTTTTGCAGATTTTATGCTAAGAGCGCGTTCCTTTTATAATTCACAATGCTCAAAATACTTCGTCTTATTTTCGCCGCGAAAACGTCACTGATGGCGTCATGATCTTTACTCACGCAGCGCTCACAACGATCCATGTCAAGAACAGGGTCGAACAATCCGTTCCACTTGAGTTTATGCAAGTGGAACGGCAGAAAACGCGGTAGTGAGTGTGGTCGTTGCGAGCCTACTGTGGAAAGTATCCTTGGTGGTACAAACCACAATCACATGTATTGCCTTAGACAGGCATTCAAAGTCTTTGTAGTTTTGGTTACAAACTATTTGTTGTAGTTATTATACAAATTATAATTTCAATTTATCACATATGATGTTAGAATGATTACAATAATTATTTAAAAATTTATTTATTATGTCTATCATATATATTGTGTATAAAATAATCAAATTAAGACAATTTCGTTAACCATAGGTAATAAAATTATATGTAATTTAGTAATTTTTTTTGAAATTTATTATAATATCATGTTCTTATTATTGGTCAATTTAAAATTAAATTATTACCGGATGGTATAAAATTCCATGCATATCAGCTACTTTACTCGCTCTCTCTCTCTGTATATATATATATATAATCAGCAGTCAAATAAAACAAGTTACGCCTGTGATATGGATAATATACAATGGACTACTCTGAGGCCGATCCCAGATCTCTAGACCATGGTAAATAACAGAGAAATTTCGTTTTCGAAATTTACCATGTCAGGAATCAACGCCGGAGCCTGTGCATTGCAATGAGGTAAGATGTCAAAGGCTTAACCTGCTCAACCAGAGAGTCTGTCTATTTAGTAACATTGATTCAAATCTCATCTAAGGAGCATGCCTCACCTAAGCATGGTACATGAATACTAGGTGAGAGAATCATGCAATATCAAACATAACACTGAAAAGCTCCTAAACGTTACATAAATAGATGGCATCAAAGTGCACTTTTAACGGACTTCAACAAACAAGTGTTAATCTGTTGTATATGTCACCGTCAAATTGTAAATATAGTTAGATTTTAACATATCTTGTGAGATCATAAACTGTTGAAGTATTATAAACCATAACATACTGCTTATAATTTAACACATTATTATAATTATTAATCTATCAACATGAAATTGTGAGATTGCATGCAATGGAATGTACCTCGCATGCTAACTGGTTGGTCCTATAGTATGTCATTCCGTGTCCATAGAATTAGAAATAAAACACAGGTGTCAGTCAAATAAACTAAATGCACTTCAAAAATTGTGACATCAAGTATGTATTTATTATTTAGTAGGAATCAATAATTCTGACATAACAGTAAGAAATATAACAAAATTTCCTCTTTGAAATAAAAAAAATCTAAATCCAATTTTAACATTTACACGAAGAATTATTTTTATTATTATAAGATATTCAGTGAAGTACAGACAAACAAAGTGGGGCCCGATCAAATTTAATTACGACTTTTGTCAAATATAATTATGGCTTTCAGAAGAATAAAATGGAAAATAATGCTAATAAAATACTTCTTACTTATCGGAAAGGGGTCAGATCTTCCATTCCCAGGCATGTCAATAGCTACATAGTGATAATTATTGGGCATAAGTTCCAGAAGTGGTATGAATGTCGCTGCACTGTCTTGCCGTCCATGCACCATTAATATTGGATCACCTGATATATTCCCATATGATAAAGCTAAAACATAGAAAATATTGGTTTTATACATACAAATACATATATAAACAACCCCGAGACAGATTTAAAAAAAATAATAATTGGCAGACAAACACACATTTTATTTATTTATTAGCATTTAGTTTTCTATAACTATGTTAATTTATTCAACATATCTTTTGATATGTAGGCCTCCTCCTACTTTTCCCAGTCACTTCTTGCCCTTGTTGTTCTACACCATGTAACCCTGCCAATTCTTCTATGTTGCCCTACTCTCATAGGAGAGTGAAGAATAGTCTTTACACACACATTGTATATACCTAAATTAAGCAAGTTACACTTGTGTGATGGATAATAAATCCCAGAGCACAGTAAATAATGCAAAATTAGTTTCTGAAATTTACTATGCCAGGAATTGAACCTGGAGCAGCGTCTATGTTACAATGAAGCAGGCCGGCATTAGCTTAGCCCGCTCAACCTCAGAGGACGGCATTTATATAGATATGCACAATTAAAGTAATTTTTTGTACTGCTGTTATATGTTATATATTGGCCATATCTATTTCCTGTATTTAAAATTTAATTAAACTGTTGTGTAGCAACAGTTTGGAAGTGATTTGATAATTATTTTCGCGTTTTTACTATTATAAATGTGGTTACACCATACAGTAGCGTAAACTAGCATATCTTACCAGCTATTTTGCCCCAAGGAGCTGGAATAAACCATTCTTTATTCAATTTCATCGTGTAAGTTTAAATTATCGCTACTAAAGTACAAAGTCCATTCCATTGTAAAATAACTTAAAACACTAATCTTACACATATTTGCACATATTGCAGGGAACAAAATAAAAACAAAACAAACAATATTTTAACAGATAAAGTCACTGTCATTTGTCACCTATAAATTGTCATTATGGTGGTTTATTTTTAAATTATGGTTGTGCACGAATTGTATATCTACCCAATCAAGGCCCCCGCGTCGGTGCTTGCCTTGGCCAGCCGGGACGGAGTGGAGATCGCTAGAGCTAAGACTCAAGCTCTAGATGTGGCAGTGATACATGTTATAACGTTAGAAGTAGCTTCGGTGAACCTGCAGTCCATCTCTCTACATCTCTTAGCCAATTACACCCATGTTGCCTCCCCTGTCTTCTATGGCATTTTAGGGGCCGCCCATGCAGGGAGTGGCGACTCATCGTCTGTCCATTTTTCCATGTTCTTCGAACACTGCGACGGGCAGAGGACATAGTCCTCATATTCCCAGACCCCTAGTACCACCAGCAGTTCACACCAATGGCCCGGTACTTTTTGTTCTCATTTCCCACAATAGTCCTACATTGGTCGGGGCTTGTCCTTGGGTGCATTATTATATGGTATAGACAGGTATAATCGCCGGTCAGTGTCCCGCCACAATGTGGCCTATATGTGTTGGCTTTCCCATGGCTCCACGCCAGCCCTACAAAAGTTCAGGCCATTTTTATGGCCTGTATGGTCTCTAGCGACATATTATAAGTAAATTATCAACACAACGTAATGTCAATAAAAAGTCATACACACCAAACATAATATTAAAAATAAGCGTGTAAAAGTCAATACCTTTCCAAATTAAATTAATGTAAAAAAAAAGGTAAGGAACTAGAGTCCGTAGAGTTGTTTTATAAAAACCCATTCGTTCTATCCTCTCTTCAGAGGGGAGATTTTGGCGGGAAATGAAAGGGAACGTTGTGCTGTGCAGTTTTGTTTTCTAAAAATGTGTAATATTCCCTAAAATAAACAACAGTTGTAGGATATTTATAGTTTTTAGTAATTACATGTTATTGTAAGAAATGTGAACTGTATAGTCAAATGTAGCCTTTGGAGTTTTCACAAGCTCTCTGTTGAACAATATAATACAATTCAACTGCGCGACTACATGCATAAGAATTGGCTGTATAGACTAAGATTCTCTTGCCTTCCTCTGTGGCGAATTCTACTACTATTATTATTCTCAGAGGAATTATTACAGTCCCAATTAACTTTTAATGCATACCTGGGGTGGTAGCCATCCAGAGGGGCAAATGCTCCACTATCTAGCTGTGGGTTGTCTAGTCGCTTCTTACGAAAGGCTGCCCGGCCGCAGGAAATTGTATTTTGCAGGAAATTTTGCAGGAATTTGCAATGCTCGTACAAAATCTAGATAGCTTCAGCAATTTGTAAGTTGCCTACCTAGATCATCAATGGTTGCCTATTAATTTTTCTATAAAATTCTAGTGAAAAAATGAAACAAAGCTAAGTATTAATTCTTTTATTATTGATCATATTAAAATTTCCAAAACCATAAAACACCAATACTTTACCAGTTAGAATATTAAATTAAATTATTAAAAGTACAGTGCGAATTGTACGTATTTGCGGCGTTTGGGGACGTAACCCTGAGTTTATGGGATCAATCATCATCTATCTATATATATCTATCATCTACTAACCGGACGACTAGCAACATCTATAAACTGTAATACTTCAATGTGAGTAATCTTATATAGACTCATCCCACTTTTCATGTTCACAATTTACTCAAAAAATTTCCGCGTCCGAATTTTGTTCTTAAAAACTTAGCTACATGCTCGGCTGTTACTTCTGGGTTAGTAATATGCACATCATGTGCTCCCTCTACTGTTACAATTTGATAATCAGGAAGTGTATTTTTACATTCCTCCATTACATCATTAATAAATTCTTCAGCATCAAACAAATCACTGCTATTCGTAGCTTCAATGACTAATGTGGGAACAGAGTGTTTAGTTATAATAGTGTAGAATGTTTCTTCTGATACGGACATTGCGCTTATTTTCTTCGACCTTGGATCCCAGGAAAGCCTAAAATCAAATGAAACAATTTACACGTTTTACAATGACGTGCAGCTAATTACACAAGTTGGGAAAATGGGTATCTATTGTACAAAATAGCCACGATTAGGTTTTTTATTTGATTTTTAGTGTAGTTTATTCTTTAAGGTAGGGTAGTTCATAATTTAATTGTATTGTTACAACCTAGGCCCCGACAAAGATAAATTCCACGTACAAATCTGTAAAAGCACATTTTATTATCTGTCGGCATTTGAACTAATTGTAATCCTTTTATGATCGTCTTTTTTTGTTCACTTATTTATTGGCATACGTTTCTAGTTATTGTAGAGAGGTTTGGTTTACGGCTGCTTGCGGCTGCATCATTAGCCAGGTGTGACGAATTACGATTACAAGCTGATTGTGTCGACGTTGCCGGGCGGGCACATTTGTATTTGTGAAGTATAAAACGACGGCCTGATGGAGAGAGGGGGCAGTTGAGCGACAACTACGATACAGGCGTGACGTGTGTACATTCGGGAATCTAATAGTGACGGACTTTGCGCGTTTTATTCTGCATTACGTTTCGATTTGTTGTGTTCGGTTATATTTGTACCTATGTCATACGTGTTTGTATAGTTATAATAAACTCTATAATAATTCTAACGACATTTTAATTTCAGTCCCGCTAACTCGTAACAGTATTAACTAGGACATGACTTGAACTTCCTGCGGGATTCCCGAGACACAAAGTACTTACTTAACACAGCATTTAGAAAAAGAATGTAAGCTATCGTTTTAGTGAAATCTGTGCCGGAATAAGCTAATTTTGATGCACCTGAAACACACCACTGCTGGAACAATTCCCGCGGAATTCCCGGGATAAAAAGTATCACACATTTTATTACACAAAATTTTCTATCATCCAGTCTCCATATACCCAGACCCTTAGTATCACTAGCAGTTTACCCCAATAGCCCGGTACTTTTTGTTCTCATTCCCCGCAATAGTCCTACCTATACTGGCCGGGGCTTGTCCTTGGGTGCATTATTATATGGTGTAGACAGGGATAATCGCCGGTCAGTGTCACGCCACATTTGCATTAAATGTGTCAAGGGGCCTCTACGTGTTGGCCCTACCATGGCCCCACGCAAGCTCTGCAGAAGTCCGGGCCATTTCTATGGTCAGTGGTCTCTAGAGACATACAAGTATATAATGAAAGACTTATTAATTGAACTACAATGCCGTAAAACTTATTCAGCTAAAGATATTCTACTTTGACATTGTATAACTTAACAGTGTCTATATTTCCATCATAACCAGAATTGTTGCAATATTTATACATAACTAGTGGTCACCCAGTGGTCGAAATTCGACCTTAATTAATTTAAATTATAAGTTTGAACATTATCAAGGTTCAGTTGTCAAAGACTAAACTTCTATAATCATATGATTTCGCGAAAGCTACACTGTTAATTTGACTTTAACAATAAACAAAAGAGTATATATGCGCGTTTGAGTCAAATATAAGGTAGTGTGTGTAATGTTTTTTTTATTGATTTAATGTATTTATTATGTATTATTTTTAAAAACTATTAGCATTCTGCACTCCTTCTCTATATAAACTATAAAGTGACCGAAATTTCATACTCCTCCGTCCGCGCAATTTTCGAAATAAGGGGTACAAAGTTTTTGCTTCACGTATTAATATAATAATTACTCAAATTCTTCTTTGTTTAGTATTGGCTTGGCACGGTTTGTGCATTCAGCCAGAATCATGTGTAAATGGATTTTCAATTTAGTTTTATAAAACGCATCGCAAAAAATAGAAAATTTTGCCGAAAATTTGGAAAAAATGTGTCAAAATAATAATAATAAATATAAAGTACTAAAAGTTTAATTTGATTACTCAAATTCTTACATATATTTATCGTTCTCTACGGGCACTAATGACCTGGAAAGAATAATTTCAGCTTGTTCTTTAGATAGACCTCTCTTCTTTGTAACTGAACTTATTGCTTCATCTATCGTATACAATTTGGGTGTATCCGCATTGAATCTGAAATAATTATGACTTTTCATTATACATATTACAAAGACATCTTATCCGTGCAGGAACGGAGAAAGAATACAATTTCTTGTGGTCCAGCGGCCTGTTGTAAGAGGGGACAACTGGCTGGCTACCACCCCTGGTATAGATTATGCCGCCATAACAACCTTGAGTTATGTTCCGGCATTAGTGGCGAGGTTCCAGTCTCCCTTAAGAGAGCAGCAGCGCATTTGTAGCGTCTTTCGTGTTGCAAATATCCATAGGCGATGGTAACCGCTTTCCATCAAGTGGACCGTCTGCTTGTCTGCTGAACTCATGCAAGAGACAATAAAGAAGACATGTTTGCACGGTCATCATTACCAGGGGGTGCAAGTCGATCGTCTTATGCCGTACCTCTACTTCAAATACGACGGTATGGCTGAAACATCCCATAGAACGTAACTATCTCTTATAAATACGTTTTACTAGCTGTGCCCGCGACGTCGTCCGCGTGGAATTTGTTTTCAAAATCCTCCGATTTTGAAACATTCTTCATTGGTGCTTCGCTCCTATTGGTTTTAACGCGATGATATATAGCCTATAGCCTTCCTCGATAAATGGGCTATCCAACGCTGAAAGAATTTTTCAAATCAGACCAGTAGTTCCTGAGATTAGCGCGTTCAATCAAACAATATATTAGTATATTTGGCTACAACACTAATACTTACATTTTAAATATCGCGATATCTTTCGAATGAAACGTCCGAATTGAATAATTCAAAAAGTTCTAGAAAGGTATTGAATTCGTCTTGAATATGGAGTAATTTATTTTGATAAGGATTAATACCAAGGTACAAAATAAACGAGGTTTTGAAGCGACGGCATTTTAATTATTTAAAAAAATAAAAGAAACCACTTATTGTGAGATAACTACAATAGTTAGACATATTGTTACGCGATATTTTTTGTAGACAATTATATATTCTGCAGAGTGGTAGTACATTGTTTTGTTCTATAATTAATAGTTTTCGCAGCGCACGCCGTGTAAGGATTTTTTCAGGTCATTTTTTTACACCTTGGGTTACGTTATTGGACTTTTAGCAAGGATCCCTAATTTAAAAATAAATAAATATAGCCTATAGCCTTCCTCGATAAATGTACTATTCAACACTGAAAGAATTTTTTAAATCAGACCAGCGGTTCCTGAGATTAGCGCGTTTTGACAAACAAACAAATTCTTCAGCTTTATAATATTAGTATAGATATGTATTTAATTTGTAAAATATGTAGTTTAAGTATGTTTGTTTATGATATATCTAATAACCTGCACCACCTAAATCGCCCGATAAGTTAAACCAGTGGTCGGCAAAGTGCGGCTCCAGAGCCACATGTGGCTCTTTGGCTCCTTAAGGGCGGCTCTGACACAAATATCCACGGAAGGCGCAATAATAAATCTTATTGATGAGAACTTGGAATCATGCCTAAAATTAAAAACAACAACATACAAACCTGACTTACTCAAACTGCAAACTGCAAGCACATTGTTCGCATTAATAAATATTTATTAAGTATGAAATTTAGTTTTATTTAGTGTACTACTTATTTAATGTAATAAAAGTTTACTAAACAAGCAGATTTGGCTCCCAATTTTTTTTAAATTGTTGTAATGTTCTTATCTATCTCTTTGGCTAATAAGTTTACCTTTCACTGGGTTAAACTATTCCTTAAGTTAGGTTGCATGGAAGAGATTGCTTTAAGCGATAAAGCCGCCTATTGTTTCACCATGACAATATTGTAATTGTGTATTTTTGAAATTGTATAGTTGGTGAGCATTAAAGTGTTATCTATCTATTTAATATTCGTGTTTTACTTGCGGCTGACTTCAAGATGTAGAAAATATTTATATTTGCTTTTAGTTGCTATTGAAGTCAGTTTTAGTTTTCTGTTTTTTTTTTAATATGATATCTGAATCTGATACTGAATTAATAGACCTTCTGTCTATTCACAAAAAATGATTCCTTACCTTTCGTAGTTGTCATAATAATTTAAGTATACAAAATTATACCACAATAGTTGCTTGTGATGAACGTAGTAGTACGCAATTAACGAAGATCGAGGATCGATGTAAATGCATTTGGTTATTTTACCCGGGTATAGATGATTGTAGAACATACCTGGAAAATAAATCTATCATTGTGTTATCACCATCATCATCATCATTTTTATCCGTGCAGGATGGAGGAATGGAATAGAGAGTCAGACCGGAGGAATGGAATAGAAGGTTAGACCGGAGGAATGGCATAGAAGGTTAGACCGGAGGAATGGAATAGAGGACATGGGATAGGGGGAGGTGGCAGAGGGCTAAAAACATACAAATCAAGTTGCGTACTCATCGTATGAAACGTGATTTGTTCAAGACCAAGGCCCGGTTTCTATATGTTACCAACCGTTTATTTCCCTCATAATCGGGTAAAATTTTACATAAGCTCCATGCAAGCAATGTCAACATTTAACCGATGGTAGCGCCACTGAATGAATAGTAACATATCGGAACCGGCCATAAGGGTGTATCCAGAGTTACGGTGCACCGCGCAGGCGGAATGCATGCTATGTTGCCAACTCGATATCAGATTTATGGGTTAGATCAAATCTCAAAATAGGCTAGATTTGCCCAAAATATTAAGAAAAGGGTTAAATCGCTAAGTTATTAATGAAACTTAATAAAAATATTTAAATGGAAATAAAACTAATTACGAGACTGGTGTTTTAATTAAAAATTTCTTGATGTAAAATTGCAAAATATGTGATGTTATACTACAACCCGCAAGAGTTAACTTGAGACTTCGCTCGGATGACGTAAGCGCGAGGTACGGACACGTCGATGGCGAGAGCGTTATGAAGGCGGGGGTCGGGAGGCGAGCGCGTATACCGCTCAGGTCTCAAGTTAACTCTTGCGGATAATAGGGAGGGAGGTGTTTCACGAATGTGACGAGCTGTTCCCAGGACGGCGGACGGGTCAAAAATCACTAAATTTGTGTGACGTAATTTGTAGATGGCCCCTTAAACAGAAATTTTAAAGGCGCTCAAGTTTATTTACTTGTTCTTGGCTTACATTCACATAGTAGGCATCAACATAATCAAGAATGGGTAACAAAAGGGATTCCACAAGCTTGTCTTTGGTGGCGGTAGATAGTAGAATAGAAGATAGTAATTTAGTTAAATGATTTATTTACCTATAACACACGCCATGGAATGCGCCATTAAAGTAAAAGATTCCCATTCCATGTATAAAACCACTCTTCGTATCACTTCCACTATGTGTTGATGAGATATAATGCCTGGAGGGAACGCATCCGATTTTCCATGACCTGTGTATAATAAAAATAATCTGTGAATTAATGAAAGAACGAAGGAGTTTTTGGCGGGATATGATAGGAGATGTTGTGCTGTGCAGTTTTATTTTCTAAAAATGTGTAAAATTACTCTAAAATTAATAATAGTTGTAGGATATTGATAGTTTTTGAGTAGTAATTATGTATTTTGTGAGAAATGTGAACTGTATAGTTAAATGTGGCCTTTTGAGTTGTCACAAGAACTTCGTTGAATGGCACTAGCTGATTACCTACAGTTCAGCTGTGCTACACATATGCTTAAGAAAATGAAGAAACTATATTGTAAACTAAGATCTGGCTTAAAGGCCTAGCTGCCAAGCCATAAACTATAATAAAATAAAAAAACGAATCAAAGAGTGGATGAATGAGAAATTATCCCTTGTCTACCACACAACTATACTATAATAGTGGACTGTTATAGTATGATTAGGGACGCGTTCTTTTAATATCTCACAACGCCCAAAATGCTCCGTTCGCTATTCCACAAGGCGACCGTGGACGTTATGGTCGTAGCGAAAACGTCACTAATGACGTCTTTTTTTTTAAGTTTAAGGCTTGACAACTAGGCCTTAAAGCCAGACGCCGTTGTATTGTAGGCTGCAATCGACGTCATTCAACGGAATTCTTGTGAAAACTCGAAAGGCCATATTTGGCTATATAGTTTACATTTCTCGCAAAAACACATAATTACTACTCAAAAACTATCAATATCCTACAACTATTGTTCATTTTAGAGTAATTTTACATATTTTTAGAAAATAAAACTGCACAGCATAACGTCTCCTTTCAGTTCCCGCCAAAAACTCGAACACTAATGACGTCATCATTTTCGATCACACAGCGCTCACAACGACCCATGTCTAGAGGTGGGTCGAAGTGGGCGTTGATCACAGAGCATTAATTCTCTATATCTTTTGACATTGAAAAAGGCGCGATTTTCAAATCAACCAATGATATTTGTGTATTTCGTCGTTTCTGACATCAACGCCCCATAATCCGTTCCACTAGAGTTTATGATTGTGACGTCCGTCAGCAGGTATGTCTTTATGTATAACCTCACTATAACGTAGAGAACATGAACTATTTTTTTTGGCTTCTAGCAATATTCTAACGTATCTGTAGTCAAAGTCATTGAATTATAACAAAGGAGTTTTTGGCGGGAACTGAAAGGGGACGTTATGCTGTGCAGTTTTATTTTCTAAAGATATGTAAAATTACTCTAAAATGAACAATAGTTGTAGGATATTGATAGTTTTTGAGTAGTAATTATCTGTTTTTGTGAGAAATATGAACTGTATAGTCAAATGTGGCCTTTCGAGTTTTCACAAGAACTCCGTTGAACGGTGTCGATTGTAGCCTACAATACAACCGCGCCTGGCTTAAAGGCCTAGTTGCCAAGCTATAAACATAAAAAAATTATAACAAAGCGAATTTATCCATGTTATTTTAATTTTAACGCCGATCTAAGTCTAAAATCCATTAAAAGTAATACACAATGCTACGTTTCACACGAGAAATCATTTTTATAGATTACCAAGGATATCAAGCGGAATTTAAAACAAAAATCTTTTCATTATATTTTAACGATATTTATTAAAGACCAGCCAACAGGGCGGGTTTGTAAGGGTTCGTTTAGCTTCTTTTAATAAAATAATTGTTCTGTTAATTATAGCAAAGTATCGCTCTTCCTTACAAAATTATAGCCATTATTATTAAAATAAACATTATAGGTTATGTTGGAAAAATACACGCATGTTGTAAATGAAGGGACCTGATCCTTGCACGATATTTGACGTAGTACCTCCTCTGGGATAACGTTACAGATATAGGCCGTTTCACGCAGATGTGGCAATGGCTGTATGTAATGCGTTATTTGTGAATAGTAGGGACGCGACATATTGTTCTATACGTACAATTGCTTATACAAATAGCATCCATTTTGAAGGCACACACATAAACATATATCTATCTCGTTCTTACTCAGCACTGTAACTCGCAGGAAAACAATATAACAGTATTTCAGTGCGTACATAAAGTGGAACATGAATATACGTAAATACCTAATGAGGCCGAAAATCCGCCATGTTTAGTGCACCAAATGTCATTATCAGTCAGTGCACCCGGTACTTGTCTTGTCAAAAAGTCGTGGTATAAATCAAAATAACTAATTATCTTTCAATATTTTGCTTGTGATTTAAAATAATTGAAGCCAAATATAAATAATTACGTCGCAGATATGTCCGTGTGCAGTGTAATAGGGTGCGGCATAAGAAAAACACCAAATCAGTCATCTTTAACCATACACAGGTACGCTGTAAATAACATTAAAAATATTGCTTATTGTTAATGTTTCCGGGAAAATAAAGGAAGATTTTCATTATAATTAGCAAGGTTCTTATGTGCAGTTATAGGTCATGAATGGATTTAACTTATTTAACTATATTTTTACGCTTAAATAATGTTAATTTATTAGCTGGGGTTGTACATTATTTATCGACTTTGATATCGATATAATATGATTGCTTATATAAAATTTCTTATTTTATCATGCTACCCCGCTTAAAACATACAAAAATAATAATTAAAACATATTTTATAGGATCCCAAGAAATGAGCGTATAAAGAAAAAGTGGCTGGAAGCCATTGGAATGGAAAATATAAAGCCAAATGCAAAATATATTTATATTTGCTCGCTACATTTTGATGATAAATGTTTCAACAAAACTCTGGATGTGACTCGACTACGAGATGATGCCGTGCCCTTCAAATTTGTAAGAGTAAGTTAATACTGTATATACTTTTATAGTTAGTATTGATATACTTTTTTTTAATTATATACATATTTTAATACATACATATTATTTTATAACAAAACGTGCTATAAAAGGATCAAAATTAATATACAAGTTTTGTATGGTGGGACGATGATCAGCAGGATAGTCGTTGGACTGTCGGCTTATTATATCATTCCTGCTCCGTCTTCGCAGTCGAAGGCCTAAATATGTCTTCTCGTGCCTCTCACCCTCATGGAGACTGCTCGTATAATTGAAATTTGTACTTTCACTTTTAGCCTTTGATATACTTGTTGCTGCTACCTTATTACTGACATGCTAGTTACTAGTTGTAGTCTATGTCATTCTCATTCTATATAACTATTTTAGAAAAACTTATGGGTTTTGTGGCTGTGATTCCATCCAAGAAATGTATTTGCCCAATTTGAATGATAATGTCATAATTTAAGCAAATTTTATGAAAAAAATACTGTGGACACAATTATTCTAAACTAATATTTCAATATTTTGCAGCGACATGCCAGCCAACATAAAACTGGCATATTAAAAGAAAACCAGTTGGAAACAATTCCTGTTTTGGCCGGTCCTGACACCTCTACCTTGGTAAATGCTGCACATTTAAGGACTCTGCTGTTCTTTAGCTTCAAGAGATGTTAGATTTTGTATATACAGACTCTTTATAGTGAAGCTATTGAACCTACTTAGATAAAAGTAATATGCTTTGACATCTTTAGAGGAATAAACCAAAACTGATGGTGTCACTTCTTTGAATTTTGTATTCCATGTAAAACATCTAAGGTACAAATAAAACTCATATTATAAACTTATGCCTTTATTAGTTTTACTTTAATAAAAACTATTGTAAATTCGTTAAATTTTTAATAATTAAGTGATTTTAGAGCGGAAGTCATAAGGAATGACGTTTGTAATTAAATAAATGTTCTGTAGGTGTTTTGTTTTTTTTTATCACGCGGCCCTTAATAAGTTTAAAATTTGAATCACTCTCACTTATGGTGCAGCGCACCTATCTTGAGGTGCGTTGCGGTAATGTGTTACGGACTTTAGAGACAGCAACACAATTAAAATAGATTGTAATAGAGAGGTAAGTAGTTTAGACTACTTACCTCTCTATTACAATCTAATTAATCTGTTTTGGATATCAAAATAACAGTACGTGTTTTTCATAGGAAAAACACGTACTCTTATTTTGATATCCAAAACAGCATAGCTAGCTAGCATGCTAACGTTTTATCGCCGACATAAAGCTTCCATCCCTTTCCGGCATATACGCAAGTGCGAGCGAGACGGCAACATACGAAACGACGATAAAATTTAGCATGCTAGAGATGGGCAGATGGCACTGTACTACGCCATATGTTTATGTTTTGTGGTCACTGTGTTGTCAAACGACAACTTTATCAAATCAGTGTAGCAACTTTTAAAAATCGTCATATCGTTTACTTGATAAATTTGAAACACGAACTTGTCTTAGATTTCACACATCTAAATCAAAGTATCTTTGCACATAACAATATACTTACTTCCTATTAAAGTATAAATTCTACAAATAATTAATACTCAATAATATTGAAAATAAAATGAGCCAAGGACGTTTATCGATAAAACCTAATAACATTAAAATCTTCTGGGCAGCACTAAAACCGCCATGTTTAGTGGCCAGATGACGTCACAGTGGCACGCATTTTTTATTGACGTTTCATTTCCATAGGTTTCCTACATAACAAATCAGTCAGTGAAGCTACCATTGAATTGAATGAAGACACCATTGAATTCTGTCTTCAAATTATAGTTGGCGTTAAAATCCCTTTAAAAAAGTTAAAAAAGCGAGCGGTATATGAACTTACCCCATTTTCGGACGTCGTTTGCTGAAGTTTAAATAAATGTACGAAAGTGGCGCCCCTATTATTTTCTACTCTATTTGACCAACCGTTACGTATACGATTGAACCTTATAATTGTGTGCTGCGCAACAACTTGTACGAACTTCACGGACGTCACTAAGTTTTGCTCATACTATAGTACTTATGATTGAATAGCATTTATTCTCTAACTTATTTACCAGGTATATCAAAGCCAACATAATAATAATTATCAGGTAACTCTCCAATCAAAGGGATGAAGGTGGCAACACTATCCATATATCCATGTACTAGTAGAATTGGTGGATTTGTAGCCTGGCCCCATGATGCCACTGAAATGATATCAAAGAAGCGTTATTAATTTTTTTAATGAAAATATATCGAAATGACAGTGGAAAAGCCTCTAGGGAACCCTTTAACACGTATAGTTCGACACGCACTTGGCCTTGTTAATTTTCAAAGTGTAATCCGTTATGGACAGTCAACATGTTCGTGACCAAAAAAGAGATGGACGGATTGTGTGAAGGATGATAATAATGATGATTTGTGATGTGACAGAGGATGTTTAAGGATGTCGTCCCGACTAGGTGTAGGAGCGAGATGGAATGCTCCTCCGTCTCAAAGGAAAATCTTACAACGAAGGTATTGCTATGCCTCGCAGGCCTAGGCCCTTCTATTATTGTTGGAAATTTGTATATACTCTTTGTACGTTCGGGAATCGTTTGCGACCTCAATTATTGCACAGCGCCATCTATTAGCTTGTAAGTATTCCACTACAGATGTATGTTAGAATAGCCCCCATTCTGACATACGTCTGTAGTGTGGAAGGAAAAGTCATATTGTACCGACCCCAAATAGTTGGGAGAAAGTGACAGAAAAGAGAGAGAATCCTTTATGGACAGTGTTTGATCTTTGCCTAGTATAAGTTACGTAAAAGATAATGAGGGATAGATTACAAAAACAAATTTATTGAGGGAAGATCCGCCTACAAAAATCAACAAAACTCTATTTACAATGTATCGGTGAATTAAGAAAAAATACTTGGTTTTTTTTAATTTTTTTGTTTTATTATTATATATATCTCTACGGACTCGAGTTCCGTACCCTTTTTTAATACTTAATTTCTATGAAAAATTTGAGACTCTGTACACGCTTATTGTTTGTTTTTGTTAGTGTATGTGACATTATATGTAGTAATTTTTCTGTTTTGGTGTACCTTAAGAATAACTTATGATATTAATAAAAAAAAAAAACTTGGTTTAAATGTTTTGTTACCAGGTCATAAAGACCTTTAAAAATATTACTCATATAAGGCGGGTTCGTATATCTTACTACTCATTCCCTTGCCCTACTATCGGTTTAGTTTTTACACTACTCGTATGGAGCTTATGTCAAATTTTAACAGAGACTAAGGCAAATTAACGATACATCTTGTTTATACTAATATTATAAAGAGGAAGGATTTGTATTTTTGTAACGAATAAACTAAAAACTACTGGACCGATTGCAAAAAATTCTTTCACCATTCGAATGCTTTTTTTTTTCAGGCGGGGAAAATGCTATTTACGCACAATACGGTCGTCGTCGGAAGGGAGGGGTGTTTGGGGAGGAGGTTTGGGAGGAAGGGGAATGTATACAAGGATTTGGAGTGGATAGGTGGGACACCACTGTCACGGAGTGAAGGGGGAATGTGACAGTGGCCACTAAGGGCCCCGGGGACGCATCCCCTTGTAACGCTTCCTGGACGGAGACGAGTCCAGGGCGGCACCCCCTGGGGAGGCCATTCGAATGCTACATTATCTCTGATTAATATAGGCTATATAAAAATTAGGGAACCCTACTAAAACTTCAATAATGTAACCCATTAATCTAAACACAATACTTGGCGCTGAAATCGGGTTCTACGATTTTGATGAAATTTTATATGTGTTTGAGTGGGTCCCGGAGTGGTTTGGATTCACAATTACATTAGTTTTACCATGATTTGTATGTTCATTGTTCAAGTAATACTAAAGATATCTTATAGTTGTTTACAGTATCTAGAATAAATTCACTAACATTTATTTATAGGTATTTTTTTATATTTTTTTATTTATTATTTCATTGTTTTGTTAGGGTATATATTATATATGTATATTGTTTATTAATGTAATGGTTCAAAGTTACCTACATACTTGGGGTCTTAAGACATATGAGGTTATGGAGGTGGGCACTGAAAACCACTGCTGTGTCGGAACATGTTTTGACTTTCTTTCTTTTCTTCTTTATAGCTCCGGCAGGTGGCGCATGAATCGGGTTCTAGCGTTTTATTTTTTCACGTCAGGGCTACATCTGGCGAGACCGCTAGTGTTAAATATAGGAACCGAGCCTAACTCTAATGGAGTTTGTAGCTGTTTTTTGTTCCGGAGTTTTTGGTTATTTCCTAAAAATTTGTAAAATTACTCTTAATGAACAATAGTTGTAGGATATTGATAGGTTTTGAGTAGTCATTATTTTTTTTTATTTTTTTTTTATTGCAGGAGATCAGCAGACAGGCAGACGGCCCACTCGACGGAGAGCGGTTACCATCGCCTATGGACATTTGTAACATCAAAGTTGCTACAAATCTCTCTTAAGGGAGACTGGAACCTGGTCACTAATGCCGGAACACAACTCAAGGTTGTTATGGCGACATACTTGAGACCAGGGGTGGTAGCCATCCAGTCGGGCGAATGCCCTACCACCTGGCTGTGGGTTGTTTTGTCGCCTCTTACGACAGGCCGCCCGGCCGCAGGAAATTGTATTCTTTCTCCGTTCCTGCACGGATATAATATACATCATTAATTAATATAAATAAGTCATCAGTACGTAAGTAAATAAATAAAGTAATCAGTAAGTAAGTAATTAAAGTGAGTTAGAAAAATAAACATCAGCTGAACGATTTCCGCTTTGTTTTTTTTTAAATAAAATTCAGAATAATTAAATCTCTTTAAACGTTTTCTCACAGCATTAAATTTACTTAATTAATTTAATTATTTTAAACACCGTAATTAGTTAAGGTTTCTATGCTGGTATTTTATTCATTTTAAGGCATTTCCACAATTTTCAATTCATGTAGAATTTCGTACACCAGCGCTATTGTGGTAGATTTTTGAACCTCGTTTTTCAGCATACTGCTGGATACGTTGTCAACGTCCCTCTATAGAGTTGTTTACAGTTTGCAGTATAAATTCACACACAGTTAATTATATGTATGTTTTTATTATTATTTCATTGTTTTGTTATGGTATATTATTGTATAATTCTTAGATATATATTAGAGATGTGCCGATTAGTCGGCGAGTCGGCGACTAGTCGGTAAACAGCGCCGACTATCCGGCTTCTTACTTTGTAGTTTATAATCTATACTTTACCTAATGCATTGTAATCCATACACGAGCTTTCGTTTTGACATGATTAAATTTTAATTGAGCTCTTTCACTTTAATGAATAATAAAAGTATTATCTTTAACACAAAATCTTTTTACACAAAATCACCGCCCAGACACTTGTACAAAAGTAAAAATCAAGAAACAATCCGAAGTAAACAAAATAGGTTGCAACTTGCGCGCGAATCAGCTATAAACGAAGCGTCACGGAAATTCACGAAACTGTGATCGGCTTGGCCGACTAATCGGCCTCTTTACAACCGACTAATCGGCTAGTCGGCCAAAGTCATAATCGGCACATCTCTAATATATATACATACATACATAACTTCACGGCAGTTTCCTTGCGGGGTAGGCACGTACAACACAGCGCCATTCAGGCTTATTCTTACACACCTCACTTGCTTCTTTGACATTCATAGCTCTTGTCATGCACGCTCGTCTGTTCTTAAGGCTCCTGACATAGGTATAATATATATTGTTACGAGTTGCAGGATTCGAATTAAAATGGCGTTGGAATTATTTTAGAGTTTATTAGAACTATACAAACACGTATAGCACAGGTACAAATATAACCGAATGCAATAAGTCCAAACGTAATGCAGAAGATCGTAATTCAAATACACGCGCAAAGTCCGTCACTAAATAGATTACCGAATATACACAAATCTTGCTTCGCTTGTGGTTATCGCTCGACTGGCTCCTCTCTCCATTGGGGCGTTGCTTTATACTGCACAGATGCAATATGTCTGCCCGGCCGCGTACACCGAATTTCTTAGAATCAGTTTGTACTTTTAAATCCGAGACACCTGGCAGTGATCACAATACAACAATAGGCCGTAAAAGATTACAATACACAATGGGCTGTGTTTTTTTAATCTAAAATTTTAAACACATAGTAAACAAAAGAAGTCCGAAAAGGTAATAAAATGTGTTTCTACAGGGCTGCAGGTGTGAATTTGTCTTTGTCGGCATCTAGGTCGTAACAATAATTTTAGTACATACATACATACATAGTGAGTGTCGGGGTGAAGGTAAGGAAAGGAATGCTCCGGTGGTTCGGGCATGTGGAAAGAATGCATGATGAAAGAATGACTAAACAGATATACAATGCAAAAGTGGATGGATGCAGAAGGCGTGGAAGGCCACGACACACCTTCCATGATCAAATTGATCGTGTACTAGCAGAAGGTGATGTCAGGAGCCTTAAGAACAGACGAGCTTGCATGACAAGAGTTATGAATGTCAAAGAGGCAAGTGAGGTGTGTAAGAATAAGCCTGAATGGCGCTCTGTTGTTCGTGCCTACCCCGCAAGGGAACTGGCGTGAAGCTATGTATGTATACATACATACAATAATTTGACATAATACAATAATTTTAGTAATGTAATTGTTCACGGTTACCCACATACTTGGGGTCTTAGGACATATGAGATTTTGGAGGTGGGCACTGAAAACCAGTGCTGTGTCGGAAGATGTTTGGGCACAGCAGAACACTGAGTGCCAACCTCATTTCTTAAATTACGGCTTTCATTTTTGTAGGTATATTTTCTTATTTTGTATTGTGTGTTAAATAAATATTTTCTTTCTTTCTTTCTTCTATATATAAGATGGTACTCCTTATCTCAACCATATAAGATAGTATTATTTTACATTTCCCTTTTTTCATGATTTAAGCAGACAGGCAGACGGCCCACTTGATGGAAAGCGGTTACCATCGCCTATAGAAATTTGTAACATCAAAAGTGTTACAAATGCGCTGCTGCTCTCTAATGAGAGACTGGAGCCTGGCCACTAATGCCGGAACACAAATCAAGGTTATTATGGGGGCATACTCTAGACCGGGGGTGGTAGCTATCCAGTCTGGCAAATACCCTACCACCTGGCTATGGATTGTTTTGTCGCTTCTTACGACAGGCCGCCCCAACGCAGGAAATGGTATTCTTTCTCCGTCCCTGTAGACCTCCATAATCTATCTTATATATTTTTTTATCTGTGCAGGAACGGAGAAAGAATACAATTTCCTGCGGCCGGGCGGCCTGTCGTAAAAGGCGACAAAACAACCCACAGCCAGGTGGTAGGGCATTTGCCCGACTGGATGGCTACCACCCCTGGTCTAAAGTATGTCGCCATAACAACCTTGAGTTGTGTTCCGGCATTAGTGACCAGGTTCCAGTCTCCCTTAAGAGAGCAATAGCGCATTTGTCGCACCTTTGGTGTTGCAAATGTCTATAGGCGATGGTAACCGCTTTCCATCAAATGGGCCGTCTGCCTGTCTGCTGAACGTCTGCAATAAAAAATAAAAAATATATATAAAATTCTCATGTCACAATGTTCGTTCCCATACTCCTCCGAAACGGCTTGACCGATTCTTATGAAATTTTTATGCATATTCAGTAAGTCTGAGAATCGGCTACTATCTATTTTTCAAATCCCTAAGTGATAAGGGGTGTCCACGCCAATTGTTTTTTTGTAATTTTTTTTATTTTTTTAGGATACCGCATTAAAAAATACATATAACCCTAAATTTTCACCCCTTTACGATCAACCCTTATTTTTTATTTGTTAATTATAAACTTTAATTTTTGGCAAGTTTATTAATCTTATTTTGTCACGACTTAGAATAAAAAAAATTATATTACTCTTTTAGATTCACAATTAGAACCGGTAGGTGGCGCTGAGATCGGGTTCTGGAATCCTCCTAATCACCTGGAGCGATTTTGGTGATTTTGTTTTTGAGTGTTTGAGTGGGTACCCGGATGGTTTAGATTCGCAATTAGAACCGGTAGGTGGCTCTGGGGTCGGGTTCTAGAATTTTATTTTTTAAAGGCAGGACAACGTCTGCCGGGGCCGCTAGTAATATTATAAAATTATAAACATGCCATCTGTATATTTGCTATTTAAAAAAACCAACTAGAATAGAATATATAAACGACGGAGAACATGATTTGTTTGTTCGGGATTCACGTAAAATCTACTGGGCCGATTTTGATGCGGTTTTCGCTGATCGACAGCAAATTCTTACACTTAAAATCTGTGCTACTTTTTATCTCGGAAATTCCGCGGGAATTTTTCTGAGAATTATTTAAAATGGCCAGATAAAAAGCAATATTGAATTCAAATGTGATTTTTTCAGTGATAGATAGCAAATTTCATGTAATAAAATGAGTAATATTTTTCATCCCAGGAATCCGATGGTAACCGCTTTCCATCAAATCCAGTCTCCCTTAAGAGAGCAGCAGCGCATTTGTAGCAACTTTGGTGTTGCAGATGTCCATAGGCGATGGTAACCGCTTTCCATCAAGTGGGCCGTCTGCCTGTCTTCTGAGCTCCTGCAATTAAAAAAAAATCCCGCAGGAATATTACCGGGAGCGGTTTGTAGTAGTCCGAGTACGTAAAAGTTAGCTTATTCCGATACAGTTTTCATTAAAACTCTGTGTCTCGGGAATTCTCGGGAATTTCAAGTTTAACGCGTACGAAGTCGCGGGCATATCCTAGTAGGGATTAATATAAATTCTGTTACATAAGAGAATAACTAAAAAATCTTTAAAAGTGCTACAAAGTTGTTCAACTTACTTGCTAACTTTCCCCAAGGCATATCAATGTACCACTCATACATTTTGTGATTTAACCAATCGTTGTACTCAAAGAACTTTATAATATACAAACTTAAATCAAATTACAATTTAATAGTAAACTTATTATATAATGTTCTTTTAACTAAAAATCGTTTTAATTATTGGCCGGTTCCCATTTATCTATATACGAGTATATCAGGATGGGATCAGGCCTTTTTGAATTGAGACAATCGCGGTCCGCCCAGTAGCGATATTGTCAGCAAACTCTCGTCTAATGCTATCGCCGCAATAGAACGTATCTACTATTTGTTTTATTTTTGTGTGAATTTATTTGTGCTAATTATATTACCGCGTTATATTATAAATTTATGACTG
The DNA here is from genome assembly GCA_019925095.2 of Dendrolimus kikuchii. Classification (NCBI taxonomy): domain Eukaryota; kingdom Metazoa; phylum Arthropoda; class Insecta; order Lepidoptera; family Lasiocampidae; genus Dendrolimus; species Dendrolimus kikuchii. The sequence continues at coordinate 4,826,284 of CM034415.1, forward strand.
TATTATTATTTTAGTGATTATTATGCTAGAAGTACACTCTCCCCCGAGTGCTCTCGCCATGTCTCACCGAGGGCACTCGCGCGAGAGTTACAGTGACGAGTGCGATTTAGTACATTCTCGTTTATTCAATAAGGGTTAGGGTCAATTTAAACTGGGGCAGAGTCGAAGCGCATCGAAGCGTCAAATTCTTTACAACTAAAAAGCGAAGCCGCACGAATTCGCGCGTAGTCTGGCGAATACGCGCGCAATCGTTTACGTGTAGTAATGGGCATCAACAGCAGTGCTATTGAATTACTTGCCAGTTGGCTTTATTAGCTGAAACGTGTGTAAAATGGTTGACATTAATCTTGCTATGGTATTACTTATATTGGAAGTTGATCGTGATCAACACCGACGCAGGCCAATTTTCGACTGATGACGCGTAGGTTCGCTAGTGGGCGCATGGATACGCGAGAATGCGCACGCACCAATCAGCGTTGTTCACGCGCAGACGCGCGAATTCCGAAGAATGCGCGCGTCTTTTTAAAATCTCAGAAGTAATGTGTGCGTTACGCTGTGGAGTTAAGGTTGAATTTGTTATATTCAGTTTTGGATAGACGCTTCGATGTGCTTCGACTCTGCGCTAGTATAAATTGACCCTTACGAACTTGGAGAAGATGGACGCGTTACAAATTACAGTGCCGGCTTTACCTATAGTGCAGGGCGTGCATTGCACACGGGTGCCAAACGTCGTTCGTGACACCTCCGAAATGGATACTTCGCTCACGGCGTCTCAACGGCTCTTTCAAAGACCCTGCGCCCGTATTATGGCCGAAGCCGGGCGCGGTAGCAAAGCAAGACACGCCACGAGCGGCTGCTCTTACTTTATACAATAACTTTAGTTTCAACGTTATATCACCCTTCTAACAGATTGTAACTCCTTCTTAAAAACTACCACTTGTTCGTGTAACCTTAGTACAAGAACTCTCATAGATAGAAGTAAAGAAAACGAATGCTTCATTAACATATCGTGGCGAGTGATGGTGGAACCATGTAGTTGGTTTAAGAACTTTTAGAAAAAGGTAGAAGATTCTGGAAGGAAAAGACAAGGACAGATAGATTTTAGAAAGCGATAGACCATGAACGAAAGTTCTAGAATAGAAGGTTTTGGAAGGAAAAGACAGAGATAGATAGATGTTAGAAAAGGATAAATGATGAACGAAAGTTCTAGAATAGAAGGTTCGCGAAGGAAAAGACAGAGATAGATAGATGTTTAGAAAGGGATTAATAGTGAATAAAAGAATAATGAAAAGAAGATCGAAATTATGGGTTCTAGAAGATTCTTACGGGTATATAAGCAGCGTAAGGCGCGCACCTACCGGGCAGTTGACTTCAGTTCAAGACAGCGAAGCAACAAGTGCAATACGAAAAAGTTAGAAGAGAAGTTTAATAGAAGACAGTGACAAGTTTAGTGGTGAATTTAGTGAAAACTTTAGTGGACAGTTCAGTGAAGGAGGAGTGTAGCACAGTTTGAGAGAAGATCCAGAAGCGAGCTACACGCGGTAAATACGGAGGTGAGCCTTGATTGCAGTAGCAGGAGGTAGTCTACGCAATATCGGCGACGGTATTGTGAGTGAGACATCTTATCGTCGGGACAGTGCGTCGTTAGTTGTACGTGTAGGGGCAACCCTGAGGAGAGGAATTATGTACGGCTGTGTAAGTTAAGAAAGCGTTTAGTTTACTTATCTGTATAGGTCAACTTGGGAGTAAATTAGAGATGGGTGATAAATACTGTCACGGTGAAAAAGTCACAGCGACAAGCTGTCTAAAATTATCACTGTGACATGCTACGAAGGAACAACGTTACAAAGTCTCTTCGATTCCCGGAACGTTGGTCCTTTACGTCACGTCAATCATTCGTTGTAATCGTGAGTCGCGAACGTAGTTCGGTTAACATCGGCACTAATCGGGTTGATTCGGGTAAGGCGGTGGACGGCTATGCGTTATCAGTTATTATAATCACTTGTAATTAATTATACCCTACAATAAAAAAGCATTGATGTATCTTATGTGCCTTTTGAATGTTGCCATAAGTGAAGTCTTCTTTTTTCAGCTCATCGGTAGAAAAGCCAGTATCTTCAGAAATTCGAAACCGCGCATCGTGTAACTTCTTTTTACCTTTGTGAAACCGGTGCGTTGGCTCGGTTTGATTATTGATAAATTTCCAAAAAAATAATTTCAGCTAAGTTACGCCACATCGTGATTAAGGCAAGTGCCAAACGACTGCGCGGTTAGAAAGCTTGCGCTATACTGAGTGATACAAGAATTCGAGAACGTACAAGGATGCACTCGCGTCGCCTCGCGATGGCAAGCGAGACTTTTTGACTCGCGCATAAAAATCGACTCGGAACGGAGTGCAGATCAGGTGAGTGGAGATAAAAGGAGACGAGGCGAGTGGACCATGTATTCTCTGACACCCTCACACTCGTCATGGCTCGGGATGCCTCGAGGAGAGTGTATATACGGCATTAAACTCGTCTCTCCAACTCTGTGTATTTCATATTGTTACAACTTAGGTTCTGACAAAAACAAATTCCATCTGCATATCTGTAAAAACAAATTTTATTACCTGTCGGCATTTGAACTAATTGTAATTCTTTTATGATCGTCTTCTTTTGTTTACTTATTTATTGGAATACGTTTCTAGAAAACAGAACATTATTTTATTGTACTCGTTTATGGCCGCTTGGGGCCGAATCATTAGCCAGGTGTTTCGGATTACATCGACTACGATACGGGCACTTTTGTATTTGTGAGGTATAAAACGACGGCCTGATGGGGAGAGGGGGCAGTCGGGCGAGACCCACGATCAAGGCGAGACGTGTGTACAATCGGGAATCTAATAGTGACGGACTTTGAATTTTTATTGAATTACGACCTTCTGCATTACGTTTGGATTTGTTGTGTTCGGTTATATTTGTACCTGTGTTATACGTATTTGTATAGTACTAATAAACTCTATAATAATTCCAACGGCATTTTAATTCGAGTGTCGCAACTCGTAATAATATGAAGTCAATGCCATTTGGTGTTTACTAAACACGACTAAAAGCTTAATTCACATTGCTTTAACTTAAAGCATCACTTTGTTAGTCCCAATTTACAAATTCTTTAATAAAAACAGAACAAAATATAATTTTGCAAACATAACGTCCCTTTATACTAAACTATCATATACATATTATATGACAGAAGTTATGAATGTCAAAGAGGCAAGTGAAGTGTGTAAGAATAAACCTAAATGGCACCCTGTTGTTCGTGCCTACCTCGCAAGGGAACTGGCGTGAAGTTATGTATGTATGTATGACAAGGTTATAATATAAAGTCATTGTAATTAAACAATTATATAAAAAAAGTAGAGAATACTGTAAATTTTACCAATTATAAAATAGGTTATTATAACCAGTATTTGCTTTACCTGTATAATTTATTATAAACGCCAAGTAGGGCTGCCAACTATTTTTAAGAAAAATATCGTATTACATTTTTTAAGTAGGGGAAAAATAAAGTTTAAATATTTAATAACATGGTAAATAAATATGAGATTTTTTACATGAACATTAAAACGCCGCCAGCCTTCTGGGTACGTTCCCGGAAAATGACAGTGGCTTGGGACCATTAACTTATTTTTAGGCGTTTTTCCCTTTTTTATTTTAGTTTTTATGTAGTTTATTTTTAAGTTTATATTTATAAGTTAATTTATTTTTAGTATTTAATTATATGTTTTAAGTTAGTATTAGTTCGATATTAATTGTTATTTTAATTTAATATTCATGTAAAAATAAAGTATTTCGAAAAAAAAATATTTTTCAAAATTGTGTTTATTTCTTCTCTTGGAGATACTATTTTTGTGTGCTTCTAGCACACACCAACAACTTTCATTATCCTTAAATTTTTGGAAGCTATCTTTACATACCCAGTTTAAATTTAAATAAACAAACAATTCATTTGTTATTAAATTTAAAGATGTCCTGTTCCTTTCTTCTCGCCATTTTAGATTCATTACTGAATAAACTCTTTCAGTTAATGCTGGATCGATATTAGCCATATAAGTATTTCATGATACGCATTATTAAAGTAAATATTTGAAATAGAGTATTTTCACATACTTTATTTTTATGCAAAAGTATAAAGTACAGTTACCAAAAATAAAGTAGGATACGGTATTATAAAGTATGGCTGGCAACCCTAACGCCAAGCCATCTTGTTTATTAATTAGTACAAAGTTCAAAGTCCTTGAATAATTTTTGGTTGTAGTTCTATTATTGCCAAACAATGCAAATAGTTTTAAAAGTACTTATAATTCTATTGTAAGTATTATACAGATTTTAAGTATTTATTAATTAACTCAACTATGTCAGTTGTTTGGTTTTGTTCTCTTACGGATATCCTAAAATTCGATATGAGGATTGTGTAATAATTCCGAAGCTTGTTTAACTTCAAATCTCCTTCAATCAGAAAATTAATAATTACATGACATAATACTTCAATGAAAAATAAAATACATCTTGAAATGTATGTAAATTAATAATGTGCAAGTCATGGTGTGGCCATCCGCTAAGTGTTGCCACTTGAATATACTACAAGGATATCCGTAAAAGAATTAAAGTAACCGACATTTAAGTTCTGACGTGGAAGAGCCATGCTAGAATCACTGTCTTGATTATGGCTCTTAGGTGTGATACCACGCTCAGGTTAGCCTTAAGCTAATCGTGTTGCTGCGATGAGTGAGAGTTCTCATAATCTCTCCCCCGAAACTCCCATACTCCCATGCCCCGCTTACCGCTAATTATATCGCTCTGTTAGCAGTTAATAAGAGTCTGCTTAAAAGTAGTACCTTAGCAAATGCGGTGCGAGCCTCCGGCTCGTAAGGAATGACGTGATCGCCCGCGATTTGAGCATTCCCAGTGTCGAGGAATTTGTGGTGATGTCGGCGCGTCGGACAACAGCCGCCACACACACCTCCACGGGATTGCTTCCCTACACTGGCGACCACCAGATCACGAGGCACCAAGATGGCTACCGACCCATCGTGACTTCATCCGCCGGAGTCAGGGCGATGTTTGAGAGGTCGCGAAAATTTCCTCCATGCCGCAGACAGGCCATCAGACGCCGCAGACCTAAAGCCCGAGATGATCATCGAAAGCCGCAGACTGGCCAACCATGCCGCAGACGTAGCCAACGCGAAGCCCGTGATGGCCAAAGAATGCCGCTTGTTGGCCGACGCGAGCCGCGGACATACCCCTTATGTGTCTGGCGGCTCCCGTACCACGTCACCGGGGGGTAGTTGCCCTCCGCGAAATTTGTTCCGGGGCAAAGAGCAGCAGCTCGAAGCCACTTATCGGTTATGCTACCATTAGGTAGAGACGATGACCCACTCGAAAAAAGCCTCCGGCACGGTCGATGTATCAGTCGATCAAGTATAAAAACACTTTCTGAATCAAGTAATACACACAAGCAAAGAAAAGGAAGATCAGAAATACCAGAAAGCATTCGGAAGACTCTACTCTACCATTTGGACTCTCAGCTCTCTGTCATGACTTTTGTGGATCGGTGAAATCGATACAATTAGTCCTATGTGTGTTCAGTGGAACATCCGGGTCTAGTGCTAACTTATGTTGATTGACCTTGAACCTGTCGTTTAGCACAGTAATGCTGATCATACCTATTGCTATTATAGCACCTATAAATGAATACAATCCATTCAACGGGTGGTTCATTGTGTACACCACCCGCACCGTACACTTAGGGTGCTATCAGTCCTTCTATCCGTACAGGAATGAAGAAAGAATACAATTTTCCACGTTGGGCGGTATGTCGTAAGAGGCGACAAAACAAACCACAGCTAGGTGGAGGGTATTTGCTCGTCTGGATGGCTACCAACCCTTGTTTAGAGTATGCCCCCATAACAACCTTGACTTTTGTTTCGACATTAGTTGTCAGGCTCTAGTCTCCCTTTACAGAGCGGCAGTAAGTTTGGTGGTACAAGTGTCAATAGGCGATGGTAACCGCTTTTCATCAGGTGGGCTGTCTACCTGTCATGCTTGCTTTTTTTATTCCAGGAGTTCAGCAGACAGGCAGACGGCCCACTGGATGGAAAGCGGTTACCATCGCCTATGGACATTTGCAACACCAAAGGTGCTACAAATGCGCTGCTGCTCTCTTAAGTGAGTCTTGAACCTGGTCACTAATGCCGGAACACAACTCAAAGTTGTTATGGCGGCATGCTCTAGAACAGGGGTGGTAACCATCCAGTCGGGCAAATGCCCTACCACCTGGCTGTGGGTTGTTTTGTCGCCTCTTACGACAGCCCGTCCGGCAGCAGGAAATTGTATTCTTTCTCCGTTCCTGCACGGATAAAATTCATTCAAATAAAATAGGGGAGGTCTACGTTTGTCCGCTTCGTAACATGTTGTGGCTTGAAAAGAAGAAGCGGCGCAAGGAACTCTTTAGCAACATGCATAGCTTTGGTCAGATAATCATAGTCAAGGTGACGAAACACGTTTACTACGTGCAAGCCTATGTTAAAATTACACAGACTGCGCAACATAAAGGTTGAATTGGCGTAATAATTACCAGTTAACATTCTCTACGAGTTTGTAATGCTGCGTTAATAATAAATTAGAATCTACATTCTAATGTTATTAACTGGTATATAGACAAAACAAAAGTAAGAATAAATGGCAACATTCCATTCCATAACATAACTAATATAATTACAATGATTTTATAAACTAATAAAATAAAAGATGGTGATGTCAGGAGCCCTAAGAACAGACGAGCGTGCATGACAAGAGTTATGAATGTCAAAGAGGCAAGTGAGGTGTGTAAGAATAATCCTGAATGGCGCTCTGTTGTTTGTGCCTACCCCGCAAGGGAACTGGCGTGAAGTTATGTATGTAAAATAAAAGAAAACCGACGTCAAAAACTCAAAACTATAAAATACCTTATTTCTGAAGCTATTTTTAATTATAATATCTTATTTTTAATATTGCGAGAGTTGGGTATGGAAGAGAGAGCATGAAAGTAGAGTAAACGCGGTCGAGATGCGAGCACTGCGCAAAATCTGCGGAGTGACGCCCGCGGACCGCGTTCGTAAAACCGAAGTAAAAAAGAGAGTTGGTCTGAAAGAGTGTGTCGGGGTGAAGGTAAGGAAAGGAATGCTCCGGTGGTTCGGGCATGTGGAAAAAATGCATGATGAAAGAATGACTAAACAGATATACAAAGCAAAAGTGGATGGATGCAGAAGTAGTGGAAGGCCACGACACACCTTCCATGATCAAATTGATCGTGTACTAGCAGAAGGTGATGTCAGGAGCCTTAAGAACAGACGAGCTTGCATGACAAGAGTTATGAATGTCAAAGAAGCAAGTGAGGTGTGTAAGTATAAGCCTGAATGGCGCTCTGTTGGTCGTGCCTACCCCGCAAGGGAACTGGCGTGAAGTTATGTATGTATGTATTTTTAATATATGTTATCTAAAACATCTTAAAGTCGGTGCTTAGTAATTTTTAAAATATAGTAATTTTTATGTTTTACATCGCACCGACTTCAAGATGTTTTAGATATCATATCTTAAAAATAAGATATTATAATTAAAAATAGCTTTAGAAATAAGTTATTTTATAGTTTTTAGTTTTTGACGTCGGTTTTTTTAAACGAAGTTTTTTTTATTTATTACTTTTTAGTATGGGTAGGCCTACGAGAGGTGCCGCGCGCCTTAAAAAATATAGGTCCCAAGAAACGGGAACGGAAAATTTTCATAAGAATATGTTCATAAAATGAAAACTCCTGGCCCTTTTAGGGGACCAAATGGAAACTACTCCGCATCAAACTAAAGAAGAATCACGTAAATCGGATCATAAATCTCAGCGTAATCGGTGTATATATATAAAAAAAATACGAATCAAGTTGAAAACCTCCTCCTCTTTGAAGTTGGTTAATTAGATTAAATTAAAATAAGATTCCGAAAAGTTAGATGCAATAGATTTCAAATCAAAATTCAAAGTATAAAATCTTAATGATTTACTTTTTTAAGTATTTAAAGTACCTATATACAATCAGTGGTAGATTTACGAATAGGCAGATTTTGGAGAGGCGGCACATATGAGGTCAATATTTTTTTCTCTCACAGAAATCATGTCTTAAACTCTAAGGGCCGCTTGCATAACGATCGTCTTTAAACAAAAACAGTTAATCATATTAAACTGCCTAAATACGTTTTACACAAAAAATATTGACAGTTCTTTAAACATATTTAGCGGTAAATTTTGCGTTGTGCAAGTCGCTAATTGTATTTAAGGGTGTTAAATACGTTTTGTGTCTTTTAAATAAATTTAAGCAACCTTATGCAAGCGGCTCTAAGTCTTAATAAGATAACTGTTATTAAGTTCACACAAACAATTCAACATGTAATATGTTCCCACAAATAGGTACACATAATTTGTAAGCTAGTACAATGAAGAAATTTATAAATAATCTAATATAATAAAAGAAAATTTAACTTATTTGTATTGTATTCTAGCCATAGTCCCTCAAGACTATAAGTAGAATACTGAGCCTAAACCACCGTGTTCTATGGGTAAGGAGCTCGAAGGCTGGGTACGTTTCCTCGCTGGATCGCCCTACTGATCCGTTGCCCGAGGTAAGCACCAGCCGTCTGGCTTCTGATCACCTAAAGAGTCCATCTACCAATTAGATAAATTTTCTACAATTTGTAGTACCTAGTCGCTTTTGGCTACAGTAGAAACAAACCCATCGATCCCCTGCTTCACAATGTATCAATTATGGGCAAAAACGGTTGTGTAATTAAGACGATAGTGTACAAATCATAAAGACATAATTTTATTGACAAAAAATGTGATTAATATGTTTGTGAACTAGGGTATCGATTTGTAGAGGTCGGTAGCGGCGGCAAAATTTGAATAGCTTTCAGGCGGCAAATGTCTAAATCCGTCCCTTTAACAATGGTTAGCTTAAATAATATGCGTAGTTTCTTAAAATTAAAAAAATATGCTTTTATTGTACTTTTAGAATTTTACAATTTTGATGTCATGTATCTATATACAAATTTCTTTTTATTATTTTCATTATTTAATAATCTGTACAGAATATAATCAAAATAAATATAGTCGTTGTATTTTTTTCTTAAATCGTTAATATTGTTTAATGAAATTGATTTTTGTGCGGCAGTACGCGTAACGATACCTTCGACATGTAACTCTTGTAATTTAAAAATAAATGTGTTGTCTATGGGCTCCTCATGTTTTTTCTCTGTCGCAGTGTTGCGTTGTGAAGAGCTGAAAAGTAAGAAATTTAAAAGTAAAAACTGCTATTTATGCTATACCTTGTCATTAATGATAGGATTTCATCTTAGATTTTCGCGTATTTTCATTTCGATATTTTGGAGAGTTTAGAAGATTATGAACATTTCACCTGGCTTTTCTATTCACACGACATTGGCAAAATTAATGCATCAATGGCATTGCAGCCATAAAAAAAAGCTTATCTATAAAAAGACCAAGAACCACGCAAACAAAATGGCGGGAATAGCTAATAACCAAGTAAATTCTTATCGTCGGTTCCTATATCTTACCAATAATTCGTTTGCCTTATTATCGGTTAAAATTTAACCATACATGTAATTTCAAAACTCAACCGATGGTAACATGAATGAATAGTAAAATTTTCCGGCCATTTAGCACACAGAACAACAAACAAGTTATTATTTAGTGTCAGACAAACAAATAAGAGTTTTTGGCGGGAACTGTAAGGGGATGTTGTGCTGTGCAGTTTTATTTTCTAAACATGTGTAAAATTACTCTAAAATGAACAATAGTTGTAGGATATTGATAGTTTTTGAATAGTAATTATGTGTTTTGTGAGAAATGTGAACTGTATAGTCAAATGTGGCCTTTTGAGTTGTCACAAGAACTCTGTTGAATGGCACTAGCTGATAACCTACAGTTCAGCTGTGCTACACATAGGCTTAAGAAAATGAAGAAATTACATTGTAATCTAAGATCTGGCTGAAAGGCCTAGCTACCAAGCCATAAACCTAAATAAAATAAAAAAAACAAATAGAAGTATAGACGACCCGTCTATACTTCTATTTGTGGGTTCCGTCTATACATAAACAAAAGCGTTAAACGATGTGAAGCGTTTTTTAAAACCTTGTGTGCGTAAACTTATGTAATACTAACTGTGGCTTATGTGTGTGCTTGCTGAAAGTATTCTAAGTTACGCCCCGGGATATTAGCTTGGTTTGTGTCGAGTTTCAATTAAATCCGTTCAGTAGTTTTCACGTGATGCTTTAACAGACAGACGGGCAAAAATTCTTAAAATAGCATTTTTGGAATTTCGTGGTCCGAATTATGCTCCTCTTTTTTTCATATTTTTAAACGTATTGTACAAACTCGAACCATTTACAGGTTTATTATAGTTTATATACAAATCTATATATTATAACACGTGAAGAAAAAACTTTGTACCCGTTTTTTGCGCGGACGAAGGAGTATGAAACGTCGCACACATAGTTTATATAGAGAAGGATGCAGAATGCAATTTTTAAATTATGCATAATCAATACATGAAATCAATAAAAAAAACATTACACACATACATACATACATACATACATAACTTCACGCCAGTTCCCTTGCGGGGTAGGCACGAACAACAGAGCGCCATTTAGGCTTATTCTTACACACCTCACTTGCTTCTTTGACATTCATAACTCTTGTCATGCACGCTCGTCTGTTCTTAAGGCTCCTAACATCACCTTCTGCTAGTACACGATCATTACGTACATTACACACACTACCATTTATTTTATTATTGTTAAAGTCAAATTAACAATGTAGCCTTGGTGAAATCTGTGATTATAGAAGTATATAGTCTTTGACAACAGAACCTTAATAATGTTTAAACTTATAATTTAAACTAGCTGTGCCCGCGACGTCGTCCGCGCGTCCCCCGATTTTGAAACATTCTTCATTGGTGCTCCGCTCCTATTGGTCTTAGTGTGATGATATATAGCCTATAGCGTTCCTCGATAAATAGGCTATTTAACACTGAAAGAATTTTTCAAATCAGACCAGTATTTCCTGAGATTAGCACGTTTAATAAAACAAACAAACAAACTCTTCAGCTTTGTATATTAGTATAAGATTAATTATTATGATCGAATTTCGCCCACGGCCGACCACTAGTATAGTATAAATTACAATAGTAATGTATCCACTGAAAACTATTCCATTTCTACATACATACATAACTTCACGCCAGTTCCCTTGCGGGGTAGGCACGAACAACAGTTATTCCATTTCTACCGGTACTAATACTAAGTTCTCGTAACGATTGATCGATTGCCTATTCCAACATCGGCTTCCATTAGCCGATCTCACTCTGAGATCTTAGAGTTCGGTCAGGTTGGGGAAAAAGTTTCTTCGCATTTTATATAAAAATTCAAAAGGATTTTTTTAAAGTTTATTTACATTTGACTAAGTATGTAGGTGCCATTTTATTGGATAACTTTTTGCCATTTTGTAGGTAGGGACGTGATCCCATTGCTATAAAAATTTAAGGGCTTCTGATCAAAAAACTGCGACAAGTGGTTTTGGCAGTCCTCTCGTGTTGTTAACCTGACACTGCCTAAGGAATTCTGCAGAGACAGAGACAGGTGAACATCTGAAGGTGCAAGGCCAGGACTATACGGCGGATGCATTAACACCTCCCAGCCAAACTCTCGTAATTTTTGCTGAGTGGCTAAAGATGTGTGAGGTCTAGCCTTATCATGGTGAAAAACCACACCCGTTGCGAGTTAACCCGGGTTTCGCCACAGTCTGTGAAGCCTGACCGGCCTTTGACCAGGATCTTTTTCGGACGTTCTTGTCGTACGTGATCCACTTTTCATCACCAGTTATCAGCTTCTTTAAAAATGGTTCGGTTTCATTATGTCGTAATAAAGAATCACAAATGAGTACATGGTTCATTAGGTTTCTTTCAGTGAGCTCATGAGGCACCCAAATATCGAGCTTTTTTGTGTACCCAGCTTTTTCAAATGCGCCAAAACCGTTTTGTGGTCAATTCCCAGTTCTCCAGCTACATCGTAACTACTAATATGCCGATCTTGCTCCACTTTTTCAAAAATGGCATCAATTTTGTCCGTAACAGGGCGACCAGAGCGACGTGCATCTTTGATATCAAAATTTCCGGATTGAAAACGCTTAAACCAAATTTGCGCTACTCTCACAGATACTGCATTAGGTCCATAAACATCACAAATTCGCGGCTTGTGTTGCATTTTTACCTTTTTTGTAGTAAAATTTTAACATGTATCGAATTTCTTCATTAGATTCACTCATTTTAACAATAAGAAAAACAAATGAAAATCAGACATTTTCCTAATTTGAATTTGGTATTGTCTTCTTTAAAATTAAAACTTTTTAATGATACCAAAACCAGCCAAATACAAATGGTATAGCCAAAGAGATCTTATTACAAGTTCATACATACTATATGCGAAAAGACTTTTTCCCCAACCTATTATATATTTTGTTCATATCGGTATGTAATTTGAGATATATTGCTTTTCCATGGGTTATTTTTGCGTTTTTAGTAGATATTTGATAATAGTCAAGGTGGCGAAGTCCGTCAGTGGGTGAACTTCATACACCCATCATTATTTCCGTATTTGAATTGAAGACAGCAAATCAGTCATTGAAGCTAAGACACCACTGAATTCTGCCTTCGAATAGCCGTTGGCGTAAAATTCCGTTTAAAAAAGTTAAAAAACGAGCGGTGTATGAACTTACCCCATTGACGGACTTTGCCACTTTGACTATATATACATACATACATAACTTCACGCCAGTTCCCTTGCGGGGTAGGCACGAACAACAGAGCGCCATTCAGGCTTATTCTTACACACCTCACTTGCTTCTTTGACATTCATAGTTCTTGTCATGCACTCTCGTCTGTTCTTAAGGCTCCTGATATCACCTTCTGCTAGTACACTATCAGTTTGATCATGGAAGGTGTGTCGTGGTCTTTCACGACTTCTGCATCCATCCACTTTTGCATTGTATATCTGTTTAGTCATTCTTTCATCATGCATTCATTCTTTCTATATATAGTATAGTATAATCTACGCACCGTATTTCGAAATTTTCTTCTAACCTTTGAACCCATTGGTCGAAATCAGTGAATCTGCCCTCCAATGATGATAAATTGTATGTTGTTTCTGAAATAAATATATTAGATTTGTTTTATTGCAGGAGCTCAGCAGATGAGCAGACGGCCCACTTGATGGAAAGCGGTTACCATCGCCTATGGACATTTGCAACACCAAAGGTGCTACAAATGCGCTGCTGCTCTCTTAAGGGAGAGTCTAACCTGATCACTAATGCCGGAACACAACACAAGGTTGTTATGGCGGCATACTTTAGACCAGGGGTGGTAGCCATCCAGTCGAGTAAATACCGTACCACCTGGCTGTGGGTTGTTTTGTCGCCTCTTACGATAGGCCGCCGCAACGCAGGAAATTGTATTCTTTTTCCGTATATACTCGTATATATATGAAGAAATTTTATATATTACATAGATATATACTTAATATACATACCATACAAATACATATCTACAAAATATATAAATGTTTATAAATGAATTTAAATATCATATTCTAACGACAGGTAGTATTTTATATTTATACGTGAAGCAAAAACTTTGTACGCCTTTTTACGCAAATTGCGCGGACGGAGGAGTATGAAATTTCGGACACTTATAGTTTATATAGAGAAGGAGTGCAGAATGCTAATATGTTTTTTAATTGTGCATTTAAAATAAATTAAATCAATAAAAAAAACATTAGATACACACACTATCATGTATTTGACACACACACACACACGCATAAATACTCTTTTGTTTATTACTAAACTCAAATTAACAGTGTAGTCTTGGCGAAATCTGCAATTATAGAAGTATATTCTTTGACAAGAGAACCTTAATAATGTACTTATAATTTAAATTAATTAAGGTCGAATTGAGACTACTGGGCGACCAGTATATTAAAGATCCAAAAAATTCCACTTACCGTATTGTTCCATAATGGCTTAGTTAATTTTATTTCATCCTGTAATAATTGTCTGCTAATGGCAACCTTAAACGAACTTTGACTACAGTCTGAAGAATGACACTGTGAACACGTAACATCATAATTAAAATAATATACTGCAGCTGTAATGTTTTTAGGGTTCCCATATACCTATATATAGTACATGTTGAATATACAGACAGCTGGTTTTTTCAGCTTAATAATAGTAGACCATAAACGTCCCATTACTGGTCTTGGTATTTCCAAGTTCTTAGGGGGGGTCTTTTTTTTTAAGTTTATGGCTTGGCAACTAGGCCTTTAAGCCAGGCGCAGTTGTATTGTAGGCTACAATCCACACCATTCAACGGAGTTCTTGTGAAAACTCGAAATGCTACATTTGACTATACAGTTCACATTTCTCACAAAAACACATAATTACTACTTAAAACTATCAATATTCTACAACTATTGTTCATTTTAAAGTAATTTTACACATTTTTAGAAAATAAAACTGCACAGCACAACGTCCCCTTTTGGTTCCCGCTAAAAACTCCTTTCTTAGGGGGAACGCAGTGCCGTAAATAGGGCGGCGCCACCGGTGCCCAGGCATAGGGCGTATACTCTGGGGGGTGCAAGAATGGCCAGACCAGGCAGGACTATTATTTTCTCGGTTTGCTCCTGATAAGTTCCTGCTGCGCCCCTAGTGCTCGATTCCCACACATACGCACCTACATGCCAGTATCATCAAAAACGTCTGTTACATTAGACAAAACATCGCGCTCATGTTTTTGGCAGCGTTCTAGTTCGTTTTTATCCGTGCAGGAACGGAGAAAGAATACAATTTCCTGCGGCCGGGCGGCCTGTCGTAAGAGGCGACTTAACAACCCACAGCCAGGTGGTAGGACATTTGCCCGACTGGATGGCTACCACCCCTGGTCTAAAGTATGTATTCGTACATATATGAAGAAATTTTATATATTACATAGATATATACTTAACATACATACCATACAAATACATATCTACAAAATATATAAATGTTTATAAATGAATTTAAATATCATATTCTAACGACAGGTAGTATTTTTTGATACATACATACATAACTTCACGCCAGTTCCCTTGCGGGGTAGGCACGAACAACAGAGTGCCATTTAGGCTTATTCTTACACACCTCACTTGCCTCTTTGACATTCATAACTCTTGTCATGCAAGCTCGTCTGTTCTTAAGGCTCCTGACATCACCTTCTGCTAGTACACGATCGATTTGATCATGGAAGGTGTGTCGTGGCCTTCCACGACTTCTGCATCCATCCACTTTTGCATTATATATCTGTTTAGTCATTCTTTCTATTTTTTGATCATAGTTTTAAATATCGCTAGCGATTTTGCTTGTCTGATAATAACAGGAAGCACGTTCCAAAGCTGGTATAGCCTTAACAGTAAAATAATTGTTGTAAAAAGTTATGTTAATTTTGTTATGAATAAAAGATTTCTGATCTCGGAACTGAGTCTTTCCGGAAACCTTGGGTACAAATATGTAACCCTAAGGTTTCATATTAGCCGTGCTTCAGAGCTTAATTTATTTTACTAATTGCCTACAGAACTCGAGAAGTGCTTGAGGGATTTTTTTTATTAAGGTTTTACAATCGTTTATATATTAGACTGTTAATATATTATTTTATTCCGAAATTCCCACGATAACTGGATATTCTAAGAGTTGTGCGTGGTTAAGACAATAACAATGTAAAAAATAAACATTGAGCACCAGATAAGCGGATTTAGCTGATACTAAGTAATGGTAGTATTTTCATCTATTCATCTGCAAATGGTTAAGTAATAAACTCTATAAAAGCTAGGGGGCCAAAGGGTATACGGCCCCCGAAAGTGTGCAATCAAATAATAATTGATTTATTTAAAGACAACACAGTCCAATACGAATATACACAAAAATACATACATAATGTTATTAGTAATTAGTTTTTTTTTCCTTATGTCTATGTTAGTAATTAATGACTAGCACTGATTTAGTTCTCTTAGGGCCGCTTGCATAAGGTTGCTTAAATTTATTTAAGAAACACAAAACGTATTTAACACCCTTAAATACAATTAGCGTCTTGCACAATGCAAAATTTGCCGCTAAATATGTTTAAAGAACTGTCAATACGTTCTGTGTAAAACGTATTTAGGCAGTTTAATATGATTAACTAATTTTATTTAAAGGCGATCGTTATGCAAGCGGCCCTTAATGAAGAACGAAATCAGTGAGCAGTCAAATTTATCAGCTATTCCCTTCAGTATGCTGTTACTGCTATCACGCAATCTGCTCAGCAACGACGCTGTTTTTTTACGCCACAAAGCATCAAAGCCATCTATGTGTGCTTCGGAGAACATAGCCGCCTGAACAACACCCTGAGGGAGTTATTGTATTGGACTCGTAGGGCATTGTAAGCTCTTTGGGTATATTTGAACCACAGACTTGCCGAGTACAGAGAGGTACAGTAAGCCCTTAAACAATGTTATTTTAATCGTCTCTGTACGCCGAGCAAATCTGAGCGCCAACATGTTTGCCCGGACTGACAACGCCCTACGTTCCCTATCCATGTCCACATTATCGTCCTGGACCTCCGTTACCCAATGCCTCAGATATTTAAATTTATTTATTGGAGTTCCATTAAGCAATAGAGGCGAGACAAATAATGGACACTTGGCCCCAGCTTTAAACACCATGTATTCGGTCTTTTTCACATTATATACCAAACTGTGAGATTAGGAATACTCCGGTGGTTCGGGCATGTGGAAAGAATGCATGATGAAAGAATGACTAAACAGATATACAATGCAAAAGTGGATGGATGCAGAAGTCGTGGAAGGCCACGACACACCTTCCATGATCAAATTGATCGTGTAATAGCAGAAGGTGATGTCAGGAGCCTTAAGAACAGACGAGCGTGCATGACAAGAGTTATGAATGTCAAAGAAGTAAGTGAGGTGTGTAAGAATAAGCCTGAATGGCGCACTGTTATTCGTGCTTACTGTTGGCAACACCAACATAAAATATTTTATATAGGCAACATTGTAGTTGCATTTTTGTTCTTCTTCCGTTTGGGTTGTAGCCGAAGGCAGACGCTCTAATATGTAAAGTTTACTATTACAAGTTTTCACCATCTAACAGTGTTTAACTTCCACAAATACATCAACCTGGGTATCCTAGAACCACCACCATCAGCGTGCATCACAAATATATATATTACAGGCGCGACAAGCTGCGCGCACCTACCCCGCAAGGGAACTGGCGTGAAGTTATGTATGTATGTATGTACATTATTTTACATGACAATAAATATCTAGACGGTTTGGATTGAATATTGTTTGATGGTGGGTGGGTTGATACTTGGTAGGATTTAGGATTGGTGAGGGATAGTTTATTTATTTATCTATTTTCTTTCATTACTTATGTGTATGGTTGGATTCGCCACGTTGGAGTGACACTAGTACCTTTGAAGAAGTACTAATGCCACCCACTAAACCCCTTCGATGTTCCTTCCTTCGCCTTATGCCTGGGCTACGGGAAAATGAAGAAGCTCTACCAACTCCGCGTGCCCTGACCGTCGGGTTCTTAAGGGCCAGATCCACTGCCGAAGGAAGCATTGCCCCCGGCATCGTCCCTCTCAAATCCTACGTGGGGAAGTTTGTAACTTGCCCCACGGGGAAGAGATAAGCGAGCAACGACCAACGACGCGCCATCCTCTCGACGGCATTGTTGGCGGGGGAACCCTTCCCCAGGGTAGCATGGCGATCCAACCTTATCCATTGACGTCGATGACCTAGGCTCAGTAGTCTACTTAAAGTATTAAGCGATTATAGGTAGAATACAAATTAAGTTTCCTTCATTGTACAAGTTAGTAATTTATTCTTAGAAAAAAACATCGAACTCGATTCTAGCGCCGCCTACCAGGTCCAATTGTGAATCTAAACCATTCTCGAATCCACTTGAACATACTAAGAAAATTTATCAAAATCGATCCAACCGTTTAGGTGGAGTTCAGTGACATACATACAAACAGAAGAATTATATAAATATATAAAAATGTATATTTATTGTTTATTAATATATTAAAAACAATATTCACCATAGACCATAACAATATCAAGAACAGCTGCCAAGACACTGAGAAAATTATTCAATTATTGTTTATGCTTCAATAATACTCTTTATAAAATTAAATTAAAATTCACAAGAATTAAAAGAGAAAAAAATCACCACAGATACGACAAAATTAACACAAAAAAGCGCGGAAATAATTCCTTACTACAGTATGGAGACGCGTGTTTATGTTTTGTTGTTGCGACTTAAAATGGTAAACAAAGCGCGTGCGCATGTATCGGACTGATAGTGAGAGTCCAATCACAAGTCCAATGATTACTATTTAGGGATGGGACACGATCGATAAAGATTATCACAATTTTATCGACAACTTTTTTGTTTCTATTTCGAAACCTAGCTGGAGTGCACAAATATAGAAATATAATATTCGTAAATAATTCCTCCAAAACAGTTTAGTAGTTTCGAAGCTTATCCCGGGCATCGTGACACGAGATCTTATTTTTTTATTAAATCAAACAAGGATTTGATAAATAAAAAAGCAAGTTGAACTTCTTAAAAGACTGTTGCGATTTCTGACTCTTAGTACTCCAACGACGGTTGATCCGATAGAAGTTTTTAATCAGTATTAGAAAAAGTATCGATTGCCATAAAAAAAAATTGTTACGTGCGAGCGGGGGGGTACGCACTTAGGATTGGAACAAAACACTAGTATTTAACTAAACGCTTTTATTGACTTGCACAGCCGTGCGTGATTCCTCTCCACAGGGTTACCACCACACGCACAACTAACGACGCAGTGTACCGACGATAAGATGTCTCACTCACAATACCGTCGCCGATATTGCTTAGACACACCTTCTGCTGCTGCAGTGTTCACCTCTGAATTTGCCGCGCATAGCTCGCTTCTGGACCTCTTTTTAAACTACGCGAAACTCCTCCTTCACTAAACTGCCCACTAAGCTTTTCACTAAATTCACCACTAAACTCGTCACTGTCTTCTATTAAACGCTTCTTCCAATTCTTTCGTATCGCACTTGTCGCTTCGCTGTCTTGAATTGAACTCGATTCTAAATTGCTCGTTAGGTGCGCCTTACGCTGCTTATATACTCGGAAGAATCTTCGGGAACCCATAATTTCGATCTTCTTTTCGTTATTTTTTATTTACTATCTATCTCTGTCTTTTCCTTCCCGAACCTTCTATTCCAGAACTCAAATGTATGTATCTCCGGTTCGAACTTGGAACGTTTTCATACTGTTCCATTCATTCCGTCATGTCCCCCCTCCTTCTCTTCGAGGCCGGCAAAACATTCAAGTACACTTCAAGTGTTACAAACCATCAGCCTGTCTACTCCACTCCCGAAGGAAAAAAGGCCAACATTTCAACGAAAATTGCTATTTGGACGATGCCTAATCATAAACTCCCATTTTCAGATTTTTTTTATCAGTCTGCCTGAAACCTTCTATGTATGTAATATGTATAAGATCCGAAACAGTTCAATGGATTTTAATGAAAACTTTGTGGATTATATAGGAATTTTATCTTAAATTAATTTAAGATTTGAATAACATTAATATTTCGCAACTATTACTGCTATCTAACAGGCACATAATTTTGCTGTCGTGTCATTTTTGTATTTTTTTTTTCGTTTTTGTAATATTTATAATAAATTATGCTGATTATTCAAGTTTATCGCAAAACGAAGACTTCAGTACAGTAATTGTGTCGATAAATTCATAATATTAGTAAAATTATTTGTCATTTCAGGCAATATCGCAATTTACACTTGGCACGAATAAGGCGTTTCTACGCCAAATGTCATATAGAGATCAAGCCAAGGTTGTGAACTCGTGGAAAATAAAAATGTGCAAATAAATTTCCTTACTGCTGTACACATATGATAAATAAAACTATCGTCTTTTAATTATGAAAAAATCAGCAGGAAATGATTGACCTTGATTGTTTAAAAAAAGTCGTAGTAGTGTAATAGCTAGCGTAGGTGTTCCAAACTCAAAGAGCGTGGGTTCGAATTCTGGCCAGAACACATATACCGTTTACGCAGTTTTCCGACCTAATGTGCATATCGTTACAATTACCACGTGCTAACAACTGTGAAGGAAAACACTGTGATGAAACCCGGACATCAAGATAACCGATGTGTCAAACCTGCCAAACCGCTTTGGACAAGCGTGGTGGGTATACTGTCCGTTGCCTTATAGAGTGAGTCCCGAGTCCAGCAGTGGGACGTTTGTGGGCTGTTATTATATAATAGTGTTTCGTACGATGAGCGAGACGGACAATGTCAACGTTATTACAAAACAGTTGGCCCGGATCAGTCCGCCTGCAGTTAGTAAGGCAGGCTGGCATGCACCGACAGACAGACACAGATCGGTATCTTAGACGTCGCCAATAATGACCTTTCCAGGTCCCCGCGCCGGACGCCAGGAGACACGCCCCACCCCCCTCCCCCCAGGATGGATTAGGCGTGTTGTTGGAGAGTTTCTTTCACCATTTCTTCTCTCACGGCTTTAACACGTTGAGAAATGACAGTAAGATGGTGTAGGCCACCTTGAACCGCCGATCACGGTCCGCCGGGATCATTCCCCTTGGGCTTCATATCACCCATCGCCCGTTTTCAGTTAATGCATTGTTCTCGCCTGCTAGCTGGGCATCATTATATTCATTCCCTTTGATGACAACAATCCAGCAGAGGTAATGCCCTCTAGAGAGCTCCCTCGAGTAGGTTGCCCCCGTTAAGTTGTAAGGTCTTCGGACCAACGACATAAAGTCCAATAAATAAATATTAAGAGTTCGGATAGCCCTCTTTCTCCTTGGCCTATCCCATCTTTTCTAACTCATTGTCAATCCCCTTTATCCCATCCCTTCCATCCTATCCCAGCTATCTTAATCCAAAGGCTGGCAACGGGTTACCTTCGACCCTGATGTTGCAAAGGTCTATCAGCGACGGTAACCACATTCCATCAGAGTTGGGCCGTTTTCTTAATAACGTAATTTTTCATTTGAAATTGTAAAACTACTATGGATTTCAGATATACACGTAGACAAGTCTTGATCACCATTATGTTATTTCTTCATTTGGGATAATCTTATTGATCGTTTCACGCAGATGCAGTTTCAGGGTTCAATACGTTATTCGTAATGCGATATTATTATTACTAGTTAATGACATTTCAAATTAATAGATAACGTATGTATATACATTAATTCAGCTATTCCTTAACGGCGTTATTTTTAATGCTAATAATAATACGCATTATTTAAGCCACAGTCAATAACTATATCATTATTCGGTAAAGTTTGAGCATTACAGAGAACTTTTAGTTCAAAGATGTTGAGGATGAGGATCTCAATTCGACTCTATGTATTTGGGTATATGTTTGTTACCCGATTTCTCCGTCAACTGTGAACCGGTTTTCAATTTTATTTACTTTGTTCAAGAGCGTTCTCCTGAGGTGGTTTCATTGTCACTAGGTCAGGATTTGGTGAGGGGATCCCAGGGAAATCGAGACCAACCCTTGTTGACGAGCACTGATTGCCTTACACTCTTTGAAAGGCAAAACTTGTATACGCGTTCCAATAGTACGATTTCTACAGGCGCATAAAATATTATTGTTAAAGCTATTCAAGCAACTAAGAAGTTAAGAATATTTTTTTACCAAAAAAACCCTACTTCAAATAAAAAAGCAAAAATAAATATTTTTTACATCTTGAAGTCTGTGCCAAGAAAAAAAATAACAACAAAATTGCAAAACGCACCGATTGCAAGACGTTGTAAAAAACATTCTTTTTTACTTTTTACTTTAAAATCGGTTTTGTTTTTGAAATAAAAAATTATACATCACACAATTTATCGATATCTATATAAATATGCAAAGGGTTAGAAGGTCGATAGGAGTACGTCACTATTGTTATCACGAAAGTCACGTATTTGCGTATCTAACACGACCTTTTCGATTTGATAACTTTCTTAATAATAAAAATTATATACCGATAATTAAATAAATTTCAGTATGATTAGTTATCATTATCATAATATGAAATAGTAAGTAATAAACAACTAATGAAATGCGAAGTGCATTGCTGATATGCTCCTACATGATCAGCAGGTCAGTTAGACAAGTGGCATATAAGAATAGAAAATGTATAGAAATGACATATCATTACGCTAAGTATCGTCATTCCCATACATTTTAATTCTCTTTGTTTAGCACTGATGACACTTGTCTATTATTTTCCGACTTAAGTTTTATTCGGATGATTGTCATTCCTGTACTCTTCTTCCTTGACCCCATATACTCCGTTCTATCGATTAAAATATCGACAAATTAACTATAGCGTCACTATGTTTTCTAAGTCATGCTTAAGGCTTTTGACAGATGGAACGATTTCACTTGAGAAACAAACTTACGTGCCAACTAGGACATAGTTCTGCTATTTCAATATCTTGACGTTTCAAAAACGTTGACCGCATTATTAGTTATATCGATTAAAATATCGACAAATTAACTATAGCGTCACTAAGTTTGTAAGTCGTGCATAAGGCTTTTGACAGATGGAGCGATTTCGCTTGAGAAACAAACTTACGTGCCAACTGGGGCATAGTTCTGTTATTTCAATATCTTGACGTTTCAAAAAACGATTCAAAAGCGATAGTGTCAAAAATTCGTATGCTACTAAATCTGCAATATCTTCTCGATATCGTCGTAGTATGATAATAGTAGATTTTTATTTTTTTAAGTTTATGGTTTGGCAACTAGGCCTTTAAGCCAGGCGCAGTTGTATTGTAGGCTACAATCCACACCATTCTACGGAGTTTTTGTGAAAACTCGAAAGGCCATATTTGACTATACAGTTCACATTTCTCACAAAAACACATAATTACTACTCAAAAACTATCAATATCCTACAACTATTGTTCATTAATCTTACACATTTTTAGAAAATAAAACAGCACAACGTCCCCTTTCGGTTCCCGCCAAAAACTCCGATAATAGTAGAAAAACATTGGTATTGCCATTAGCAGAAATGGCGTTTGCTGAAATAAATATTGAAAAGTTACGAAAGTTTTAAATATGAATTTCGCGAGGTTTATAAAGGTAGAATGGCTTTGCGGTGTTTTTCCGCGACCCTGGCAAGAGGTGGCAAAAGGGAGAGGTTTTAGTGAATGATTCGGATTTAAACTGTGAGCTTCCGTTGTAAACTGTGAGCGATGGGTAGTAGATAGTAGTAGTAGTAGTAGATAGGTGCGGGAGCGTGAGCGTTAAAGGACGTCTTTGCTCCGCTCCCGCCAAAGGAGGACACGCCGACTCCGGAGTGCGGGATTCGACTTTCGACCGCCGTAAGCTTGGAATATAGAGGTTCTCATTCATCTGCACATGCCGTCGAGATGAGAGAGTGAGTGTTCCGCGCGCGCTCACCTCTCCTCCCGTAGGGCGCGTTACAAACCGCCCCACGCCCCGGAGGCCTGTGTGCGAGGCCCCCGCCTGCCAGGGCACGCGGAGTTTTAGTGGGTATCCCTAACTGGCGAGTGGCAATAGCATGGCACCAGTTCTGACTGGGCATGCTAGTGCCACCCCGATCTGGCAAATCGCATACACGAGTCGCGAACTATCCCCCCAAGCTTCTGTGCTTGTCGCGGCTTATGATCCTCGATCGGATTTTCCTTGGATAAAAAAAGGTAGGTAGTAAACGGATACTAGCTTGTCTAAAATGATTCATTTTACCTAGAATTATAGAAATATGGCAATAAACCGAAATAGTGTATAATATAGTATATATATACCCAAATATCTCCGCTCCGTTATGGTTAACCATATTTTCTTATTGCAGTTTCACTTGCCTATTTTATAGCGCCATACGGTCTACTGGCCAGTTTCTATATCGTAAAATTCATTAATCTGCCTTACCATAGTTGAATTTTGACATTACTTGTATGTGTATGGAGCTTATCTCAAATTTTAACTGATAGTAAGGCAAATGAACGGTTGGCAAGTTATAGGACTGGTCATTTTTTTTATTATTATTTTTTTATTGCAGGAGTTTAGTAGACAGGCAGACGGTCCACTTGATGGAAAGCGGTTACCATCGCCTATGGACATTTGCAACACCAAAGGTGCTACAAATGCGCTGCTGCTCTCTTAAAGGAGACTGGAACCTGGTCACTAATGCCGGGACACAACACAAGGTTGTTATGGCGGCATACTCTAGACCAGGGGTGGTCGCCATCCAATCGAGCAAATACCCTACCACCTGGCTGTGGGTTGTTTAGTCGCCTCTTACGACAGGCCGCCTGGCCGCAGGTAATTGTATTCTTTCTCCGTTCCTGCACGGATAAAACGCTCTGTTTGTAAAAGGCCTTATAACAGGTTTTGGTTACACCGCTATTACGTTATTGCATTATGTGGAAAGCCTGATTTAAATTTGCATTAATTAAAGTTCGCTTGCGAGTAAGTCCTTAACATCGTTTGAACAGACATCTACTTTAACGAAAAATTCAAGACTGTCTTTATCTGAGGCGCAAAGGGAGAAAAGGTGCAGGGACCTAAGAGTAGGGTTGCCAGATAGAAAAATCCGCAGAGCGGATGAGTGATATTTTGCAAAATGTGGAGGACTTATAAAAAAAAAGGAGGATAAGTTTAAATAAATGTAACTACGATTTTTTTTTTTTTTTTTTACATACTTATCTGAACTACCTATTTTAGACAAAATATCATCATTGCTTAGTATATAGACACAAAAAACGCGGTCAACGCATATTGGCATTTTAACTTGAAAAGACAAGACGTGAGATTGAGTGTAAAATTTAAGCTACTTTGACTCCAAAATACTGCATATGACATATTCGTATCGACATTCAATTGTGATTCTTTAAAACTGACTATATTAATTAAATGATATTATTAGAATATGCGCTTGTCCAAGGTGGCTTGGCAGGTTTGACACGTCGGTTATCTCGATGTGCTGGTTGCATCACGATGTTTTCCTTTACCGTTGTTAGTAACAATGTCTACATTAGATCAAAAAACTAAGCGGTGTATGCGTTCCGGCCAGGATCGAACCCGCGCCCCTTGAGTTTGGGACACGTGCGCTAGCCATTACGCTAGTGGTGGGTATACTGTCCGTTCCTCCTGTAATGGGAAGCCCGAGCCCAGCAGTGGGACATTTATTGGCTGATATTATATATATATATATATATATATATATATATATATATATATATATATATATATATATATATATATATTATCCGTGCAGGAACGGAGAAAGAATACAATTTCCTGCGGCCGGGCGGTCTGTTGTAAGAAGCGACAAAACAACCCATAGCCAGGTGGTAGGGCATTTGCCCGACTGGATGGCTACCACCCTGGTCTAAAGTATGTCGCCATAACAACCTTGAGTTGTGTTCCGGCATTAATGGCCAGTTTCCAGTCTCCCTTAAGAGAGCAGTAGCGCATTTGTAGCATCTTTCGTGTTGCAAATGTCCATAGACGATGGTAACCGCTTTTCATCAAGTGGGCCGTCTGCCTGTCTGCTGAACTCCTGCAATAAAAAAAAATTACATATTGGAATATGCCCATAGTGTAAATTATGTTTAGTCCATTGAAAAGTTACATTTAGGGCTGCGTTTTTCAGAGGACGCAAATTAATTTTTTTGATATGTATGGGGGGGTTAGTGTAAGCAGTTTTTGAGAAACAGGTTTATATTGTGCCTTATGGTCTATTTTAGCCAAAATATTAATATTTCACTAAAAAAACAACATGAACATATTTTATTTAGGAATTTTATAAATATTTTGACATTTCGTAACGAAAACGCGTCAAGCTGTCATGGCGTCTCGGATGACGTCACGGTGTGCAAAACAAACATCTGGTTGGTTGAAGTGTTATCAAAAGTTTCAAAAAATACATAATAAAAAATGAATACTAATTATTACAAGCACTGTTATTACCGCAATGTATCAGTACAACGATAAAAACACCACAGAAACTGTTTTTTTACGTGTCTAAGGGGTAAACAAATAAGGAGAAAGTGGCCACATTTTTGTGAAAATCATTTTGATGTAAGTGTTTATCAGCCCTATTTATAATTCTACGTTACCAAATGATATGGAAAATTACGTATAATATCAAATAATGGGATCTGTATCACACTTAGGTTTGAAACCAAGCTGTTTACCTAGTAAATTTGATTGTAAGCCAGATAGAAGAAAGCGAACTTGTATCAGTCTAAATCGACCATATATAACAATAAAGAACAAAAGATGATGCTATTAAGAAAGTGTATAAATAAATCAGTTGAAAGTAGTACTTACTGTATTAGCCAGTACCACAGTGGTGCTAGTTTAATTCTTGAAAATACTTCCTAACACAACCACAGGTTCTTACATTAATAGTGAGTAGCTCCAATATTAATTTTCTTGAAACAATCTAATAATAATATTGTCAATTTATTTTCAGTTTTACCCCAGGAAGAAGGTTTACAAGGTCTTAGAACAACAAATAAATCTGTTTAAGTACTGATGACACATAAATATAGAAGTAAAGCTTCTCAATCCAGTATTAAGCTAAGCCAGACTGTGGACCAGGCAGGTTCACTAGTAGTCTTCACAAAAATCAGTTTCTTTATTTCCGTTTTAAGTGAAATATTCTGTGAAATCATTAAGGCCATCTGGATCAACTATAAGCAAAGTTTCCAAGAAATTAATAATGGAAGAAGTCCCTGTGACACTCTGTCTTTATATACTTCATCATCCATTACTCACACAGAGTCCTCACTATCACCATTCCACTCGACACACCCAGATCAAATCTTTCATACAAATAAAAAATATGTAAATAAATATCCTTTCATTGAACAATTTTACTTTATAGATGATAAGTACACTAATGGCTGGTTCCTATATCTTATAGAGTACATTTACCTTACCATCGCTTAAAATTCGACATAAGCTTCATACAAATCATGTCAAAATTCAACTGACGGGTGAGTGAATAATAAGATATAGGAACCGGCCTTAAGTAGTCATGAACTAACCTAGTTACCCTAGCCCTAGAGCATGGTAGTTTAGTTAACTTATAAGATTGCCTCATTAAATGAAACTCCAAAATCATTTTGTGTTTTATTTTATTATAAAATGATGAGAACAGAATCTACCTAGTGGTTACTTCATATGCTTTGATAAAGTAATGGATACACATGGCATTCCCAAAATGGTAACAAACTGTCAGTAATAAGATCATTAACATATTCATAACTGATTGCTACACAGAAAGTTTAATTTTTTTATTATTAGAAAATCTGGATCCACTATACAAAATATACATGTTTCCACAGCAGTCAAATATATTTATATTTGTAATTGAGCATATTTCTTTGTAGGCTTCCCATCTTTAATATAATTTGAATATGGTTTGTACTGTAGAGACACTTAATTTCTACTATGCAATTTTCACATGTACCATCCGGTGAACCAGCAGTCATTGGATATTGTTGACTTAATATGAGACCACATTTCTTAATTTTTTTTATGAAGTTTCAGCTCCAAATTTTCTCTGACTGGGTCTTACATCTACTTACTTCAAAAGCCTGTGATGCTGTTATCCATCCCATCCATCCATAAATTTTTTAATGACAGCATCTGATATTACTGCATTTCTTAAAAATGACTCACATTTTTCATTATATTTTAAAACAAGTTGATACATTAAAGTGCTGGCTGTATCACTGAGAACAGAATTATGTTGATATTTAAATAATGCACAATCCTCAAGTTTCATTTTTTGTCCTTCTTCTAAAAACTTATAAGTACATTTGAATTTGATGGTAAACTAGGGTTACTACTACATATTTTAAACTGGTTCACAGTTGTGACAGCTTCGATTTTTTCCAATAACAATCCGCAGAAGTGCATACTGGTTTTTCACTCCTGCCATGACGATAATTTCGATACATTGAGATATATCTCAGTTTCGATAGCACTTTATGATCTGGATATATTTTACACTTTACAATACAGGAGTTTGCAATCACGTTTCAAATGCACATAACTTATGGCGTCATCTCCATAACATACTCGCGACGATCTACAAAAGAAATTTCACCATTAGCATCAACATTTACAAATATTAAAATTATCATAACCTCAAAATTAATTATTAAAAAATAATACTTTGCCATATCTTAATCGCAATTTTAACACTAGGTGCTATTGTTTAATGTTATAATACGTAGTATCCATAGTAGTTTGTGATGTTATATACTTACACAGAAGTTTTAATGTTATGCAATTCTGCAGAGCAAAAATTGGTGTTAGTTGCGAAAAAGGCACCCAGCATAACAACGCCGATTTTTGGCAAATTACTGGTATTTGTACAATAACTAGTTGTTGTAGTCATATGAACACAGTGCATAACAATGGAAATACTATTATTTTACAGCAAAACTACTGGAAAACGATGAATTTTCACTGAGAATTCATTAACAACTTGTTGTGTTTTGCACACTATGACGTCACGCGCTCTGATTGGCGTTCATTGTCACGTGACTAATGGCTGCAATGTAACTATTTTATTTCTCAAAAATATAAATTAATATTTATTATTTTAATTAAAACAATTTATTTTTGACTTGTTTAGATCGTAATCTACGATATATATAAAAAGCCTAAAACAACCCAAGACCAGCTAGCTATTCTTGGAAGTATTGACCAGATGGTTAAAAGTACAAACCACTTTTGATTTTTTGAGAGCCTTACATTATGAAGGTGATTTCACTGATGATGGAAATAAAAAAAAACCTTTTTTTATTACACCAATACCTTCTAAATTATATATATTATATTATTTTCTATTAATTGTATTCGTTACATTCAGTAATAAAAAAGATGTATTTTTTTTCTTCAAACCTTCAGATTAAGGAAATTCCTCCACATAATTGTCAGATTATGGATCAGCACGACAAGGACATCAAGCTGAATGTTACGATTTTTTTGCATTTTCAAAAATCGGCCATTACTTTTGATCGCGCCTACATCGTCAGTCTTTTGAATAGAAGTTCCTTTAGGGTTTACATAATCCTTTTTGAATATCTGACGAGCTCGAATATTTTTGAAGTGAAACTATTAGGATTTTTTTCTGTCACGAAAAAGCGTTACAGCCGCATGGAGGTGGTAGAAGGTATATCGCGTGGTGAGAGGTGGCATAATTTTAAAGTAGACTATGGATGTTTTTTTTGGTTCTTGATCGAATTCAGTTATTTTGTTTGGTAAAATAAAATATGTATAAATAAAAAATGCATTAATTAAAAAGTACCTAACCTAACCACATCATAATTTGCTTTATACCTGCGAAAAATCGAAATGTCTGCTGGGACACATAGCAGAAGTGAAACTTCAGCGGACAAGTAGCAAAACGAATCGCAACAAAATTTTAACTTGAAGTTTTACGGGCAGATTGTTAATGTACTTGTCCAATTTGAAAACCTGCCCGTAAAACTTCAAGTTGAAATTTTGTTGCGATTCGTTTTGCAACTCGTCCGCTGAAGTTTCACTTCTGCTTTGTGTCCCAGCACAAATTTCGATTTTTATTCCAATTTTCAACCCCTTCGTACGGCCACCCCCACCATGCAAACCGGCAGATTAATATTTCTCCGTTCTCCGCAACACATGGGGCGCATACATTATTAATATCTGACGCGCTTAAGTATTTCTGTGTGACTTTTTTTTACATTTTTGAAAACCTGTACACGCTCCCCCACCAGTGAAAGGGCATACATCATATAACCCTTTTTTCTTTTTAGCATCTAATCTTCACAATTCAAAAGGTCTCCGCGACGCTCAAGTAACTCCCCATTTAGCCTCTTGGGTTCCCCTACTACTAAGTTGCAGTGAGGTAAGCCGGCAAAGGCTTAGCCCCCTCAACCTCAGACGCCGTCAAATTATCTTAATATATATAAAACTCCTAAACTACTTGACCGATTTTAATCAAATTTGCACACCGTATGCAGTTTGATCGGACTTGAAAGATAGGATAGCTTACAACCGTTGGAACTGGTAGGTGGTGCTGACATCGGGTTCTAAATTTTATTTCTTCAAGGCAGAACAACGTCTGCCGGGACAGCTAGTATATTTATATAATATATTTTTCGTATTCTTAAATTATTTTTTGATAAAGTTTTATAGCATTTCCGATATACCATGTTTTGTTTATACGTGTACTTAATTACAATATATACTTAATTATTTCTTATTCAGAAGCTTTAATGATATAACTTAGATTATAGTACATTAGTGTGTAACATTGGTGATTACCGCCGAGGCGCCATTGCGACTCGAGCCGTAGGCGAGGGTCTTAAGAGAGCCGAGGACGGTAATCATCAATACACACGTGTATCATACGACGTTTTTCAACACACTTGTGAATAAAATAACAACAAAAACTCATTTTATTTAGTAGATAAAAAAAGGTATATATGAGTGAAAGTTTTATTTATTAAACACGTACGAGTTAAAATTATCTATTTAAATAAGAAGTTGCATGAAATGAGCAAGCAATAGGAACATTAATTTATATGTTCTATAGGGCACGATCTTTTTTTTGAATAAAAACTTTATTAAGAACAAAGCAACTCAACCAATAACATTAAAAAAAAAATCTATAACTCACTAGTGAGTTATAATGTTTTTTAGTCACAGTTTGGTTATGGGTGTCATTCTGTGCCTAATTGCGGTGACCATAGAGCCACTTTATGAGCAAGTGTGTTGAAAAAAATATTTTAAAACAATGATATCTCACAGTTGTGTTTATTTACTGATTGACTACTTTAGGTCTTAATGGGATGTTATGATAGCCTAATGCCTCGACTACACACCTGAAATAATGGTAGCATTAGTGACCGTTTCACACAGCTGCAGCGGTGGGGTTAATGCGTTACCTATGAAGCGACATTAATTGTTAGTGACGTTAAACATTGATAGATAATTTTATCCGTGCACGAACGGAGAAAGAATACAATTTCCTGCGGCTGGGCGGCCTGTCGTAAGAGGCGACAAAACAACCCACAGCCAGGTAGGGCATTTGCCCGACTGGATGGCTACCACCCCTGGTCTAGAACATGCCGCCATAACAACTTTGAGTTGTGTTCCGGCATTAGCGACCAGGTTCCAGTCTCCCTTAAGACAGCAGCAGCGCATTTGTAGCACCTTTGGTGTTGCAAATGTCTATAGGCGATAGTGACCGCTTTCCATCCAGTGGGCCGTCTGCCTGTCTGCTGAACTCCTGCAATAAAACAAATCTAATATATTTATTTCAGAAACAACATACAATTTATCATCATTGGAGGGCAGATTCACTGATTTCGACCAATGGGTTCAAAGGTTAGAAGAAAATTTCGAAATACGGTGCGTAGATTATACTGTACTATAAAATATATAGAAAGAATGAATGCATGATGAAAGAATGACTACACAGATATACAATGCAAAAGTGGATGGATGCAGAAGTGAATATAGACTAATGGCGTTATTTTTAACTCTAAAAACAAAATGCATAAGACATAAACTAATGCCACTGAAACTAAAAGATCCTATAAGGCCCAAATGTTGGGGCACTAAAATGATACACCGCAAACGTGTGCACTCTGAGATGAGTATGATGGATGTGTGGTGTTACAAGAATGGATAAGGTGAGAAATGAGTAGATAAATAAGAGATCTTTGAAAGCTGCATCCGTGACTGAAAAATTGACAAGAAGGTGGTATGAGCATGTAATGAGGAGGGATGAAAGTCACGTGATAAAAAGAATGTTAAACTGCAAGATTGATGGGTACAAATGTAAAGGTAGACCAAAAAAGAAATTGATGGACTGTGTGAAGGATAATAGTGTGGCGAGTGATGGCGGAACGATCTAATTGGTATTTAAGAAGTTACAGAAAAATGTAGAAGATTCTAGAAGAAAAAGACAAAGACAGATACATTTTATTTTTATTTTTTATTGCAGGAGTTCAGCAGACAGGCAGACGGGCCACTTAGTGGAAAGCGGTTACCATCGCCTATGGACATTTGCAACACCAAAGGTGCTATAAATGCGCTGCTGCTCTCTTAAAGGAGACTGGAACCTGGTCACTAATGCCGGAACACAACACAAGGTTGTTATGGCAGCATACTCTAGACCAGGGGTGGTAGCCATCCAGTCGAGCAAATACCCTACCACCTGGCTGTGGGTTGTTTAGTCGCCTTTTACGACAGGCCGCCGGGCCGCAGGAAATTGTATTCTTTCTCCGTTCCTGCACGGATAAAGACATAGATACATACATACATTTCAGAAAGGGATAGATGATAAACAACAGAATAAGGAAATGAAGATCGAAGAATGGGCCTAAATGGGCCTCTGTTGTTCGTGCCTACCCCGCAAGGGAACTGGCGTGAAGTTATGTATGTATGTATGTAAGATCGAAATTATAGAATAGAAGGTTAAGGAAGGAAAAGACAGAGATAGATAGATGTTTAGAAAGGGATAGACAGTAAATAAAATAATAACGAAAAGAAGATCGAAATTATGGGTTCCAGAAGATTCTTCAGGGTATATAAGCAGCGTAAAACGCGGCTACCGAGTAGTTGAAGACAGCGAAACGACATGTGCGATACGAAGTGTTGGAAGAGAAGTTTAATAGAAGATAGTGACAAGTTTAGAGAGTTGAAAGAAGAGCTCAGTAGAAGACAGTGACAAGTTTAATGAAGAGTTTAGTGGTGAGTTTGGTGAAAAGTTTAGTGGGCAGTTGAGTGAAGGAGGAGTTTAGCATAGTTTAAAAGGAGACCCAGAAGCAAACTACTTTTTTTTAATGGAGGAGATTAGCAGACAGGCAGACGGCCCACTTGATAAAAAGCGGTTACCATCGCCTATGGACATTTGCAACAGCACAGTTGCTACAAATGCGCTGCTGCTCTCTTAAGGGAAACTGGAACCTAATGCCGGAACACAACTCAAGGTTGTTATGGCGAGATACTTTAGACCAGGGGTGCTAGCCATCCAGTCGGGCAAATGCCCTACCACCTGGCTGTGGGTTGTTAAGTCGCCTCTTACGTGCGGTTAATTCGGAGGTGAACACCGCAGCATCAGGAGGTGGTGTACGCAATATCGGCGACGGTATTGTGAGTGTTGGGGCAACCCTGCGGAGAAGAATCACGTACGGCTGTGTAAGTTAATAAAAGGATTTAGTTAAGAAAACTGATGTTCTCGTCCAATCCTAAGTGCGTACGTAATAATATGATGATGCGTGGCAGAGGACGTATGTCAGAATCCAGGAGCATGGAAGGACAAGACTTATTGTGCCGACCCCAAATAATTGGCATTTGGCCACAGTCACTAACAGTGACATTATCCCAGATGAAGTAGAGACATTAGATGATAAAAACTATCTCAGTTCATTCAAATGACAGTCAATACAGTGATACAATCAACTGCGTGCTCCTCTATTAAGAGCACACTGATACTAAACACTGATGTTGTGTTATGTTAACTAAAGGCCTTACTTATAATCGTTTCTTAAATTTAAAGAAACTGCTCATCAACTGATTAGTGAAAATCTTACCCATAAACTCCTCTTTAGTCGAATATTTTGGGTACCATCTACGTTAATCATTCAAATTTCGTTTATCTGTGCTCCTCTTAGGTAAACAACAGGTAATACACGTTTATAAGTGAAAAAAAAAGATATTGATTGATTAGGGTTTATTCTAATTCTCTTACTTTAGAGATGGCTAATCGTTCCTTAACCAGATTATTATAAGTAAGGCCGTGATAGTCTTACAGTAATATTTACATGTATTCTTATTTTCTTACCTACAAACCCTTATTAAAACATGTATTCAAGAATAATTAAGTGAAAGCTGATACTTGAAATTATGGAAGAAGAATACTAAAAAGCGATACGTAAGTGGGCGTCCATCAAATATGTGAAGAGTTTATGGGAGGTTGGAGGGAGGGTTGGCAGAATCTCTCGGCAGTCTCGTTATAAATTACAACTCATTTTCAATAACTTATAAATGTTCTCATAAGTCAAGCGAATTGTAAGAATTCTTTTATGAGAAATAAAGTTTTTTAACTTGAACTTTAGATATGCCTTAAGTTGTCTATGACATTTGAACATCATTAAATATTCATTGCAAAAATCCTGTTTGTAATGACTTTATGCTAATGGAAAAACAACGCACCTGTACATAAACTACGTACTTTATAAGCATTTATAACATTTTATTAACTTAAATTGCAATTCCTAATTAGCGCCCTATCAATTTTACAAACGTGACATTGAAAAGAACATAGTTAAATTTTTTAATTTATGACTGCTTAAGTTTAAAGGTGGGGGCTTCATCTGCTTTAGTGTTAAAGATTTAGGCCATTTCATGCAGATATGTGTGATGGGCTTAATGTGTTATTGGAGATGCGATTGACAGCTAACATATATACTAAGTCTGGCCATAAATACTGTTATAATTAAAGAAACAAAATATTATATTTGAATTTGGAATCTGTCATTTTTATATGATTGTTCATTGTGTTTTCTTATTTTGGCGCCAACACATTGTACAACATTTTGTGATATTAAAATGGAATGGGGCGATAAAGAGAACTGAATCGCGGTGATTGTATTACACAAAGTACGTACGGAGCCAAATGCAATTTTTTAAATTCTCCATACGCTTGGTATTAGTCAAATGTTTGTGTACCGGGCTACTAATAGATACAATGAGACCTCCTCTGTTTGTGACAGAAAAAGATCTGGCCGTCCACGTAGTGTTCGTACGAAAAAGGTGGTCAAAGGAGTAATGGAAAGAATTCGAAAAAATCCTGTCCGAAAAGAAAAGATTTTATCTCGGGAGATGAAGATATCACCTAGAACCATGTCGCGTATTTTAAAAGATGACTTAGGACTTGTAGCCTATAAGAGACGCACTGGTCATTTCTTAACTCATAATTTAAAAAAGAATAGGGTGGTAAAATCGAAACAACTACTGAAGCGGTAGGCAAAGGGAGGTCACAGAAAAATTTTGTTTACGGATGAGAATTTTTTTACAATTGAGCAACATTTTAACAAACAAAATGACCACATATATGCTCAAAGCTCTAAGGAAGCTTCTCAATTAGTCGACAGAGTGCAACGTGGGCATTATCGTCTTCAGTGATGGTTTGGTGAGGTGTTAGCTATGAAGGAGTGACTGAGCCATATTTTTGTGAAAAAGGTATCAGAACATCGGCATAAGTGTATCAAGATACCATTCTTGAGAAGGTAGTTAAGCCCCTTAACAACATCATGTTCAATAACCAAGAATGGTCCTTCCAGCAAGACTCGGCGCTGGGTCATAAAGTTTGGTCCACGCAAACTTGGTTGGAAACGAACGTTTCGGACTTCATCAGAGCTGAAGACTAGCCGTCGTCTAGTCTTGATCTTAATGCGCTGAATTATGATTTATGGTCAGTTTTAGAGAGTACTGCTTACTCTAAACGGCATCATAATTTGCAGTCCCTAAAACAATCCATACGATGGCAGTGAAGAATTTTCCCATGGAAAGAGTGCTTGCTTCTATTGATAACTGGCCTCAACGTTTAAATGACTGTATTGCAGCCAATGGAGACCACTTCGAATTATTAGAATTATGTATTAAACTAACACACTGTAAAACTTATAAATGTTATTTGCGATAGAAAATATTTTTTTTCTTTGTTACAATATTTATGGCAAGACTAGGTATATTGGTATATACACTAATGTGGTTATACGTTAACGACATTATTTTTAACGCTTTAGATAAAACACATTAGGCCACAGCCCAACGGTTTTATTCATATTGAGTTAGAGTACGTTTGAACGCATCTTTAAGAACCATAAAGTCTATGAATAAGACCTGGCTTCATCTCCGTAAGTGTTAAAGATGTACGTTTAACACTGACGCAGATGAAGCCCCAACATAAAAAATGTGTTTTAAATAATAACACATTGATTCAAAGTTTTATTTGAGAATAGGATATGCCCGCCACTTCGTCCACGTTTGACTTGAAATTCCCGCGGGATTCCCGGGACACCGCATTTGAAAAAGAATGTAAGCTATCGTTTTAAAACTGTGTCGGAATAAGCTAAATTTTATACAACCGAACTACTACTGCAAACCGCTCCCGGGGAATTTCCCGCGGGATTCTCGTGATAAAAAGTATCACACATTTTATTACAGAATTGCACTCGATTAGTGTTGATTTCACTTACGTACACAAATAAAACGCACACACACACTTGTTATGAAACTTATATGCCACCGCCGTGGTCACAAAAAGCGAACCAAATTTATGGAAAATATCCGAAGTCCAAAGAGATGGCGATCATTAAACTATTGCGCGTATCTAAAATGAACAACGCCATCTAGTGGCGTACGTCCTAATCATAAATGTGAAGATTTAAATATTTATATTAGGCTTTTCTTAAGTATATATATATTAATTATATGGTATTTTCGACAATTAGTGATTTTTTATTGCTGAAGCACAGCAGACAGGCTGACGGCCCAACTGTGATGGAGAAAGTGGTTACCGTCGCCTATGAACATTAGCAATATCAGCGGTGCTGCCAATGTGCTGCCGGCATTGAAGGAGAAACTGAAACCTGGCTACTGATACCGGAACACAACTCAAGGTTGTTATGGCGGCATACTCTAGACCAGGGGTGGTAGTCATCCAGTGGAGCAAATACCCTGCCACCTGGCTGTGGGTTGTTTTGTCGGCTCTTACGACAGGCCGCCTCAACGCAGGAATTTGTATTCCTTTTCCATTCCTGCATGGAGGAAAGTGAATAAATCGCATTGGAATTCTATTTTCGATTCGATTGGATTTGATTGACGGCCTCTGTCGTTGAGCGGGCTAAGCCTTTGCCAGCCTACCCCACTGCAATACAGAGACTCCGGGTTCGATTTCTGGTATAGTAAATTTAGGAAACGTATTTTATCCGTTATTTACTATGGTGTGAGTGTCTGGGATCGGCCCCAGAGTAGTACGTTGTATATTACCCATAGCACAAGCGTAACTTGCTTAATTTGAGGATATATAATATGTGTGTTTGTCTGCTGATTAGCATTATTTTGTTTTCCAATCTCGCTATTTCAAATCATTCCCAGAAAAATTCCCGCAGGATTCCCAGGATAAAAGTAGCGAAGATTTGAAGTCTAAGAATTAGCTGTCGATCATCGAAAACCGCATCGAAATCGGCCCAGTAGTTTTTACGTGAATTCCGAACAAATAGACAAACAAACAAGAAATCTAAAAAAATGCATCGTTATCTCCATCGTTTATATAGTCTATTCCAGTTTTTTTTAATAGCTTCAATGTACAGACACGGCATGTTTAGAATTTTATAATATTATAGATTTTGTATAAAGACACGAACAGACTGATAGCGCCA
This sequence comes from Dendrolimus kikuchii, assembly GCA_019925095.2. Lineage (NCBI taxonomy): Eukaryota > Metazoa > Arthropoda > Insecta > Lepidoptera > Lasiocampidae > Dendrolimus > Dendrolimus kikuchii. Next base: position 4,863,987 of record CM034415.1, read on the forward strand.
GCTGTGATTCCAGAATGTGTTAAAAGTTACGTGTTTTATTAGGCATTTATTATTCCTCATATTCTTCTTCTTTCTCCGTCAAAGAACGAGAGGAAAACCCCATAGTGCCAACTAACCGAAGACAATGAATGACAAATACACAAAAAGTCATAGTACCATGAGACTAAAATACTCAAGTACTATCTGTTCTAGAATACATGCTTCAAATCACTGCAGAATTTACAATTTCTTCGTGCTTCATATATTAAATACTTAAGTCAATATTTACTAACAATATCCTAATTACATTAAAATTAGAAGAAAAAAATCAAATAATTTTTATTAATTACATAATTATCTAACACATGCTGTCTCTTTCACTCATACACAATTATACCACCGTTGCATTCGCACGGTAGCAACGAGCGAGCGAGATAGCATTATGCAGATTCTAAACATCGTCATCTCGTTCTGTGTGGGTGTGTCTCTGGAGCACGGCCAGTCTTTGTTGAGTCACTTCCAAGTGGTGTTTTCGCCATTTGATGCGACGGTTCTGGAACCATACTTTGACCTGAAAGTGTAAAAATTAATATATACCGTACTATTATTAATGGAATCTACAGATTACCACAAAATGATACGTGCAAGAGTCAACACGATGCGTTCGACTTAGTTTCCACTAAAAACCCTAAACTAGGCATATTAGCGAAAGTGAGATGGTAGTACTTCACACCAAAAGTCGCTGATGCTGTACAAAACACAAATACGAGCAATGTATGGTGTTACATCACGTACTTAGAATAATTTATTGCGAAATAATTAGCAAGGTTATAACTGAGTAGTCTATGTACGTGCCAATGTCTGTCAATACAGAAAACAGAAAGCCTTCGGAGATGCATCAACGAACACGTTTAGGGTTTTATATACTTTCACCCAGCAGTTAAGATTTCTATATATATAGGTAGGGTAGGTAGGTAGCTAGAGCATACCGCCATAGCAACATTGAGTTGTGTTCCGGCATCAGTGGCCAAGTTCCAGTTCCCTCCTCGAGGCCGGAAGCACATAGGTTATAGCAAATGTCCATAGGCGACTGTGATCACTTTCATCAGGTGGGTGGTCAGCCTGTCTTGTACTCCAGTAAATAAAAAAAAAGCAATAAAATCAGCTTTGGCGGTATTGCTCAAGCTAATGTTATCTCACACATAGACACAAAACGTGGCCTATGTTCTATTCAAGACTATAATCAATATCTGTGCCAGATTTTCCAGATCTGTTCAGCCGTTCTGGCATAATTGATCAACAAACATCCATCCAAACTTTCGCGTTTATCATGTTATAGGTATAGTATAGATTAATTCACCGCGTCATGACAGGTATCATTTGTGATTAATAGGACAGGTCTATAAATCCATCATTAGACCTGTCCTTTTGTATGGCAATGAAGCGTGGTCTGTACTTGAGCGATACAAGCAAGAACTGTGTGTCACGGAGATGAATATGCTGCGATGGATATGTGGAGTGACGCGGAAAGACCGTGTCAGGAACTCACGCATCCGCGGCAGTTTTCATGTCCATGACAGTCAAACTGCAAGAGTGTTGCTTACGCTGGTACGGCCCTGTTTTAGGAGACCGGCTAATTATGTGGGGACATGGATCTAGACATGCCACCTCCGCCAGGTCCCGGTCGAAGGGGAAGGCCCAAGATCTGCTGGATTGATGTTGTGAAGGATAACATGTGTACCGAGGGTCTCAAAACGAGGGATGCTGAAGACCGCGCGAAATGGAGTAGAAAAAGGAGGAATGCGGACCCTGTGCGTCAGAGTGAACGCTCCAAATGGAACCGGAATTTAACGCTCGGATAATGATGATGATGATGATATACAATACTTCACCTGTGCCTCAGTTAGCTGCAGCGCGTGCGCAAGGTACAGTCTTTCTGGGCCCACCATGTACTGCTGCCGTTCGAACTCTGCCTCCAGCCGCTCCAGCTGCTCAGGAGTGAAGATCGTGCGGATCCTTTTACTCCTTCCAGAACTACCAAGTTAGGAATAATAAAAAAATATTTACAACATATTTTATTTTATTTAGGGGCTAAGAGCTGTATTCGTACAAACTAAAGTTCAAAGATAACTAAAGAATAGCTATTTATAAACCTCAAGAGATGACAGAGGAAATATTATAAAAAATAAATATTTTTGACAGTTATTTATGATTTACTTTACCACATCTTATCCTTAACAGGAGTTTATGGGTAAGCTTTTCACGAATCAGTTGCTGAGCAGATTCTTAAAATTTTACAAACGATTATAAGTAAGGCCATAGATTTAGAAAAAATGAAACAATAATATGAAAATTTGGTGACCGGGAAACTAATTCGGCCTTACTTATAATAATCTCGTTAAGAAACGATTAGCCATCTCTTAAGTAAGAGAATCAGAATCAAACCCTAATCAATGAATATCTTTTTTTCCACTTATAAACGTGTATTACCTGTTGTTTACCTAAGAGGAGCACAGATAAACGAAATTTGAATAATTAACGTATTTTGTACCCAAAATATTCGACTAAAGAGGAGTTTATGGGTAAGATTTTCACTAATCAGTTGCTGAGCAGTTTCTTTAAATTTAACAAACTATTATAAGTAAGGCCCATTATTATTAAAATAGTGTTGATTAATTTCGCATTTACAGATGTTAGACTATCCACAAACAAGTCAGGGTCTTACTTACAATAAACTCGTTGAGAAAGGATTAGCCATCTCTTAAATAAGAGACTCCTAGCCCGTAATCAATTAATATCTTTATCATCTAATATCTTACCGGTGTGTAAGTATGTATGTATGTATGTATCTTTACCGCCTCTTATCCTTAAGAGTAGTTTATGGGTAAAATTTTCATTAATCAGTTGCTGAGCAGTTTCTTAAAATTTAACAAACTATTATAAGTAAGGCCATCAATGTCCAAATAGGCCGACTTGCCGAGTTTGTTTTGCACCATATTACACGTACAAGTATTTACACCAAACAATATACAAAATGTATCTACATTGGCTACGTTCCATTAGACACTCACAACGACCACGTTCACAGCCGCGATTTTTCCCGTTCCACTTGCTTGCCGGCGTTACAATCGTAAACCCAAGTGGAACGGTTATTCGACCCACCTATTGACATGGGTCGCTGTGAGCGTGTGTGATCGAAAGCGATGACGTCATTAGTGACGTTTTCGTCACGACCACAATGACCACGGTCGCCTTGTGGAACGGCTAACGGAGCATTTTGGGCGTTGTGAGATACTAATGGAACGCGCTGTATGTTTATTACCTACATATTCACAAATGTGAAATTTGATTGCTTTTTATTTATACTTTTTTGACCTTCATTTTTTAATTTTATTACGTAAATGTTTGAAGTTGTTTAGTTTAGGTATATATAGTTTAATTTAATGAAGCCGTGAGCCTCTACATAGAACTAACAAAACGACTCATCGACTCTTCGGATGATCAGAGAGTTGGTCTCTACCTCAGATAATGGATCTGTAATGTATATAAATTGCGGGTAGTTGTATATTTTATACATAGCTAATAAACAGTCTCCGCCTGACGCCGCTTTCGAAATACGTGCCTTTCGACTATTTCTGACCTTTTTGGTTCCAAATGATCGCGTACTAATTTAACCCTTAAATTCGGATTCTCCGGGTACTGGGGCGAACACAAATCACACAAAACCTGTTACGTCGCTGCTCCAACATGTGTGATCAACGCCGCCACGCGCAACTCACTTTTAAGGCCGCTTGCATAACGTTGCTTAAATTTATTTAAGAAACACAAAACGTATTTACATACATACATTCATACATAACTTCACGCCAGTTCCCTTGCGGGGTAGGCACGAACAACAGAGTGCCATTTAGGCTTATTCTTACACACCTCACTTGCCTCTTTGACATTCATAACTCTTGTCATGCAGGCTCGTCTGTTCTTAAGGCTCCTGACATCACCTTCTGCTAGTACACGATCAATTTGATCATGGAAGGTGTGTCGTGGCCTTCCACGACTTCTGCATCCATCCACTTTTGCATTGTATATCTGTTTAGTGATTCTTTCGCACCGCGTTGTGTACGGCGAGCTGGGCCTTCTGGCTGAGGTTCTTAGCGCCTAGAAGTTTACCTAACGCTCCATTTAAACTATTCCCCAAATTCACTCTTCTTTCTATATCAGCGGTGTACCTTCCATCCCTGCTAAAAGCACATCCAAGATATACAAACTCATTCACTTGCTCCAGCATAACATCATCGACCATTATCCTTGCATTCGTTCTGGTTTCTTCTCTTTCAAACACCATAACCTTTGTTTTCTTCGCATTCAAATGTAAGCCTCTCGCCTGACAGTCATCTTTCATCATTGTGACTAGTGTTTGCAGTTCTGATGGCGATTCGGCTAAAAGCACGGCATCATCCGCATAAAGCAAGGTGCTTACAACTAGATCACTCATCCGTACCCCAACATCCATCAATCTTATTCTCTGGAGACAATCGTCCAGATATAGGATGAACAGCAAAGCCGACAGCACGCAGCCCTGGCGGACGCCAATATTGACGTCAAACCAGGGCGACAGGCTGCCTTCCACTCGCACGCATGCCATACAGCCCTCGTAAGTGGACAGCACAGCACGCATCAATTGGCCATTAATCCCATATCCGGGCAATATGTCCCAGAGGTCCTTCCGCACAACCCTGTCAAATGCTTTCTCTAGATCCACAAAACCGCAGAAAACCTTCCGGCCCATAGCCAGCTGCTTCTCTACGATATTGCGGAGAGAGAAAACTTGATCCATACATCCCCTTCCATTTCTGAAACCACCTTGTGCATCCCACAGTAATCCATCGGATACAACTCTCATTCTCTTTTCAATAATCTTCGCATACACTTTAGATGCTGTGCTGATCAAACTGATGGCCCTGTAGCTGGCGCACTCCATACGTGACCCCTTGCCTTTATACAAGGGCACGATGACAGCGCGCCTCCAGTCCTTGGGAACCTTTCCCGTCCTCCAGCACAAGTTGCATAAGGACAGGAAAGCGTCCCGGACGCAGGTTCCACCATATTTGATCATCTCAGCAGACACACTATCGATTCCTACTGCCTTTCCATTTTTCAGACTTCTTATCGACCATTCGATCTCTTCCAAAGTGATCTCGGATGCTGACTCCTCGGAGTCGGTCACAGACTCAGTCGTGGTGCCAGCATCCGGGATATTATCATACATTTCTCTAAAATATTCACTCCATCGCGCTAATACCTCTTGTGGGTTAGCAAGAACGTCCCCTGCTTTAGATTTTATTCTTTCCATTCTGGAAGCTGACGAACAACCCCGAGACTTCTTAACCTCTCTCCAAAAGAGTTTGGTATTCGCCTCGAAGTTCTCCGTCAGCTTCTCTTCTTCTTTCAATTTTATTCTTTCACGCTTCTCTTTCACTAAAGCTTTGGTTTCATTCTTGCAGAGGCGATAAATTTCTTTCTTCATCTCTTTCATACTGTCATTCTGTTGCAAGGAAGCAACATAATCCAGCCAGGCTTTTCTCTTTCTCTCTACGCTGGATTTAACATCCGCGTCCCACCATTCATCACCTTTCGTTGTTATGTGCCTCTTCGCGCATCCACATGCTTCTTTTGCGCTTTCCACTATACTTTCTTTCATACTATCCCAGTCATTATCCACATCTAAGTCGGAGAAGTCCGCTTTTGCAAGCCTTTCTTCGACTAGGCGCGCATACATACTCCTTACACTAACATCTTCCAATTTTTCACACTTTATTCTTTCAAGCTCCCCGAAATTGGTACGCACTCGCCAGTGCCTCCACTTCTTGAAAAGGCCCACAAACCGGCTTATCACCAGGTAGTGGTCCGTTTCAAGAGTGGGGCCTCTGTAGGCTCTTGTATCCATTATTGTGTTTCGGAGGCGACTATCAATTAAAATCAGATCAATCATACTTTTCTGATCATTCATTCTCCATGTATACGTGTGAATATCCTTATGATGGAATAGGGTGTTCGACACAAGCAAGTTTCTTTCCATGCATACGTCTATGATTGGCCTACCAGCATCGTTCACTCTCTTGTCACCATAGGGTCCAAGGACAGCCTCAAGGCCGTCTCGTTTGGTCCCCACCCAGCCATTAAGATCACCACACATAATTAGTCTTTCGTTCCCTTCAGCCAGATCCAGAATTTCTCTCACAGACTCCCAAAACTTCTCGAGTTCTTGGGGATCCGCTGAGCTTACGGGAGCATAAGCTGCGACCAGAAAAACTCGCGTGATCCCCAGTTTTAGGCGGACCCAGAGAAGTCTCGGGTTCACCAGACAATAAGCTTTTACTCCAGACACAAAGCGGGATGAGAGTAAGACGCCTACCCCCCCACTCGCACGCTCGTCCAGGTCCACGCCGGACCACAGAGCAAGCATGCCACCGGGGAGGTCATCGACGTCGCACCCCTTCCGCTTTGTCTCTGTCAGACATAAGGCATCCAGGCTTCTCTCATTCATTATATCAATCATTTCGTCCATCTTATCTTTCATTCCACCTCTCACATTCCACGTGCCTATACGGCACTCTGCTCCTCTCGACCCGCCAGGTTTGGCGCTGCGTGAAGGGTGGCGGCCCCCTTCGCCGCATGCGCGAGAATCCACACCGACGGGGGCGCATCGGTGAGCGTCGCCTGCGGGGGGCGCCCTATCGGGCACTGCGACCGTGTATATCGAATTCGTATAGTTTTCTGAAAGGCATTTTACTGAATACGTATTTTAAAAAGAATATTCTCGTCGCCAGTTGAGTGCACTGCACTCGGGTGAACTCTGGTCAGAATTGTGGCCTGTTGTTCGTGCCTACCCCGCAAGGGAACTGGCGTAAAGTTATGTATGTATGTATTTATAAAATATACAACTACCCGCAATTCATATACATTACAGGATCAATATGGCAGTCTAACGATGAAACGTAGCCAGCCTCCTGGACATCTTACCCATAAAACACGGTGACCTAGTGTAACACAATATGATTAATTGTAACTAAGTTTCTTCATTGCATTAGTTTATAATATTTTAGTTTAATATCATGCTTAGTTTTAATTGTATTTTAATAATAATGTTATTGCCCACATCGCTTAACATTGACCTGATGGTCGAACGTTGAGAGAGACCTCAAGAAAACTCAAATGCCCAAACCGACAACCTAAGACGATATCGAGGTCTTCATAACAAATGGGCGTACAGACAAAAGTGCAGTTTTACACAAGGGACAAAATTGCGAATAAAACATAACTAGTTGATTGTATAAGGCTGAAATTTGGAATACCTGTCTATTTAGGTACACTTGCATATTGGTAAGGCTTTTTAATTTGTAACATGCATAGATTTTAGTAAACAAGAAACAAATGGCATTTTTGCGTATAGGCCCATTTGTTATGAAGCCCTCGATATATATGGCTTGGTGCAATAATGTGAGGAGGTCACACCTCAAATAATGGGACAAAGAGTGGAAGAAGAAGTTAGTGCCCAGAACGTTTACTGTGTTACTTTATTTAATCGCCATGCTGATCTGTTGTCGGTAATAGGAGTTCTGGAGAGTAGATTAGGCGGAGGGTGTCCAGATTGAGTTTTTAAATCTCCCTGAGACAAAATATGTCCCCAAAATTATACAATTACGGGCACTTCTCCAAAATATTAAACCTGCATATTTCTTTAAAGTATATTTTCACTTAAAAAACTTCAAAAAGATGTATTGGATTAAACAAAAAATAAAGGCAATATAACCACATTTATAATGCCAGAAGTGACATACTATCAATATTATTGTCATTATAAAGGCGGGGTCTCATTTGGGACAATGTTAAAGTTATTGACTGGGACCAAATGTGTTTTATTTATAGCGTTAAACATAATGCCGTTAACGAATAGCTACATTACTTTATATGCCCCAGGTGGGAGGGCATTTGCCCGACTGGATGGTTACCACCCCTGGTCTAAAGTATGTCGCCATAACAACCTTGAGTTGTATTCCGGCATTAGTGACCAGGTTCCAGTCTCCTCAAGAGAACAGCAGCGCATTTGTAGCACCTTTGGTGTTGCAAATGTCTATAGGCGATGGTAACCGCTTTCCATCAAGTGGGCCGTCTGCCTGTCTGCTGATCTCCTGGAATAAAAAAATAAAATAAAATAAAATATACGATATATGATAATATTTAATGTCATTCACGATTAATAACGATGTTGCTTCGTAAATAAAACATTAAACCTATCGCCGAGGAAATATTGTAAATATGGTCTGTTTTTGTAATTGTATATTTTGGTGTGCAATAAAGAGTTATCTCTCTCTCTCTTTCTCTCTCGGTACATCTTCATGAAACGGTCAATAGCAATAACATTATCCCACACGAAACAGTAGCATTAGGTACATCCTCTGACATAAAGTTGTAAATAATTTTAGTGTTTGGCTTGAATATATTACATCCCAGAGGCGACATTTTTTACCAAGAGATGTCCCCACAAATAGGTAAAAACTCCCAATCGGAAGACCCTGATTGAGCATTTTGTGGCGTTTTATTTGCTTATGGTAATTCAATTGCGAAATTAACTTACCTGTTTGTACATAAGGAATGATTTCTCGTTTTCAATTGCACTCCCGTCGGCCTCAGCTCTGGTCGGGGGCTATCTGTGTCAAAGATAATTCATACTTTTTATTTTTTATTTTACTGGATTAAGAACTTATGACAGCTCTGTGGTTGAATGGCCTGAGTCAGCCTGGTTCCCTGAAACATAAAGGTGCGCCGGGTTCGTTTCCTGGCATGGTAAATTTTGACAACTCTCCTTTATTTGCTTCCTTTATAGTCTGGGTGTTTGTGATCGACTTCAGAGTTGTCCGTTGCATATCACCCAAAACACAGCGTAACATACTTAGCTTTGGTATATACCTATATCTATATATGGACATATATCTGTTGCATATTATATTATGAAGTAAAATGTCATTTGCTGCTTGATGACAGTGACGTGGCACACGGAACGTGGTAATTAATACTCGGCAAGCAGCAGCGAATTGTATTCGAATAAATGATTCGATACAAGTTGATACACGAGTATTTATTTTAATTTTGTAGCAACGTATTTATTGTTTATTTTTTATTATTTTTACAATTTAAATATTATATAAGTAGAATTAGTTTTATTAATTATTATTCTCATTTATTATTTAATTAACAAAACTGGGTCATTTTGGTCTTACACCTAAAGGAAGGTATGCACTGAAAATCAGCGTTGTGTCGGATATTGTTCCGACACAGCAATATGCTGAGTGCAAACCTTGTTTGCTGAAATTGCGGCGTACAAATTCTCAAAATATGCTTTGTTTATAGATATGTATAAGGAATGTAATTGCGTCTCAATTTGTTCAAATAATGTTTTTCTTTCTTTCTTTACATATATGTATATATATTTAAAATACTGGGAGTCTCAGTGGTTAAAGTTGCGTTAATGATGAGTTGTGTATTTGTCTATATAGTAACAGCCTATAAACGTCCCACTACTGGGCTCGGGCCTCCCACTATTGGGGAACGGACAATATATATTTATATATATATTTGTAGTTATATATTATATATTTTTATTGATCTAAAGAAATGCATATTTACATAATAACAGAAGTTTGTTGCACTGCAAAAGTATAAAATTGTGCTGCAGTGACAACTCTATACCCTCCACGCTTGTCCAAGGCGGCTTGGCAGGTTTGTCACTTCAATTATCTCGATGTGCAGGTTCATCACGATGTTTGCCTTCACCGTTGTTAGCCCGTGATCTAGAGTATGCCGCCATAACAACTTTTGAGTTGTGTTCCGGCATGAGTGGCTAGGTTTCAGTTTCTTCTTCGAGGTCGGCAGCACATTGGCAACACCTCTGGTATTACTAATGGCCATACGTGACGGTAACCACTTTCCATCATAGTTGGGCCGTCAGCTTGTCTGCTGTGCTTCAATAATAAATTAAAAAAATAGCACCCGTTATTTGCAACAATATGCACATTTTTCACACAGTTCCGGTTTGGATTCGAGCCCGCGCCCTTTGAGCCTGGGACGCGTGCGCTAGCCGTTACGCTACCACGACTGCCTGCGGAGTTTAAATTTCTCGCCTTCTGAATTGACCGCCCGGGGCAGGAGCCCCGGCTTGCCCCCCGCCCCCCTGAATCCGGCCCTGGTGAATTGGTTTGTTTGTGATGTTTTTCACGCTATAATTACGTAACAGATCGTCACGAAATTTTGCTTACACGTTGTCAGAGATAGAAAAAGAAACATAGGACACTTTCTTCGAGAAATAACTACTTTTCCCGAGGGATTGACGAATGTAGCCGAATGCAACCGTCGCAATTCACTAACAAATACATCGTCATGGCAACGACAGTGACGATGCAATTTTAATGTGTTGCTTTCATGATTAGTTTAAACTTCGTTAGATGGCGTTTTGTTTTTATTTTTTATTGCATGAGTTCAGTAGACAGGCAGACCTAGCCAGCCAGCCTATTATACATTTATAACACCAAAGGCGCTATCAATGTGCTGCCGCTCTCTAAACGGAAGCTGGACCCTGACCACTAATGCCAGGATACAAGTCAAGGTTGTTATGCCGGTATACTCTAGACCAGGAGTGGTAGCCATCCAGTCGGACAAATAAATACCCGTGGCGTTACGGGTGTTTTGAATTAAAAATGAAGTTCTACATTTCTAAGGAGTTGGGGACTCCCAACGGCCGGTCCTCCACTAATCAGTGGCGGATTTACCAGCAGGTTGAATAGTAGAATGTCATATTGCTATCAGATATAGGTTATCTTTATATAATATTAAATTTTAAGTTGTAAAATTTTATGTCCGTGCAGAAACGGAGAAAGAATATAATTTTCCTGCGGCCGGGCGGCCTGTCGTGAGAGGCGACAAAAACAACCCACAGCCAGGTGGTAGGGCATTTGCCCCACTGGATGGATACCACCCCTGGTCTAGAGCATGCCGCCATAACAACTTTGAGTTGTGTTCCGGCATTAGTGACCAGGTTCCAGACTCACTTAAGAGAGCAGCAGCGCATTTGTAGCACCCTTGGCGTTGTAAATGTCTATAGGCGATGGTAACCGCTTTCCATCAAGTGGGTCGTCTGTCTGTCTGCTGAGCTACTGCAATATAAAAAAAAAGTCAGAATGGATTTTGTCCCCCTCCCCAAGATAAGGGCATGTATAGTATTTTCTAACATCCACTCCTCCTCGGGACCCCTGCGTAATTAACGAGGAGCCCCTAATTAGGAAGACAGTGCCGAAATCATAAAGATACATTTTCATTGACAAAAAATTTAATTGATATTGTGGCGAGTGATGGTGAAACGATCTAATGAGTTTAAGGAGGTTCAGAAAAATGTTGAAGATTCCAAAAGAAAGGGACAAGGACAGATACATTTTAGAATGGGATAGATGATGAACAAAAGAAGAACGATATTATGGGTTCCAGAAGATTCTTTCGGGTATATAAGCAGCGTAAGGTGCCTACGGGGTAATGCAGTTGAAGACAGCAAAGCGATTAGTGCGATACCGTTTTATCCGTGCAGGAACGGAGAAAGAATACAATTTCCTGCGGCCGGGCGGCCTGTCGTAAGAGGCGACCAAACAACCCACAGCCAGGTGGTAGGGCATTTGCCCGACTGGATGGCTACCACCCTTGGTCTAGAGTATGCCGCCATAACAACCTTGAGTTGTGTTCTGGCATTAGTGACCAGGTTCCAGTCTCACTTATGTGAGCAGCAGCGTATTTGTAACATCTTTAGTGTTGCAAATGTCCATAGGCGATGGTAAGCGCTTTCCATCAAATGGGCCGTCTGCCTGTCTGCTGAACTACTGCAATAAAAAAAATACAAGAGAGTTAGAAGTTCAGTGAAGGAGGAGTTTAGTGTAGTTTAAGAGGAGATCCAGAAGCGAGCTACGCGCGGTAAGTTCGGAGGTGAGCACCGCAGTAGCAGGAGGTGGTCTATGCAAAATCATAAGTTGCACCATATTGCATGGTATTGTGTGGCCGTACCTCAGCAACAGCTTGCAACAAATTGCCATCGCCCTAAATTGCTTGATTTAGTCGTTACAACATTGTTGACGAGAATTGCTCATGTAAGAACATTTACGCGAGAGAAGCCTCGAGCAAGCCGGCATAGAATAAAGAAATATAAAAGAAAAAACAAAACATTGTCACCATTCCATAGACAACAAAATCATCCTATTATAAATTTCAAATGGGTCATAATCCACTTTTGGACTTTAAATAGCATCCCTTAACTTTTATAACGGTAGGGTGGATTTAATTAAACAGGGCGCAACCCTCAAACAGGGTTGACATCCCCGTAAACCGATTGATATATTGGCTTTAAATTCAGTATCCACTTTGCATGTCGAACTCGAGAAACTGAGTGTTGACTTTAAAAAATATAGTTTTTTTTTTTATTGCTGGAGATCAGCAGACAGGCAAATGGCCCACTCGATGGAAAGCGATTACCATCGCCTATGGACATTTGCAACACCAAAGGTGCTACAAATGCGCTGCTGCTCTCTTAAGGGAGACTGGAACCTGGTCACTAATGCCGGAACACAACTCGAAGGTTGTTATGGCGACATACTTTAGAGTTTAAACATAAATAAAAAGCTGTAGCAAATAAGTTATTTTAAGAGTAATTAAAAAGCTTAATCCCTATTATTTTCCTATTAATATTATAAATGTGAAAGTAAGTATGTCTGTCTGTTCCGCTTTCACGGAAAAACTACCGGACCGATTTGGCTGAAATTCAGTGTATACTCGTATATATGTGGGAATGGTGTATCATGAACGCATGATGTGATGAATGTAAGACGATATTTCTGAACGAGCCCATAGTGTGAAAGAGATGTCGAGTAAAAGAGGACAATAGACGATGAATGGACGACGTACGCATAACGCATGAAGACGCCCTGAAATTTTTATTTAAAATATTTTGTCTACGGTGTTATAAATAGTTTACTCAAATAGACGCACGCGCTTCGCTGATAATCAGAAACTCATAAAGTGTTGTTTTACTTGCTAGCCTCCATCTCACATATATTTTCGATGCTGAGGATGAACATACTTTATATCCCGAAAAATGGGATAGCTTCCGGGATAAAAATATATTTGTCTCTCTGTTTGCTATGCTTTCACGGAAAAAACTATTGGACCGACTAGGTTGAAATTCGGTATATATGTAATTTTAATACCGAGGTTGGACAGGAGATACTTTTCATCCCGGATAATGGGATAGATTTATGTAAAGGTTTTGTCATTTTCGTCATATTCGTCATTTTTGTTATTTTTATCATTTACATAGTTTACAAGATAGATAGACGTGGGATAGATAAATAAAACTAGAACGGGTTGAAATAGAAGATGTAACTTTATATGGGATGATTTATACTAGATCGGTTTTGCTGTAAATTAGTTTAAATGTAGTTTTAATACCGGAAATGGATATAAATACTTTTAATGCCGGGAGATGCGACAGTTTGCAATATAAAATTAAGAGAATCTTCCCGGGGCAAATAGCACCAATATGAAAATTGGTGACGTTGCTGCTTGGCACTAACGGAAGACCAGCGTTGGTTGTTATCAACCAGCATTTGCTGAGTTAGGGCCTGTTTAGAGTTAGATAACTTTTGGCTTTTAAATTTTATAATTTTTAATAACTCTAAATAAACATTATTCTCTGTCTTTCTGTCTTTAAAATTTAGTACAATGTAATCTGTATTAATGCCTACTCTTTAAACAAGAGGCACGCATCAGAAGTGACGCGCGGCGCGGGCGCAGCTACGGAGGTAAACTCTAGTAATAAAAATTTTCTACATGTTGAAATCGGTGCCAAGTGAAATATAAAATTTACTATGTACATTGTTACTATGTAAATTGTTACTATGTACATTGTTACTATGTACATTGTTACTATGTGTATTGTTACTATGTACATTGTTACTATATGTATTGTTATTATGTACATTGTTACTATGTACATTGTTACTATGTGCATTGTTATTATGTACATTGTTACTATGTACATTGTTACTATGTGTATTGTTATTATATACATTGTTACTATGTACATTGTTACTATGTACATTGTTACTATGTACATTGTTACTATGTGTATTGTTATTATGTACATTGTTACTATGTACATTGTTACTATGTACATTGTTACTATGTATATTGTTACTATGTACATTCTTACTATGAACATTGTTACTATGTGTATTGTTACTATGTACATTGTTACTATGTACATTGTTACTATGTACATTGTTACTATGTACATTGTTACTATGTACATTGTTACTATGTACATTGTTACTATGTACATTATTACAATGTACATTGTTACTATGTACATTGTTACTTCAAGTTGTTGTAGAAAATATTTATTTTGTCTTCTAATTACCGTGGAAGTCGGTTTCTTTTTTGCTACACATATTTTAAAGATTTCCCTGGACTTGTCTGTCATACTTTAAGTGTATTGAGGAGGGGGGAGGAGTAATTGCATCTCCAAGAAAATGCTATTACCTAAAAAACTCCTTGGCGTTCCTTCGTCTAATGCCAGAGTTACGGGACAGCGAAGTAATATCAACTCCGCGCTCCCTGGCAGATGGAGGTCCCGAAAGCCGCATCCATTGCCAAAGGGAAACATAGCCCCCGGTGTCGTCCTTCTGACGTCCAACGTGTGGTGGTTAGTAACTTGCCCCACAGGATGAGAGATGATTACGGCACGCCCTTCTCTTGACAACACTAGTGGTGAGTGGGAACAGTTCTCTAGGGGCTTGCGCCTGGACCGCCAAAGGTCGACAGATGCCCTCCGGCAGCGACGTGTCCTCCTTTGGCGAGAGCGAAGCAGGCTGGTAGCGGAGGGTGGTCATCCAAAATACCAAAAACTCAGCCATCGGGCTAATGAATGTTCATTAGCCGGCTAAAAAAGTAGCTGATGACAGTTTGGTTTAATTTTTTGGTGAATGACTCGTCAACCGTTAGCCGACAGATGATTGCTAAGTTTTCGGTTTTATTCGAAAACCATTATCCAGCTGGCGAATTGATAGCAACGGCTGACGGCTAAGCTATAAACTTGTCAGTTGCTGGTTTTCGATTTTATTCGACAATCATTAGTCAGTTACTGAAGTTGTTCACAAGGCTATTTTGTGAACAACCGCTAATTAGCTAGCCTTCAAAATAGGTACCATCTCTACAGGTTGGTACGCTTACACTCCCGCTCCGTCTCCTCCTTGATGAACATTACGCGCTCGCAAAAGGAGGAGACGGCGTCCCATCCAGGTTTGCTCCCAGGAGGTCTAGACCAGTTAAGGTGACGAATTCACGACGATGCTCTGCTCAAGCGGGGCACACATGGACATGTTTTCACAGAAATTGATCCCTAAAAGCTACACCATGATTTCGTATTATAAATACAAGTGTATTATTTTTTTATAATCAGCCAATTCGATTCCTGACAGAGGTAAATTATTTTTTCAAAAATCTAATAATACCAGTTTAGTTTTTGTCAAAATCGCCCTAGAGACTCCTTTGAATGTTTTTCAATATTTGGCGTAGTTTAGGATTGGGCTCAAAGCCCAGTTGAAGAATTCACCTATCTAATACTATTACTAGAGTTTGCCCCGCGGCTGCGCTGCGTGTCAAACCCTAGGCAGTACCTAGCTTTATTTTACATACACAAAACTTCATTCGGTTTTTTACGTAAAATAATAAAAAAGAAACTAAGTCCATATACTCTACACAACTGCCCAGCAGATATATATAGAGGCGCACCTAACCCGGATTTGAAGTATACAATGAATGAGATGTTGTTTATGATAACGTAGGTTTTTGTTAGTTAATTGAAAAACGCGATTGCAGCGCCATCTATTTTGATAGTCCGCCTATTTCATGGAAACGACAGTGTTTACCGGGATAAAAAGTTGTAACTTAGGTCATAAGCTAGCACTATGTCGAGTTTTATTCATATACGTTCAGTAGTTTCCCAAACAATGCGATCTGTTATGACACAATATTATATTATATGAAACAATTGCTTTCTCGTGCAATTGTACATTTTATAAAAACAATTTAATTTTCTATAATACAGAGAGAGCATTATTAACCATTGTATAGTTTAGACGTTTTTTAATTAAACTCTTACAGAGACCACGGAGTACCATCCTAACTGATCGCAGCGCCATTTTTTTTGCTATTTTCGGCTATTACACCAAACCGACACTATTTATCGGGATAAAAAGTATCCTAAGTTACTATTTATATCCGTTCAGTAGTTTTTACGTAATGCACTAACAGACAGACAAACATTCTAAAATTTACATTTTTCGAAATCTGCTGGTCCGAATTATCCCCCACAATTAGTCCGAATTTTTCACATTTTTAAACTCAATGTACAAACTCGAACCATTTACAGATTTATTATAGTACTAGCTTCTGACCGTGACTTCATCCGCAAGGAATATTAAAAAAAAGTAAGGTAAAAAAACCCCCCAATTTGGAAACATTCTTCACTGGTGCTCTGCTCCTATTGGTCTTAGCGTAATAATATATAGCCTATAGCCTCCCTCGATAAATGGGCTATCTAACACTGAAAAAAATTTTCAAATCAGACCAGTAGTTCCTGAGATTAGCGCGTTCAAACAAACAAACAAACTCTTCAGCTTTATAGTTTTTTTTTTATAATAATCGGCAGACAAACACACATATTGTATATTCCCAAATTAAGCAAGTTAGGCTTGTGTTATGGGTAATATACAACGGACTACTCTGGGGCCGATACCAGACACCCAGACCATAGTAAATAACGGGGAAAATACGTTTTCCGAAATTTACTATACCAGGAATCGAACGCAGAGGGCGTTGCAGGCCGGCAAAGACTTAGCCCGCTCAACCACAGAGGCCGTCAATCGAATCCAATCGAATCTAAAATCGAATTCCAATGAGATTTATTCACTTTCCTCCATGCAGGAACGGAAAAAGAATACAAATACCTGAGTTGGGGCGGCCTGTCGTAAGAGCCGACAAAACAACCCACAGCCAGGTGGCAGGGTATTTGCTCCACTGGATAGCTACCACCCCTGGTCTAGAGTATGCCGCTATAACAACCTTGAGTTGTGTACCGGCATCAGTGGCCAGGTTTCAGTTTCTCCTTCAATGCCGGCAGCGCATTGGCAGCACCGCTGATATTGCTAATGTTCATAGGCGACGGCAATCACTTTCCATCACAGTTGGGCCGTCAGCCTGTCTGCTGTGCTTCAGCAATAAAAAATCACTAATCGATAACAATTCTGTAATAAAATGTGTGTAAAACGCAGAGGGCGTTGCAGTGAGGTACGCCGGCAAAGACTTAGCCCGCTCAACCACAGAGGCCGTCAAATATATAGTTTGATATATAATATAATACATAGATTAAAATGTAAGCAATCGTACAATAATTTTGTCTAATATCATCTCCGTTTCCATTCCAATTTTTCCTGCCACAGGTAGTCTGGTAGAGATACCTTCTTAACGATAAGTGCACCCTTTGTGTACAGTTAGAATAGTACTAGTACGACGGTCTTATTCATATTGAGTTAGTGTAAATTTGTAGGCTTCTTTATCTATGTCAATGTCAATGTCAATGTCAAAGAAGCAAGTGAGGTGTGTAAGAATGGGCCTAAATGGCGCTCTGTTGTTCGTGCCTACCCCGCAAGGGAACTGGCGTGAAGTTATGTATGTATGTATGTGTTTATCTATATCTAAACTAATATTATAAAGAGGAAAGCTTTGTATATTTGTAACGAATGAACTCAAAAATACTGGACCGATTTCAAAAATTCTTTCACTATTAGAATTCTTTTTTTTTTTTGAGCCGGGGAAAATGCGTTTCGCACACTACCGGGTCCTTTACTAGGGACTAGACCAAAGCGATGAGAGGTGTCACCCACGAATGGGCGCACCAGAGTCAAATCGCCGGCTTGTGTGGAGACTCGACTACTGGATACTCCACTAAAACCACCCTCCTCCCATGTGCCGCGCGCTTATGGCAGGAAGAGCGTGAGTTACGCCCACGCTGATCCTAGCGCATCAGAACTATTAGAATGATTTTTTTTCAGGCGGGAGAAATGCTATTTACGCACAATACCGGGTCCTTTCAATCGGACCTACTATTGTCTGAGTTCAAACCTCTGTGGTGCCCAGGCTGCGCACTCGACTAGCGTATGAAACGCCGTGTCAAGCGCGCCACACTGGTGGCATTGGGGTGAAGGCTGACAGCCCGCAATCTGAGTCCCGCGTTTCCGCGAGAGCCATCGCAACAGCTGCGGTCGAGTCACTTGCACCGTATCAACGCCGGCCACAGGGTTTTCCAACTCTACCGACCAAGATTAGCAGAACCGCGCTGGGCGGAGCAGAGCTCGACGCTGGCGGTCGTCGTCGGAAGGGAGGGGTGTTTGGGGAGAAAGGGGAAGGAATACAAGGAGTTGAAGGTGGGACACCACTTCCACGGAGTGAAGGGGGGAATATAACAGTGGCCGCTAAGGGCCCGGGACGCATCCCCTTGTACCGCTGCCTGGACGGAGACGAGTCCAGGGCGGCACCCCCTGGGGGAACTATTAGAATCCTACATTATCTCTGAGCAATATAGGCTATATTTAATTTAAATAATCGGGTTCTAAATTTTTTTCAAGAAGTCTACAAGCTTATTTTAACTCAAAATGAATAAGACATGTTGTTAATAATGTAAAAAATCTCAAAAGAAAACAAAATAGAAAATGAATGAGAAAATGTTAAATAAAGTAATATAAATAGATAAAGTTGATAGGAAAATATGTAACAAATAGATAGATAAGTATAAATAAACAGTACGTTTGTTCATTTATACAGTAGACAAATGGATACAATAGACTAAGTAGATATGTAACTGTAATAGTATTTAAGAAAGATGTATTAAAAAATAAGAGAAGTTCAAAAAAGAAAGAAAAGAAAATATAAAACGATTATCCCCACCCCCTCCTTTATTATCCCTTGTTTATTAGAATTAGATAAATAAAACAAGACAAGAAAAGACTCTGTCTTGAACTATGACGGAGTAGGCGAAAAAAAACATGAATAAGACTAATATTTTCTTAAGTTTTCGCGACTTGTATACATAATAAAACTACGTTTTAACGGTTTTAAGCGCGGTAATTTTATTTGATTTTGGTTGATTTGGTTGTTGGCACTTGACATCTTTGTCTTCCGTGATCACGGCCACTGAAAAGTGGCCGAAACGTCGGAAAAACCAAAATCAAATAAAATTACCGCGCTTAAAACCGTTAAAACGTAGTTTTATTATGAATAAGACTACTAACCAGTCTTTAAGTTCTTCAGTAATAATGTACAATAATTTGTTATCTTTCTGTTTCTATCAATGTTTTTGTCAATGAAATTGTAACTTTGTGATGTGCACTATCGTCTTTCCCGTCAATAATTTGACATGTTGAATTGTTTCTGTAGACCTGATAACATTTAGCTATATTAAATATGAACATTGACAAACATTGATTTATTTATTTAGATTTATGGCTTGGCAGCTAGGCCTTTAAGCCAGATCTTAGTTTACAATATAGTTGCTTCATTTTCTTAAGCCTATGTGTAGCACAGCTGAACTGTAGGTAATCAGCTAGTGCCATTCAACGGAGTTCTTGTGACAACTCAAAAGGCCACATCTGACTATACAGTTCACATTTCTCACAAAACACATAATTACTACTCAAAAACTATCAATATCCTACAACTATTGTTCATTTTAGAGTAATTTTACACATTTTTAGAAATTAAAACTGCACAGCAACATCTCCTTTCAGTTCCCGCCAAAAACTCCTGACAAACATTGACGCATAACTCATGTACAGATTAATGTAGCTAATTACTAACGGCGCTATTTTTAACACTATAAGCAATGGCGGACTTACACATTTGCCGCCTGTAGGCTATTCAAATTTAGCCGCCGCTACCGACCTGTACAAATCGATATCATAGTTCATAATCATATTAATTATATTTTTATTGCTTTTTATTGCTACCAGCTTTTTCTGTAATTAGTATGATTGTGAGCTAGCGGATCGACGTATTTGTACCTGCTAGGCTCCAGCCTACTGAGAGCGAGATTTAAAAAGAAAAGAAGACTTAAAAGTAAATAGAAAATGTTACCTTGCCTCATCGCCGTCGGCACGCCGACCATACTCCTGCAGAAGCCATCATTTATCCTCTGGACCTCGTGACCAGCGTACAAGTAATTCTGCAACTGTCTTTGACTGTGTAAACGTTCCTGAACACTTAAATTCATTACGTCATCATCATTAGTCAATCCTAAAATGGCGGCGATAGTAAAGGACTTCCCGCCAATATTGGTTGATTTTCCTGTCAAGTCGACGCCGAACGCCGACTCGTTGTCGTCCAAAGTTGACGGCGAAGATGATCTTTCGGCGTTTTCGTACCGGTTGTCGGTGTATGTGTCGGCATTGTACTTTTCGTCGTCGGATATTGTTAGTTCGTTCTGTTGGTACGCCGACACGGCTAGTAATTCTGATAGGTTGCTTGGGTATAGATTCTGTCGGTCCATCTTTTCATATTATTTTTATAGTCATTGCCTTTTGTTTTTTTTTATATTTTTAGAACATGGCTACTATTAATCGTTTTCTTTTAGCTTTTGTTAACATTGTTTAAATCTAAGATTAATTTTCCAAAATGTGAACGATTGCCAACAAATATATTATTATTTTTGTGAGTGATTTTGAATTATCGAATTTATTAGTTATATATTTGACGCTATTTTACAAAGATTTTTCTACTAATCCCTGCACAGAGAGTATAATTTTTAATGATTTTAATATTTGTAGACTTAAGTTTTGATTGTTAAGTCACTTCCACAATTAGTATAATTAACTATTAGATATAATTTAAGTGCAGTCAATAAAGAGCTTATTAATTTTTTGTTTATTTGTTTTAAATTATGATTCAAAACTTTTTAAAATAATTTTTGTATCAAGCTTGGATCCACACGAAGTCGAAAACACGAATGTTTATCACACAAAAATCACTATCAATCAGTAGTTTATTTTTAAAATACACAAGCAAATGTAAAGTATATTATTATTATCTTAATTTTAAAGAGTCAATTGCAAATAATTTGATTATAATACTTCAGATGATTCAGGATTATAATTGTATCAAACGAGCAATCTGTACAGCGGCCATGACAATATTGCGGTTTCACAGATTAATATCGCGATTTTAAATTTGGAACTAGGGGCGGGGCAACCGATCGGTTTTGCAGAAAAAATGACATTAAAACGTCGGTCAATTGCGGGTACATGATTGTCGATTTAGGAGGCGAAATGGGGGTGAGTTTGCGACGCACGGATTGGTTGGGTACGCGCATGCCTGAGGAGGCGGGGCCAGATTTAGGGGTGTGTTCCAACAGTGATTTGCGGTTCGGAAAGTCTTTGATTGAGCCAGGGACGAAGTTGGGGTGGAAAACAAACCAACACAGTTAGTGAAAGAAGTCGATGGATTTTAATGAAAATGTTAGCGATATTAATTGTTACAAGTATTTAGTATTTTTTTAATGCACGAGTTCAGCAGACAGGTAGACGGCCCACCTGATGGAAAGCGGTTACCATCGCCTATGGACATTTGTAACACCAAAAGTGCTACAAATGTGTTGCTGCTCTCTAAAGGGAGACTGAAACCTGGCCACTAATGCATGTTCTAGACCAGGGGTGGTAGCCATTCAGTCGCCTCTCACGAGAGGCCGCCTGGCCGCAGGAAATTGTATTCTTTCCCATTCCTGCATGGATAGAAGAATTGAGTACGTACACGTATTAAAATTAAGTGCAGATTCCGGTAAAAACTTGCTTGTATGCATGTTATCATATAACGTTATATATATATATATATATATATATATATATATATATATATATATATATATATATATATATATATATATATATATATATATATATATATATGATCGGCAGACAAACATACATATTGTATATCCCCAATTTTTTCCCCCAAAGTTACGCTTGTGTTATGAGTTATATACAACGGACTACTCTGGGGCCGATCCCAGACACACAGACCCTAGTAAATAGCGGAGAATATTTGTTTCCGTTATTTACCATACCAGGAATCGAACCCGAAGCCTCTGTATACTAATACGATCTAAACATAATATTTTCTTAAGTTTTCGCGACTTGTATACATAATAAAACTACGTGTTAACGGTTTTAAGCGCGGTAATTTTATTTGATTTTGATTTTTCCGACGTTTCAGCCACTTTCAGTGGCCGTGATCACGGAAGACAAAGATGTCAAGTGTCAACGAGTATTGTTAAAGTTTTATTTAGCCTACCGCCAATTTGTTAATTTTAATTATTTAATTTTAATTTTGTTTATGGTTATTATTTACTCTATGGGAGCCTAATCTAATTTACTACCGCTTCGCAACATGTTATGGCTTGAAGAGAAGAAGCGGCGCAAGAAACTCTTCAGCAAACATGCCTAGCTCTAATAATTTCATATAATATTAAAATGGGTGGAAGGAAAAATAAAAGTAATTATCAGTCAAGTTGGTTTGTGTTCCGTTGTACGCAGAAAGAGCTCACAGTGTCTTGAGGTCTGGCAGCTGGTTTTTGCTAGGTTTGGGTCTTAATAGGCTCCCATAGAGTAAATAATAACCATAAACAAAATTAAAATTAAATAATTAAAATTAACAAGTTGGCGGTAGGCTAAATAAAACTTTAACAATACTCGTTGACACTTGACATTATTGTCTTCCGTGATCACGGCCACTGAAAAGTGGCCGAAACGTCGGAAAAACCAAAATAAAATAAAATTACCGCGCTTAAAACCGTTAAAACGTAGTTTTATTACGATCTAAACACTCAATTATGGTATGATAATTTAATTACTATTGCATATATAGCCGTTACAAGCAAAATAGTTCACTATTTAATCTCATAGGACGCGTATAGCGGTGCTAGGCAAATATATTTTGTCAATTTTTTTCGTACAACCGACGCGAAGGTATTGAGTGCAGCAATCTTAATACTAGCGCACGCGCTCCACCGGCGGTCACGCAGCGGCAACGTGACCGCTGCAATTATTACTAAAACTTGATGCACTTGTCCGCTCAACACTCACAAAATATTAAATAGAAATATTTATTTTTTAATTAAATATGGATTTACGCTACAACGGGGAGTTGAGTAGGATATGATTTTAAAATGAGTTTGTAAGAGTAACTTGACATTTTGTACTAAACCAGTAAAATGTACTACTTTAATTGATGCGAGAAGATTTGTATAGTTTGTACCGCGGCAGTACATTTGAAGCGATGAGGCCGGTGAGGCGGCTAGCGTCATTCCCTCATTTGTCCCATACATCTGATGTGATTTTACTAGCAATCGTACATGTCATGTTGTCCCTCTTTGTCATGTGAATATCCATAAAGGCGTTATTGTACTGTTGTCCTCGTTCCGTCCTTCCTCTTACATTATTGAAGTAGTACAAATTTAAATTTTGAGCCTTATCAGTACAAATCTATTTTGTACAGGACAAATGTACTGCCTCTCACGTGTAGTACCCATCATTATGCTTAGCCCGCTCAACAGTCAATATAATAATATCATACAGCCTTAAAATTCGTCCCTGTGCATCTCTCACTCCCTACCTGTTACCCTTCTCCCTTGCTCCTCCGCCTCTCTCTTGTGATCTCATGAAACAATTTAATATCATAATCTACGTCCAATACTTGTTTGTGTTACAAAGAACGACGAATTAAATGGATACGAGAGGTGAAGCAAAGCTAATAATACGCCAAGTATAATAAATAATTATTGTTAAATATTGCGTCACATTTCGTCCACCTATTTATTGATGTATAATTTTGCACAGTGAAAGACTATTGTCAATACAAGAACGTGATTATATATAAATACAGATATCGGTGTTAGAGCCGCCGATAAGATTGGGAATTTGTCTGTATCATCAAAAATGTCCAATCTCATAAACGAGTAAATATTGTTACGCGTTTGCGGGACTCGAATTAAAATGCCGTTAGAATTATTATAGAGTTTATTAGAACTATACAAACGTATAACACAGGTACAAATATAATCGAACGCAACAAATCCAAATGTAATGCAGAAGGTCGTAATTCAACAAAACGCGCAAAGTCCGTCACTATTAGATTCCCGAATGTACACACGTCATGCCTAGATCGTAGTTGTAGCTGTAGCTCAACTGACCCCCTCTCTCAGTCAGGTCAGCGTTTTATACTTCACAAATGCAAATGTGCCCGCCCGGCAACGTCGACATAATTTCCTAGAACTAGCTTGTACTTATAATCCGCAACATGGCTAATGATGCTCCTGAGCGGCCGTAAACGAGTACAATAGGACAATAGGCTGTTCTCCACAATAACTAGAAACGTATGCCAATAAATAAGTGAAAAAAAGAAGACGATCATAAAAGCATTACAATTAGTTCAAATGCCGACAGGTAATAAAATTTGCTTTGACAGATCTGTACGTGGAATTTGTCATACATACATACATACATAACTTCACGCCAGTTCCCTTGCGGGGTAGGCACGAACAACAGAGCGCCATTTAGGCTTATTCTTACACACCTCACTTGCTTCTTTCACATTCATAACCCTTGTCATGCACGCTCGTCTGTTCTTAAGGCTCCTGACATCACCTTCTGCTAGTACACGATCAATTTGATCATGGAAGGTGTGTCGTGGCCTTCCACGACTTCTGCATCCATCCACTTTTGCATTGTATATCTGTTTAGTCATTCTTTCATCATGCATTCTTTCCACATGCCCGAACCGTTGAAGCATTCCTTTTCTTACAGACCAACTCTGCACTGCCTCAAATCGTCGCTTCAAATGTACTGCCGCGATACAAACTATACAAATCTTCTTGCATCAATTAAAGTAGTACATTTTACTGGTTTAGTACAAAATGTCATGTTACTCTTACATACTCATTTTAAAATCATGTGGGTTTCCTTAGTGATCCTAAGTTGTAACTATATAATATTTAATAATGATTAGAATATTGGTGTGCACATCACGTAGATGATAAGAGTTTTATATATACTAAAATAAGAATTTGTATATATACAATAAACAAATAATATACGTATATAAAAAAATCTATTTATTCTTACTAGTGGTCGCCTATTGGTCGAAATTCGACCATAATAATTAATTTAAATTGTAAGTTTGAACATTATTAAGGTTCTGTTGTCAAAGACTTATACTTCTATGATCACAGATTTCGCCAAGGCTACACTATTAATTTAACTTTAACAATAAACAAAGGAGTATATATGCGAGTGTGTGTCAAATACATGGTAGTGTGTGTAATGTATTTTTTTAATAAGTTAAAAAAATAGCATTGTGCACTCCTCTATATAAATTACTAGCTTCTGCCCGCAACTTCGTCCGCGTGGAATAGTGGAAAAACTCCCCGATTTTGAAACATTCTTCATTGGTGCTCCGCTCCTATTGGTCTTAGCATGATGATATATAGCCTATAGCCTTTCACGATAAATGGGCTATCTAACACTGAAAGAATTTTTCAAATTAGACCCGTAGTTCCTGAGATTAGCGCGTTCAAACAAACAAACTCTTCAGCTTTATATATTAGTATAAGATAAAATATAAGATAAGTGTGCGAAATTTCATACTCCTCCGTCCGCGCAATTTTCGTAAAAAGGGGTACAAAGTTTTTGCACTAGTCTCAACCGGGATCGACTGAGCCTTAAGATTCTCCTGCAAAACCCCAGGTTTTCTCGGAGATTGCCAGCTTGGCTTGCCTGCAATCCTCCAGGTTGTCCCAAAGTTGTTGATGTAGTGTCCTTCCTTGTCCTTTGATTTATGTAGTTTCTTAACCAACTGTGTGGCAAAGTCTTTTCTAACATCTTAATATATATAAATTACGTGTCACGTTATTTGTCCGCGATGGACTCCTAAACTACTTGACCGATTTTAATCAAATTTGCACACCGTGTGCAGTTTGATCCGACTTGAAAGATAGAGTAGCTTACATTTGGACCCAGTAGGTGGCGGTGGAATCGGGTTCTAAATTTTATTTCTTGAGGGCAGAACAACGCCATCGCCAGGTGGCAGGGTATTTGCTCGACTGGATGGCGACCACCCCTGGTCTAGAGTATGCCGCCATAACAACCTTGTGTTGTGTTCCGGCATTAGTGACCAGGTTCCAGTCTTCTTTAAGAGAGCAGCAGCGCATTTGTAGCATCTTTGGTGTTGCAAATGTCCATAGGCGATGGTAACCGCTTTCCATAAAGTGGGCCGTCTGCCTGTCTGCTGAACTCCTGCAATAAAAAACATTAAAAAAAACGTCTGCCGGGACAGTTAGTATAACTATAAGTAAAACATTTTCTCAATAAATACAAGATGAAGAAGAAGATAAAAATGCAATAAAGTGTTTTTTCATTTTATTGCAGGGTTGTCAGTTCCGGCAGATTAGCGCACTTAATATATGGGCACAGATATTAAAGGGGAAGACTTCGACCCTCGACGCGACAATCCCGCGAATACGGTCCATTTTAGAAAATCTCTAGTGTTACCATATATACATTGTTTGTCCTTTTTTTCCCTTCTTTAGCCCGGGCGAATTAGATTTCCCGAGTCAGTTACTTTTATTTATTGCTTTTCAAAAACTTACAAATTTTTAGCTTATAATAATACAATTTTTTACTTTACATACATATTAATATTATACACATACGTAGATTATTTGGTTACATTTCTTATTAGTATAATATTCATTACGTACGTTCAAGTATTTACTCATACTTTTTAATATGTTTTCTATGGTTTTTGTTATTTGTGGTGAAATAGCAATGTTGTGTGATTACATTCCACATAAGATAAAATAAAAGTAAAAATATACAAATTCCTAGTGAGACGTACGTAGTTTTAATTAAATAAAAATCACATAAAAAATAGTTAGAACTTATTGATTAATGTAAGAAAACAGTGTCTATCGTTTAAACACATACATATTTTTATATTTATATATCTTATTTTTATATTTTAAGCTAGTAACATTTATGGCGTCTAATCTATTTTAGTTATAATGCATTATATAAACAAGGATAATTTTGGTCTTTTATCCAATCCGTTTTATACATGTTGTTTTTATTTTAATACTTTGATTTCTATTTTAGGTCCCCTCTATCCCCGAGTATCTGTTTGGTTGCCAAGTCTATGCGCAAAAACTTGTGTGAAATCTATTGCTTCAGCTGATGCGCTGCACACTGTAAAATAAAATAATTGATGAGTAATTTTTTATTTATATTTTTATTTATTTACTTACTAGTAATAATACTAGTTCTATTAACTATTTATTGCTCTATAGTGTTATCTAATGTTATTTAGTTGTATTAATTTTTCATCGTACAGTTTTATGTATTCTTGTGTGTCCTGCATGATTGTGTATTATCCTTACAAGATAATTTGCATACAGCGTATACACAAGATTTTTACAATAAATTACACGTTTTGCCTAATCTAATAGAGTAAATAATAAGTAGGAGTCTAATGAATAACTAAAATATTATTCATTGACACTTGACAACTTTGACTTTCTTGAATCTGAATGTGTGTCGGAATAAAAATCAAATACCGTGCTTAAAATCGTTAAAACGTATTTTTGTAATATATATTAGACGAGATAAGTTAAGACAATACTATGTGAAGTTTCTATTTTCGACATAAGAAAAGCCGAGGTATAGGTATTATAAAGAATTTAGAAAATGTCTATTATACTATACGATTTGAGAGTTTGTCTAAGATTTAAAAATAATTTTCAAAATTTGCTGTATTTAAAGTTTTTTTTCCAATATACATAATGACATATTCGACTGTAACACATAAACCCCGTGGGTTCATTCATGCCGCAGAGTCGTGTAGAATATACATTAGGTTATGATACATAGTGACATTTTAAAAATGAATTTACAAAATATTAATGTTATATCAAAAATAGGAGCAGAGGCGAGGACTGTTGACATAATTATTACTTTTTAAATGGCAGGTTTATATTTATATACTGGCAATATAGGGCGCGATCCTTTAGTAGCTCACAACGCCCAAAATGCTCCATCAGCCGTTCCACATAGCGACCATGGTCGAAATGCGTGGCGAAAACGTCACTAATGACGTCATTATTTTTGACCACACAGCGCTCACAACGACCCATGTCAAGAGGTGTGTCGAAGTAAGCGTTGACCACCGTATATAAATTCTCTCTATCGACTGACATTGAAAAAGGCGCGATTTTCAAATCAACCAATGACACTTGTGTACTTCGTCGTTAATGACATAAACACTCCATAATCCGTTCCACTAGAGTTTATGAGTTTATGATTGTAACGCCCGCAAGCAAGTGGAACGGGAAAAATCGCGGTCGTGAACGTGGTCGTTGTGAGTCTCTTGTGGAACGTAGCCATAGATAAACTCTCTGTGCTTCGCGATGTTCTGTCACTATTATGGGAGTTTTTGGCGGGAACTGAAACGGGACGTTGTGCTGTGCAGTTTTATTTTCTAAAAATGTGTAAAATTACTCTAAAATGAACAATAGTTGTAGGATATTGATAGTTTTTGAGTAGTAATTATGTGTTTTGCGAGAAATGTGAACTGTACAATCAAATGTGGCCTTTTGAGTTTTCACAAGAATTCCGTTGAATGGCACTAGCTGATTACCTACAGTTCAGCTGTGCTACACATAGGCTTAAGAAAATGAAGAAACTATATTGTAAACTAAGATCTGGCTTAAAGGCCTAGCTGCCAAGCCATAAACTTAAATAAAATAATAAATATGTCTCTATTATGTAATAAAAAGAACATTTTAAACAAGAATTTAAGAAGCATATAGAAGATAGTATATTCAACAGTATTTTAGCGCCCGCTCTCAATTTATAGTACTTAATAATTGTCATCTAGCTAATTTCCAAATGGGTGATCTCAAACACCTAAACCATAGTCAATGACGGAAAGTATACGAAAATCACAATGCTAGGAACTGAACCCGAAGCGTTTATGTTCAAGTGAGCTAGACGAACAAAGAGTCAAACCACTCAACCACAGAGGTCGTTAATGATAATTATTTTAATAATTAAATCCAAGAGCGACGCCATAATTCATATGATTTAATTAAGCGAAATTACGCTTATATTGAGCGGGTATTAAACGCCACTAATATAACACAGTGAAGCATAGACTATCTCATTATGTGCCGTAACTACTGAATCACGCTGGCACAGAGAAAGGGACGGAGAAGATTAGGCGTACATTTATTTATCGACAAAAAACAGGGTTTTTTGGACCAAAGAAATGTAATAAGTTCAGTACAGCATAAAAAGCGTTATATTTTTCGACGAAAATGCGAAACATCAACCATAAATTTTATCAGGATGACGAGAAATCTTGAAAATAAGATCACAAATAAAATAGGTAAGTTATCGTTTAAGCAATAGAAAAAGCCTGCGGGCCATCGCCTCCAACAACCTGCAGGGTTGGTTACCGTATCTACCCGTGGCCTTGGCATAAGATGAAGGTAGAAATACCGGTAGGTTTTAGTGAGTATCCTCGACTCGGGTGGACACACCAGGCGAGTGATTCTCCCGCGCCCAGTTCCAAGTTTCAGTTTCAAATGTTTTCTTGATAACAATAATAACCACTAATCAGTTACATTGTAGAAAAAATTTAATGATCTAGTACTAGTTCTGAAAATACCTGGTTGCGGCCATTAATACGCGTTGGAAAATCACCCGCAATCGAAGAGAATTGCCCGCTGCTATTACCACCCTAACGCGGTAAATCTGAAACGAATTCCCCACGATTCCCTTGCGGTGGGCAGTACTCAAACGGATTACCCCTGTCAAAAAAATAAATAAAAAGGCTGAAAACATTCGAAACGCGAATATCCACAAGAAAACCAAAATGACAAAAATGTTTTAATTTATAAAACAAGTAAACTAAAAAATATTAAGAAGGAAATAGCCGTGTGTGGGTTGGGTTGACATATAAAGAATACGTCTATAATATTATAAATTGAGTTGAATGGATATGTATGTTGCAATGCATATCACTCGTTTGCATGGACATCACTGTCTTTTCTTAAAGAAAATAGATTTCCTTGTTATACTGTGTCCATGTAATTAATTGTAATATGCCAATTAAACTACTATAAATACAAGAATATATTTCACTGATTCTCAACAACGGATCTCAATATAATATAAACAAAAAGCGAATCCGGACTTTATTACTAAAAATAATAATCACTTACTATTTCTAAAAGTCGATATTACAATGTTATCGCGTAGTACCTAGTCTGTACAGCGCTATTAAAAAAAACATTTTTAATATTATAACTTACAGATTAAAACTCATTCTGAACGAAGATCTTATTGTTAAAAAACAATCTGTTCCAAACAGCTCCAGGAGTAATGCCAAAAATACAAACTAATACTACACAATACACTAATACAAACAAAGAGGAGCATAAAAACACGAGTAAAAGAACACATTGCTGACATGAAACACACAAGGTCTACGAAGTCTGCGATCAGTGAACACACGCTGGATAAACCCAACCACTACATTAGATTCGATAACCCACAAATCCTCGCGAAGGAGAATCGTTTCATACCTAGAATGATGCGTGAGGCTATTGAAATCAAAAAACACCCAAATTTCAATAGAGAAGATGGTTGGCAAGTACCACCTGTTTGGGATCCAATTATCAAAACTATTAAGACCCAAACCCAGCAAAAACCAGCTGCCAGACCTCAAGACACTGTGAGCTCTTTCTGCGTACAACGGAACACAAACCAACTTGACTGATAATTACTTTTATTTTTCCTTCCACCCATTTTAATATTATATAAAATTATTAGACCTAGGCATGTTTGCTGAAGAGTTTCTTGCGCCGCTTCTTCTCTTCAAGCCATAACATGTTGCGAAGCGGTAGTAAATTAGATTAGGCTCCCATAGATTAAATAATAACCATAAACAAAATTAAAATTAAATAATTAATATTAATACGTTGGCGGTAGGCTAAATAAAACTTTAACAATACTCGTTGACACTTGACATCTTTGTCTTCCTTGATCACGGCCACTGAAAAGTGGCCGAAACGTCGGAAAAACCAAAATCAAATAAAATTACCGCGCTTAAAACCGTTAAAACGTAGTTTTATTATTTATTATAATACTAACTAATAGAAATTAAAAGCGATTATGTTTCTTAAAATGAAATAAGATTCTTATTAATTTTTCATATTGACAGGTCGCAATCAAATTAAATGTGGTACTTCGTTAAGCTCATATTAAACGGTTCATTCCTGTATTTCAATTCGGATGAATCGACCAAAGTGGTCCATATAAACATAACCTTGAATCATTCAATATCATTGAATATGTCGTGAACTTACAATGTTGTGATACGTTTTTAGATGGTTCAACCAAATTCTGTTGATCTGTCTAATATTTGCATTCGATTCCACGACATGAGTTTAATTTTTTAATTATATTTAACTATCGTAAATTAAATATAATATTTTCAACAGTCGTTTAAAGATCTGGGGACAACAACTGTCATCACATGTGCATAAAATATAAAAAACAAATTGTGTTAGTTCAAATATGCTGACTCCACACCTTTTACTTTCCTCAAGCACGCCAAATACCCTCATAACGTCGCCCAATAAACCGTATTCCTTTGTCAAACACCAATTTGTCATCCATTGTAGGCATCCCGCACTCATCCCCCTCGATTCACCCCATTTTGATCCCCCTTACACCCTTGAACAGTGAAAAACATATTGTTCAAGTGGCAACACGCGCCGAAAAAAACAATTAAAATTTTGTCTATTGATACTCTGTGACAGTTATTTGAATTTCGAATTAGGGTGATTTGTCTATGGTCGTTTTGAAGTGCTCTAATCGATTACTGGGGTCATTATGAAGATTGAAGGGATGTTGATATTGCATTTTTGCTTTTTGTACGACTGTCCAAAAAAGAAATGTAATGCTTTTGATTTGAATTTCATATGTAAGACACATTACTGTAAAGGGTTGGGGATTCATTTTCAAAAGTGTTACAGATATAAGCCGTTTCACGCAGATATGGCGATATGTTTTGATGTAGAATAATACCGCAGCCAGTTCAACTTCAAATCTTTATTATTCGAATAATCAATAATCACATGACAAAGTATTCTTAAAGTCAAACTTAATTATACAACGCATTTAACATGAAACATAAAAAAGACATCTTGAAAACTATGAGCATCCGAGATTAATAATGTGCGAGTCATGGTGTGGCCATCCGCTTAGTGTTGCCACTTCAATATACTACAAGTATGATGCCTTATTTGCGACATTTTAATAACGTTAAATTTAGTCAAATAGCGTAGCATATACACTAATGTGGCTACGCTACGCGCTAACGGCGTTATTTTTTTAGGTTTTCAATGCACCTTGCACTCGAACAGTTTTATTCATAATGAGTTAAAGTAAGTTTAAAGTCTTCTTTATCAAGTTCATAGTCCGGTGTTTAGTGTATAAAGTATCTCCCAAGTTCGGTAGATCTATGTTTGGATAAAATTGAATAAAGAAATAAACATATTTCTCCATGGCCTTTTGTGTGTTAAGATAGATCCTAGGCAAGATAGATTCTGTCGAGTCCATGATTAAAATAAGTCATTCCCTCCAAGTCCAGTTTAATATACTTTTTGAAATCGTTTAGGAGGACGGACAGCTTATACGCGGACTGTGAACATGTTAAGAACCATAAAGAAGCCTTCAAACTTACTATAACTTAATTTGAATACGATCGTTGATCTTTAACACGCAGGTGCGGCCGCATAAGTACAGTTATGGAACGAAAATACTCGTCACCTTAAAGTCCTCCCAACGTTTTAATAAATGTTACGTTTATAAAATGTAGACTCGTGAAAAAAGAAAATTGCAATGTTGACAATGACAGACGCTCAGATTAAGAATAAAAAACCCACTACGTTTATCATCCATACATACATATTATCACGCCTTTTTCCCATGAGAGTAGGCAGAGACTATAGATCTCTACTTGCCACGATCCTGACAAACAACTTTAGCTTCATCTACTTTCATTAACCTCTTCATACATGCACGTTTATTTGATATGCTTTTTACCTGACCTCGTTTTAGTTCAGGATTACTTTGAAATTATTTTTTTAAATTTAAAAATAGAACTGCAGTAAAACAAATGAATATAGCCGGGAAAAGAAAATTTACTCGTAGTATCAGATTTGCGTGTTATTTATAGCAAAGTTTTAAATTGATTCTCATTGATTTTTTATTCTTTTGTCAATTGAATTATTGTTACCAGCAGAATTGTTGGGTTAGTTTTTTAACTCATCGAGAGTTTTTGAACCATAATATGGATACTTCGTCCGAACAAGCGGCTCAAATTGTAGCATTGGTGCGGGAGGGCTTGGATCAACGAACGATTGGTAGAAATTTAAATTTAAACCAGTCTACGGTTTCTAGAATATACAGAAGGTTTGTGGAGACAGGTTCTTACAGAAGGAGACGTGGTACAGGCAGGACTCGAGCAACCACCGGTCGTGATGACCGATTTATTGTTACAACTTCCCTGCGAAATCGTTTCCTCACGTCTGTTAACATCAAAACAGAGCTTAATGAAGTGCGTGGAGTAAACGTGAGTGCACGAACAATAAGAAGAAGGTTAAAGGAAGCGGATATCACCCCTTTTAGACCAGCAAATGGTCCAAAGTTGTCTGTAGCTCACAGACAAGCTCGCTTAAGATTTGCGCGTGATCACCTGAATTGGACAGAAGAGCAATGGACCTCCGTATTGTTCACGGACGAGTGTAGGACATGTTTATATGGTGCAGATGGTCGCAGAAGAGTCTATCGTCGACGTGGGGAGCGATATGCTCAAAGTTGCATTGAGGAGCGTGTTCCTTTTGGAGGCGGTTCGTGTATGGTCTGGGGTGGCATATCGATGAACGGGCGAACAGAACTTGTGTTCATAGACATGGTCCGTCAAAACGGTAATAGAGGGGGTTTGACTGCACATCGCTACATAACAGAGATCTTAGAAGATCACGTGGTGCCTTACATGGGATTCATAGGCGAAAATTTTACTTTAATGCAGGATAATGCCCGGCCGCACGCTGCTGCACAAGTTCGACAATATTGCGAAGAGGTTGGGATACGTACAATGAATTGGCCAGCACGCAGCCCGGATCTTAATCCCATTGAGCATGTTTGGGACAATTTAAAAAGAGCTGTATATGCGAGAAACCCTTTGCCCACGACAGTGGCAGCACTAAGAACAGCACTTTCAGAAGAATGGGACAATATTCCGCAAGATCTTTTAATAACCCTAATAAAATCTATGCGGAACCGATTAGAATCCGTAATAAGGGCACGTGGAGGTAATACACCTTATTAAAACATAAATAAACCCTTGCATAAAGTTTGTGTCTATTGTTAAAACCAATTTTTTAAGAGGTTTCAATTTAAATCTGTATAGAAAGTTTGCATACTTGGTTAAAATATTTATTTCAAAGTCGTCTATTACTTTGATGCAGTTTATGAGTCCGTCAGTGTATTTAGTCTGTTTTTTTCCTATATAGGTACTTAGTTTTTTTCACACCTGACACTGGTGGTTTGACAAGAGACGAGCCAGTTGCCAACTAAAAAAAAAAAGAGAAGTGACTTTCGTTAGCCATACTCTATTTACTGGGTGAAATTACGTTGTAGCACTTTTGTGGACTGGTCAGTTTTAACCATGCCACCCATACAGGGACAACTTGGTCCATAAAAAATGAATCACAAATCAGGAGCTTTAAATGAAATTGTCTCAAAATTTTTGTTTAAATCCTAACCTCAAAAGTCACCACGCCCGCCATAGTAGCCATTTTAATAGAATTACATTAAAAAAATGGCGGTTGAGCGCGATGTTATTGGACATAATAATTAATCAAAGCGGGCGGTTAGGTATTAACCAAATACGCTGAGAGGCAGTAAATGAGTAGCACGTTAAGTAAGCTACTTAAATGTTTGTGGATATGGCATTTTATTTAACTCTATTCTTATTTTTAATTACTTGGACTAAAATGACATCTGCGATCGACCTTTTTCTATGTTGCAAGCTCGAAGCAACTCACCACTGTGAGTTGAATCGTATAGAATTTCTATAGAAGTTCATTTAGTTATTGATTCAACTCGCACAACTTACTTATGAATAAAAAAATAGTCAACCACAGCTGTCATTTTAGTCCAGGTACCTAATTAAAAATCAGAATATAGTGTGATTTAAATTTATAATCTATGTACATTCAGTTTGCCAAACACACTTGCAAAACATCTCCAGCGCGTTTCATTATTAGCTCACAACGCCCAAAATGTTCCATTAGCCGTTCCACAAGGTGACCGCGGTCGCTGTGGTCGTGGAGAAAACGTCACCAAAGACGTCATCATTTTCGATTACACAACGCTCACAACGACCCATGTCAAGAAGTGGATCGAATAGCCGTTCCACTTGGGTTTAGGATTGTAACGCCGGCAAGCAAGTGGAACGGGAAAAATTGCGGTCGTAAACGTGGTCGTTGTGATTCCCTAATGGAACGTAGCCGGAGTCGATCATAATAGGCAAAGAGACAGACAAAAATTCTAAACATATACCCCTGATTTTTTTTTCTTCTTTTAATTCATCTTTATATATATAATTTTTCGGTACGTGTGTTGACAGTGAACTCCTAAACGGCTGGACCGATTTGAATGATTTTTTTGTGTGTGTTCAAGTGGCTTCGAGGATGGTTTATATTCACAATTGGACCCGGTAGATGGCGCTGAAATCGGGTTCTAAATTTGATTTCTTCAGGGCAGAAGAACGTCTGCCGGGACAGCAAATTTATTATAAAATATGTACTTTAAGTATGTCTGTTTAAGTTCCACTTAATAATCTGCACCACCTACAACGCCAGATTAGGTTAAACTATTCCTTAAGTTAGGTTGCCTGAAAGAGATAGCTTTAAGCGATAAGGCCGCCTAATGTTTCTACATTGTACAAAGACTTCTCTACATTTTTTTTATGGTATAGACTAATACTACTAAATTAGTGGCGCTGGCACGGTCTTTACTGTTTCAAGAGAGTTTGCGACCCTGCTTATATTATATTACTAAGTACTATTACTTCATAAGTATAAGCAGGGTACCTCTCTTTAGCAGGTAAGCCCAGCAATGTTCATCTATGTAATAATATTCGCGAGCCGCAACAAATCATATTTGGCGGGAGAATGCACACAGCGGAGCCGCGGAATGTTTTAATTGCCAGTCCACCCCCTGTACTAGAACGGATTGCCAGGCAAAAATTATATCTCTGCTGGAAAATAATATTTATGTATTTTATTTCATAAATAACCATAGGCTGGCACAACAACTAATAACCAACAGATCTGATTAATGATTTAATTCTTATCTACAGCAAACGATAATCTACGTTCAATATTCTACTTATTAATTAGTTTAAGGTGTTTTTTACTATAAGTTTATACAAACTTTTTAAATAAAAATAATTGTGTGCGTGTGCAGTTTACACGCAGTAGATGTGAAACAAAGTGTGATAAGGGGGAGGGAGGGATTCTATATTTCGTGACGTCACATTTCATATATTATATCGTTATAATTAATTTGTGACGCTTGCGGACCGCGTTCGTAATACCGAAGTAAGAAAGACAGTTGGTCTGAAAGAGAGTGTCGGGGTGAAGGTAAGGAAAGGAATGCTCCGGTGGTTCGGACATGTAGAAAGAATGCATGATGAAAGAATGAATAAACAGATATACAATGCAAAAGTGGATGGATGCAGAAGTCGTGGAAGGCCACGACACACTTTCCATGATCAAATTGATCGTGTACTAGCAGAAGGTGATGTTAGGAGCCTTAAGAACAGACGAGCGTGCATGACAAGAGTTATGAATGTCAAAGAAGCAAGTGAGGTGTGTAAGAATAAGCCTAAATGGCGCTCTGTTGTTCGTGCCTACCCCGCAAGGGAACTGGCGTGAAGTTATGTATGTATGTATGTATGTATATATGTATAATTAATTTAAGCTTTAAAACATGTATGCGCATAGTGTTTAAATGATTAAATATGTTGTATTCTATCTCGTTCTCTCGAAGGCTTAGTCCTATAGATTTATGTGTTTATTTCTTTTTAGTGTCGCTTTTTCTAATGATAACAATGACAATGATTGCACAATGTTTCTAAACAAGTTTCACTTCAATAAAGCTTTAAAAAGCGCTACGAGTATTGCATGTAAAGGGTCGGTTTCGATTTCTGGCCAGGTAAATTTCGTAATCGAACTTACAGTTACTCTAGTCTGGGTGTCGGGGATTGACCCAAAAGTTATTCGTTGTACTTATTAACCTAAATACAAGTGTTATACTAACTAACTAGCTTGGGAATTACAAGTGTGGGACTATGTGCCGAATTATTTTAGCGTACAATAAATCGTTTGATTTTAATCGACTCAGTAAAGTGTGACTTCCTATATCGATTTCAACTTTATCATCATCGATAGTTCACGTAACTATTAAAAACAGGTTGATAGATGCCAAACGTGGCTTTATATAAAATTAATAGCAAAAAGAGTTATTTTTCTGTAAATTTAGTTTTTGAGCCTGGCCACCCCATCCCGGTATGCCTTTGCCCTGTCCGCGGCCAATGTTATTGAATATTTTTTCCAACAACGCTCAACTGAGATCAAAGTGAATATTATTATAACTTTATGAAATTTCATAAGTGCCGATCTGTTTGATGTTGTGAACTGAGATAACTATGCGATAAATTAAAATGTCCAGAGGATTATATTACAACGTAAATACGGCTCTTATACTTACCGATATTATATGGTTCATTAATGTCTTTCAAATTTTTTTTTATTGTATGAGTTCAACACACAGGCAGACGACCCCCCGAATGGTAAGCGGTTAACATCGCCTATGGATATTGGCAACACCAAAGGCGGTTTTTTTTTGTGCAGGATCCAGATGAATAGCCGCAGATGGCTGTTTCAGCGAT
This sequence comes from Dendrolimus kikuchii, assembly GCA_019925095.2. Lineage (NCBI taxonomy): Eukaryota > Metazoa > Arthropoda > Insecta > Lepidoptera > Lasiocampidae > Dendrolimus > Dendrolimus kikuchii. Next base: position 4,902,240 of record CM034415.1, read on the forward strand.
ACCGGACTTGGGGGGCTTCCCGACTCTATTGGAGCAGAGGCGTTCAGCCAAGAAGCAGCGCGCTCGCGGAGGCACCTCCTATGAGGTTCGACCTCGGCTCGACCGCTGCGGGGGGATGTCTCTATCGGATTAAGCCGTGAGAGGCTGAATGAGCTCGGACTGAGGACTCGTTATTGACTCTCGCCGGTGGAGCCGATCCTAGTCTATCTTTACTACCGCTTCGCAACGTGTTATAGCTGGAGAAGAAACTCTCAGCAACACGCTTAAGCTAATCTTGTGTAGCTACTTGTCAGTAATGAGCGGGTGTGATTGGTGGGTCTTAATTAAATATTAGTGACGTGCTTTGAAGATTGATGTATAATCAAAAAGTTTAAACATAAATTGTAATGTACTTTGTATTTAATTTTTATTTTATTTTATTTGGGAGGTTAACAGCTGTGATCTTACAAACTAAAGTTTACAAACTAGCGTTACAGAGATAGTTAAAGAACAGCTAATTATAAACCTCCACAGATGACAGGGAAATAAAAATAAAGTATAAAATACAATAATTTAGAAATAAAGAACAATAATAAGAACATTTTGTGACGGGGAAAACTAGCTATTGTTGAAATAGGCTTTGATTAAATTCGCATTTACAGATGCTAATAATTTTTTATTATAAGTACATAAATTATAAGCTAGTACAATGAAGAAATTTATAAATAATCCAATACAATAAAAGAAAAATTAACTTATTTGTATTGTATTCTACCCATAGTCCCTCAAGACTATAAGTAGAATGAGCCTAGATTACCGTCTTCTATAGGTAAGGTGCCCAGAAGGCTGGCTACATTTCCTCGCTGCATTGCCATACTGATCCGTTGCCCGAGGTAAGCACAAGCCTTCTGATCATTAGAAGAGTCAATGAGTCGTTTTGATAAATTCATTGTACTAGTAACTAGCTTATAATTTATGTAATAAATATAACTAGTACTCGCCCGTGTTCGAAATTCGACCATAATAATTAATGTCAAAGACTATATACTTCTATTAGAAATCACAGATTTCGCCAAGGCTACACTGTTAATTTGACTTTAACAATAAACAAAAGAGTATATATGCGTGTGTCTGTCAAATACATGGTAGTGTGTGTAATGTTTTTTTATTGATATAATGTATTTTTTATGCATAATAAAAAAAAATAGCATTCTGCACTCCTTCTCTATATAAACTATAAGTGTGCGAAATTTCATACTCATTCGTCCGGGCCATTTTCGTAGAAAGGGATACAAGTTTATGCTGTGTTTTTGCTTCACGTATTAATATATAGATATATCACATCAACAGTTTAGTAGCAACATATATTGTATCATCTATAGTGGCAACTGTCAATATTATTCGACACAGGGTTTAATGATAAAATTACGAGGCTTCCAAACAGCCAGTGTCTGTGCAGGTCTCCTATAAGACACTAGAAACCTGCCATAAGTATTTTCTTTTTAAATAAAACAGCTCACCAATATACCTTACCATACCCGTCGAATTCATTATACTTTTTATTCGGGTCTCAAAATAATACGTGTACTACTCGTGCGCAGACAGTTTGCCGACAGCCTCATGATGTCACGCGTCGATGGCCAGTAGGGTTGACAAAGAGGTTACATAAATAGTTGTTGCAATAAATTTATTATTTTATTGTATATAGTTTACATAAGTATATACAGTAATAGTAAGTAATATAATACAATAATAGTAAGTAGTCATCGGCAAACCTGCTCACGGCTTATACTAAGAGGTGGGCACTGAAAATCAGTGCTGTAGCGGAATATCTTTCGGCACAGCAATATACTGAATGCTAACCTCATTTGTCAACTTGCGGCATACAACTTCAGAAAATATTTCTTTTTCTAATTTTAGTTATATTTTGTTTGTATCGCATTTCGCAAATAAACTTTCTTTCCTTCTTTCTAATTCTCATAAAAAAGCACCGATTTAATAACTTGTCCAATGATGCGGGAACACAGAGTGAACAATGTTATAACACCACTAGTGTCAGCGCGTGTCTCCCCTTGCAGATGGCCGTTGCGACCCTAATGGCAAACATACTTTATTCTACATCTCAAATTATCCATACGATCATAATCCTTATACGATTTGAGAGATGACTATATTCAAGTCGTGCTGTATTATAGCGCGATTAAATCAATTATATACTTGTGTAGTGTTGGATCACGGATCCCACACAGCTTCGCTGGTTCTAGTAATTGATTTGTGGACTATAGGTTATATTTGAGAGAATATATGAGAGTGAGAGGTATGCCAAATCCTGCACAAAAACCAATGGGGTAATAAACACTACTAACCTCGGAATTCACCTCCACTGGGGCAGCAACACAGCTCCTGAAAATGCACGCCACTAACAAGTCCTTGGATGGTACTTAGGTTTAAATTATGCAACACTCACACCAAGAGCAAGCACGGCTTGTGTATAAAGTTCAAAATCTAAGAATAGGATGTGAAACGTTCATTTGCACAGAGAAAACGGAACCTCCGAACTGACCTCGCGTACGTTGGAGACTACTTCGCCACCACGCAGTGGCAGCGAAACCGAAAGCCAGCGGCAGTTACAAAACTACCCACATCAGTATAAATCGTGAGGATCCAACAATACTAAAAATAAACAAATTTATAAATAAGTAATAGTCATGACGACTTATTGACACTCCGGGAGATTATTCGACTGTTTTATTCATGCAACTGTCATTTTTAATTTTCCCATGTTGTGTTTTATTCTATAGAGTAACTTCTATCTGCTGATCGAAAAACCGGCCCTAAGAGACTTGAGAAACTTGTTGGGTACGAAAGGTCCTGTGGTGACACATAATCGCTTTGTCAGCAGTTTTCGCGTTCGGGCAAATACGACGCGCGTTCGCCAGTCTGACCGGAGTATTGCGACAGATCGGTTTTGTGTTGAGTAACACATCCGCTCGTACATGTAACTTAGTGTATGTAATATATATACATGTACATTAATGTGTGGACAATATACCGGAAAATAGTTAAAATATAAAACCTTAATTTCTCTCACACTCCGAGAACACCATATAATCATCATCACCACCAGACCCTACAGTCCTATGCAATAAACACTTTTCCCCGTCACTGTTGTAGCTATATTTATATTGCAGATTTGCTTTGATTTAATGCAGATTTGATATTTAGAATGCAAATCGACTATAACACTAGGGGCACACACACCAAACACACAGACTCACACACCCACACACACACTCATTTTAATTAATGACTAATTCCACTATATTTAAGTTCTTATAATAAAATTGTGTTGGGTGCCCCGATACAGACCTAGAGCCCAGTGCAGCAATCGCTCCCAAAAAAAATGTAGCTTTAATTTTAACTATTATAATTCAAAATGTGGTATTACCATAAGTTTTAGATATAATTAAATTGTATAATTATATAAGTATATTAACAAAATTAAAACTAAATAATTAAAATGAACAAGTTGGCAGCGATACTCATTGGCACTTGACATCTTTGTCATCCGTGATCACGGCCACTGAAAAGTAACCGAACCGTCGGAATAATAAAAATCAAATAAATTACCGCGCTTAAAATCGTTAAAACGTAGTTTTATTATGTATACAAGTCGCGAAAACTGAAGAAAATGTTATAATTACATAAGGCTTAGAAATAAGTTTATATAAATAAATGAAATTGAGATTTTAAATTTATTTGATAGCCCTTTCAAGGCTTTCACCACAGATTTAATAACTTGTGTAATGACACGAAAACACAAAGTGAATAATATTTGACAATAACACCACTAGCGTCGGCGCGTGTCTCCCTCGCAGGTGGCCGTTTCGACCCCAATGGCAAACATATTTTATTGCGCATCTCGTATCGTCATATCATGACCCTTATTATCTGATTTGAGACGTAAGTCAGGGGAGTGGGACTTTTTTTTAATCTTCCTAAAGGCTTAGCCACAACTTGGCTATGTCGTTTTAATAATTAACAATTAATACACATACATACATACATAACTTCACGCCAGCTCCCTTGCGGGGTAGGCATGAACAACAGAGTGCCATTTAGGCTTATTCTTACACACCTCACTTGCCTCTTTGACATTCATAACTCTTGTCATGCAAGCTCGTCTGTTCTTAAGGCTCCTGACATCACCTTCTGCTAGTACACGATCAATTTGATCATGGAAGGTGTGACGTGGCCTTCCACGACTTCTGCATCCATCCACTTTTGCATTGTATATCTGTTTAGTCATTCTTTCATCATGCATTCTTTCATCATGCATTCTTTCCACATGCCCAAACCACCGGAGCATTCCTTTCCTTACCTTCACCCCGACACTCTCTTTCAGACCAACTCTCTTTCTTACTTCGGTATTACGAACGCGGTCCGCGAGCGTCACTCCGCAGATTTTGCGCAGTACTCGCATCTCGACCGCGTTTACTCTACTTTCATGCTCTCTCTTCCATACCCAACTCTCGCATCCATACGTGAGCGTAGGTACCAGCACCGCGTTGTGTATGGCGAGCTGGGCCTTCTGGCTGACGTTCTTAGCGCCTAGAAGTTTACCTAACGCTCCATTCACAATTAATATATATATTTAAATTAGGTAGCGCTTGCAAGATATTTATAAATTATTTTGGCAGTCTGACAAGGGCACTGCCAAAATGCCCTTGCACCAGCCTACATTTATCCGTGCAGGAACGGAGAAAGACTACAATTACCTACGGCCGGGCGGCCTGTCGTAAGAGGTGACAAAACAACCCACAGCCAGGTGATAGGGCATTTGCCTGACTGGATGGCTACCATTCCTGGTCTAAAGTATGTCGTCATAACAACCTTGAGTTGTGTTCCGGCATTAGTGACCAGGATCCAGTCTCCCTTAAGAAAGCAGCAGGGCATTTGTAGCACCTTTGGTGTTGCAAATATCCATAGGCGATGGTAACCGCTTTCCATCAAGTGGGCAGTCTGCCTGTCTGCTGAACTCCTGCAATAAAAAAACAAAAATCATCAAATAAATTTATACCATTTCTAAGACTGTTATTATGGACTCATTCCACTAACATATGAAATACACCAGCCTGGACGGAGCAGTGCCGAGAACTCGTTGTCCATACCGGATTAGACACCTCGTCTCCGGCCGTGGTACGCACCATGGTCGGGAGCAAAGCCTGATGGGACGCCATTTCCTCCTTCAGCGAGCACGTCATGTTTGCGAAGGAGGAGGCGGAGCGGGAGCGTAAGCGGACCTCCTTGCTCCACTCCCGCCAAAGGAGGACGCGCCTGCGCCGGAGGGCGGGTTTCGACCTTCGGCTGCCGTAAGCGGACGGCGCGGGTTCCCCATGGGGAATAGAGGTTCTCACTCACCTGCACATGCTGTCGAGATGAAAGCGCGAGTGCTCCGTGCGCTTATCTCTCCTCCGGTGGGGCCTGTTACAAACCGCCTCACTCCGGACTAGACCTAACAGATGCCGGGGGAGAAAAGAAGTCCCCTGGCAGTGGAAGAGGCCTGCGGAGGCCCCCACCTGCCAGGGCACGCGGAGTTGGGACCGTTCCTCCCGTTTTCCCGTAGCCCTGGTATAAGGCACAGGACGGAACACCCAGGGGTTTTAGTGGGTATCCCTAACCGGGAGTGGCAATGACATGAGACCAGTTCTGACTGGGCATGCTAGTGCCACCCGACCTGGCGAATCCCACACAGGGGTCGCGAACTATCTCCCCAAGCTTCTGTGCTTGTCGCAGCATATGGTCTTCAATCGGATTTCCCCTGGCTAAAAAAAAGGAAAAATGGCGGTATACTCCACACCTGGGGAGGTAGCCATCCAGACGGACAAATACCCTACCGCCTGCGGCTACGGCTGCGGGATGTTTTGTCGCCCCTTACGACATGTCGCCCGGCCACAGGAAATTGTATTGTTTCTCCGTTCCTGCGCGGATATGTATTTTGTATAAGCTGTATTTATATTTGTCGGACTGATGTATGCGTGTCTACTGTGTGCTCATATAATAAAAAATACACTTCACTTAGACTATATTTTGTACTAGCGGCCCGGCGCAGTATCACCCGCGCTGTGTCCCGCTCCCGTGGTATATAGCCTATGACACTCCCTGTTAACGTAGCTTTCCAACAGTAAAAGAATTTTTAGAATCGCTTTTGTAGATACAGAGATTACCCCCTGCAACGTTACAAACTTTACCTCTTTATAATATTAAGTAGTGATTAATTAAATATAATATTTCACATCAACAGTTCAATAGAAACTGACAATAATATCATCAGTTACATGACTAATTTAAACGATGAATTGAGACTTCCTCCTCGTTTTGAAATCTTACATACATACATACATAACTTCACGCCAGTTCCCTTGCGGGGTAGGCACGAGCAACAGAGTGCCATTTAGGCTTATACTTACACACCTCACTTGCCTCTTTGACATTCATAACTCTTGTCATGCAAACTCGTCTGTTCTTAAGGCTCCTGACATCACCTTCTGCTAGTACACGATCAATTTGATGAAATCTATTAATAAAATCACAATAACAGGTAACATTCTAATTAAAAGTTGCTAAAGTAGTAAGGATTATTAAATTCCTAAATTAGGACTAAACTATCAATTAGTGACAAGATTAACCGTTTGTAGCGATTAAGCGGACAAGGGTCAGTTATCAACATTAGGCTTAATTTCCTTTGATCTATTAATTTGTGCGCGTTGTTGGAAAGCAACATGGAAGTGAAATATAGTTGACTTTCGATAATGGGACACTCGTTAATTTGAAGGGTTTTCCCGGTCCCTTGAAAAAGCTATACTAATATATAAAGCTGAAGTTTGTGTTTGTTTGCTTGAACACGCTAATCTCAGGAACTACTTGTCTGATTTAAAAAATTCTTTCAGTGTTAGATAGCCCGTTAACCGAGGAAGGCTATAGGCTATATATCATCACGCTAAGACCAATAGGAACGGAGCATCAATGAAGAATGTTTCAAAATCGGGGGGTTTTTCCATTATTCCACGCGGACGAAGTTGCGGGCAGAAGTAGTAATTTGAAGTTAAAGGATTAGCGAGTGATGGTGGAATTATCTAGTTGGTTTAAGCAGTTTCAGAAAAGTGTAGAAATTTCTGGAAGAAAATACAAAGACTTTCTTTTAGCGCATCGGACGGCTGTTCATGAGAGCTACGACGCCAGCGCGTGCTAATTTTGGAAGAGAACTTCGACTTCCAGTACAACTTCTTTCAGGATGTCCGCCAAATACTCCTAACTGTGTTTCGGACTATATTCAAGACATACGAAGGGGGATAGAAGAAATTCACGAGTATATGAGAATAGCAAATCTACAATCCAGTGAACGGATGAAAACCCTTTACGATAGACGTGCTAACTTAAGGGACTTTGATGAAGGCTCATTGGTCTGCAGGGGCGGATTTAGACATATGACGCCTGTAGGCTATTCAAATTTTACCTCCCCTACCGATAAATCGATACCCTAATTTACAATCATATTAATTAGATCATTTTTTTGTCAATGAAATTGTAACTTTATGATTTGTGTACATATCGTGAGACGTGTATAGTCTTGAATTAGACCTCCTTTTTGCCGTAGTTTGATGATTGTGTAAGACATAATATATATAAAAATTGGCCCCAAATTTGCCGCCTCTCCAAAATCTGCCGCCCTAGGCTCCAGCCTACTCAGCCTATTGGTAAATCCACCACTGTTGGTCTGGCTTCATAATCCTGTTCGACGGAAAGGGAAATCTCCAAAATTGCAATCAAGTTGGGAAGGACCTTAGAGTGGTCACTGGGATTAATTATGTCACTTATCGAATTCGGAAATCATCAAGGAGCCCCGAAAAAATAGTGCATGTGGATCATTTTGCGATATTTCATGGTTCTAACTTCATACTGTTTTAGGAGGGGGTAGTGTGGCGAGTGATGGTGGAACGATATAGTTGGTTTAAGAAGTTTCAGAAAAATGCAGAAGTTTCTGCAAGAAAAAGACAAGGACATTTTAGAAAGGGATAGATAATGTTACGAGTTGCAGGACTCGTATTAAAATGCCGTTGGAATGATTATAGAGTTTCTTAGAACTATACAAACACATATAACACGGGCACAAATATAACCGAACACAACAAAGCCAAACGTAATGCAGAAGGTCGTGATTTCATAAAACGTGCAAAGTCCGTCACTAAAAGATATTCCCGCTATGTACACACGTCTCGCTTCATTCGTGATTCTGGCTCGACTGACTCATCTCTCAATTGGGGCATTGCTTTATACTGCACAGATGCAAGATGTCTGCCCGGCCGCGTGGACCGAATTTCCTAGAATCAGTCCGACACACTTGGCTAATGACTGCCATAAAAGATTACAATACACAATGGGCTGTTTTCTAATCACAAATTTTAAACACAAAGTAAACAAAAGAAGTCCAAGTTCCGAAGATAATAAAATGTGTTTTGCGATATGCAGGTGTGAACCCACTATTGTCGGCGTCTAGATCGTATCAATAGATAGATATATTTTTCTATCTAGACAACACTTTATTGAACACCAAAACATAGATAAACAAGAAACAAACAAATCCACCTTTTTATGCAGCTTTTATTTATTACACACCGTCTTACGAGTTGCAAGTGGGACTGCAATAGGTACATGCGCCCTACAGCTTCGTAGATTCATTTAAATTCCAAACATATTTGCCAGACAGGGACGGATTAAGACAAATCTAAGTATAAGTATTGAATAAATCGAATATGTCTATATAAGTTTGGGATCGGACTTGTTGCAAAGCGGCATACATAGAATAGAAAATAGACTTAATTTTCAACTTTATGTACGATCTTAAAAATATTTTGCAGTGGAACTTGCTTTGGATAAAAAAAAAATAATGAACCTAGAGTGCTTCGTTGTATATTAACCACTAGCGGTTTCGGCAGACGTTTCCCTGGCCTGAAATATTAATTCTAATCGGTTCCGCATAGATTTTATTAGGGTTATTAAAAGATCTTGCGGAATATTGTCCCATTCTTCTGAAAGTGCTGTTCTTAGTGCTGCCACTGTCGTGGGCAAAGGGTTTCTCGCATATACAGCTCTTTTTAAATTGTCCCAAACATGCTCAATGGGATTAAGATCCGGGCTGCGTGCTGGCCAATTCATTGTACGTATCCCAACCTCTTCGCAATATTGTCGAACTTGTGCAGCAGCGTGCGGCCGGGCATTATCCTGCATTAAAGTAAAATTTTCGCCTATGAATCCCATGTAAGGCACCACGTGATCTTCTAAGATCTCTGTTATGTAGCGATGTGCAGTCAAACCCCCTCTATTACCGTTTTGACGGACCATGTCTATGAACACAAGTTCTGTTCGCCCGTTCATCGATATGCCACCCCAGACCATACACGAACCGCCTCCAAAAGGAACACGCTCCTCAATGCAACTTTGAGCATATCGCTCCCCACGTCGACGATAGACTCTTCTGCGACCATCTGCACCATATAAACATGTCCTACACTCGTCCGTGAACAATACGGAGGTCCATTGCTCTTCTGTCCAATTCAGGTGATCACGCGCAAATCTTAAGCGAGCTTGTCTGTGAGCTACAGACAACTTTGGACCATTTGCTGGTCTAAAAGGGGTGATATCCGCTTCCTTTAACCTTCTTCTTATTGTTCGTGCACTCACGTTTACTCCACGCACTTCATTAAGCTCTGTTTTGATGTTAACAGACGTGAGGAAACGATTTCGCAGGGAAGTTGTAACAATAAATCGGTCATCACGACCGGTGGTTGCTCGAGTCCTGCCTGTACCACGTCTCCTTCTGTAAGAACCTGTCTCCACAAACCTTCTGTATATTCTAGAAACCGTAGACTGGTTTAAATTTAAATTTCTACCAATCGTTCGTTGATCCAAGCCCTCCCGCACCAATGCTACAATTTGAGCCGCTTGTTCGGACGAAGTATCCATATTATGGTTCAAAAACTCTCGATGAGTTAAAAAACTAACCCAACAATTCTGCTGGTAACAATAATTCAATTGACAAAAGAATAAAAAATCAATGAGAATCAATTTAAAACTTTGCTATAAATAACACGCAAATCTGATACTACGAGTAAATTTTCTTTTCCCGGCTATATTCATTTGTTTTACTGCAGTTCTATTTTTAAATTTTCCTTTTTTTTGAGATTAAGAGCCAGTCTCTCCATATTTATATAATTTAATCTAAAAAGTTTGCATACTTATTTAAAAAAATCATTTCAAAGTAAATTTATATGTTATGGTGTACCTTAAGATTAACTTATTATATTAATTTATCCTATTTTTAATACTAAACTTATACTAATGTAGAGTGTATCTGTTACATGCTAGTGTTGTGAGGAAGTGCATGTGCAGTGTTGGCCTTATATTTGGCATATTGTTTGTTAACAAAGGTTTTAAGAATTGTAGAGCCAGTTGCTTCTCGTCGACCATTTCGCCAGTGGTGCGTTTACGATCATGTTCGACGCACTACACAACATTAACGATCTTATTCATATTGAGTTAGAGTAAGTTTAAAGGCTAATTTAAGAATTATTAATAAGTAAATAATCGGCAGACAAAGACACATATAAGCCGCGCGCAGAACGTTTGCCGATGACTACTTGCTATTATTGTATTGTATTACTTACTATTATTGTATATACTTATGTAAAGTATATATAATAATAAATTTATTGCAACAACTATTTATGTAACCTTTTTTATCAATCCTACTGACCATCGACGCGTGACATCATAAGGCTATCGGCAAACTATCTGCGCACGGGTAGTATAATCGGCAGATTATACTTGCCCGTAAAACTTGCTTGTATGCAAGTTATCAAACGTTTTTGAGGTGCTGGTATATACCTACATATACATCGGCCCAAGAGTAGTCCGTAGTAATTTTCGAAATTTACCATACCAGGAGCCGAATTCGGAGCCTCATGGTTGCAGTGAGGTCAGCCGGCAATGGCTTAACCCGCTCAAGCACAGAGGCCGTCATAAACCATAAAGTTACGTACAAACTTACTCTAACTAAGAGAGAGAAATAAATCTACCCCCATATTATACGTGGTTGTTTGTAAGAACTGTAAATTACTTCTGTACTTCTAATAAAGATTGTGATCACACCATCAGTACAGTACCAAACAACCAGTCAGTTTAAGGGTGAAGAGTTGAACTCAAGAGGTTTCTTGGTGACCATCAAAAATTCAGGCGGGTACTTAAGATAACCAGGTTGAATTCGTTTTAACGCTGATTTTACTTTCTTATCATATAAATCCAGGAACGTAGCCAGAGGTGTCTTGGGTTTTTTTTATTATTATTATTAATATCTCTACGGACTCGAGTTCCGTACCCTTTTTTACTACTTAATTTCTATGAAAAATTTGAGACTCCATACACACTTATTGTTTATTTTTGTTAGTGTATGTGACATTATATGTAGTAATTTTTCTGTTTTGGTGTACCTTAAGAATAACTTATTATATTAATTTATTCTAATTTTAATACTAAACTTATACTAATGTAGAGTGTATCTGTTACATGCTGGTGTTGTGAGGAAGTGCATGTGCAGTGTTGGCCTTATATCTATACTTATATATAGTCCTATCTAGGGTGTTTTGGGGTTTAACGCCCGCCCTCCCGGAATGGGAGTTCCCGGATCAAAGTTAGGTATCTGAATAGTGCGTGCACTGCTTCGTAACAGTGCCAAAACCATTATTATTTTATTTCTGAAGAGAAAACGATTCATTAAACGGGATATCATCATACGTCACACCTCCGCGTTACAAAGGTTTAATATTTTTTTTAAACTGCGTTTTTTATCTCTTGCCGATTAAATTTAAGTCCGACAATGATTCTTCTGTTATTTTATTTTCGCCATTTTGTTTATTTTAACATTTTTTTTTATTGCAGGAGTACAGCAGACAAGCAGACGGCCCACTTGATGGAAAGCGGTTACCATCGCCTATGGACATTTGCAACACCAAAGGTACACAAATGCAATGCTGCTCTCTTAAAGGAGACTGAAGCCTGGTCACTAATGCCGGAACACAATACAAGGTTGTTATGGCGGCATACTCTAGACCAGGGGTGGTCGCCTTCCAGTTGAGTAAATATCCTACCACCTGGCAAAACATGAATATTAGTGTCATTTTATGCACTTTTTTATTGTTTTATTTTCATGAAATCCGTTTTCCTGTTTTACTCTTCTTCTTTATTTTGTTATTATAGACATTATTGTTTCACTTATGTATGTATGTTCCTCCTAAAAATAAATCTGTTTTCAACAACAACAATACTCTTTTCAACACACTTGCTCATAAAGTGGCTCTATGGTCCCCGCAATTAGGCACAGAATGACACCCATTATCAAACTGTGAGTAAAAAACATTATAACTCACTAGTGAGTTATAGATTTTTTTTCAAATTTTATTGGTTGAGTTGCTTTGTTCTTAAAAAAGTTTTTGCAACACACTTGCTCATAAAGTGGCTATATAGTCACCGCAATTAGGCACAGAATGACACCCATAATCAAACTGTGAGTAAAAAAGATTATAACTCACTAGTGAGTTATAGATTTTTTTTTAATTTTATTGGTTGAGTTGCTTTGTTCTTAAAAAAGTTTTTATTCAAAAAAAAAGATCGTGTTCTATAGAACAAATAAATTAATGTTCCTATTGCTTGCTCATTTCATGCAACTTCTTATTTAAATAGATAATTTTAACTCGTAGGTGTTTAACAAATAAAACTTTCACTCATATATAACTTTTTTTATCTACTAAATAAAATGAGTTTTTGTTGTTATTTTATTCACAAGTGTGTTGAAAAACGTCGTATGATACACGTGTGTATTGATGATTACCGTCCTCGGCTCTCTTAAGACCCTCGCCTACGGCTCGAGTCTCAATGGCGCCTCGGCGGTAATCACCAATGTTACACACTAGTACCATAATGTACTATTATTAAAAAAAAAAGATCGTGTTCTATAGAACAAATAAATTAATGTTCCTATTGCTTGCTCATTTCATGCAACTTCTTATTTAAATAGATAATTTTAACTCGTGCGTGTTTAATAAATAAAACTTTCACTCATATATAACTTTTTTTTCAACACACTTGCTCATAAAGTGGCTCTATGGTCACCGCAATTAGGCACAGAATGACACCCATTATCAAACTGTGAGTAAAAAACGTTATAACTCACTAGTGAGTTATAAATATTTTTTTTAAATTTTATTGGTTGAGTTGCTTTGTTCTTAAAAAAGTTTTTATTCAAAAAAAAAAAGATCGTGTTCTATAGAACAAATAAATTAATGTTCCTATTGCTTGCTCATTTCATGCAACTTCTTATTTAAATAGATAATTTTAACTCGTGCGTGTTTAATAAATAAAACTTTCACTCAATATAACTTTTTTTTATCTACTAAAAATAAAATGAGTTTTTGTTGTTATTTTATTCACAAGTGTGTTGAAAAACGTCGTATGATACACGTGTGTATTGATGATTACCGTCCTCGGCTCTCTTAAGACCCTCGCCTACGGCTCGAGTCTCAATGGCGCCTCGGCGGTAATCACCAATGTTACACACTAGTATCATAATGTACTATTATCTACTAAAAATAAAATGAGTTTTAGTTGTTATTTTATTCACAAGTGTGTTGAAAAACGTCGTATGATACACGTGTGTATTGATGATTACCGTCCTCGGCTCTCTTAAGACCCTCGCCTACGGCTCGAGTCTCAATGGCGCCTCGGCGGTAATCACCAATGTTACACACTAGTATCATAATGTACTATTATCTACTAAAAATAAAATGAGTTTTAGTTGTTATTTTATTCACAAGTGTGTTGAAAAACGTCGTATGATACACGTGTGTATTGATGATTACCGTCCTCGGCTCTCTTAAGACCCTCGCCTACGGCTCGAGTCTCAATGGCGCCTCGGCGGTAATCACCAATGTTACACACTAGTATCATAATGTACTATTATCTACTAAAAATAAAATGAGTTTTAGTTGTTATTTTATTCACAAGTGTGTTGAAAAACGTCGTATGATACACGTGTGTATTGATGATTACCGTCCTCGGCTCTCTTAAGACCCTCGCCTACGGCTCGAGTCTCAATGGCGCCTCGGCGGTAATCACCAATGTTACACACTAGTACCATAATCTACTATTATTGTACACCAACATAAAAACAGTAACACATTTTCGTATCTTAAAATTAGAAGGTACAATGGGCGGCCTTATTGCTTAAAGCAATCTCTTCCAGGCAGCCTTTGGATGGACAAGGTCTTATTCACAATTATTTGTTGGCGTGCAGCTTAAGATTATACTAATGATACTGTTACGAGTTATGGACTCGAATTAAAAATGCCGTTACAATTACTATAGAATTTATTAGAACTATACAAACACGTATAACCACAATTCAATAACAGGTGCAAAGTCCGTCACTAAATAGCTTATCGAATGTACACACGTCTTGCTAGTATTGTAATCGTCGCTTGACTGCCGATCTCTCCATTGGGCATTTCTTTATACTGCGCTGATACAATACAGCTGCCAGCCCGCGTAGATCGGATTTCTTAGAATCAGTTCGACACACCTGTCTAATGGCTGCCATAAAAGATGACAATACACAATGGACTGTTTTTCTAATTACAAATTTTGAACACAAAGCAAACAAAAGAAGACAGTCATAAATAGTTTCAATGTTATTAGCTCAATCGTCGGCCGGTAATAAATGTGCTTTGTTTACAGGTATGCAGGTCGCCCAAATTCTAACAATATAATATAATATACAATAATATACTAATAAGTGTGATAATAATAATGTAAGAGATAAGTATTTAAATTCAAATTCAAAAGTTTTTATTCAAAATAAGCTCCACTGGAGAACACTTTTTGAAGATCATACATACATATGTTATAATTTAATTTTACTTCCTACTTTTACTAGTATATAACCATATAAAATATACACACATCCAAACACGCATATATATATATATATAATTTTTATTATACGTAACATAGATTACTATATTTTTTGACGGCCTCTGTGGTTGAGCGGGCTAAGCCTTTACCGGCCTACCTCACTGCAACGTGGAGGCTCCGGGTTCGATTCCTAGTATAGTAAATTTCGGAAACGTATTTTCTCCGTTATTTACTACGGTCTGGGTGTCTGGGATCGGCCCCAGAGTAGTCCGTTGTATATTACTCATAACACAAGCGTAGCTTGCTTAATTTGGGGATATACAATGTGTGTGTTTGTCTGCCGATTATTTATTTATTTATATTATACTACTATTGACGCAACAAATGTTTTCTTTGGCTCTTTCTTCCATGATAGTGGGTCGGTTAAAATAAATACATTAAAACCACAAATTTAATAAATAAAAGTTTATTTGTCATAAGTACAATGAACAATTTAAACACTATATACAGATAAGCTGTCTTTAAAAAAATCTTAAGAATAGATAAGCGAAACACCTCGATTTCTACTTGTAAACCGGGGATACAACCGGGATTAACAATTCGTTATCATCATAGAACAATGCCTATATTTACCATAGACGTGTAATGGAAAAACCAAAATACACAGATAAAAAATTAACTTTGTATCTCAGATGAACAAAATAGGTAGACGGAGCCTACAGAGTACTAAGCTTTCAGAGTGACACAAATTCCAGTCATGCAATAAAATGTATCTAATAATAACGACGACGGTCTGGGTTGTCATGTTACTTCTGGTATAATAAATTCAATAAATTGGGGCCCAAAACTCAATTTGGAGACTTATCATTGTCTTAGTAGTCCAAGATCCCAGTCACCCCAGACCCAGAGCTGCTCTGGCGCTTCCTCACGCAGCGGAACTCTCAACGAGTCTGGGAAGATGTTTGGCCCGCCAGTTTTGTCTGGCTCATTGGAAAATATTATACATACATACATACATGACTTCATGCCAGTTCCCTTGCGGGGTAGGCACGAACAACAGAGCGCCATTTAAGCTAATTCTTACACACCTCACTTGCTTCTTTGACATTCATAGCTCTCGTCATGCACGCTCGTCTGTTCTTAAGGCTCCTGACATGACACCTTCTGCTAGTATACGATCGATTTGATCATGGAAGGTGTGTCGTGGCCTTCCACGACTTCTGCATCCATCCACTTTTGCATTGTATATCTGTTTAGTCATTCTTTCCACATGCCCGAACCACCGGAGCTTATACTTATATACAAAATATTATACTTGATAATATATATAAAATTCAGCCTTCCTAAAATGACATCAGCTACCACATTTTTTTTTAAAGTGTCTGTCAAAAGTTATGGCCCGCGGGAAGTGTATGGCAATTGTAAATCTTTGTTTATAACAATATCATATATGATATATGTAAAAACTAGCCTTGCTACTTTGACATAAGTTAGCATGGTTATTTTCCACCTTTGATAGCTGCTACCTGAAAAACGGCCCCGCTTTTAGCTTAGCGAGTATCCATTCCTTTCCAAGTTTATGTTAAACTACCGATCCTAAAAATTTCATCTTTCCTAAAATCACGTAAGTCTGGGGTGACTGAGATCTCACTCTATAGTGTAACGACACTTGACAATAATCATCGTTCTTAGTATTCGGTTGGCATGATACACCAAATGCAATACATTTCAGCTAATGTGTTACTGTGGGTTACTTATATAGTATAGCCGAATTTTCAGAACCGTAATTTCGGCTAATGTGTTACTGTGGGTTACTTATGTAGTATAGTCGAATTTTCAGAACCGTAATTTCGGCTAATGTGTTACTGTGGGTCACTTTTGTAGTATAGTCGAATTTTCAGAACCGTAATTTCGGCTAATGTGTTACTGTGGGTTACTTTTGTAGTATAGCCGAATTTTCAGCGCCATAATTTCGGCTAATGTGTTACTGTGGGTTACTTATATAGTATAGCCGAATTTTCAGAACCGTAATTTCGGCTAATGTGTTACTGTGGGTTACTTATGTAGTATAGTCGAATTTTCAGAACCGTAATTTCGGCTAATGTGTTACTGTGGGTCACTTTTGTAGTATAGTCGAATTTTCAGCGCCATAATTTCGGCTAATGTGTTACTGTGGGTTACTTATATAGTATAGCCGAATTTTCAGAACCGTAATTTCGGCTAATGTGTTACTGTGGGTTACTTATGTAGTATAGTCGAATTTTCAGAACCGTAATTTCGGCTAATGTGTTACTGTGGGTTACTTTTGTAGTATAGCCGAATTTTCAGCGCCATAATTTCGGCTAATGTGTTACTGTGGGTTACTTATATAGTATAGCCGAATTTTCAGAACCGTAATTTCGGCTAATGTGTTACTGTGGGTTACTTATGTAGTATAGTCGAATTTTCAGAACCGTAATTTCGGCTAATGTGTTACTGTGGGTTACTTTTGTAGTATAGCCGAATTTTCAGCGCCATAATTTCGGCTAATGTGTTACTGTGGGTTACTTATATAGTATAGCCGAATTTTCAGAACCGTAATTTCGGCTAATGTGTTACTGTGGGTTACTTATGTAGTATAGTCGAATTTTCAGAACCGTAATTTCGGCTAATGTGTTACTGTGGGTCACTTTTGTAGTATAGTCGAATTTTCAGCGCCATAATTTCGGCTAATGTGTTACTGTGGGTTACTTATATAGTATAGCCGAATTTTCAGAACCGTAATTTCGGCTAATGTGTTACTGTGGGTTACTTATGTAGTATAGTCGAATTTTCAGAACCGTAATTTCGGCTAATGTGTTACTGTGGGTCACTTTTGTAGTATAGTCGAATTTTCAGCGCCATAATTTCGGCTAATGTGTTACTGTGGGTTACTTATATAGTATAGCCGAATTTTCAGAACCGTAATTTCGGCTAATGTGTTACTGTGGGTTACTTATGTAGTATAGTCGAATTTTCAGAACCGTAATTTCGGCTAATGTGTTACTGTGGGTTACTTTTGTAGTATAGCCGAATTTTCAGCGCCATAATTTCGGCTAATGTGTTACTGTGGGTTACTTATATAGTATAGCCGAATTTTCAGAACCGTAATTTCGGCTAATGTGTTACTGTGGGTTACTTATGTAGTATAGTCGAATTTTCAGAACCGTAATTTCGGCTAATGTGTTACTGTGGGTCACTTTTGTAGTATAGTCGAATTTTCAGCGCCATAATTTCGGCTAATGTGTTACTGTGGGTTACTTATATAGTATAGCCGAATTTTCAGAACCGTAATTTCGGCTAATGTGTTACTGTGGGTTACTTATGTAGTATAGTCGAATTTTCAGAACCGTAATTTCGGCTAATGTGTTACTGTGGGTTACTTTTGTAGTATAGCCGAATTTTCAGCGCCATAATTTCGGCTAATGTGTTACTGTGGGTTACTTATATAGTATAGCCGAATTTTCAGAACCGTAATTTCGGCTAATGTGTTACTGTGGGTTACTTTTGTAATATAGGCGAATTTTCAGCGCCATAATTTCAGCTAATGTGTTACTGTGGGTTACTTATATAGTATAGCCGAATTTTCAGCGCCGTAATTTCAGCTAATGTGTTACTGTGGATTACTTTTGTAGTATAGCCGAATTTTCAGTGCCATAATTTCGGCTAATGTGTTACTGTGGGTTACTTATATAGTATAGCCGAATTTTCAGCGCCGTAATTTCGGCTAATGTGTTACTGTGGGTTACTTATATAGTATAGCCGAATTTTCAGCGCCGTAATTTCGGCTAATGTGTTACTGTGGGTTACTTATATAGTATAGCCGAATTTTCAGAACCGTAATTTCGGCTCATGTGTTACTGTGGGTTACTTTTGTAGTATAGCCGAATTTTCAGCGCCATAATTTCGGCTAATGTGTTACTGTGGGTTACTTATATAGTATAGCCGAATTTTCAGCGCCGTAATTTCGGCTAATGTGTTACTGTGGGTTACTTATATAGTATAGCCGAATTTTCAGAACCGTAATTTCGGCTAATGTGTTACTGTGGGTTACTTTTGTAGTATAGCCGAATTTTCAGCGCCATAATTTCGGCTAATGTGTTACTGTGGGTTACTTATATAGTATAGCCGAATTTTCAGAACCGTAATTTCGGCTAATGTGTTACTGTGGGCTACTTATATAGTATAGCCGAATTTTCAACGCAGTAATTTCGGCTAATATGTTACTGTGGGTTACTTTTGTAGTATAGCCGAATTTTCAGCGCCATAATTTCGGCTAATGTGTTACTGTGGGTTACTTATATAGTATAGCCGAATTTTCAACGCAGTAATTTCGGCTAATATGTTACTGTGGATTACTTTTATAGTATAGCCGAATTTTCAGCGCCATAATTTCGGCTAATGTGTTACTGTGGGTTACTTATATAGTATAGCCGAATTTTCAACGCAGTAATTTCGGCTAATATGTTACTGTGGATTACTTTTATAGTATAGCCGAATTTTCAGCGCCGTAATTTCTGCTAATGTGTTACTGTGGGTTACTTTTATAGTATAGCCGAATTTTCAGCGCCGTAATTTCGGCAGTTGTGTCGTTACACTTAGTGTTCGAAGTACATATCGGTCGTTATAACCGAAGTCGGTTTAGAGTATTATAATTGTCTCGCCCTGCTAAATATAGGCAACATAGCTATATAAGACAATGCTCTAAAAATACCAACCAATAATTGTTCAGCAAATATTCTTAACAGCATAATATTTTGACCAAATATCACTGAAAGATGTCGTGTTAAGGACATGATTGTGTTAGAATAATTATTTTATTTATTTATATTAATTAATTAACAAAAAAACATTTATGTCTGAAATATAAATACATAGTTATAATTACAATTATAACAATTTCTAATTCACAATAAACATTATTAATTTTACAAAAATATGTCAATAGGAAGGCATTTTTACATAATCATATTATTATTTAAGCACAAAAATAATCGTCAACTGAATAATATGCTTGTTTGAGAAGGAATCCTTTAACATTACGCTCGAAAGATTGCATTTTACATATATTTAACTTTAGGTAAGTAGGTAGTTTGTTTGTTAATAATTTTCAAAATGAAGGTGACAAAACGGCCAAGAGCGTGTCTGCCCACGGACAGTTGAAAAGTCCCGTAGAGATGATTATTTAAGTAATATCAGAAATTACAAACCTACATTGACATTATTTTCAAATAAAAATTAGTGCATGTTAGGTTATTGTACTACTGTAACGAGATTGATTAATATGGTTAATGTACACTACTTGCTAGGTTTCCAAATTGTACAGCCGACTGTCATGTTTAATAATTTTATGATGTATTTAATTACTTTGAATAACTTTTATATTGTTATTAAAAAATAAGTCCATACTTAAATAATATGCAAAAAATACTTTAATCTGAGAGTAGTTGCCATATATTAAAATATATTTTAATAAATATGATAATACCAATGAAAAAGAATACTTAGGAATGACAATTGCCAAGTAAATAATATCTATAAATAATTTAAAAAAAAACAAAACCGACTTCAAAAGTAAACAAAAAATAAATATGTTCTAAAACATCTTGAAGGCTATGCCAAGTAAAATATCAATTTTACCATATTTTACAAATTTGTTGTTTTTACAAGCTTTTATTGAACTTGCAATGGATGTACCTATGTATGTATGTAAGGTTGGGTGGAATCTTGCAAGTTAAATTTGACCATCTTCCCGGTTTCCGATTGAGCTGCAATTTTGCACGCATATGTATAGCGCGTGACAATGCAAAAAAATGCTTGGAATATAGTAAAAACAACAATTTCGCTTCCCCTTAGAAACTATTCCCACCTGTCAAACGTTTGATATTCGTCCCGTCGTTTAGAAATCAATTAAATTTAAAAGTCGTTCAGAAATTAAATTAAATTTAAAACTGAAGTTTTTTTTTTCATTTTTTGTTGAATGTCAAACGTTTGATGTTCGTCCCGGTTAAGTTTTGACCACATTTTTTTACTAAAGTTAAAAAATTCTGTAATTATCATTCAGCTTTTTTTATTTATTGATTCTGAGGCGGTACGAAGTTTGCCGGCTCAGCTAGCCAATATACAATTATAATAAAACTACGTTTTAACGGTTTTAAGCGCGGTAATTTATTTGATTTTTATTATTCCGCCGTTTCGGCCACTTTTAAGCAGCCGCACGGAAGACAAAGTGTCAATGAGTATTTTTAAAGTTTTATTCAGCCTACCGCCATCTTGTTCATTTTAATTATTTGAAACTTGTGGCGCCCTCTGGACATGTATAATTTAGCATCTTTTCCAAAGCCAACATTGCTTACTAGGCGAATGTCATTCCTGAGTGTACTCCAACTACAATAATACTATGTAATGAGTGAATTTATTGTATTTTAATCTACAATTCGAATTAGTGTAATAAATTCAAGCAGCACAGACTGTGTTCTCCAGCGGCATCAGTTCGAGCTGCACATCGTCCGATTGCAACTCGGACACGATTTCACGTAACCTACAAATGAAAATAACAGTCGTTTAGACAAAGTAAGATTATCTATACATATAATAAAACAGTAAAGGTCGAATTTCCGTACATTGAAAAAAAAATGCTAAAACCTAAGTCAGGGGAATGTAAGAAGTCAAATAGAACTAAATTACTGGTTCAGTACAAAATGTCATGTTACTCTTACAAACCCATTTTAAAATCATGTCCTACCCAACTCTACAATCGTGTATCGTGCGATGAGTGTGAGAGAGGGAGATAGAGATAAATAGATGAGAGATAGAAGAGAGAGGAGATAGAGGGGGTAGGAGAGAGGGAGGGGAAGAGAGGGGGGTAGGAGAGAGATAGAAGAGAGAGGGGGGGATAGAAGAGAGAGAGAGAGGAGATAGAGGGGGTAGGAGAGAGGGAGGGGAAGAGAGGGGGGTAGGAGAGAGATAGAAGAGAGAGAGAGAGAGAGAGAGAGAGGTCTGATGGCCCACTTTCTCCTCCGCCTCCTCATTCCTGTTATACTATTCCTCCTGTGTGATTCCCCTTTCACAATCTTTTCTCAAAAAACACCTTGGAATTCGTGTGACGTAATTTGACGATGGCCCCTAATAATATTATTATAATATGGCCGTAAAATAAAATGATTTTAATATCTTGAACACTTTTTTAATATCTTGACTTGGAGGAGGTGGGGAGGGGGGTTGAATAACAACAGCCCATAGATGTCCCACTGCTGGTTTCGGGGCTTCCATTATGAGGGGGGGGGACGATATACCCGTCACGCTTGTCCAAGGCAGCTTGGCAGGTTTCATACATCGGATGTGCAGGTTGCAACACGATGTTTTCCTTCACCGATGATAGCACGTGGTAACAATAAGCACATTAGTTCAGAAAACTGCCCAAGTGGTGCATGCGTTCCGGCCAGGCTCGAACCCGCGCCCTTTGACTTTGGGACGCGTGCGCTAGCCATTACGCTACCACGACTGCGTTGGATTGTATACTTGTCACTATATCTTATAGTTATGGATGGCTATATGGCCGCCGTAACAACCTTGAGTTGTGTTCCGGCATCAGTGGCCAGGATCCAATCTCCCTTTAAAGAGCAGCAGCGCATTGGTGTTAAAAACGCCCATAGGCGACGGTAACCGCTTTCCATCAGGTAGGCCGTGTGCCTATCTATTGAATTCACACCGTGTATATTTGAATGTAAGAATATGAAAAAAGCGAGTAGTCCGCGTGCAACGGACGCAGCCGTGATTTAACATTACAACGAGCAATGATTGCTACATACTTGGCCAGTTGCGATGGAGTCACGTAGATGGTGTCAGCATTCTCGCCATTATCCGGCGCCGGGTACTTTATCACGCCGAGATCCAACGCTTTGGAGTTCAACGCCTGAAAATATTTTATATATATATATATATATATATATATATATATATAGATAGATATATATAGATATATATATATATATATATATATATATAGATAGATATATATAGATATATATATATATATATATATAGATATATATATATATACAAGCTTGCATGACAAGAGTTATGAATGTCAAAGAGGCAAGTGAGGTGTGTAAGAATAAGCCTAAATGGCACTCTGTTGTTCGTGCCTACCCCGCAAGGGAACTGGCGTGAAGTTATGTATGTATGTATGTATGTATGTATGTATGTATGTATGTATGTATGTATGTATATATATACAACTAAAAAATTCTAAACATGGCGTGTCTGTACATTTAAGCTATTAAAAAAACTGAAATAGTCTATATAAACGATTAGCTTCTGCCCGCGACTTCGTCCTCGTGGAATAGTTAAAAAAAAGTAAGTTAAAAAAACCCCCGATTTTGTAACATTCTTCGTTGGTGCACCGCTCCTATTGGTGTTAGCGTGATGATATATAGCCTATAGCCTTCCTCAATAAATGGGCTACCTAATACTGAAAGAATTTTTCAAATCAGACCAGTAGTTCTTGAGATTAACGCGTTCAAGCAAACGAACAAACAAACTCTTCAGCTTTATATATTAGTATACGATGGAGATGCACGATGCGATTTTCGCTGATCGACAGAAAACTCTTAGACTAAAAATCTGCGCTACTTTATATCCTAGGAATCTCGCGGGAATTTTTCTGGGAATGATTTAAAATGGCCAGATTTAAAAAAAATCGAATCCCAATATGATTTTTTTTACTAACCGATAGCAAATATTACGTAACAAATAAAATGTGTGATATTTTTCATCGCGGAAATTCCGCGGAGAAATCCGGGAGCGGTTTGAAATTGTACGGTTGCATAAAAATGTGCTTATTCCGGCACAGTTTTCTCTAAAACGATTCCTTTTTAAATGACGCGGTACTTTGTGTCCCGGGAGCCCCGCGGGAATGGCAAGCATGGACGAAGTCCTATATCCTATCCTAGTATAAAATAATATAAGATTTTAGAAATTAGTTACCTACTAGCTCTCTTTTAGCACAAATTTGTGCTTGAATTTAAAACGAAACTATTAATTATTGTTGTCTCACTCTGTTTATATAGGATTTGTATGAAACAAAAAAAATTCTCTTGTTTCGATATAATGATAAACTTTGAGATTTGCACCTGAAGCTGATACCACGTCTTCATTATGAGACAGGAGCATTTGACCACTAAGTTAAGATTCATCCGATTTCGGGGATGGGGGGGAGGGGGGGCAAAATAGGCATTGTTCCTTCCATCGATAGTAACACAAGTTCTTCATATATTCTCCTATGAGCCTATTTAAAAATTAAATTAAAAATAAACTTTTTTAAAAAGGTTTTTAAATACAAGCTTTTGAGGTCCTGGATATCATGTAGCAGCAGACTGCTAGCCAAGACAAGTAAAACGAGCCCAAACACGACGGGTCTGTCTTGTTTAGTACAGGAGTTCCTATGACCACCTTCCGACTCCATCATCAGTTCAGCTCCATGGCACCATATTATTGCATTGTCACACGATATATGCGTGCAAAATTGCAGCTCAATCAGAAACCGGGAGGTTGGTCAAATTTAACTTACACGATTCCACTCGAACTTACATACATACATACATAGGTACATCCATTGCAAGTTAAATAAAATCTTGTAAAATAACTTACAGCAGCTAGCTCCGGCGCTGGGAACTCTGCGAAGTCGGCTTCCACACACCGCCAAGGCCTGTGCATCAGAAGCTGACGGCGGACCTCCGCTTGTAACACTGCTAAGCGTTCCTAAACAAAAAATGTGTGTATGTGTGTGCAGTTCACACGCAGAAGATGTGAAACTTCCAAGAATATTAATTCTAAACTATTATATATTCTAAACTAATAATTCGCCAGGTGGTAGGGCATTTGTCCGACTGGATGGCTACCACCCCTGGTCTAAAGTATGCCGCCATAACAACCTTGAGTTGTGTTCCGGCAGTAGTAACCAGGTTCCAGTCTCCCTTAAGAGAGCAGCAGCGCATTTGTAGCAACTTTGGTGTTGCAAATGTCCATAGGCGATGGTAACCGCTTTCCATCAAGTGGGCCGTCTGCCTGTCTGCTGATCTCCTGCAATAAAAAAAGAATATACATACATACATAACTTTACGCCAGTTCCCTCGCGGGGTAGGCATGAGCAACAGAGCGCCATTCAGGCTTATTCTTACACGCCTCACTTGCTTCTTGGACATTCATAGCTCTTGTCATGCACGCTCATCTGTTCTTAAGGCTCCTGACATCACCTCACATCACATCATCATCATCCGAGAATATACTCACATATAATTCTTCTCTAACTTTTATTAATAACTAGCTGGCCCGGCAAACTTCGCACCGCCTCAGAATCAATAAATAAAAAACGTTGATTTCTGAACGACGGGACGAATGTCAAACGTTTGACATTTAACACCAAAAATATGAAAAAAAAACTTCACTTTTAAATTTAATTTGATTTCTAAACGACGGGACGGACAACAAATGTTTGACAGGTAGGAATAGTTTCTAAGGGAAAGCGGAATTGTTGTTTTTACTATATTCTAAGCATTTTTTTTTCATATTTACTCACCTTTTAAACCTTCACTGGACTTCCACAAATAATTCAAAACCAAAATTAGCCAAATCAGTCCAGCCGTTCTCGAGTTTTAACGAGACTAACGAACAGCAATTGATTTTCATATATATAGATAAAAAATATAATTCCTTTGGCCCACATCCGTCAACGTATTACAATTCGAAATAACTTCTTAACCCTTTAAAACGGAACCACCACAAATGAGTTCTCGAGTGTCACACACGGCAAATTGGGAAGCACCACTTTGTGTTCAAATACAGATAATTGAAACGAACGTTGAACTGATGCTCTCTCCCTCTAACTAATAGAATTTCTATTAGAGTAAAAGAGACGATATAATTCTCTTGGTTTTGACGCGGCAATTTTATTGGCAGCTTTGGACAAAAATAAAATTTGTACTAAACTTTGTACCCTCAAAAGGGTTAGAACTTTCAATTATTCACTGTTTTTTAGGCTAAAGAATATTATTATCAGTTTTATTTCGGTCGGAATGGTAGGTTAGTCAACGAATGA
The DNA here is from genome assembly GCA_019925095.2 of Dendrolimus kikuchii. Classification (NCBI taxonomy): domain Eukaryota; kingdom Metazoa; phylum Arthropoda; class Insecta; order Lepidoptera; family Lasiocampidae; genus Dendrolimus; species Dendrolimus kikuchii. The sequence goes on from CM034415.1 coordinate 4,928,356, forward strand.
GGGTGTACGTTTGTATGTTGAAATGTAAATAACAACGATAGATACCTCCAATTGTCGTTTGACTTCCCTCTGCTTCTCCTTATGTTGCTGCAACGCTCGAGCATATTTCCCGGGTTCGGTCGGGAATTGAACTAGGCCTGAACGGGCCACAAACAATGTCCATTCCTATAGAAAAAAAACAACCATATTATCTATACTATCTATACTGATATTATAAAGAGGTAAAGTTTGTGACGTTATAAGGGATAATATCTCTGGATGTACTAAACCGATTTTACAAATTCTTTTACAGTTGGATATTATAAAGAGGTAAGTTTGTGACGTTGTAAGGGGTAATCTCTGGATGTACGAAACCGATTCTACAAATTCTTTTACTGTTGGATATTATAAAGAGGTAAAGTTTGTGACGTTGTAAGGGGTAATCTCTGGATGTACGAAACCGATTCTACAAATTCTTTTACTGTTGGATATTATAAAGAGGTAAGTTTGTGACGTTTAAGGGGTAATCTCTGGATGTACTAAACCGATTTTAGTAATTCTTTTACTGTTGGATATTATAAACAGGTAAAGTTTGTGAGTTTGTGACGTTGTAAGGGGTAATCTCTGGATGTACTAAACCGATTTTACAAATTCTTTTACTGTTGGATATTATAAAGAGGTAAGTTTGTGACGTTTAAGGGGTAATCTCTGGATGTACTAAACCGATTTTAGTAATTCTTTTACTGTTGGATATAATAAACAGGTAAAGTTTGTGAGTTTATGACGTTGTAAGGGGTATTCTCTGGATGTACTAAACCGATTTTACAAATTCTTTTACTGTTGGATATTATAAAGAGGTAAAGTTTGTGAGTTTGTGACGTTGTAAGGGGTAATCTCTGGATGTACTAAACCGATTTTACAAATTATTTTACTGTTGGATATTATAAAGAGGTAAGTTTGTGACGTTTAAGGGGTAATCTCTGGATGTACTAAACCGATTTTAGTAATTCTTTTACTGTTGGATATTATAAAGAGGTAAAGTTTGTGAGTTTGTGACGTTGTAAGGGGTAATCTCTGGATGTACTAAACCGATTTTACAAATTATTTTACTGTTGGATATTATAAAGAGGTAAGTTTGTGACGTTTAAGGGGTAATCTCTGGATGTACTAAACCGATTTTAGTAATTCTTTTACTGTTGGATATTATAAACAGGTAAAGTTTGTGAGTTTGTGACGTTGTAAGGGGTAATCTCTGGATGTACTAAACCGATTTTACTAATTCTTTTACTGTTGGATATTATAAAGAGGTAAAGTTTGTTTGTTGTCTTATTAGCTCTTTAAATTTGAATGATCTATTGTTCGCGCCAAAACTCTTTGTTCACACCGCCGTAAGACGCCATAAAACTTTCTTTCCTCTGTTGGTATTTCATGCGAATTCTCCAAAGCCATTAAGATGACCATTTAACGATTTCAAGAAACAGTGGGCGGCATGTTGCTAGGAGGCTATGTCTAATTACAAATGGATGAGGGTCGGAGCGTCGAGAAATGCACCAGTCGTGTTCTGACTGCGAACGAGGCGTTACCTAGTGCACTTACGGAGCGAGTATCTTATAACAACCAACTTTGCGCGATTTATGTGATAACGATTTTCTAACCTACGGTTTTATTTTGTTGTATACGTGTGTGTACTTCAAATAAACTGTGATAATTCCAACGGCATTTTCAAATTTACATCCTACAAATTCATAATAATACTATCTGCATTTATTAAATAAAAAAGATCCTGAGACAAATAAACACGATGATAAAGAATCCCCCAAATTTTGGAAACTAACTCCCCTTTATCACCTGACAACATCCACCACCAATTCGATTTATCGAAATTACATTTCATGTTTCCATAAGGAAATCGAGAAAAGTGTTAAACTTTCCGATGAAATGACATGTTTCCCTTATCCTTTCCTCTTTTAAAGTAGTTCCGACACGTTTTAATAGCGCAGGACGGCATAATGATTTTTTCCAGTAAATTAGTCGAAACGACACGAACAGGCGTGGGGAGCAAGTGCACCAGATTTAGTGCACTGTTTTTGGGCTGTTTTCGTGCAATTCATGCGTTATCTAGACGTTTATTTGATCTAATTTCTAAATAGTTGTATGGGTCTAGGTTAAGAACAGTGGTGTTCTGACCGTGTGAAGTTTGCACAGGTCGGCCTCCAGCTGGGCCGCGGCATGCCGCCGGGCGGTCGCGGCGGGCGCCGCCGGGTTCTCCAGCGGCCGCAGCGCGCGCACGGCGGCGCGCTCGGCGCGACGGCACGCCGCCACGCGCGCCGCGCGCTCGCGCTCCACAGTCCTGACACCAATTATATCACACTTACTTAATAACAAACAAAGAGTAGGATATTTAAAGGTTTTACTGTAGGCGAACAATAAAACAAGAGGGAACGGAAGAAAGAGCATGAAAGTAGAGTAAACGCGGTCGAGATGCGAGCACTGCGCAAAATCTGCGGAGTGACGCTCGCGGACCGCGTTCCTAATACCGAAGTAACAAAGAGAGTTGGCTGAAAGAGAGTGTCGGGGTGAAGGTAAGGAAAGGAATGCTCCGGTGGTTCGGGCATGTGGAAAGAATGACTAAACAGATATACAATGCAAAAGTGGATGGATGCAGGAGTCGTGGAAGGCCACGACACACCTTCCATGATCAAATTGAACGTCTACTAGCAGAAGGTGATGTCAGGAGCCTTAAGAACAGACGAGCGTGCGTGACAAGAGCTATGAATGTCAAAGAAGCGAGTGAGGTGTGTAAGAATAAGCCTGAATGGCGCTCTGTTGTTCGTGCGTACCCCGCAAGGGAACTGGCGTGAAGTTATGTATGTATGTATGCATGTATTCATTATACAATATTTTATTTGGTGAACAATAAAGTATCTTGAAGGGTGAGCCCCGATAGGGTGGAGGAGCGAGACGGAATGCTCCTCCGTCTCAAAAAAGATCTTCCAGCAAGGCCAATGTTGTTCCGCGCAGGCCTAGGCCTATCTGTTATAAATGAAAATTTGTATATATTCTTTGTATGTTTTGGGAAATGTTTGTGACATCAATGATTGCACAGCGCCATCTATTGGCTTGTAACTGTTCCACTACAATCTTCTATTCTATTCTATGTTTTCGCCGTCTATATCAATCACTAGCAAATAAAATTAATTTAAAAAGTAAAATCCACGATTAATTCGATATGTGCAATTGTGGTAGTACAATAAGTAAACCTTCGGCTCATTACTAATTAGAATAACATCACTTCAGTGCATGACGTGTAATTATTGTTGAATTCGGTATTTTTTTAAACTGGTTTAAGCCTAAGAATTAGCTGTCGGCCAGCGAAAACTGCTTCTAAATCGGCCCAGTAGTTTTTACAAGAATCCCAAACAAACAGACAAGAAATCTAAAAAAAAGCATCGTGTTCTCCATCGTTTATATAATCTATTCCAGTTGTTTTTTTTTTAATAGCTTCAATGTACAGATACAGCATGTTTAGAATTTTATAATATTATAGATATCCAAAAATGTGGTAATGTGCGAGCGAGATAGCGAATAGCCCTTTAAGTTACTCACCAGCTGAGAACCTTGAGTTGATGCTGCAACGCTTCGTTAACTTCACCGGTTGCTACGCCAGAGGTCACTTTGACCGGCGTCTCTTCTGCACAAACAGACACATGTCACCTCTTTCCCTCATATGAAAAGTTAGTGCAGTTAGAAAAAGACGGCTATATTAGTCACTGTTACTGCTTTTATATGAGGGATTTGATTGTTCAATAATTGCAAAATGTTAGCTTAATTAGTACTGCATAATACGTATACGTACACAATACAAGTATTTTTTTTAATAACTGCTATATTGTAATAAAATTTTATATTAGCCTCAGACGATCAAAATATGTAGACCGAGTCCCGAGCTCTCAGAGTGAAGCCGGCTATAGAAAGCCGATTTTGGAATAGGAAATCGAACGAGAATACTTGTGGAATAGTTTCCAGTGGAGATATTACTATTACCCACACAGACGCAAACCGCGTGTATACTACTGTTTACGCACACGAGTTAATAGAAAATGCTTCACTTCATTTGACCCTTTTGTTCGCGTAGGCTCCGTCTATACATTTCTTCGTCTGAGGTAAAATCTTAAAAATTGTTAATTAATAAACAATGCAACATTTACTCCACGAATAAAATTTCCAACATTTTAAAACAATTGAATTTGAAAAATCAAAGCCCCTCATTTTAAATGAGACTTAAAATAACTTTTAGGATGATTCAAAAGCATAATTTTCATGATAACAATGAAAAACCAAGGTTAATTACAATTAAAACTTTTACGAGTGTAAGATACAGCGCAGTATGTGTATCGAGTATTCATAAATATTCTAGAATGATCTTCATCTAAATACCTAAACGAAAGCCTGACGTATACAACCCCCTCCTCATGTCATTTCCAAACGCGAATGAGAGATAGCAGCTATTTATGGCACTACGTTAGTTGGTTTTTACAAACGGATAGACGAATGTAAGCCAGAGACCAAGTCGAGGGCTTAATATAGTCACGAGTAGAGTTGAGTAGGACATGATTTTAAAATGAGTTTGATAGTAACATGACATTTTGTACTGAACTAGTACAATGTACCACTTCAAATGAGGCGAGGAGATTTGTATGGTTTGTACCGCGGCACAGTCCATTTGAAGTAATGAGGCCGGTGAGGCGGTGAGCGTCATTACCTCATTTGTCCCGTACAAGACTTTTAGTTCGGAAATGTTCGTTATGAATCGGATGTGATCGGCCTCAGTCACCTCATTTTACTAGCAGTCGTACATGTCACGTTGTCGCTCTATGTCGTGTGAACATCCGAAGAGGCGTTGTTGTACTGTCGTCCTCGTTCCTTCCTTCCGCTTACATTTGACGCGTGAGTAGTAGCGGGACCACATTATTGAAGTAGTACAAATTTAAATTTTGAGCCATATCAATACAAATGTATTTTGTACGGGACAAATGTACTGCCTCACACGTGTACTACACATCACTAGTCACGAGTTTGTAAAACCCAACAACCGGACATGTGTCATACAATGTATTTCCACACATTTGCGAGAAAACAATACAATAAATAGGTAACGAAACAAAACACAAATATCAGGCGGAGAGTTCGAACAATCTTTGACGTCTCTAATACGAAAATGGCGCGCATTTGCAAATGGCACCACATGCGCGTGGTGGTAATTAGAACTACATCTTTCGTCTCATTTTCTCTATAGTATTAATGTGAGATACGTTCAAAGAAGTTTCCAGGACGGTTCGATTATTCAGCATATTTATTCTCGTGATGTGAAACTCCTTGGTGGAATTAAAATAGTTAGAAAGTAGTTTAACTGCGCAAAGTATAAATAATACCTTTTGACGAGCATTATAAGATTTCAACAGCATTAACCTTGGTCTTTATTTTATTTTTATTATAAAACGTTAAACATCGAATGCTTGCATAGACAACCATGCGCATACAAAAATTAATTTAAAAAAAAATTAATCACATTCCTATCACCTGTAAAAAGAAGCTTAGCGTTAATACAGTTAACATGAATGTTGTTTGGTTGCATTCCCATCACTACTTCAGCTATTTATACTCTTATTTTAAGGCGGCGGGTCGTTAAATACGCCGTAGGTTGCGTACGGCGTGACGCTGTACGCAACCTTATGAATGACCTTGTGAATGCTTATGAAAATACACTATAGAGGTCTCTCTTAGACGCATAACGTTGCGTACATACACCGTACAGTACGCGCAAAACTTAAATGCGCTTCGGGTGAAGGTAGTTCCGTGAGTTTGCGCAGGTCCAGTCAAATGTTAACGTTTATTACGCCTTACGGTATGTTGTGCGAAAGAGACGGCATACTAGTCTGGATAGCGACCGAGTGAGATAGCAACACTCTCTCCTCTCAGTTACGTCTGTGAATCTTCTAATTCTGTTCTACGCAATGACGCGTACGTACTTCAAGAACGTACTTAAGTTTGATCGTATTGTATGCCGCGTTTGTTGTCATTATTTGGCATTCTAACGTAAAGAAGTCGCGTTTTTGACGTCAATTAATCTGTCAAATCATAGAGTGCACGGGCAAAAACCGACGCGCATTTAAACGTTTCCAGAGTGACCATAGATATAACGGCCATCCGACGCCGAAAGCGGCGTACAGCTTCGATTGAGACTAGACGACGCTTTCAGCATCTGTGTCAGGCCGCAGCCTGAAAGTGATAGATTATTAACAAGGAGCACTGAATTAATGAAAGAATGGTGAACAAATGAATGATGAAAGAACGAATGATAAATATTCATTAGCGATAAAGTTTCGGCGTAGATACAGTCTATTCTAGAAAGTAATGGAACATTCCAGAATATATTTGCTTTTCTTCGAGATGATTATATATCATATATTTCAAGGCAAAGATAAACCGTGTAAATACAATTAATCTAAATATACTTTTTTATTCTAACACTTTCTACGTTGACTTTCATGCGAGACCAATTTAAAAACATTATGTAGTATATATAAAAGCAAAATTAGTTAGATATTTTATCCATAAAATATAATCTCCACCATAGCAAAATTAAATAAGTTATAAATTCAAAATTTCAAGAAACACGCGATCCCGTATTTTGTTTTTACGGTTTGTCAAATTTTGGATGGTAACTTTGGCAGTTCATGCCCCATAAAGTCTCTTATTTTTTCCGGCAAAATATAAAACAGTAAATATCGTATTTCATTGATATGTACCGCCTTTTTTGTATTTGTAAAAAAAAAAATAACATTTATAAACCGCGCGCAGGTTTGCCGATGACTACTTACTATTATTGTGATATACTTATATAAAGTATATATAATCTATACATATAATAAAACTGTAGAGGTCGAATGTCTGTACAATGAAAAAAAAAATGCTAAAAACCGAGTCAGGGGGATGTAAGAAGTGAAATAGAACTAATTTAGATTATTTTTAATTTTTTTGTTTTTCTGTTTGTCTGTCTGTTTGTAACGGCTAATGTCCGAAACGACTGGACCGATTTGAATGAAATTTTGTATGGTGGTAGCTTATATCCCTGGTCAATATATAGGATACTTTTGATCCCGAAAAATTAAAGAGTTCGCGTGGGATAGTTAAAAAACCGCACCACGCGAACGAAGTCGCGGGCAGCAGCTAGTAATAAATAAAAATAATACATTTATTGCAACAACAATTTATGAAAACTTTTTTGTTAACCCTACTGACTATCGACGCGTGACATCATGAGGCTATCGGCAAACCTTCTGCGCACGGGTTGTATGTTACTTACCATATTATGTTTTGTAAATTAAATTAATTAATTAATTAATTTTATCATACATGCCACTATCATTTCCAAGTTCTATTAAAATATTAATCGGTATTTTTTAAAGCTATAAATTAAATATATAATCAACTTGCGACAAATCCATATTCCACAAATCTTAACAATAAAATTACGAATGTTTCGTAAAAAAAAAAATGATTCAGACAAGGTGCCTACATAAAAAAATATTTTTTATATGCAAGTATGTATATCGTGTACTAGCAGAAGGTGATGTCAGGAGCCTTAAGAACAGACGAGCGTGCATGACAAGAGCTATGAATGTCAAAGAAGCAAGTGAGGTGTGTAAGAATAAGCTTGAATGGCGCTCTGTTGTTCGAGCCTACCCCGCAAGGGAGCTGGCGTGAAGTTATGTATGTATGTATATGAAATCAAAATCAAATTTATGTGTAACATTCGTATTGGGGCCATCCACAAACTACTTGAAAGGATTTCATAATTTCTGACCCCTGCCCCGTCCTCGTCACAGCTGGTCACATTCGTGAGACGCCTCCCTCCCTAGTGTGACATCACATATTTTGCAATTTTACATCGAGAAATTATTAAATTAGTACAGCAGTTCCTCAATTACTTTTATTTGCATTCATTTTTTTTTCCTTATTAACTGGCTACTTGGTGTCAATTCCTTTACGTAACTAAAGAAGCATCAACGCCGAATAGTACACTACCAAATGCTTGGCAGAAGTTTTCTCTGTTGTGAGCAACACGCGACCCAACACAGGACTTCGCGTGCTACTGCTCCACCACGACAACGCGCCCGCCCATACCGCGCTCAACACGAGGGCTTCCTGAACAGCACGCCGGTCAAACTCCTGGGTCACCTTCCTTACAGACCTGACCTAACACCACGTGACTTCTTTGTATTCCCGAAAATAAAAAATCAGCTCAAAGGGATACAATTTTGGTCGCCGGAAGATAGAGCAAGCTTTAAAGGAGGTGTCAGCGGCGGACTGGAAAAGGGGGTTCGAAAACTGTTTCAAACGCGTGAAACTTTGTATAGAGGCTGGTGGAGAGTACTTTGAAAAGATTTAATACAAAAATATTTATTACCTATAGAACCTTTTTTTTTTCGCAAAACTTTCTGAGTGTCCCACGTAGATAGGGTTGGAAATATTTTGAAGGTTTTCATTAATAGTTCAAATATCGTGTTTTAAAGGTTAAATATATTAGATTTTGAAATGTGACGTCACGAAATTTAGGACCGCTCTCACCACTTGTCACACAATGTCACACTTCGGCGATCGCCTCCTTAAACGAATGACGGTAATTTGTGTATGGCCCCTAATTTTATTGTTAAGAATTGTGTAATAAAGATTTGTCGCTTGACCATCCACCTTACTCACCAGTATGGTTATTCACAAACGTCAGAAACGTTTCCGTGTAAGAACGGAAAGTTGCCGAACGAATCAATTTTCAATCCGACAGCACGTGAAACGCTATTAACAAATCCTGTCGGAAACACGATTCTCGAATATGTTCGTTTCACGTGCTGTAGGATTGCAAATTGATTAGTTTGGGAGCTTTGCGTTCTTACTTGTAAACGTTTCCGATGTTTGTGAATACCCCTACTGATCTTCCGGAGAGTCAATAAGTTGTTTTGAGTATTACTTATTTATAAATATGTTTTTACTATATTATTATTAGATTAAACCGTGATATAATCCAGCACGACTCGAATATAGTCATCTCTCAAATTGAATAAGGGTCATAATATGAGATGCAGAATAAAGTATGTTGGCCATTAGGAACGCAATCCAATTTGCAATCCTACGGTGCGTGAAACGCACACATGTTCGTTTCACGTACCGTAGGATTGCAAATTGATTCGTGGAAGCTTTTCGTTCTTACTCAGTAACGTTTCCGACGTTTGTGAATGACCCTACACATCTAGCCCCAAGCGACGTCTTTTTGTTCCCTCAAACTGTTTTCGTCAAATGAGGAGGCAATCACCTTGGTGAACGATTATGTTGCAGACAAAAACGCCGTGTACTATTTGGACAGGTTAGAGAGATGGGAGCATCGCTGGGAGAAGTATGTAGATTTACAAAGAGACTATGTAGAAAAATAAAAATAAATTTCAAGTAAAAACGTCTTGTGACTTGGTTAGGTCGGAGACTTTTCAGACCACCGGCGTATACCTTCGGCGTGTGCGAAATAGCGAATTTCATTTAGCTAGCACCTACGTGGATTTTTAACTGATTTTGCTTTTATGTAACTCAATTATATGCAATATCTATATTATAAAATTAAAAAATTGCCGTGTCTGTACATTGAAGCTATTTAAAAAAGAAAACAACTGGAATAGACTAAATAAACGACGGAGAACACGATGCAAAAATTTTAGATTTCTTGTCTGTTTGTTCGGGATTCACGTAAAAACTACTGAACCGATTTCGATGCGGTTTTCGCTAATCGACAGCAAATTCTTAGACTTAAAATCTGCGCTGCTTTTTATCCTGGGAATCCCGCGGGAATTTTTCTGGGAATAATTTAAAATGGCCAGATTGAAAAAAATACGACTTCCAATGCGATTTTTTCTCACTGATCGATAACAAATTTTACGTATTAGAATGTGTGATGCAATTTTTACTACTTGAGAGCGGTTTGAAGTTGTTCGGGTAGATAAAAATTAGCTTATTCCGACATAATTTTCACTAAAAAGACAGCTTAGGCTCTTTTTTAAATACTGCGTAGATTTATGTCCCGGGAATACCGCGGGAACTTTCCATGTCAAACGTGGACGAAGTCGCGAGCATATTCTAGTATATTCATAATTATATTAACGCCTTACGTATAGTTTCTTTTGGTGTTGCCACTGAAGTCACGGCCGCTATAATTTTTTATTTATTTAATATGCTTTTCAAATATTATATCAGTTCATGAACGACCGACTGATGGGCTCGGGCCATTATTAACGAAGGGAGGACAGTACATGGCAAATTGGTGGGCTTCACACATCGGTTATCTCGATGTGCAGGTATATATATCTTATACTAATATATAAAGCTGAAAAGTTTGTTTGCTTGAACGCGCTAATCTCAGGAACTACTGGTCTTATTTGAAAAATTCTTTCAATGTTAGATAGCCCATTTATCGAGGAAGGCTATAGGCTATATATCATCACGCTAAGACCAATAGGAGCGGAGCACCAGTAAATAATAATATTCCACGCGGACGACGTCGCGGGCAGAAGCTAGTATATATATAATACAGGTGACTTTGAGACCGGAATGCGTTAACCCTTCAGCTCACTATTAGCACATATGTGTCCGCGATGAGAGTGCAGATCGCGTTTGTGCACGTGATCGTTAAATGTGTTGTTGTCTCACTCTGTTTATATAGGAGTTGTATGATTTGTATGAAATGGGTATATTTTCTTGGTATATTACGAGATAGTGATAGTGTTAGTCTTGCGGCTTTTGGAAGAGCTGAAGGGTTCAGCACTAAATTACCACGGCTTATTTATGTAATAATGTGTGTATGTATTAATCATGAAGTTACGGTGAATCGATACTAGTGCCATATAGCGAATATAGTGAAACTAATTATCAATGCAACACATTAACCTACCGAAACAGACATTCTTAAGTCTTATCTTTCGAGGTTTAATCTAATATAAACAACAGAGCGAAGTAATGTGGGAACACATGCAACGGATTGAACCCAGAATAAACTAAAGCTATAGAAACCGTATAGAAATAGCAACAAAATACATAATTATATCCGAACTATTCCCACTTATGGCGTTGAAAGCTTTTTGGAAAGAGATAGGTATATATTCGTCGGTGACAAAGTGGTCAATAGTTTAAAGCTACACAGCGATGCATCACAGTCACATAATTTACAAAATTGATACATTTTTACATAACTTCACGCCAGTTCCCTTGCGGGGTAGGCACGAACAACAGAGCGCCATTCAGGCTTATTCTTACACACCTCACTTGCTTCTTTGACATTCATAGCTCTTGTCATGCAAGCTCGTCTGTTCTTAAGGCTCCTGACATCACCTTCTGCTAGTACACGATCAATTTGCTCATGGAAGGTGTGTCGTGGCCTTCCACGACTTCTGCATCCATCCACTTTTGCATTGTATATCTGTTTAGTCATTCTTTCATCATGCATTCTTTCTTTAATACTATTTGCATCGTAATATATGTAAACAAATTAGGTGCGTCCGTATTTCTTCAAATAAAGTACTTTTTCTCTTTCTTCAGTTATGATTTTAATATCTGCCAATCAATGGGTGTTGTCAACACTAATGTATGGTAGTGAAAGTTGGGTATGCGAATAAAGCACAAGAAGAAAGTAGGCTAAACGCAGTAGATATGAGAGCTTTGAGAAGTATACGTGAAGTTAATTTAGCATTGTGGATTGAATGAAGATATCACAATGACCAGGTGGTATTGGCCAGGTGGTAGGGCATTTGCCCGACTGGATGGCTACCACCCCTGGTCTGAAGTATGTCGCCATAACAACCTTGAGTTGTGTTCCGGCATTGATGAACAGGTTCCAGTCGCCCTTAAGAGAGCAGCAGCGCATTTGTAGCACCTTTGCTGTTGCAAATGTCCATAGGCGATGGTAACCGCTTTCCATCAAGTGGGCCGTCTGTCTGTCTGCTGAACTCATGCAATAAAAAAAAAAGAATTGACAAAGGAACGTCAAGGTGGTTTGGACGTGTAGAGAGAATGGATGAAAGTAGAATCACAAGACAAGTTGTCAGTATGACAGCGTTGTGAATGTTAAGAGTTGTTGCCGATAGACAACGTAGAGCACATCATGATCAAGCAGCAGAAGTGGTAGAGGTCAGATAAAAAGCATCTCAAATAAACTTGCATGTATGAAGAGGTTAATGAAAGTAGACGAAGCGAAGTGGAGATCCATAGTCTCTGCCTACCCTCATGAGAAACAGGCGTGACAATATGTATGTATGAATAACAATAAAACAACCTAAGACATATTCTATCTCACTCGCACTTATGTATACTGTATTACGTTAGACGAAGAAAAGAGCTGTCACTCGGTTTTTGCTTTGGCACGGTTTCTATAGCTTAAGTAATCGTTCTGAGGGTATTACCACTGCGTTCATTTGTCAAAGTTTCCTTACGCATGTAGTCTCGCACCGGGTCCGATGGCGGCGCCACCGCTGCGCATGAGCAACGAACACACACACGTCATTATGATGATATATTTAAATGCAATTATGATATTATATTATTATTATCATGGCATGCATGACTAATAGAGAATTAAAAAAATAAACACATAGTAAAATCGATTGTGGACTTTTATCCATAGCGGATTTGCTATACATTTTTTTTTAATGCTATTACGACATTAAATATTTCCTGAATGACCAATTCTAAATTAAATTTGGCAATATTTACACATTGACAAATTTTATTATTCAAATATTTCATTCTTTACATTTTTGACAATGTATTTCTATATGGAATAACTCTGCACTTGACATATCATCTATAATTACTGTATAATTCTAGAAAAAAAAATAGTCTATGGATTGAGTGGATTACAGTGGAGTGATTTTGTTAATTAGATGATTTTCAACTTAATTACTATTTGCATGCCTGAAAGGGCAAAAAAAATATGAAACAAAAAATAACATACTGTCATCTAATGTTTATTTGATTTAAATAGACTAACAAAAAAACAGTTAATATCCAATATTCTGAAATCAATCCACCATTAATATCCTTATAATGAAACGTAGCTACTAAAATACTTGCAAGCGAATTTGGTTTGAAAAATAATCGTTGGGTAGTTTTTCAGTTAATTTTAAATTCGACATTCATCAAAACGCACGTTTAAACTTATAATACGCGTACATTAGTATAGTCCAAAAAATCATTTCAATTAGTTCTTACTTATATATATAGTAATAATTATTATTTATGATGAAAAAAATGCAAATGTTAGTCAAAACATTCTAAACAATAAACAACTTACTCAAGAACGCCAAATCTACAAATATAATAAAATACATAAATAAGTGTACAATATTAAACATTTACATATTTAAAAATATCATTAATTCACTAATGATATACTAATAAACTTCGAAGCGAGTTTTTTTATATGAAAATAATTCAGTTGGACAATATCAAAAACCAGATTCACAGCGGTATTGATTTATCTCTACTTTCCATTCCTGCGCTACGGGGCGTTTTAGACCCTGTATTAAAACTACCGCTGTTGCGGCACGAGGTCTATCGAGCCCCGTAACATTTTCAAAACTTAAATCCTGTTTTGTCTTATATATAAAATAGTTTACGAATTTTTGTTTTGTGCTATGCGATACTAGGTCAAGGTAACCACGTATTAAGAGAGTACACACAGCACTCTAATTTAATAGCGCATCTGTTTTTCAACACTTAACCGCATTGGCGTTACGCTATTCGCACCACAGGAAAGTCTGTTCTTCTTAGCCGCACCGCAAGTGGGACACGTTCGGGGCGACTTAGACCCCGTTTCGCAGTGCACGTGTTAAATGAACGTTTGTGCATTGTCTTACTAGGTATCCGCTGATGTATTGTGCTTGCCAAAACACGTAAAGACCGTATCAAAGTATGATATCACTCCCAATAAGTTTCATAAAGAAAAGTAATCAAAAATTGATCATCAATTTCAAAATATATATTCCGAACATACCGTGGTGTGTTCCGCCTCGTTTCGCGTACAATTTAAGTTTGTCGCGTAAAGCGCCCCTCTCGCTCTCCAGAGAATCGATGTCTTGTTGAAGATGATCCATTGTCTCTTCGAACTCTTTCTCTTTCCTGCCAAAAAATGTGCATGTTGGTAAAACAGATTTTGTCGATAAAACAGATCTTGTTGTTAAAACAGATTATGCCTCTTAAAACAGATTGTATAGTCTTAAAGACATTTTCAATTTATAAATCTACAATACAATAAATCTGCTAGTGGTTCGAGTTGGTACGTTGCGTTTAAAAATGTGACAGAAATCAGGGGTGATAATTCGGAGCAGGAGATTTCGAAAATACGATTTTTATAACTTTTCTGTCTGTCTGTCTGTTTCTCTGTCAGAGCATCACGTGAAAATTACTTAAAATTCGACAGAGCTAGCTTACATGCCGGGGCGTAACTTAGGATACTATTTATCCCGATAAATAGCGTCGTTTCTGTGGGATATACGAAAATAGTGAAAAAGTTGGCTCTGTGTTCTCAACTTTTTTGGAAACTATTGAACATATACGAATGACACTCGGCATAGAGATAGCTTATAATACAAATTAACACTTAGGATACTTTTTATCCTGATAAATTACGTCGTTTCCTTAGAATAGACGGATTAGCAAAATAGATGGCGCTGCAATCGCGTTTTTCAATTCACTAACAAATACCTACGTTGTCATTAGCAACATGTCATTCACTGTATTACTTCTAGACTATATGGGCTTAGTTTCTTTGCTGTTATTATTATGTGTAAAAATAAAGTTACTGTCTAATCCTATATTTTTGCTCATGTATATGCATGTCTTATACTAATATATAAAGCTGAAGTTTGTTTAAACGCGCTAATCTCAGGAACTACTGGTCCGATTTGAAAAATTCTTTCAGTGTTAGATAGTCCATTTATCGAGGAAGGCTATAGGCTATGTATCATCACGCTAAGACCAATAGGAGTGGAGAAGCAATGAAAAATGTTTCAAAATCGGGGGGGGGGGGGGGCTTTGAAAACAAATTCCACGCGGACGGCGTCGCGGGCGCAGCTAGTATGTATATATATGTGTATGTGACATTAGTAGGTGTACTTATGTGTCTATTAAGTATAATTCTTATTTATATCATATTTTACATACTTGTATGTTTATCGTTGAATTAAATATAATGTAATTGTAACTGCATATCCTATAATACTTATATATACCACCTTTGACAAATGGAATCTGTTTTATTACTGCAGCGGAATGTCTGGAAGAGATCGCTCCTTAGAGATAACATCGCCTCCCATTATGTACAATTAGAATATTTTTAGGTTATAAATTTTTCTGTTTTCTGTAATGGTGTACAATAGTATTATCGCTCTCTCTCTCTTTCGCTCATGCAAAAAAAATTGTTTCATTACAGGAGTTCAGCAGACAGGCAGACGGCCCACTTGATGGAAAGCGATCACCATCGCCTATGGACATTTGCAACACCGAAGGTGCCACAAATGCGCTGCCGCTCTCTTAAGGTAGACTGGAACCTGGTCAGTAATGACGGAACACAACGCAAGGTTGTTATGGAGACATGCTTTAGATCAGGGGTGGTAGCCATTCAGTTGGGCAAATACCCTACCACCTGGCTGTGGGTTGTTAAGTCGCCTCTCACGACAGGCCGCGCCAACGCAGGAAATTGTATTCTTTTTTTTAGTGTTTATGGCTTGGCAACTAGGCCTTTAAGCCAGGCGCAATTGTATTGTAGGCTACAATCGACGCTGTATAACGGAGTGCTTGTGAAAACTCGAAAGGCCACATTTGACTATACAGTTCACATTTCTCACAAAAACACATCATTACTACCCAAAAACTATTAATATCCTAAAACTATTGTTCATTTTAGAAAGATTTTACACATTTTTAGATAATAAAACTGCACAGCATAACGTCTCCTTTCAGCTCCCGCCAAAAACTCCGAAATTGTATTCTTTCTCCGTTCCTGCACAGATAAAAAGAATCTAGTCATATGACGAGTGACGGGGTTCACTCATCCTCTTACACAACATTATACCTCTTGAGCTGGTTGTGGGCGTCCTCCAGCCTCCTCTGCAACTGATCAGCTCTCAGCTCAGCATCCCTTGCAGCGGCGGACAGCTTCCTCTCGCCTAGCTCTCGACGGATCTGCATCTCCGATAGCTCCTCTTGTTTCGCCTAAATAAAAATCAAGGTAAAGTATCGTTAGATTTTTGAAAAATCAATTTACCCTTATCAGGAAGCGAATCGGCTGACATTGAAAAATAAACACATTCCGTATGATTACACCAAATCACAGTTTAGCTTGTCGGGATTAATTTCTGTGAAGAAATGTCAAACGGTAAACCAAGGGAAAATGTTTTGTACTGTGCAGGCGCTGTACTCAATGAAACAACCCTTATATGGATTGTATTTAATACAGGCTCTTACAACAGTAATAGCTATGATTAGCACTACTGTACTAAACGGCACGCTCAAGTCAATCAATACAAATTAGCACTAGAACCCGGATGTTCCACTGAACAGTGCACTAATTGTATCGATTTCACCGATCAATACTAGTGGCACTAATCAAACACACTAACACATACACACACATACACACTGTTGATTGATTGATTGAAAATTTACATACATACATACATAACTTCACGCCGGTTCCCTTGCGGGGTAGGCACGAACAACAGAGCGCCATTTAGGCCCATTCTTACACACCTCACTTGCTTCTTTGACATTCATAGCTCTTGTCATGCACGCTCGTCTGTTCTTAAGGCTCCTGACATCACCCTCCGCTAGTACACGATCAATTTGATCATGGAAGGTGTGTCGTGGCCTTTCACGACTTCTAAATTTAAACTACATTCTTACAAATAAAGATATTGATTGATGAAAATTTAAACTACATTTTTGCAAATAAAGATATTGATGGATTGATTGAAAATTTAAACTACATTCTTGCAAATAAAGATATTGATGGATTTATTGAAAATTTAAACTACATTCTTGCAAATGAAGATATTGATGGATTGATTGAAAATTTAAACTACATTCTTGCAAATAAAGATATTGATGGATTGATTGAAAATTTAAACTACATTCTTGCAAATAAAGATATTGATGGATTGATTGAAAATTTAAACTACATTCTTGCAAATAAAGATATTGATGGATTTATTGAAAATTTAAACTACATTCTTGCAAATGAAGATATTGATGGATTGATTGAAAATTTAAACTACATTCTTGCAAATAAAGATATTGATGGATTGATTGAAAATTTAAACTACATTCTTGCAAATGAAGATATTGATGGATTGATTGAAAATTTAAACTACATTCTTGCAAATGAAGATATTGATGGATTGATTGAAAATTTAAACTACATTCTTGCAAATGAAGATATTGATGGATTGATTGAAAATTTAAACTACATTCTTGCAAATAAAGATATTGAATGATTGATTGAAATTTTAAACTACATTCTTGCAAATAAAGATATTGATTGAAAAGTTAAACTACGTTCTTGCAAATAAAGATATTGAATGACTGATTGAAATTTTAAACTACATTCTTGCAAATAAAGATATTGAATGATTGATTGAAAATTTAAACTACACTCTTGCAAAAAAGATATCGAATGATTGATTGAAATTTTAAAGTACATTCTTGCAAATAAAGATATTGAATGATTGATTGAAAATTTAAACTACATTCTTGCAAATAAAGATATTGATGGATTGATTGAAAATTTAAACTACATTCTTGCAAATAAAGATATTGATTGAAAATTTAAACATTCTTGCAAATAAAGATATTGATTGATTGATGAAAATTAAAACTACATTCTTGCAAATAAAGATATTGATTGATTGATTGAAAATTTAAACTACATTCTTGCAAATAAAGATATTGATTGATTGATTGCAAATTTAAACAGCATTATTGCAAATAAAGATATTGATTGATTGTTTGAAAATTAAAAGTACTTTCTTGCAAATAAAGATATTGATTGATTAAAAATTAAAACTACATTCTTGCAAATAAAGATATTGATTGATTGATTTAAAATTAAAACTACATTCTTGCAAATAAAGATATTGATTGATTGATTGAAAATTTAAACTACATTCTTGCCAATAAATATATTGATTGATTGGTTGAAAATTAAAACTACATTCTTGCAAATAAAGATATTGATTGATTGATTGAAAATTTAAACTACATTCTTGCAAATAAAGATATCAAATGATTGCTTGAAATTTTAAACTACATTCTTGCAAATAAAGATATTGATTGATTGATTAAAAATTTAAATTACATTCTTGCAAATAAAGTTATTGATTGATTGATTGAAAATTTAAACTTAATTCTTAAAAATAAAGATATTGATTGATTGATTGAAAATTGAATGAATACCTTAAGTGCTTTCCTCAGCTCCTTGATGTCCGCCTCCTTGTTCTCCAACTTGATGGTGAGCGTCTTAGTCTCCTCCAGTTGCTTCTTCACCAACTGCGCACGGAGAACCACCGGCGGAACTGGCTGAAATTTTCAGCGTATTTTTGATGACTATACCCTTTCGAAGCGATTATTATAGTTTTGACAGGTCGATCATTGATCTATTAGTGATGCCCTAAATCGTTACCAATCCGATTTTATACAATAATCAAATTTGTTATAATAAATTTTATTCTATTTACTGCACCTATATCATTTGCAAAAAAATCTACTAATACTATAAACGCGAAAGTTTGTATGTATGGATGTACTGATGAACTGAATGAATTTTGATGAAACTTTACAATAATATAGCCTACACATCAGAATAACACATAGGCTATAATTATAAAGATATAGTGTGAATTATCCAAAATATAACGATTTTACATCGCCACGCGGGTGAAACCGCGGGCGCAGCTAATAGTATAATATTAACTTGATATCTGCTCGAGAACACACGACAGAAGTGAAAACTTCATCGAGACGAATAACGCTGTGACGCCTTAACTACATCTCTCGACTTAATCGAATCCAGCCGACTTTACCCGAAGGAGCGTTACGTAGCCGAGCGTGACGCGTGACGGCTCAGTCTCATCAATGCCCACCCAAAAAAAAAAGAGTTGTAAATTCGCTGTGTGCCACCGACCTTATCCGTGTGCACGTTGGTCAGCGACATCATGTCGTACTCCTTGTCCTGCGCGAAGGTGGCCAGCTTGGTGACGTCACCCGACACCACAGACAAGGAGTGCTTGATGGTGCGCACCGGACCGTGATCGTCCTAAAAGAGAAAAGAATAAACAATTGTTCGGAATATAGATATCGAACGCCGGTTTTTGATTGTTCCCCGATGCATACGAGGACACTTTTTTATGCGTCGATTTTTTTTTATTTGTTTTTTATTGCAGGAGTTCAGCAGACAGGCAGATGGCCCACTTGATGGAAAGCGGTTACCATCGCCTATGGACATTTGCAACACCAGAGGTGCTACAAATGCGCTGCTTAAGGGTGACTGGAACCTGGTTACTAATGCCGGAACACAACTCAAGGTTGTTATAGCGGCATACTTAAGACCAGTGTTCGTAGCCACCCAGTCGAGCAAATGCCCTACCACCTGGCTGTGGGTTGTTTAGTCGCCTCTTACGACAGGCCGCCCGGACGCAGGAAATTGTATTCTTTCTCCGTTCCTGCACGGATGAGCGAAATGACGAAATGACGGTATGCCGCGAAATTGCCTTGAAAACGTACGAAGTGATTGCTCTCGCGTAATAAATTTAATTATTTATTGAGAATTACCTATTTGCCAGTAAGTGGAACACTATAATTGTTCGGTCCTTGCCTAATATAAAGTAGGTAGGACATCGCTCCATTAATTTTGCTGTCTACCCTCTTTCCGCGTTAGGCGACGGCCAATGCAGAGCAGGGTAAGGACAGCCATTTTGGACAGTTGACTCAACGTTTTGACGTGCGCTTAATACCTTTTCTAAAACGAATTGATTTGTTGTGATTACTAGCAGTGCCAAGAAGATTTACTATTCATAAAACTTTGTACGAAGGACGAAATGTTAGCTCTAAAGGCGTGTGAATTCAGTGCCGTGTGCTGTTCCTGCGTGCAACCTGAACCGAGCTAGGAGAGGGCGGATCTCAAGGTTGGTGGAGCTTCTGCTTTTCTGTGCAAGGATCTAGGTCATATCTCTCCCATATAGTCCACAATTACCGAACCAGCATATTACCCGTGGGTTATAGCGCCCCACAATAATAGTGATGCTAAGTTAATATAATCAGTAGACATCGGATTATATGCATTTGCATGTTTGCATATGCCAATGCGTATAAATCTATTTTTATAGCGTTATTGCATATTTTGGTACTTTTTCATTGACAGTGCTTATTTCGGTAGTTATACGTTTTAGGCGTCTTGTATTATGCCGACGGCACGACGAAAAAATGATTGAACAGAGTAACGCCCCTTCCGAGTTCACTATCGCAAAAGGTTTGTGGCAAATTAAATGCAGTTTTGTATAAAAATCCCGGTCTTGAAAGAATAAAGAAAATTGACGCATTCATCAACGGCACCGGACAAACTCTACCCGAAGAAGTCTCTGCAGAAATGGCGCCAAATTTCAAGTTCTGTCCGGTGACGTCAGTTGACGTCGAAAGGTCATTTTATAAGTAATAATAAATAAGTAAATTATTATAATAATAATTTATAACTAATATTAGGATATGTTTAATATATAAATATAATGTGAAAATAAACTTAAATTCTAATTAATCTAATAATAAATGGTTTATTGATTGTGCATATTTCGCAATAAAAAAAATAAAAAAAAAATAAACTTAAATTCTAATTAATCCCTTTTTAGTGCATATTTGCATGCATATTTTGCCATTTTGATAGTGCATATAATCCGATGTCTAATAATCAGTGAGCAAGTGAAAAGGACGAGGCGCGGATGTAGTTGGACAGACACTTTATCCATCCCCAGTAGTGTTTCCCTTGTAGCAGTAGTTTTAGTAGGAATTTTATATATTTCCTCTCAAGGGGCGCCCCTCCCGTAAAATCCTGACGGGTTAGTGTTTCCCTTTGTTCCTTTTCCCACCGCCGGCTGGAGTACCAATTTTCCTTTCTGTGTGTAATATACCGATCCCGCCTTGTACGGTACAGTAATTGTTATTTATTACCAGTTCACGATAACTTGACGCGCAGGATTGCCAACAACCAAAAATATTAACACAGAAAGCTAGAGTCGAAAACACCTAAAATCGCGATAATTACTAGAAAATTCCAAAAACAATTAAGAATGAAAAATTTATTTGAATACATAGAGAATTTATCCGTGCAGGAACGGAGAAAGAATACAATTTAAAATTTAAATTCCAAAATTAGTTCACGGCACAACAATTAATAAAACACATACTAGGGCATTACAACCGCGTCACTATAATTATCATAAATGTATCTATTCCACGGCGTCAAAGGGACCGGCATTAGTGACTAGGTTCCAGTCTCCCTTAAGAGAGCGGCGGCGCATTTGTGGCACCTTTGGTGTTGCAAATGTCCATAGGCGATGGTAACCGCTTTCCATCAAGTGGCCCGTCTGCCTGTCTGCTGAACTCCTGCAATAAAAAAAAAAAAAGAGATGTACTTACATTGCTGACATGTATCTTGATCGTATTTTCCTTTCTGTGTGTACATACATACGCCTTCGTGATACTGACCTGTTGGTAAATCTTGTCGACGGCTGCCGCCCATAGCGTGATGAGGGTGGCGTGCGGGAGGGGGGCGCCGTCGGCCGCCTCGCCGGCGGGCGCGGCGCACGCGCACGCCGCGCGGCTCGCCAGCCACGCGGCGCGCGCGCACCGCGACAGCGTCGACGCGCACTCGCCGCGGAGCCGCTCCACCAACTGACAACCACGAACGGTAATAGTAGATAGATAGATAGATAACACTTTATTTTACACCATTACAGAAAAACTTACGAACTAGTATTAGTGTAGTTGGGTGCAAAGGGCGGTCTTATCGCTAAAAAGCGATCTCTTCCAGACAACCCGTGGCCAGAATATTCTGATTAGGAGTGGCGACGGTAGTACATAATTATCGTACGATTACTTACATTTTAATAATAAATATATAACTATACAAATATATACATAAGTTATATACATATACAAGATATAATGATACTATGCAACTATTTAAACATATAACTATATGCAATATAATATCTACTAATTATATAAAATTACATATCATTATATTGCAGATAGAATTTCCTGACTAAGTTCTTAAATGTTATTAGGGATTTTGCTTGTCTGACAGCAACAGGCAATGAATTCCAAAGTTGGACAGCCTTAACCGTGAAAGAATTATTGAAGAACGTTGTATTATGAATAGGAGTAATAAGTCTTATGTTGACTGGAAGGGCGTAAATTGTGAGAGCAAGAAATAAATTCGAAGCGTTCTTTAAGGTCCTGTGGAGTATTAAGGATGAATAAAATACGATAAAGCAATGAAAGAATGTGAGTATTCCGGCGAAAACGAATTGGCAACCAATTGAGTTTTTTTTGGAAATTCAGAAACGTGGTCATATTTGCGTAACCCAAATATGAACATTATGGAAAGGTTTTGGAGGCGCTCAAGTTTATTAAGCTTAATTTTGGTGGCGATGGGCAGGAAGTTTATTAGTAGATTATGGATGTCCCTACTAGATGGAGGAAGCGAGATTAAATGCTTCTCCGTCTCAAAGAAAGATCTTCCAGGGGGGCTATTGTTGTTTCTCTCAGGCCTAGGCCCCTGTTTTTTTTTTATTGGACTTGATTTTATGTTGTTGGTTCGAAGGCCTTACAACTTTACCGGGGTTTTCGGGGCGAGCGATAGTAACCCTTATTAAAAAGGAAGAGCTTACATTTTTTTTAAATAACTTGTTTGTATACGGGTGCCAGTATTACACTTTCTACAGGCGCTTAATTTTTTTACAAGCATGTTATGCGAATTGTCCGTCAATTTTTAACTCCATAGTCCCATAGTCACCAAATCAGGATTTGATTTGTGGATCACAAGTAAATCGAGAGCAACCCTTGTTGAAGAGCATGTACACCGAAGAGTGAGATGGCTTTGTATACGAGTGCCATCTTGAGGTCGGTGTCAAGTAAATCAAAAAGTACTATATTTTTTTAAATTTGTTGTACTTTAATGTTTTAATTGGCACCGACTTCAAGATATTGTAGAAAGAAGTCGGTTAAATATATTTTTTTTTGGTTTTTTGTGAGAGGTCGGATTTGTTTTTGTTTAAAAAAAAATATTTTCACCTAAGTACCTCGGCGAGAACGCTAGTCATGAAATAAAGTGTTCTATTTTATATTAATTTCTAGTTGTCTGTATATCTGAATAATAAAATTAAAATAAAGTCTGGCGTGGAATTTACCTGCGCGTCCAATGGCACGGCGTGTAATTGCACGCCGGGGGGCAGCCGGCGTCTGACGCTCTTCAGCTGCTGCTGGAGCGTGGAGGTGGACGTGCAGATCGCTTCGTGGAGCTGACCCAGCTCCAACGGACGGTCAGAAGGCTGGGAAACGTTATAAAGCATATTTTAAACTGTCTTTACTGATTAGAATTTTATTATTTTGTCTTCGGAGAGGCATGCTGGTTATGGTGCTAGCTAGATAACAGTAAAAGTTTTCAAGAAAAATAGCTTGAGTGCGGAGTTATAGGGCGCAATTTGAGATATAAAGTGAATTTTGGGTGGTTATAAAAAAAGTAACCACGAAGTCTAAGGCGAGAGCCCCGCTTCTCTTCGCTCCCGTCTTAGACTTCTAACCAGTGTTAAAAAAGTTCAGGTCTGTTCATAATAGATAGCCCTATAACTATCCACCGCTTTTCATGCGTTTCGTTTCGATGTTATGTTTTGTTATTTCACAAAACATACTCTTTAAAAAGCACACATACGTCGCTATTTATTTAAATCAAAATTTTCTTTCTTTCCACCGCTTGAAATGGGCGAGCAGATAGACGGCCCGTCTTGACTGGGAACGTGGTTACCGTCGCCTAGAGACGTTTATAACTCCAGGGGCGAAGCAGATGCGTTGCCAGCATTTAGGATGGGATAGAGAAATGAAATAGGAGAATTGTGAAGAAAGAAAGAAAGACTTTATTTGATGAAATAGCATATTTTGCGAATTTGTAGGCCGCATTTTTAACAAACAAGGTTTGCACTCAGCATATTGTGTTAGAGGGGATGTGCACAAAGTACGTACATATGTACAATAGTCAGCAGTTTACAAATAAACAACTGCGGCCTAATGCTTAATTATACATTTTTATATTCGTCTATTTTCGGATATTAAAATCAGTATCATTACGCTCGTTGGGTTTAGTATTTCTTACATTTTACCCTTCCTTCTTATACTGTATACACACTAAGGTTTTTTGGTCCTTCGAGACGGATAGCGGGCGTGCCATCAGAACTTTTACTCGTCACTCGCACGTTCTCACAGAATGTGTTTCTTACGATGAGTAAGTTTCAGTAGCCCATTTTGTCCTACCTTGATTCTATCACATCTCCCCTGTTCTTCTTTCTTGTTGATTCTTTTCTATCTCATCTCTTTTATCTCATAACTCCTATCCCATCCTAACGTCTGAGGACGCGTCCCTTCACTCTTGGTGTTGCAAATATCTATAGGCGCCGTCGCGGCAACCACTTTCCATTACAGGCTGGCAAAATATAGTAGAAAATAATAGTGGCGCCACTTTCGCAAATTTGTCTAAACTCTAGCAACTCCAATATTAGGTCAAGAGTAATTTCAATACTTACTAGTGATTTTTAGTACGATATCAAACATTGTGCAAGTATCAAGTTGCTTTAGGTACGAATTACGCATTTTGTCAACATAGCCTATGATGTTTAGTTATGACTATAATTTTGTAAGCAAGGGTTTTAACACCTTATAATAGTTAACAGAACCATTATTTCATTAAAAGGAATTAAACTAACCAATACAACCATCATTTAAGCTGTTATTTAGTAAATATCGTCACTTTAAAAATTACTGCTCACATGAAACTTGGTATTGTTATATGCGTATTTAGTTATTTTTTTTAGCGGATTTTAAACTCGGATCAACGTTAAAACTAAAATAACATGGATAAATTCACTGACCTTGACTAGATAGAAACAAAATTGAACATTGCAAGAAGGCATAAAAAAGTAATTCTCGTTCTAGACGTTATGGTCAGGTTATACTCGTATATAGGTGGGCCGTATGCCTACTTGGCTGCTTTTGGCGATTAAAACAAAAGAATCCTGTGGAGAGATGCTACCTGCAATATCTGCGTGAGGGCGTTTGCGTCCGCGTGTAGCGCCCTCGCGAGGGAGTCGAGGGCGCAACACAGGTGCACCACCGCCTCGCGGCTCACCGCGGCGCCGTCTATCGTGTGCATGTTCAGCGCGGACCACATCGCCGACAAGTACGTCCAACAACGCTCAATACCTGACATTACAGAATAATAACTTAGTTAAACTGCTGATGATTTAGGATCGACGGTGGCATAATGATTGTCTGTATTTAAATGAGCGGTTTAAAGGATATAAAAACATTTAACAAGTTCGCTGCTAAACTAGGTCTTTAAAGTTCACATAATATTTTCTTAAGTTTTCGCGACTTGTATACATAATAAAACTACGTTTTAACGGTTTTAAGTGCGGTAATTTTATTTGATTTTGGTTCTTTTCCGACGTTTCGGCCACTTTTCAGTGGCCGTGATCACGGAAGACAAAGTTGTCAAGTGTCAACGAGTATTGTTAAAGTTTTTTTTAGCCTACCGCCAACTTGTTAATTTTAATTAGTTAATTTTAATTTTGTTTATGGTTATTATTTACTCTATGGGAGCCTAATCTAATTTACTACCGCTTCGCAACATGTTATGGCTTGAAGAGAAGAAGCGGCGCAAGAAACTCTCCAGCCAACATGCCTAACTCTAATAATTTTACATAATATTAAAATGGGTGGAAGGAAAAATAAAAGTAATTATCAGTCAAGTTGGTTTGTGTTCCGTTGTACGCAGAAAGAGCTCACAGTGTCTTCCGTGATCACGGCCACTGAAAAGTGGCCGAAACGTCGGAAAAAAACCAAAATCAAATAAAATTACCGCGCTTAAAACCGTTAAAACGTAGTTTTATTAGGTCTTTAAAGCCTTTATTTTTATTGCAGGCGTGGCGGCCGGCGAGTTGCAATTCAGCAAAAATGGTAAAGTTTGAATATTGAAGCGCGCTCGCCAGTCGCCCTCCCGTCAGCCCTAGAGTGAGTCGTGTATTACGTTTATATTGTGTGGGATTTGTTTGGAGTAAAGTAAAAGACTATTAGTGTATACAGACTTTCATTTATTGCCCGCTGTTCGACACACCACGATTGGAGTCTAGCGAGTAGCGTATAATCGTACGAATTACAACAGCAGGAATTCAACAGACAGGCAGACGGCACACTTGATGGAAAGCGGTTACCATCGCCTATGGATATTTGCAACACCAAAGGTGCTACAAATGCGCTGCTGCTCTCTGAAACGAGACTGGAACCTGGTCACTAATGCCGGAACACAACACAAGGTTGTTATGGCGGCATACTCTAGACCAGGGGCGGTCGCCATCCAGTCGAGCAAATACCCTACCACCTGGCTGTGGGTTGTTTAGTCGCCTCCTACGACAGGCCGCCAGGCCGCAGGAAATTGTATTCTTTCTCCGTTCCTGCACGAATGAAAGCCGCCTAGTGAGTATCTTTCATTGAGTGCGGACCCTGTGACTTTGGTAATGTTTGACTTATGAAAGAGACAAGGATATATTTCACCTTTACTTTCGTAACTTATAATAATAGGTTATTAAAAAGTTTACCGTGTTTTTTCGACCTAGTTCGCACACGGATAAAATTATTCATATTCAGTGCTATACCAGGCCTTGTTTTATTGGCCTGGTACCCGCACTGAACATTTTATTTTTTTATTTAAGTTTATGGCTTGGCAGCTAGGCCTTTAAGTCAGATCTTAGTTTACAATATAGTTTCTTCATTTTCGTAAGCCTATCTGTAGCACAGCTGAACTGTAGGTAATCAGCTGGTGCCATTCATCGGAGTTCTTGTGACAACTCAAAAGGCCACATTTGACTATACAGTTCACATTTCTCACAAAACACATAATTACTACTCAAAAACTATCAATATGCTACAACTATTGTTCATTTTACAGTAATTTTACACATTTTTAGAAAATAAAACTGCACAGCACAACATCTCCTTTCAGTTCCCGCCAAACCTACAACACTGAACATTTCGCGAGGGAGTGCAACCAGTGCAGCGACGATTGTTAGTTCACTTTTGGATGTCGATAGTAGACATCCATTATCGGTCAATTTTCAAAAGTTACATTCGCTTCCTTACCGCATAGTGATAGTGTAATTGTACATGATGCTATGCTAGTTTATGCTTGAACATTACTAATAAATTTCCTACTAATACATAATATTTCTGTTACAATGTAAATCTAAATCAGAATGCAGTAAATGCAATAGGTCATATTGTTTACCTTGTTTTAATTAACAGCATTTTATTAAAAAATAAATATAATCCAAACGTGCCTATCGATAGATTTTAATTTTAGTCCCTGTCCACTGTTGCGGACAGAGAGCACCCCCCTGACCCGCCCGCCGGAGCACATTAACACACCGCGCCCCGCATACCGCCGACGCCCATAGCTAGCGCGATTAGCAACTAGGCGTCGGACGGAATGCGGGATATAGGAGGCCGAAAAAACCTGAAAAAACGACTACATCAAGAACAACTATGAATTCAGCCACTCAGCTATTCATATATTGTACTCAACTCTCTTGCATACTTTGTTCTACTCTTTAAATGTATATTTATAACTTAATAATAATCATACAGTCTGTCGAATTTTAATTTCCAAACCCGAGAAGCAACTGCCACCGAAAAGTGCAAAATTTGATTAATATAGCTGCTTATTTGGCGCTGCTAAAGAAGGTTTTACAATAACGGATGTAACCAGGTTAAAGGCGCCTGGTACGCACCACCAAATAAATATACTTCCACCGTGCCTAATCATCCTGGATGCGCACAGTATGAAAGTACATGCGAACTGGCTTAGCAGCCAACGTGTTAATAAACTTTTTTACGATTACAAGACAGACCTCGTGTCTGACAAGACAGACGTGAGAGAACTAAAGAATATAAGAAAAAATGGTGACAAGAATTTAAAAATAACTTGACATCTGTCATGCCGGTGCCCAGTTACACGGCGTCATTTAACAAAAACCACGGCAAAAAGTAATATCGAATAAACATCACCCAGTAAAAAATTTACATCACAAAATTTGCAATGCTTCTTTCTCATTAATTAACGCATATTTGAAATATAATCTCAACCTGTTCTTGAGCTAACAGTATGGATAGTTAGGATGAACGCACTCACCGTCCAGGGAGCAGTTCTCGTCCAGCTCGTTGGTCTTTAGCAGGTGTGTGGCGGCATCTAATGCACGTTCCTGCTGCATAGCGTCAGGCAACGCACTCGCAGCACGCAATAATATATCCGGCGTGCACGAATCCAGGGCGGCAGTCCACATGCACACTATGCACTGGGAATAGAAACAATAGGGTAGTAACAGTAAGAAATAGTAGTAGTAGTAGTATTAGTGGGAAGTCGTATTAGTAGTAGGTAGTAGTAGTAGTATTGGTAGTAGTAGTAGTAGTAGTAGTATTAGGTAATAGTAGTAGTAGTAGTATTAGGTAATAGTAGTAGTAGTAGTAGTATTAGGTAATAGTAGTAGTAGTAGTAGTATTAGGTAATAGTAGTAGTATTAGGTAATGGTAGTAGTAGTAGTAGTAGTAGTATTAGGTAATAGTAGTAGTATTAGGTAATGGTAGTAGTAGTAATAGTAGTATTAGGTAATAGTAGTAGTAGTAGTATTAGGTAATAGTAGTAGTAGATAGTAGTGGTTTGTAATAGTGATATTAGTAGTAATGGTGGTAGTATTAGTTACTACTACTTCACTGTCTACTTACTACCCTATTACTACTACCTACCTAGTAGGTAGGTAGTAGTAATAAGGTAGTAAGTAGACAGTGAACTGTGCCACTGTTCGCCACAACTCTGCTCGCCATCGGCAGGATGTTCACCTCCATTTCCTTGAGTTCCCAAGCTTAATTTATGTAGTAGGTGTCGGAATATTACCTGTATCATATGCAGCTGGTATTCCAACTGACATCTGAAGCTGTACTGCACGGCCGTGTGGGTCTTCGTCACCACCTCGCGGTCCCACACGTTCACCGCTGGGAATCTGAGACATCCAAAAAATATATAATTGTTTCACAACTAATTGACACGACAGACTATGTCGTGCCAAAGTTTAATAGATAAAAATAAATACCCGTCTCATATATGCAACCCTCGATGCTTGAAATATTAGATATAAAAAAAATCCTAGCGATAAAATAAACCGACTTCAAGAGTAACTAAAAAGAAAAAAATAAATGTTCGTTAACTCGCTCACCTTTCTCGGATCTGACCAAGAATGATATCAGACTTCGTGTTCAGTCTTTGGAGGAGCAGAATCAGCAAAATCGCATCATGGTCCCCTGAAATATCAAAGTAATAATCAAATACGCTTCATCTTTATTTTTTCCTGCAGGAACACTTTAGACATGGCGACGGCCCACCGTCCTTTAGAAGTTTGCAACACCAGGGGGGGAGGGCGTAACGCGTTGCCAGCCTTCAGCATGAGATAGGAGGGGTGAAATAGAAAGCGAGACAGAACCTCCCTCACGTCGGAACAACTACAGAGGCCTAATTCTGCCATTAGTATCTCGTCATAATCACCGGACATTATCGTCTCAATCGTAGTGTTACGGACAGAATCGCCCCCCTTAAAGCTTAAAAGTATAGTACCTAGCGATTGTGGTGCGAGCAGAGATACTACCAGGAAGAAGCTGCAGCAGAACATCGCTTTGCGGGTGTGCACGGGCGTGGGTCGGTTTCGTAGGGAACGACGGGATTTGAGCCTTCCCAGTGTCGAGGAATTTGTGGTGATGACGGCGCGTCGGACAACGGCCGTCACACATACCTCCACCTGCACGCGCGTCCACCTGACAACGAAGTCTCACGCAGGCTACCGACCCCCCGTGACCTCATCCGCCGGGATCAGTCGCGAAAATCTTCTCCATGCCGCAGACAGGCCACCAGACGCCGCAGGTGGCCACCTAAAACCCGAGATAGCCATCGAAAGTCGCACGACTAGCCAACCATGCCGCAGACGGCCAACGCGAAGCCCGTGATGACCACCGAATGTCGCTGATTGGCCGACGCGAGCCGGCGACCTACCCCTTATGTGTCTGGCGGCTCCCGTACCCCGTCACCGGGGGGTAGTTGCCCCCTGCGGTATCCAATCCGGGGCAAAGAATAGTAACTCGAGGCCCCCATACCGGCTCTGCCATCGCCAGGCAGAGACGATGACTCTCGATAGAGCCACCAGCGATGGTTCAG
This sequence comes from Dendrolimus kikuchii, assembly GCA_019925095.2. Classification (NCBI taxonomy): domain Eukaryota; kingdom Metazoa; phylum Arthropoda; class Insecta; order Lepidoptera; family Lasiocampidae; genus Dendrolimus; species Dendrolimus kikuchii. Next base: position 4,958,996 of record CM034415.1, read on the forward strand.
TTTTGAAATCGTTTCCGAATCAAGTTATACACACCAGCGAAAAAGAAGAAACTAACGGAACTACTAACGGGACGCGTCCCTTGTAAGCGTGCTGCATCGTAGATCACTTCATCAGCGAACATCAGGTGAGCCAGTGGTCAAACGGAAACCTATAGATTCATAAAAATAAAAAAAACAAGGGATCGGGTGGGGGAAGTTCTCACTCATAAAACTAAACAAAACTCACCGGAAGTTGCCATGAAGTGGTCCGGGAGACAAGCAGCCAGCATCTCCGCTCTGGCCCTCGCCTGTGTCAGCTCCAGGGCCCGGAGTTGGAGGTCCACCGAGCGGGTCGAGGCCCGGGACAGGTGGACCAGAGACCCCAGGTCCACCGGAGGTGAGGTGCGATTGCTCACCGGCTCTGGAGTAGACTCCTGCTCAGATACCGGAGCTGGTGATTCTGGACACATACACATTAAATTAAATAGATTAGGTTCCCGTAAAGTAAATAACAAACATAAATAAAAATTAAAATTAAATTAATTAAAATGACAAGTTGGGGGTAGGCTAAATAATAACTGAAACATTACTTATTGGCAGCTGACATCTTTCTGAAACGTGGCCGAAACGACGAAATAAAAATCAAATAAAACGTCGCGCTGAAAACAGTTAAAACGTAGCTTTAATTATGCATACTAGTCGCGAAAACTTTAAAAAATTCATTCAAATTAATTTCACTGGAAAATATTTATTAAATACACAGTTATGTTATAAAGAGGTAAGTTTGTGAGTTTGGATGTTCAGGGTAATCTCCGGTACTACTGATTCGATTTTGAAAATTCTTTCACCAGTAGAAGGCTACATTATTCCCGAGTGACATAGGCTATATTTGATTGTGATTAATAAATTAAAAAAAAAAAGTAAAAATGTTTTACGCCCAGCGAAGTGGGCACGGAACGCCTGTCAAATATGTTACATCAATAACGTTCCACGTACGAATTGCGAACATCCTCGTACGAAGCGAGTGCTTTCTGCGTTTATGAATTAAACCTCGATGTGCGTACGCGCGCGTTTGCGTAGTTGTATATGATCTCTTTAATGACACCCAGCGTTTGTTTATGTTTCTGTGTGTTTGTTTGTGGAAGTAATTTGTGAAACTGTTGAAGTATTTAGAAAATTCTTTCACCAATAGAGAACTACATTATTCATGAGTGACATAGGCTATATATTTGATTGTGATTCATAATAAAAAAAAAGTTCGAATTATCGGCGTGCAGTGACTATAGATAGGTGACGCCCAACGAAGTGGACACGGGTCAGACTATAAACTATGGTCATCTTACCTAAATTTAATCGTAATGAATCGTTTTGTTATAAAAATGTTTTATTGTACTTATTTTTTATTTTTTTATTACTTATTAGTCTTTTTAGATTAGATTGTAATATTAATGTGGTATTTTTCATTACAACATTTATGAAAAAAAATATGATTTATTACTTAGTGTTTCTAATATTTGCATTCCATTCCAGAGTCAAAATTTTATAATTATCCCCTTTTCTTATCGCAAATTATTCCCCCAGACATGACTAGTGACGAATAGAAGATACCATACCTTGTTTGGTCTCCAGCTGTATCCGTATCTCGTTATACTGTTCCGTCATCTTTTGCACCAGCTCCCGGAATTTGAGGATAGTCGAGTCTCGGTCCATTATGGTCTCCAAAGCCGCTTCACGCTCCCTCACAGACTGAAAAGAATCATTTGTATTCCGTAACGGTCTCTGTGGTTGAGCGGGCTAAGCCTTTGCCGGCCTACCTCACTGCAATGCAGAGGCTTGGAGTATATTTACTATGGTCTGAGTGTGAGATCGGCCCCAGAGCAGTCCGTTATATATTACCCACAACACAAGCGTAACTTGCTTAATTTGGGGATATACAATGTGTGCTTGTCTGCCGATTACTATAATTATTATTACTAAACCTACGGACCCATTCACACGAGGACGATTCGCGTTTGACAGTTCACCCCAAAAGCCCGGTACCTTTTGTTCTCTTTCCCTACAATAGTCCTGTTCTGACTGGGGCTTCTCCTTGGGTCCATTTTTTATATGACGTAGACAGGGACAATCGCCGGTCAGTGCCAAGCCACATTTACAGTTTTGTCAAGGGGCCTCTACGTGTTGGCCGTCTCATGGCCCTACGCAAACCCTCCAAAAGTCCGGGCCATTTTTATAACCCGTGGTCTTCAAGGACATATAATATTCTCTTCTGCTCTTTCTTCTTCTTAGAAACTGGGTAGCCTGGAAGAGATCGCTGTAAGCGATAAGGCCGCCCATTGTCCTAATGCAAATGTATCCATATGAATTATCTAGATTTAAGTTTATGGTGAACAATAAAAAGTTTCATTCATTCATTCATTCAATGTTCTAATAAAAAATATTTTTTATAAAAATAAAATATTGCACGAGTTCAGTAGACAGGCATGGAGCCCATCTGATGTTACTTTACTCTTGTGCTATGGGTAACATACAACGGAACTACTGTGGGAGCGATCCCAGACACCCAGACTATAGTAAATAACGGAGAAAATTCCTTTCCGAAATCTACCATACCAAGAATCGAACTTTTTTTGTGTTAAATAGGTTCGTGTTTGACCATGCCCACGCCCAATGTCGGACGACGATGCGTTCGAAGATGGAGCACGCTTACCTAGATAATACCTATTCACACGAAACTTGAGGATACCCGGATTGTACTTTTCGGGAAACACGGATTCTGGTAGTGGATTCCACAACTCCGCTGTACATAGAAGGAAGGTAGAGGCGAAACCACTGTGAAACCATGGGGTAGACCAGAGCGCCTTGTCGTCCGAAGATGGTATGGTGTAGAGGGAATCAGGACAAACAGTTCAATCGTACACTCTCCGAAGTTTATCCTATAAAAACCGATAGACTAGCAACTCGGCGTAGATGCAAGGGCCGTACGCGCAATAGTGCGGGTGCGTAGATGCGAGTCAGCGAGACCGCTTTTTAAAAAACTGGGTATACTCATCCTACCGAGTATACTAATTTATCAAGTTGCGGTGTATGTGCGACTTAACGTTCATACCTATGCTAAGCATAGTGACGTGCATACGCACTTTACTCGCCATAGGAATGACATGAGTAACATAAAACACAAACTTGAGAAATCGGGGAGATTGACGCATGTCATGGGGCGGCTAATATACAATAAACTACCGAGTCGGCTTATTTAAAACACGCCTCAGAAAATGGTTAGTCGAGCACACCTTCTAGAATCATGAGGAGTTTATCTCCCATAATATGATATAATTTTAATTTTATTTATGACCTGTGAACTGATGTAGAAATTGACGTGTAACTTTGTTATGAATAAATGATTTCTGATTTCTGATGCTCTAGGCTTTGAAGCCTTGTATCGACAAACTGGTCGCCATCAATCAACCTCTTGGCTCTTCTTTCAATTGAGACTTGGAGCCTCTTCGTTGCAGTGAGGTAAGCCGTCAAAGAGTTAGCCCGCTCAACAGAAGCCTTCACTGAGTCACTAAATCATTGGGTGTCCTCGTCCGACTCCCTAAGCCTCTCCAGCGCCTCTTTCTGCTACAAAACGTACTCGCTGAAGAGGCGAACACTAATCTTCTCTTGCTGCTCAGTAAATTGCGTATACCAGTTTGTTTTAAAAGTGAAACTGCTATATAAACGGGGGGTCTTAGGATTTTTCTGTCACAAAAACCATTACGGCCGCGTGGAGGGGCGGCATAAATTTAGACTAGACGTGGTGAGAGGCGGCATAATTTTAGAGTATACTATGGATGCGTTTTTTGGTTTCAGATCGAATTCAGTGTTTTTGTTTAATAAAATAAAATATGTTTAAATAAAAAATGAATTCATTAAAATGACCTAACCAAATCATAATTTGCAGTAAATCTGCGAAAAATCGAAATGTGTGCTGGAACACATTGTAGAAGTGAAACTTCAACGGAAAAGTGGCAAAACGAATCGCAAGAAAATTGTAACTTGAAGTTTTACGGGCAGATTGTTAATGTAGTTATAATTTGAAAACCTGCCCGTAAAACTTCTTAAAAAATTTTGCGATTCATTTTACCACTTATCCGTTGACATTTGTTTTTCCACTTGTCTGTTGAAGTTTCACTTATACTATGTGTTCCATCCAGCACAAATTTTTGATAACGCAGGGGGAATGTCTTTAGACACCATCCTCGGGTCCTTCGGGAGAAGGGCCAAAATTCAGGCAAGCCCTGCCTCGAGGGTGCGTGGGACTCTCAGCGACCGGTTCTCCACGCTCGCTTCTAAAACGAAACTGTCGAACTACCCACTGAACTTAAACCTAAATAAATTGCGTATACCAAGACTAACATTCTATGATGTTGAATAATCATAAAAAGGACTTACTTCTCTGGTTGCAGCGTGCGCCATCTCCAACTCTTCGCGGAGATCCATTTCGAGCTCCCGATTGGACTCGACGAGTTGCTCGTGGACCTCCTGCAGCGCCTCCAGCTCTGACACGTCTTGCTTCAGCTGTTCCACCTTTGGGGAACGAAATTACTTTGTATATACAGTGTAAACTCTATGTAACGTCACTCGATTTAACGACAAACTCCCTTAAGCATCGAAATCACTTGGCTTTGGTTGGTTTATCTTGTCTTCCATACAATGATACACTGTATATAGCATTACACCCACTCTTAATAACGACAACAATTAAGTAATAAAAAGTACCTTTTAAGTTGCCAAAATTACTAAAAGCTGCGCAGCTGTGTACGTTCTTTTATCGCTTTATTATCCTAGCCCGTAATAAACTCGACTGTCGACATCATGCATACCGAAATTTCTCAGTACTTTCTTTATCACCAAGATGCCTCAACATCGTTAGATATGAATAAAGTAACTAAAAAAATACAACAAAATTACTGGTGCAGCTAAAGACGCCAGACAAAAATAACAGAATTCTCTCCATTTAACGACAATTATCTATAACGCCATAAAATGCACTGGCCCTTCAGTGTCGTTATATAGACTTTATACTGTATGTAGAAATGTTAAAAATGGGTCGGATGTGTATCGGACCGCAAGTATAGATTAAATCAGACGAGTGATTGAAGATTTGATTTGTGATGAACGATGGACAGTCGTCGGTTAAGAGCGTAGCGGGTGGTTGGATCTGTGTCTCTATTTTTAACTTGTTTCTAAGGTGTGTAAAGTTGTTTCAAAGAAGATTAAAGTGTTTAAGCAAGAAGTTTGTTTTTATTCCAGCGAGCCAATTTCTAGCACCACGCCCTTCCGACATATTCAATATGGACAGTATGACTTATTATTTCGATATTTACAATTAAATTCTAACTATACATAAACAGAGGATATAATGCTGAATGGCAGAAATAGAGAGTAGTGCGATTATGTGCCATCAAGAGTACAAGTGCTTTTGCAACATGTATGTGTGTATTCTCCGGCCTCCGAGGCCGCTTATTAAGTACCACGTTCCGTCCGACGCCTAGCTGCTAACTGTGCGAGCTATGGGCGTCGGCGGTATGCGAGGCGCGGAGAGGTGTGCTCCGGCAGGCGGGTCACGAGGGTGATCTTTGTCCGCAACATATATGTTTCATCTTCCAGGATTCCCAAATTGATAGATTACAGTTAGTCGGTTGAAGCCGTTGAAGTGGTATTCAAATTGATGTCGACTTCTTATCTATATATAATATTATAAATTTCCAAACATGCCGTGTCTGTACAATGAAGCTATGAAAAAAGAACAAGAATAGACCATATAAACGACGGAGAACACAATGAAATTTTTATTTTAAAATTTCTTGTCTGTTTGTTCAGGATTCACGTAAAAACTAATGGGCCGATTTCGATGCAGTTTTCGCTAATCGACAGCAAATTTTTAGCCTTAAAATTTTTAAATGCTGCGGTACTCTGTGCCCAGGAATCCCGCGGGGATTTTAAATCAGGCGTGGACGAAGTCGCGGGCATGTTCTAGTATAATATACAATCCATTTTGAATATACAAGGCATGGTAGCTTAATAGTTGCCTAACCATTAAGCTACCATGCCTTGTATATTGTGTATATGCCGTTTCGACCCAAACTCAAGGGGCGCGAGTTCGAATCCTGGCCGGAGAGCATGCACGACTTAGGCTGCTTTCAAACCTAATGTGCATATTATTACAATGACCATGTGCTAACGGGGAAGCAAAACACCGTAATGAAACCTGCACATCGAGTTAACCGATGTGTCTTTTTTTTTGCAGGAGATCAGCAGACAGGCAGACGGCCCATTTGATGGAAAGCGGTTACCATCGCCTATGGACATTTGCAACACCAAAGGTGCTACAAATGCGCTGCTGCTCTCTTAGGGGAGACTGGAACCTGGTCACTAAGCCCGGAACACAACTTAAGGTTGTTATGGCGACATACTTTAGACTAGGGGTGGTAGCCATCCAGTCGGGCAAATGCCCTACCACCTGGCTGTGGGTTGTAAAGTCGCCTCTTACGACAGGCCTTTTCTTACGCAGGAAATTGTATTCTTTCTCCGTTCCTGCACGGATAAAAAGGTCTTGGACAAGCGTGGCGGGTATACTGTCCGTTCCGCTATAAATGGAAGGCCCAAGCCCAGCAGTGAGGCGTACATGGACATTTATTATTATTACGTACTGTGGTGTGTAAGTATGTAATGTTTTAGCAGTATTAAACGGAACGTCAAAGCAAACGTCTATTTATTATCATATCGGAGTGGCTTCACAAATGAAAAATATTTTTTTAAGGTGATTCTAAACAGATACTATACACATATAATTAAAACTACGTTATAAAGTAAAATAATAACCATAAACAAAAATGAAAATTAAATAATTAAAATGAACCAGTTGCGGGTAGGCTAAATAATAAATTTAACATTACTTAGGCTACTGAAAAGTAGCCGAAACTTCGGTATAAAAATAAAAATCAAATAAATGCCGCGCTCAAAACCGTTAAAACGTAGTTTTATCTACAGGTCAATATATCGTAATATTCCAATTCCAAGATAGCAACGTACCTGATCTTCTAGAGCCATCTTCTTCTCTGCCAACTGCTCGACCATCTCCTCAGCGCCCAGAGCCGCATCGACTTGCTCCCTTAGGTCGGCCACCTGCGCCTCCAACTCCTCGACCCTGGAGGATAGCTTCTCCTTGGTGCGGGACAGCTCTGCTATTTCAGACCTGTACTGCTCCAGATCCTGGGATACATTCAAGAATACCATACAATAAAGGACAACATACTTTTGATTGTTGTCTAAACATGCTGTTGTCTGTACATTGAAGCTATTTAAAACAAAAACAACTGGAATCTTATATATAAAAATGAATCGTAGAAATGTACGTACGCACATAACTTGAAAAGGACTTCACCGATTTTGATAAAACTTTTTGTGTGTTTGGGTGGGTCCCCGGTTGGTTTACATTTACAACTGGAACCGGTATGTGGCGATCTGGGATCGGGGCCTTGATTTTTATTTTTTCAAGGCAGGATAATGTATGCCCGGAGAGCTAGTACACTATATAAACGGTGGAAAACACGATGCATTGTTTTTTTAGATTTCTTGTTTGTTTGGGATTCGATGCGGTTTTCACTGATCGACAGCAAATTCTTAGACTTAAAATCGAGCGATACTTTGTACCATGGGAATCCCGCGGGAGGTTTTCTGGGAATAATTTTAAATGGCCAGATTGAAAAAATAAATCTAATTCCAATGTGATTTTTTTACTGATAGCAAATTTTATGAAACAAAAATTAGCTTATTCTGTCACAATTTTCACTAAAACGATAGCTTGCATTCTATTTTAATGCTGCGATACTTTGTGTCTCGGGAATTCCGCAAGAATTTCAAGTCAAGCGTGGACGAAGTCGCGGGCATATCTTATACTAATATTAGCTGAAATATATAATAGCTGAAGAGTTTGTTTGTTTGAACGCGCTAATCTCAGGAACTACTGGTCTCATTTAAAAAATTCTTTCAGTGTTAGATAGCCCATTTATCGAGGAAGGCTATAAGCTATATATCATCACGCTAACACCAATTGGAGCGGAGCACCAATGAAGGAAGTTTTTTAAATCGGGGGGTTCTTCCACTATTCCACGGACGAAGTTGTGGGTAGAAGCTAGTCCGTTATAAATAAATAAAAAAAATGCGTTTTCTTTGTCGAGAGTTGATAACGCTGAAATTGCGTCCGATAAGACCGTGCACACATATCAGGCGCGGCTTTCGGCCGCGACTTAGGGGCCATCCACAAATCACGTCACACGAATTTAATGATTTTTTTACCTCTCCCGCGTTCTTGTCACAGCTGGTCACATCTCTCTCTCACATCATCTCTCTACCTAGTGTGACATCACATATTTTGCAATTTTACATCATGAAATGATTAAAGCAAAACACCAGTTCCGTAATTATACAAACAGAATTAAAAGTATTTTGAAGTTTTCCGTTAATAATAGACCATGTGCTGCCCTGAAAAACTAAAAATCTTGTACCCGATTCCAGCGCCACCTACCAGGTCTAATTGTGAATCTGAACCACTCTGGGACCCATTCAAACAGACATAAAATTTCATCAAAATCATAGAAACCCATTCCAGCACCAAGTAATTTGTTTAGAGTGATGGGTACATTTTTAAAGTTTTAGTAAGGATCCCTAATTTTTATATAGCCTATATTAATCAGGAATAATGTAGCATACGAATGGTGAAAGAATTTTTGAAATCGGTCTGGTAGTTTTTGAATTTATTCGTTACAAATCTTTCCTCTTTATAAATTAGTATAGATTTTGAAATGTGTAGTCACGAAATTTAGGACCCCTTCCATCACTTGTCACATTTCGTCCAAATCCTACCCCCCCTACCTCTCCTAACGTGTGACGTATTGATGTATGGCCCCTTATACCCGATTTATAGTCGTTAAAAAAGGGTATCCACGTAGGGTTCGTGTCTACCCCGCAAGGGAACTGGCGTGAAGTTATGTATGTATGTATGTATGTAAAAAAGGGTATTTTATAACCGCATTATAATATTTTTATTGACACACACATATTATATTGTTACATATTTATTATGTTTAAATAGTTGCATATTATCACCATATCTTGTATATGTATATAACTTATGTGTATATTTGTATATATAGTATAGTTATATATTTATTATAAAAATGTAAGTAATCGTATAATAATTATATGTATACCACCATCGCCACTCCTAATCAGCAATATTCTTGCCACGGGTTGTCTGGAAGAGAGTGCTTTTTAGCGATAAGACCGCCCTTTGTACACAATTAGTATAATACTAGTTCGTAAGTTTTCTTGCAGAAGGTGATGTCAGGAGCCTTAAGAACAGACGAGCGTGCATGACAAGAGTTATGAATGTCAAAGAAGCAAGTGAGGTGTGTAAGAATAAGCCTGAATGGCGCTCTGTTGTTCGTGCCTACCCCGCAAGGGAACTGGCGTGAAGTTATGTATGTATGTATGTAAGTTTTCTGTAATGGTGTACAATAAAGTGTTATCTATCTATCTATATTCATACACACAGTAACCCCTTAACGTGTAACGTAATTGATGTATGGCCCCTAACGAGAGTTGGCAACGCTGAAGCCGCGCGCACACATCAGTCGCGGCACTCGGCCGCGGCTCACGCGCGCTTCCGACGGTATGGCCGGCGCTTTACCTTATGCATCTTCTGCATCGCGTGCTTGTCGTGCGCCGACAGGTCTCTCAGTCGGACCAGAGTGTCCCGCAGCCTCACGTTCTGTTGCTGCAGCTGCCTCATCTCGTAGCCAGTGGCGCCGCTTTCGGTCGCTGCGTACGGGTGCTCTGTCAGCGACACACGCGAGCACACACCGTCCGCATATTATGATAGTATGATATATGACACACAAACACATGACATGCTGTTTTTTGTCTCCCTCATTGCAACGTAAACGACACGTGTTCAAATCCAAATTCAAAAGTTTTTATCCAACTATTAGGGCGTTCCATTAGTAGTTCACAACGCCCAAAAAGCTCAGTTAGCCGACCGCGATCGTTGTGGTCGTGGCGAAAACGTCACTAATGACGTCATCATTTTCGATCACACAACGCTCACGACGACCCATGTCAATAGGTGGGTCGAATAGCCGTTCCACTTGGGTTTACGATTGTCACGCCAAGAAGCAAGTGGAATGGGAAAACTCGCGGTCGTGGACGTGGTCGTTGTGAGTCCCTAATGGAACGTAGTCTATATATACTCTGTCCAACCACTTACTTCACTTTTGACGTTTGCAATATTTTTTTTTTCTTTCAGACAGTAGAGGGAGGAAACGGGAATTTTTGGATATGGCTGGGCTTAAAAAAAGCGTCATATTTTTAACCGACTTCAATAATGGAGGAGTAATGTAAATATTTTTTTTATATTGAAAAAGATCAGCCTAAATTCTATGTGGAAGACGAGATAATAATAAACTCGCAAATAAAATAAGTCATCGATTACTATAATCGATTTAAGTCAATGAATTTCAACAATTAATTATATGAAAACACACCACACTATTAATTAATTCAAAATAACTAAGGCCACTACAATTATAAAAAAAAATATTAATCACTGTTATATTTTTATAATCTGGGCCCAAAGTATGTATGAAATGTATGCGTCTCCTTTCACATGCTGTAAATATGACACCTGTCATACTTCATCGTTCCAGGCGACGTAGTAATGCTGTTGTGTGAATCATCTAATGCATAGACTATAAACTATCGTCATCATATCTCAATTCAATTGTGATTAATCATTTTCAAATAAATATATTTCAATTATAAGAAAATAACACCGCATTTATATAGATTTCAAAAGTCATAATTTTACTTTAAACATGTGGGTTATATCACTTTCTTTATTACGCAATAAAAAAAAGCAGTATATTTAGCAAATGATGCAGGTGCATTAAATTGATGAATATTTATTTATAAAATAACTCTTATAATGCAACTCGATTTTTATATAAAATCGAATTGGTAACGCTTTACGGTAACACAAATTCATCGATCAGCGACCTGTCAAAAGGAAATTAAACCGTTGGACGGAGTATAATAAATATGACAGTCTGAAACGTCACTGTCAATGAGGGAGATGTTAAACACAAAACATATAAAAACAAAACACAAAATGCATGCGAAAACAAATAACTTATGTTAATATACAAAGACTCAACACATTCACCGTCTATATATATGTTTTTTTTTTTAAATTAAAATGTCAATGGTGTTTCCCTTGAGAAGGTCTTAGCATAAATATTGCAATGATTTAAAACAATATTTTCTTAAGTTTTCGCGACTAGTATACAGTAATAAAACTACGTTTTTAAGCGCGGTATTTTCTTTATCATTCTGACGTTTCGGCCACTTTTCAGTAGCCGTGATCACGGAAGACAAAGATGTCAAGTGTCAATGAGTATTGTTAAAGTTTTATTTAGCCTACCGCCAACTTGTACATTTTAATTTTGTTTATGGTTTTTATTTACTCTATGGGAGCCTAATCTAATTTACCTAATATTACCTATTATCTAATATTTTATTGATGACATTATAACGAGCCTTTACCGCAATTTTTTTGTAAACGACATTTGTACCCTAATATAATTTTTATTACAAAAAGTATTTTAAACTAGGTACTATTTTGTTTTGAAACATTTAATTTTTGGTTAAAACAAAATAATACTAAACTATCTTTTACAAAAAAATATACAATAACTAGTGGTCGCCAAGTGGTCGAAATTCGACCATAATAATTAATTTAATTTATAAGTTTGACCATTATTAAGGCTCTGTTGTCAAAGACTGTACATCTATAAACACAGATTTCGCCAAGGCTACACTGTTAATTTGACTTGTACAATAAACCAAAGAGTATATATTATGCGTGTGTGTGTCAAATACATAGTAGTGTGTGTAATGTTTTTTTTTTCTTTTTTTTTATTGCAGGAGATCAGCAGACAGGTAGACGGCCCACTTGATGGAAAGCGGTTACCATTGCCTATGGACATTTGCAACACCAAAGTTGCTACAAATGTGCTGCTGCTCTCTTAAGGGAAACTGGAACCTGGTCACTAATGCCGGAACACAACTCAAGGTTGTTATGACGACATTCTCTAGACCAGGGATGGTAGCCATCCAGTCGGGCAAATGCCCTACCACCTGGATGTGGGTTGTAAAGTCGCCTCTTAAGACAGGCCGCCCGGCCGAAGGAAATTGTATTCTTTCTCCGTTCCTGCACGGATAAGTTTTTTATTTTATTATTATTTGTTTTATTGATTTAATGTATTTTTTATGCATAATTAAAAAAATATTATCATTTTGCACTCCTTCTCTATATAAAGTATAAGTGTGCGAAATTTCATACTCCTCCTTCCGCGCAATTTTTGTAAAAAGGGGTACAAAGTTTTTGCTTCACGTATTAATATGATGATAGGTGCAAATATCGCTTACGACAGAATGGCGGTAATGGCTCGATAAGCTTAATCTTCTTGTTACATACAAAAATCAAATGCTGTTCATTAGCTAAAACTCAAAAACGACTTGACCGATTTTGATGAATTTTTATGTGCTTCATTAGGGTGGTTTAGATTCACAAGTGGAGCCTGTAGATGGCATTACAATCACGTTCTAAATTTTAATATTTTCAGGATAGGTCGTTTGGCGCTCTCGCTATTTACGACATACAGTTTAACATAATCAAGGCATATAAGGAGTTTTTGATAGGAATTTGAAGTCATATCTTACAATGCAGTTTTTGAAAATATATAATATTGGTTCAAAACTAACAATAGTTGTAGAATACGCAGTAGAATTAAAACTTCAGAGAACATATCTACAACGCTTAGTAGAAAAGACTGAGGAGGCTACGAAAAATGACCAAAGTGACATAATATTTTCTTAAGTTTTCGCGACTTGTATACATAATAAAACTACGTTTTAACGGTTTTAAGCGCGGTAATTTTATTTGATTTTGGTTTTTCCGACGTTTCGGCCACTTTTCAGTGGCCGTCGTCGGAAAAACCAAAATCAAATAAAATTACCGCGCTTAAAACCGTTAAAACGTAGTTTTATCAAAGTGACATAAGTTAATTTTTTTAAATAGAAATAATACAAATTACAAAAATAATTAGCTAATGGTTAGTGCTGATTTTTTCATTTCATCGCGTTTCAAATCACAACGATTCTAATCAAATTTCACTTCAAAAAGGAATTGTGTGGTAGTGTAGAAGATGTTTACTGTTCAGTGAAATCGGGCCTTCCGAATCAGTAAACGACCGACATCTTGCTTAAGCTACTTATAATATATCTGACAATGCTGTATTGACTCTGTTCTTATTCCTTTGCCTGCTATGGTGGCGTCTGAACAACACTTAAAGCATATCAATCTTATTAGTTCGTATCTGAGTTATTTGGCGGTAACTGATGGGGGGGTGGGGGGGTGCTGTGCAGTTTTATATTTTAAAAATGTATAAAATTAGTTTAAAATAACAATTCACTTATTTCAGAAATTGAGTATTTCCATATCATACAGTTTCATATTATAAATTATTAAAATTTTAAATTCCAAAATTAGTTCACGGCACAACAATTAATAAAACACATACTAGGGCATTACACCCGCGTCACTATAATTATTATAAATGTTTCTATTCCACGGCGTCAGAGGGACATGTATACCAAATGATGTCAAGTATGGACTCTACCACCGGGCCGCGAGGCGGCGGAAAACAAACAAACTCATACATTTAACTGGGTGTGCAGTTGCACCCATTTACGTAGCAGTGGCGAGTCCCATCGATCTACAAAAAGAGTGAGCATGCTGTTGGTGCTGCCGCGAACGCGGGCCAGTAGGGATGCGCATCTCTTTCTAATGACGCACTGCACCGCCACGGCAGCCCCAACAACACCCTCAGTCCATTATTATGCTGGACACGTAGGTCGCTGTATGCCCGCTGCGTATAACTGACCCACAGGCTGCACGTGTAGAAGGACTGACAGTATGCTCGGAAAAGCGTCTTCTTTACCTCTACAATAGTTTTAGGATATTGATAGTTTTTACATACATACATACATAACTTCACGCCAGTTCCCTTGCGGGGTAGGCACGAACAACAGAGCGCCATTTAGGCCCATTCTTACACACCTCACTTGCTTCTTTGACATTCATAACTCTTGTCATGCACGCTCGTCTGTTCTTAAGGCTCCTGACATCACCTTCTGCTAGTACACGATCAATTTGATCATGGAAGGTGTGTCGTGGCCTTCCACGATTTCTGCATCCATCCACTTTTGCATTGTATATCTGTTTAGTCATTCTTTCATCATGCATTCTGATAGTTTTTGAATAGTAATTATGTGTTTTTGTGAGAAGTGTGAACTGTATTGTCAAATGTGGCCTTTCGAGTTTTCACCAAAACTCCATTGGATGGCTAATTGAACTGCGCTACTTTTATACGAAAACTTATAGTATATCTCTTTAGTTGACGATTATTTTTGTTCTTAAATGTTAATTTGATTAATTATATAAAAACGCCTTCTTATTGACATTGTTGGCGCCACTTATTTCCCAATTACCAATTGTGTCTTGGGTTTATAGCGTCTTGCAACCCCCGTATGTTGCCGCCGCTCGCTCGGCGCGTGAGTTCAGTACGTTGCCAAACGCCACGCTACCGCGACGCACGCAAAGTAGTATCGCACCCGCATAAATACACATATTAGCTATCGAAGATTTCCGCGTCCAGTAGTTAATTACTAGGACATTCGCCTCAACCATAAATAAACTTAAGTGGTCAGTGCATCTGCCTGTGTCCCTTGCGCCCCGGGGCTCGTGCAGAAGGACTTCGCCACCTTTATCGCCACGTGAGAAAGCAACGGCAGAACCCTGAACCGGCGCTGTCGTGGGCTAGTGGCTGACTGCGAGGTAAGTGCAAGGTTCTATATTCTCCGGGCACCAGTTCTTAATTGGGGAATAAGGGATGGCCATACATTGAGCACATAACCCCCTACCCGCGGAGATTGCCTGATTGCGTCTGCAGACATAATATTTTCTCAAATGAATAATATAATATCAGCCCATAAATGTCCCACTGCTGGGCTCGGGCCTCCCGTTATACGGGAACGGAAAGTATACCCGCCACGCTTGTCCAAGGCGGCTTGGCAGGTTTGACACATCGGCTATCTCGATGTGCAGGTTGCATCACGATGTTTTCCTTCAGCAACAATATGCACATTAGACCAGAAATTGCCTAAGCGGTGTATGTGCTCCGGCCAGAATCGAATCCGCGGCCTTTGAGTTTAGGACGCGTACGCTAGCCATTACGCTAGCACGACGAAAATGAATAATATTTATTGTAAATTTGACATTTCTTATATGGACTTTGAAAATAATTATTTGAGATTTATGTACCACGTATTTATATTCAGACACAAAATATTTTATACTGAACTAGCGGCCCCGGCAGACGTTGCCCTGCCTTTAAAAAATAAAATTCTAGAACCCGATCCCAGAGCCACCAACCGGTTCTAATTGCGAATCTAAACCATCCGGGTACCCACTCAAACGCACAAAAACAAAATCACCAAAATCGCTCCAGGTGATTAGGAGGATTCCAGAACCCGATCTCAGCGCCACCTACCGGTTCTAATTGTGAATCTAAAAGAGTAATATATTTTTTTTTATTTTAAGTCATGACAAAATAAGATTTAAAATGTCGCCAAAAAAATTAAAGTTAAATTATTATATTAACAAATAAAAAATAGGGGTTGATCGTAGAGAGGTGAAAATTTGGGGGTTGTATGTATTTTTAAATGCTGTATCCTAAAAAAATAAAAATTAATCTGAAAAAAAAATTAGGGGTGGACTACCCTTAACATTTAGGGGGATGAAAAATAGATGTTGTCCGATCCTCAGACCTACCGAATATGCACACAAAATTTCATGAGAATCGGTCAAACCGTTTCGGAGGAGTATGGTAACTAGCACTGTGACACGAGAATTTTATATATTAGATTAATATATATAAATAAATAAATATAAATCAAAATTGGCTGTATGGTATATTCCCTTGCCTGCCTCTGTGGCGATTTCTAATCCTACTTAGTTCGTATCTCTACCGCCCACGTCGCTTTAATCGCAAGCTTTTCAATAGATTTGACATATACAGATAACATAATAGTTAGCTTGAATAGATTAAATACAAGAGTAGAATTTAAAATAAAAGAGGTTTCCTCATATAAAGCAGTGAATGTGCCAAGTAGCTTTAAAAACAAATAATAAGAATAATAATGGTATAATATATATGTATATATATATATATATATATATTTAATTTATTGCAGGAGTTCAGCAGACAGGCAGACGGCCCACTCCCTAACTGAGGAGTGGCAATAGCATGGCTCCAGTTCTGACTGGGCATGTTAGTGCCACCCCCGATCTGGCGAATCCCACACTAAGTCGCGAAATATCCCCCCAAGGTTCTACCCTTGTCGCGGCTCAGTCCTCGAACGGACTTCCCCTGGTAAAAAAAAAGAGTATGACATAAAAACCTTGAGTTATGTTCCGGCATTGCGGTAGCACCTTTGGTGTAACAATTAAACCGCTTTCCATCAGGTGAGCCGCCTGCCTATATGCTGGACTCATACAATAAAAAAACCTTGTTGTTCTTTCATAATCAAATTATATATTCTGTTAAGAAATAAATGTTTTAAATCATAAATAAACGAATGAACATATACAACATAATATGAATTATGATATATAGCGTGCCATACCATAACCAACAATAAATATGCATGAATAAATATAATAAACAGTACATATATACGTACAAGCATAAGTTGCGTGTATTTCTCTACAAAGAAATATAGAAAAATACAATTTTAAACATAATACAGCATACAAAAAAAGTATATAAATAAAACACCGCACAATAAGATTATAATATCTGTTATTGCTGCAGACTTGTGTGCACCTGTGTTCTGTCTTTGTATTTTAGTGTAAAATTAACTAAAATAAAAGTATTTGCCAAAATATACGACAGTTTGTCATTTTTTTGTATAACATTAAATATGTAGGTATCAATTTTCAGCAGTTTGTTTTTTTACTTTTATTTTAGTCATCAAAAACATCAGTAACAGGAATATTCAAGGTAATAATATATAATAACAGCCCATTGCTGGGCTCGGGCCTCCCACTGTAGGGGAACGGACAGTATACCCGCCACGCTTTTCCAAGGCGGCTTGGCAAGTTTGACACATCGGCTATCTCGATGTGCAGGTTGCATCACGATGTTTTCCTTCGCCGTTATTAGCACGTGGAAATTGTAACAATATGCACATTAGATCAGAAAACTGCCTAAGTGGTGCATGCGTTCCGGCCAGGATCGAACCCGCGCCCTTTGAGCTTAGGACGCGTGCGCTAGCCATTACGCTTCCACGACTCAAGGTAATAATAAACAAAATAAGTGGAGTGGCGAGTCACCGTCTGCCCATTTTTCCATGTTCCCTAAACATTGCGACGGGCAGACGCCATAGTCCCCATATTCCCAGACCCCTAGTACCATTAGAACTTCAACACGATAGCCCGCTACTTTTTGTCCTCATTTCCCACAATAGTCCTACACTGGCCGGGGCTTGTCTGTAGGTGCATTACTATATGGTGTAGACAGGGATAATCGCCAGTGAGTGCCACGCCACATTTACATTAAATTTGTCAAGGGGCCTCTACGTGTTGGCCTTCCCATGGCCCCACGCAAGCCCCCCAAAAGTTCGGGCCATTTCTATGGCCCGTTGTCTTGAAAGACATACAAACAAAATAAATTTACGATAAGACGAAGTCGAATCGGTAATCTCTCCCCTCTACCTCTATTCCTTCGATACTCTGGAACCGTTTTCTACTTGAGCCCCTCACCCATTATACTTTTGTACGCTTGTCTGCTATAATCTTTTTTACACTTGTCAAAGATGACATACTGTACCATAGTAGCATAATAACTCATAAAGCAGGGCTTGAAATACGGGTAAAAATGTGGTATCCTTATTTATGCTCATTTCAGATAACGGTAAAAAAATTAATATCGTTATAAAACTTACCGTTACTTCTAGCCATTTTACCGCTAAAAAATATAACTATTTTAATCGGTAATTTTACCGTTATAACTTTGTTTTGTTACCGTCGTCGCTCTCTTTCACTCGCAAAGATTGTTAACAGCATTGTGTTAAGAGCGCGCGTAATATTTAGAATTGTGTTTGACGATTGTTTCGGTAATGTGCAGTCGTAATAAAGCCAATTCTTAAGTCAGATTCAGATTCAATCTGCCTTTGTATTATAAATACGGTAGATAAAAAGAAACCAAAGCGCAACAGCGTATATAAGGCAGGGGCCGCGCATGGGTCGCGTGTAGCGGCGCAAACCTCGGTAAGAATTGCAGCGTCGCTTGAAATAACGTAAAAATTACCGATACGTATAACGTTACACATAAACGTTAACATCATAAATATTACTAAGTAACGGTAAAAAAACTATACCGGTATGGCGGTAGCTTTTTCGACAATACCGGTAATTACCTATATTTTAAAGGGTAATTGATAACGTTTTCAAGCCCTGTTGTAAAGTGCCATTTTTGGAACAGAAATAAATTGTTTTGTCTCCCTTCCCTCCCTTTCCAATTAACTTCTCCCTTCACACCGTCGCTCCCTCTTCTTATTCCATTTAATCACATTCCATTTTCTTACTTCTCCCTTTGAAAAGTTTAGAACTTGCTATCCTTTCCCCATTCGCTCCCCTTCCTCTCTTCCGTAACCCGGCTCCGTTCCCTACTTCAGCCCTTTACCCATTATATTTTTGTATGCTTGACTATTATAATTTTGTATATTTGTCAAAGGCAGCATAACACAACAAGTAAAGTTTAAGTTTAGAACAAAAATAAATTACTTTGACTCATTTCCCTCCCTTCCTCATTACCCTCTCCCTTCACACCGTCTCTCCCTTTCCCTATTTCCCTCTTTTCCAGTCCGTCTTAATTCAGAACAGAACCTGACCCTGTAGATAAGTGGCATTAGCGCTTACACTTCGTCCAATGGTTTATTTTACTTTTGACAGGTCGATTATTCATCAGTTCTAAAGTATAACCAATTCGATTTTATTTTAAACAATCGAGTTTCTTCGTCAATAAATTTTAATCAATTTATTGCACCTATATCATTGGCAAAAAACACTGTGTTGCGTAATAAATAAAGGAACTTCTACATAAAAATAAATTAAAAGCAAAATTATGACCTTTTGAATCTTAAATAAATGTCGTGTTATTTTCTTTTAATTAAACATTTTTAATTTAAAAGCGATTAATTACGATTAAAATTAGGTATTATGACGATAATTTTTATTCTGTGAATTAGATTAATCACAAAACGTCGTCTGGAACATTTGGAGCATGTGAAATTTATGATTAAAAATAAAAAACTTGATATACGTGCAAATGTCAAAAGTAAAATAAATTATTGGAAATAGTACCTATAACGAATAGAACATAAATGTATGTATGTTTATTTATCATTCGTCATTATTTATTAACTGCACCATCGTCTGTATTAAAATTCTATAAAACCCTACCAAGAGTTGCCTGGAAGGCCGCCCATTAAAGACAAAGGACAGAGAGAGGGGGGAGCAAGAGGGGAGAGGGAGAGAGGGGGAGAGGGAAAGAGGGGGAGGGGGGGGGTGAGATATAACACTTTATTGCACACCAAAATATACAATTACAAAAACAGGCCATATTTACAATAATTTCTAGGCTATACAATAGGCGGCCTTATCGCTCAAAACGATAAATTCCAGGCAACCTAAATAAATAAAAAAGTTGGAATCAGGCGATGTAGGAAAAAGGGTAAAAGATAGTACATCTTTCACCTGTTTCTACTTCTGTTTCTATATGCTTTGATGTACAATATATAATTATCTATGTTAGCGTAACGATATGTCATTGTCATTCCCATATATTTTCTATTATAATTGTTTAGCGCTTATGCCACTTGTCTACACCGCCTGAACTCTACTTCCGAAATTGATGAAAAGCAACTCACGTATGTTCCCGCCGGCTTCCATCTCGGCCTTCATCAGCTGCAAGTCCAGGGTGGCCTCTTCGAGCTTCTCCCTGCACTGCTCCAGCTCCATCTGCAGCGCTTCGGCCCTCTCCTCGGCCATCTCCTTGTCCAGCGCGGCCATTTCGGCCGCCTCGGACAGCTCGGCCGTTTCCTCGTTGTGGGCTTCGAGAGCTTCCTGGGCTTCGCGAACCTTGGAGGATTTCAAGAATAGAATAGAATATCATTTATTGCATAAACTGTCACATAGATATAATTTAAAGATGTTGTGTTCTTTGTAGGAACGACAGTTTCGTCCTTTCAAACGTGCAATACAGGCAGTTTATAATGTTGCCATATACTATTTCTAATTGACTCTGTAAATATAGTACCGCCTCAGAATCAATAAATAAAAAAACTGAATGACAATTGCAGAATGTTGCAACTTTAGTAAAAAATGTGATCAAAACTTAACCGTAAGGAACATCAAATGTTTGACATTCAAAACCAAAAAAAAAAATGAAAAAAAAAAAGCTTCACTTTTAAATTTAATTTGATTTCTGAACGACTTTTAAATTTAATTGATTTCTAAACGACGGGGCGAACATCAAATGTTTGACAGGTAGGAATAGTTTCTAAGGGAAAGCGAAATTGTTGTTTTTACTATATTCCAAGCATTTTTTTCATATTTACTCACCTCTTAAACCTTCCCTGAACTTCCACAAATAATTGAAACCGAAAATTAGCCATTTCAATCCAGCCGTTCTCGAGTAGTAGCGAGACTAACGAACAGCAATTGATTTTTATATATATAGATTAATTTTTTTCTGTTATACATTCATGTCAAAGAAGCGAGTGAGGTGTATAAGAACAAGCCTGAATGGTGCTCTGTTGTCTGTGCCTACCCCGCAAGGGAACTGGCGTGAAGCTATGTATGTATGTATGTTATTCATCACGAAAATAATACAAAAAAAAATATCACATTATTAAAAATACTTATATAAATCTAACAGAAGTTAACTAGTCAATTTAAAAAAATACAATTGCCTAAAAAAAATATCATTATAAGTCATAAATTATGGTATAATTATTTTTCTGCAATTAATTAATTTAATATTGTTTCTTAGATTTAAAATATTCTGTAAGAGTAAAAACATCTGTTAATTAATCATTCTGAGAGCTTTCTTTTAAATAATGGTATGCTTTTAAGTTCCTTAAGATGCGGTGTTTAATGATGGTAATGTCTAAATTGTGTCGGACATTATTAACCCTTAAGACAACTATCGACGTACCAAAAAGCCGCAAGACTAACACTATCACTATCTCGTAATATACCAAGAGAATATACCCATTTCATACAAATCATACAACTCCTATATAAACAGAGTGAGACAACAACACAATTGACGATCACGTGCACAAACGCGATCGGCACTCTCATCGCGGACACATATGTGCTAATAGTGAGCTGAAGGGTTAAGTTAGTTTTGTTAATGTATGTGGATTATGTGTGGTGTTTAGTTTATAGATTCACTAGCCTCTGCCCGCGACTTCACCCGCGTGGAATAGTTATAAAGAAAAGTAAGTTAAAAAAAAGCCCCCGATTTTGAAACATTCTTCATTGGTTCTCCGCCCCTATTGGTCTTAGCGTGATGATATATAGCCTTCCTTGATAAATGGGCTATCCAACACTCAAAGAATTTTTCAAATCAGACCAGTAGTTCCTGATATTAGCGCGTTCAATCAAACGATATTAGTATATTTGGCTACAACACTAATACTTACATTTTAAATATCGCGATATCTTTTGAATGAAACGTCCGAATTGAATAATTCAAAAAGTTCTAGAAAGGTATGGAATTCGTCTTGAATATGGAGTAATTTATTTTGATAAGGATTAACACCAAGGTACAAAATAAAGAGTTTTTGAAGCAACGGCATTTTAATTATTTAAAAAAATAAAAGAAAACACTTATTGTGAGATAACTACAATAGTTAGACATATGGTTACGCTATATTATTTGTAGACAATTATATGTTCTGCAAAGTGGTAGTACATTGTTTTGTTCTATAATCAATAGTTTTCGCAGCGAACGCCGTGTAAGAATTATTTCGGGTCATTTTTTTACACCTTGGGTTACATTATTGGACTTTTAGTAAGGATCCCTAATTTTTTTGAAAATATAATATAGCCTACAGCCTTCCTCGATAAATATACTATTCAACACTGAAAGAATTTTTCAAATCGGACCAGCGGTTCCTGAGATTAGCGCGTTTAAACAAACAAACTCTTCAGCTTCATATATTGAATGATTTAAATTAATAATTGGTTCTGGTCGATGGCGCTGCAATCAGGTTCTAGATTTTTATTTTTAAAGGGCAGGACAACGTCTGCCGGGTACGGCTAGTAATATTCTAGATTTTACCTCCTGCTTAGCCCTTTGGAGGTCCCTCTGGAGCTGGGCCTGCGACTCCATGATCTTCGCCTTGAACTCGTTCGCCTGCTCCAGCTGCAGCCTGACGCGCTCGAACTCGCGCAGCTTCTCCCGGTCCTCGGCCCTGCGCACCTTCAGCGTCTCCAGCTTCTCTTTCAAGTCCTCCACCTCTGTCTTCAGTTGGGTTATCTGGAAGAGAGTTACTTGATTTAAGTCAAACTCACACATTTCTATTACAAGCTTTTATTTAACTTGCAATGTATGTATGTAGGATGGTAGTTGTGTAGCAACAAATCGTTTATTTTTTTATGTTTAAGGCTTGGCAACTAGGCCTTTAAGCCAGGCGCCGTTGTATTGTAGGCTACAATCGACGTAATTCAACGGAGTTCTTGTGAAAATTTGGCTATATAGTTCACATTTCTCGCACAAACACATAATTACTACTCAAAAACTGGCAATATCCTACAACTATTGTTCATTTTAGAGTAATTTTACACATTTTTATAAAATAAAACTGCACAGCATAACATCCCCTTTCAGTTCCCGCCAAAAACTCCAAGTCGTTTATAGTTAGATTGTCAAACGAGTGTTGTAATTTTTTTTTACCATGTATTGTTATTTAATTATATCAGTTTAAAGGGAGATACTTTAGTTATTTGTTGTCCTACATGCATGGATATAAGTTCGGGTGGAATCTTGCAAGTCAAATTTGACCAACTTCCCGGTTTCCGATTGAGCTGAAATTTTGCACGCGTATGTATATCGCGTGACAATGCAATAATATGGTGCCATAGAGCTGATCTGATGATGGAGTCGGAAGGTGGCCATAGGAACTCCTTTACTAAACAAGATAGACCCGTCGTGTTTGGGCTCGTTTTACTTGTCTTGACTAGCACTCTGCTGCTACATGATATCCAGGATCTCAAAAGCTTGTATTTAAAAACCTTTTAAATACAAGCTTTTGAGCAAGCAAAATCTATCCGTGCAGGAACGGAGAAAGAATACAATTTCCTGCGGCCGGGCGGCCTGTCGTAAGAGGAGACAAAACCACCCACAGCCAGGTGGTAGGGCATTTGCCCGACTGGATGGCTACCACCCCTGGTCTAAAGTATGTCGCCATAACAACCTTGAATTGTGTTCCGACATCAGTGACCAGGTTCCAGTCTCCCTTAAGAGAGCAGCAGCGCATTTGTAGCACCTTCGGTGTTGCAAATGTCCATAGGTGATGGTAACCGCTTTCCATCAAGTGGGCCGTCTGCCTGTCTGTTGAACTCCTGCAAATTTTTTTTTAAACCTTTTTTTATTAGATTTTTGAAGTGAAAATTTCTGTAGCCGCGTTGGGCACTTCTTGGTAGGGCAAAATCTTATGGGTTCGCGTCACCGACTTGCTCATGACTTGCGCATGCGCAGCGACCATGTAATTTGCGCATTAGACGCTTTTTGGATAGGAGAAATCTCGTGCCTTCGCGTCACCGACATGCTTATAGCAGTATATCTGTAGTTATACAGCTGACGTATTGTGCAACATTTTTTTTTTTATTCCTCTCTCCGGACGAACGAGATTATCCGGGCTTATTGTCTTTTTTGGGGTTTGTATATATATTTTTATCTTTATTCTTTTCTTTTTTTTTTCTTTTAACTCTTTTACATATAGGACACATTCTATTTTTTTAACTTATACTCTACTGCTTTTGCAAGCTTCTTATATCCTGATATCTATTTCTTACTATTGTTTCTTATATTTTAGGCTTAATTACTTTATATTTATTTATTTGCTTTTTTTTATTGTTTTTATGTGGATTATGTTTATGTATCTATTCTATTTTCTACATTATCTATATATTCTTAAATATATGTTAAATGTACTCTTATCTATCTACTTTGTGTTGATAGATAAGAGTACATTTAACATATATTTAAGAATTGTGCAACATTGTGCAACATTAGTGCTGTGTATCCTATAAGTGAAATTAAATGGATTTAGTGAAAAATTCGATGTGTAAGTGTTCATTCACATTACTCGCGGGCGCGGTGGCGGGCGCGGGCGCGGTAGACGTAGCGAGCTCGTGTTCACATTGGCCGCCAGGCGTTTGCGCGAGTTTTTGTGTTTTCAGAGATATAAAATATGGACGATCTTTTATTTTTAACTAAAAATTCATATCTAAAGTGGGAGATGATAAAAATTAGAATTGGTGTGAACGAAATTAATAAAGAAAGAGAACGGTATGGTAAATTTCATACTTTATATAGTAATTTGAGAGATCATCCTTCAATATTATTTGGATATACCAGGATGACTGTTAACTGTTTTTATTACGTATTGGATTCAATAAGGAGTGAGATTTCAAAAGACACAAATTTTCATAAAAGCATAAAGCCCGAAGAACGACTATTTGTAACTATAAGGTGAGTTAAAAAAAAAACACAGTTAATTATCATTTTTTTATCAGGATACATAATAACAGTAATTCAAATTCAAACAAGGTTCGTTAACATTTTTTGAAAAGGCTTTTGGGAATAGCCGGAGTTAAATTATTAACTCCCGCAATTTCCATAAATCTAATATAAAAATCAAAATAATACTGGACGCCCTGGACGGTTTTTGCCGTTGTATTGTGTCGTATACCGATAAAGTGCGTTAGTATATATATTATGACTGTTGACTCTATACCCGTATATATAAAGTACTCTGTCGTTCATACTGGTTGAACTTAGCTGACGTCGCGAGTGAACCGCGCGCTTCGCCGCCAGTTCAACGTGAACAGACGCATACAACTCATGCGTTTGATATTGCCGCGAGCGGAACGCGCGCGCCAGTCGCTAGCTTGCCCGCTACTTAGACCGCGCGTGCATTTCGCAACGTGAACACTTGGATATTACGCCATATGTTTGTTATTTCGCGACCGCGCCCGCGAGTCGACGTGAATGAACACTAAGCGCGGACTATCGGACGCGGAAACGTGATCGAGTGAAGTATTGGAATTAGGCGTGTATAACTCTTTACTGAACCGACTCACTGATCCAAAACATTTTGGTGTTCCAAAAGATTGGAACATCAATAATATTTCAAATGCATCATTTGGATCTGGAACATCGCGATCTCTATGACTCTCTGTTCAGCGCGATCGTGTCGCTTACGTGTGAGAGAGACCGACCAGAGCATAATGAATCACAGAGCAACAAGCGTAGCGAGAGAGCAGGAAAACAAAATATAAGCAAATTATAATTTATTAATGATCTCGCAATTTGTAATTTTTTCAAATATTACTATGAATATTCATCTTTGTTTCAACCTTAACACCGTCTGCCTCAATATGCCTGCGACACGACATATACATATATATCTGTATTTTTATCTTTAACAAGTTTGACACGATGTATCAAATGAAACCGCAGCCCGTTTCTCAGCCTCAGTCCGCGACGTACCGTAACAAGACAACCATGATTTTATATCTTTGACTCACAATGTTCCAAATGTTCCAAATGAAACATCAGTGATCCGGAATATTTTACTGTTCCAGATACAAATGTTCCAATCGCAAAAATGTGACATTTCGCACACGCCTAATTGGAATGCAAACACGTGTGTATCGCGGGCCCGTCCCCGAACGCGGGCGGAGCGAGCCGAATGTCAGCGGCAAGGACGACACGGCCGAGCCGAGCCGACGCTTTACGAATGCGCACGACGGTCGCCGCGGCGGTTTACGGGTCCGCGCGCTACACATGTGTATATACTGTGCATTTTTTTTTATTGCACGAGTTCAGCAAACAGCCAGATGGCTCGCCTGATGGAAAGTGGTTACTGTAGCCTACGGACATTCGTAACATCAAAGGTGCTACCAATGTGCTGCCGCTCTCTAAAAGGGGGCCTGGAACCTGGCCACTAATGCCGGAACATAAGTCAGGGTTGTTATGACGACATGCTCTAGACCAGGGGGTGGGAGCCATCCAGACGGAAATATACCTGGCTGTGTTTGCTTGCCATGAATCGAATCGGCTGATTTTGAAAAAACCTGTATTATTTATTACACCAAATCATAGAGTAGCTTGTAATGATCAATATCTGTTAAGGAATGTTCGTTTTTCAATTTTATTTTCGTCTTCTTTCGTTCTTTTTGTCCCTGGGAAACGATTTTTTCTTCTGTCAAAAAATTAAATTATTTATTTATTTAGGTTTATGGCTTGGCAGCTGGGCCTTTAAGCCAGATCTTAGTTTACAATATAGTTTCTTTATTTTCTTAAGCCTATGTTTACCACAGTTGAACTGTAGGTAATCAGTTAGTGCCATTCAACGGAGTTCTTGTGACAACTCAAAAGGCCACATTTGACTTTACAGTTCACATTTCTCACAAAACACATAATTACTACTCACAAATTATCAATATCCTAAAACTATTGTTCATTTTAGAGTAATTTTACACATTTTTAGAAAATAAAACTGCACAGCACAACGACCCCTTTCAGTTCCCGCCAAAAACTCCGAAAAAATTAAAAAACTATGCGAACCATAGATAATACATGCGACTCGTATCTCCACTTTTTTAGTCATTATTAAATCGCGGCATAAATTGTAAGAAAAAATATCGTCAATTTTGAACATCATTTTATACTTATAGATTATTTTTCACTAAATTATCATCATTAGTGATAAAAAAAATACTGGCTGGTGGAATGCCACAGAAAAAAAAACCTGACGTTTCATATGTGACATATTAAATGAGTTCATCAGATTTAGATATGGATTTAACGCTTGATTTCATTTGAGAAGTAGTTGTTTGTTTAACTAATCAGTATTTATTTACTTTCCTCATATTCGAAATGGAAAGCAGAGTGTTAAACTTGAGTGAAAGACCTATTTAGGCACTCTGAACTATTAGCGCCCACGCTACGCTCGTGAGCCAAACCAATTACACAACAATCTACTATTACCTCTTGTTGTGCTTGCATGTTCGCCAGCTTGTCTTCCATAGTGGTGCTGACGAGCTGAGGAGACGTGATGCTCTGACCCGGTGTGTACTGAGGCGTCAGGGTCTCCACGAAGCCAGTCTGAAAACACCATATTAATTTTTAAGGCAATGTTTATTAGGTCAATAAATAATAATCTAATCCGTGCAGGAACGGAGAAAGAATACAATTTCCTGCGGCCGGGCGGCCTGTCGTAAGAGGCGACTTAACAACCCACAGCCAGGTGGTAGAGCATTTGCCCGACTGGATGGCTACCACCCCTGGTCTAAAGTATGTCGCCATAACAACCTTGAGTTGTGTTCCGGCATTAGTGACCAGGTTCCAGTCTCCCTTAAGAGAGCAGCAGCGCATTTGTAGCAACTTTGGTGTTGCAAATGTCCATAGGCGATGGTAACCGTTTTCCATCAAGTGGGCCGTCTGCCTGTCTGCTGATCTCCTGCAATAAAAAAAAATGTGATTCTGTAATGAGAACAGGGCACCCTGCAAATAGATCATTAATTTTATAAATAGAAAGCAAGAAAGAAAACTTTTATTTCTAAAAATGCGACACTTAACAGTAATTAATAATAATAACAATAAACCTGCAGGGGGGCTTTGTGGCGAAGCTTTAGGTGAGTAGCGACACCTCGTACCTGACTCCGGGGGCCAAAGCAAGGCCCCCGGAGTCCTCCGTGCTTGCCTTCGCCAGCCGGCACGGAGTGGAGATCACTAGAGCTAAGACTCAAGCTCCAGGGGTGGAAGTGATAAATGGCATCATGTCAGAAGTAGCTTCGGTGAACCTGCAGCCCACCTCTCTACACCTATGTTGCCCCTGTCTTCTATCGTATTTTTTGAGGCCCATGCAAGAAGTGGCGAGTCAGCGTCTGCCTATTTTTCCATGTTCTCCGAACATTGCGACGGGCAAACGCCATAGTCCCCATATTCCCAGACCCCCAGTACCACTAGCAGTTCTTTTTTTTTTATTGCAGGAGATCAGCAGACAGGCAGACGGCCCACTTCATGGAAAGCGGTTACCATCGCCTATGGACATTTGCAACAGCAGTTGCAAATCACCTGGTTGTGGGTTGTTTTTTCGCCTCCTTACGACAGACCAACCGGCCGAAGGAAATTGTACTCTTTCATCGTTCTTACACGGATGTACGTATACGGTACTTATATCAAAAAATCTATTAAAATGGGTCTGTCTGGATGTTCCGGCTAATCTCTGAAACGGTTGAACCGATTTCGACGGGACTTTCACTGGCAGACAGCTGATGTCATAAGAAGTAACATAGGCTACTTTTTTTATTGCTTTTTAGGTTTCAGTGAAAAAAAAACCACGCGGACGAAATCGGGAGCACAGTTAGTATGACAATAAA
The DNA here is from genome assembly GCA_019925095.2 of Dendrolimus kikuchii. NCBI lineage: Eukaryota > Metazoa > Arthropoda > Insecta > Lepidoptera > Lasiocampidae > Dendrolimus > Dendrolimus kikuchii. Next base: position 4,987,884 of record CM034415.1, read on the forward strand.
TGCAAGAATATTCATTAAAAAAGCAATGCCAGTTGCTAGGTTTTAAAATTGCACAGCTGAAATACAGTGTCACCCCTACGGGGTCGTTCATCGTCCTAACACACACTTGCAAGTCACTCTTTAAGTTCAAAGAACCATACCTCAACAAAGGAAGCTCGTTTCGCCAGATCTGGCGAGCTCGCCCGCTCCGTAGTCGGCGAGGCATATGACGTCAGCGACTGGCGACTACTCGCCAGCGAAGTCCGCGAGCTGTAAGATTTTTTCCCACCTCTTAAGAGAATTAGTAAACGTTCTGTGTCGCAGAGTTAAGGACTGTACGCTTTTGTTCGGCTCAAATATATATTTATATTTATATGTCTTTATATACTTTGTACAGAATTTTCAGGCTACATATTTTTTTTTTTTTTTTGCAAGGAGCTACCTAATTGAATTTTACTACCTGGCTCGTGCATCACCGCTTTTTTGAAGATATAAATTGACGACAAATCTGTATTACAACAATCTCAACAGTAATGTTTCCCCAAAAAACATCATTTTGATTCAGACAAGGTTTCTTGTATTAAAAAAATTCATAGCACTTAATTTTACACATAGATACGTATATGAAATAAAAAAAATTTTTTGCGAAAAGTTCGAAATTTAAGTCGAATAAATTATAGCCTGAGTGAATTATATCATATTATAATTATAAACTCTGGGGCTGATCCCAGACACCCAGACCATAGTAAAGGAGACAAGTCATTTCCGAAATTTACCAAGCCAGGAATCGAACCCAGTACCTCTGGGTTGCAGCGAGGTAGACTACTAAAAGCTTAGCCCGCTCAACCAAAGAGGCCGTCACATATCATTGTTAAGATTCGTAGAATTCAGATTTGTAAGTAAATTCTGTCAATTTATATCTTCAAAAATGTGGCAATGCGCGAGAGAGATAACGAACCCCATTTACGTAGACTCTTAATGTAATAGGTTACATTTTGTTAAATTAATATGACTTACTTTTTTTTAATAAATTTAAAATATATACAGTTGTGTCTAATATATGTATAATTTATTAACATTTGAAAGAAATCAATGACATATTACTAATATCAAGTTGTACCAACAGGGTTACACTAATTAAATATTGAGTCTACACTAGAATGTTCAAATTTTATTGTCAATAAAACATAGCCTAAATCGATATTTGGATACTGTACACATCCAATACAATATGCCAATTATGAAGCGTATCGCATATTCTTATGAAGCGATACGAGCCGATAAAGTCTGAACTGTCCTTAAATTGCTGTGAGAATATTTTTCACTAACAAGCCTTTACGCCTATCACTTGCAAAGTAATATAAAATATATTAATAGATATTGTTTAAAAAAATGTTCTCACAACACAACTCTGCGACGTTTCTTGGCAATATACAAAGCTCGAAGCTTTATAACCGTCTTTCCATGTGTAAGCGAGACAGGGAGATACATAATCACTAATGTGTAACAGAGACGACACTTCAACGTATACAAGTGTTGGATGCAACTCGAATTTGTAAAACCTGTTGACAAATTGAAGTGAAGTTTCCAAATAAAATAAATCGCTATAACTATACACAAGTTCAATGGATTTTTTCTAAAACTTAAACATGTTTATTCTAATGTATGAAGATCATTTAATTTTTTATCCATACATATGTATATATAACACCACTGTTAGGATGTTTGTTTTATCTTCACACTATTGCTAATCAATTAATAATAATGTTTACCCCAAAAGAACAATTTATATAACCTTTGGATCAATACGCGAGCAAATACGCATAAAAAGATATTCCGAGCATTAACTTAACATATATATAAAAGTTAGGCCTTATTTATCTTTAAGTTAGTATGTATTAAAATATAAATTGTAAAAAAAAAATAGTTAGCAAATATAGTTATCAAAATTATATTTAAATTTAAAACTTTTAGAAAAAAAAGAGTAATAATTAAAAAACCCCAATTATTATCCCATAAAATAAAATGAAACAAAACATATAAATATACATAAAAGAGATAAAAAAAGAACCTCTGCCCCAAATAGTGACAGAGGCGAAAAGAATAATAAAGGTATATATATATAAAGTAATAATAATAAAGCTTTTTGGAAACTTTTTTAAAATTTAATAACAAGATAGTTTAGTTTGAGATTTTAGAAAATTATAAAAAAATTTAACAAAAAAAAAATAAGTTTTAGAAAAATCCATTTGCTACCGTACGTGCTCTATCACTGTGCATAACCACCAAAAAAAACACTGATAATTTTAAACAAAATTATTATTTCACAGTGCACATTAACTCAATACCTATTTTGTATATTATCCATTGAACATAATAGCAGAAGCCGACCCAAACGCGTCGTGTTACACAATACATCCAGCGACGCGTGAACGACTGTGCAATGCGTTCCAACTACATATATAATATCAATGTGAATAAGAAATGCAGTGTCGATAAAAACATTCGGGTACAGACGGGCTAGAAGGGACTTACGAGACTTCGATTCAAAGAACTGTCAAAAATGCGTATTCATCGCCATCTGTGAACGTTTACGAAAACTAATTACATTTTTTCATATAAAGTCACACAGACCTTGATAAAATCTCACCGCCTCCGTTAGCTCGATCACGTGGAACGGATGGGAGGGGACCGACGTGTGAAGCGGTAGAAGGCCCGAGTAGAGGCTGACCTGTGTGAGCATCAAGCCCATATCTGGCAAGAAATCGCACAGGACAGAAACAAGTGGCGTGTTCTCGTTTCCGAGGCCAAGACACATTTTAGGTCGCTAAGCCAACGGGGTTAGTTAGTCCCAGACTCTCAAAGTGCGACGTATGCCTGGCGCGCGCTCCTTTCTGCCATACATGAGCAAATTATGGAATGATCTCCCAACTACGGTTTTCCTAGAGCGCTATAATATGGGGCTATTCAAAAAGGACGTAAATAGATATTTAAAGTCTTAAAGAGGTAGGAAGGCATCGGTTCCCTTGGTGTTGGTGTTCACTTGCCATCAAGTAGGTCCGTTTGCCAGATGTGAGCCACGTGTATACTATGTCTCATACTAGTTAAATTATGATTTCAATTAATTTAGAAGAATATGAAATTCTACAAAACCTGGCCACATTGATCACAATACTAGTAAAAATCACAACTCGAGTAATATAGTCTCATTGGTTATAATAATCGATATTGAAGTAAAGGAGTATCTTTTATTTCTTTTGCCCGTCTGTACCTGTTATAATTCCAAATTTAAACTAAGCATAATATTTTAATCTAACACCCAACACCTCAATTACAAGATGCAAAAAAAAACCAAACCAAAACCACAAGTAAAAAAAAACAGTATACACATCGAATTTCGCTCGCACTCATCAAAACCCAGATTAAGTCAAATCAACCAGACTCACATTTTTTGAATTTGAACATTTGCATCACGCATGTGTCTGATAGAACACTGAAGCTTTGAAAGGGTATTGAATCAGTCCAGATATTATGTAATCACAACACTATGCCGCAGAATACGCTAAAGATTTTTAGCTGCCTTAAAGGTCTTTTTAATCAGACCGTAAATATAAAATGCTATTTAACGGAAACATGATATGTCAATTTATAACATTTTCTCTAGTTTCCCCAACTGCTAAACATAATTAAAATTATATTTTAGGTGTTATTAAAAGCGGTTTCTATTTTACTTTTTTAAAATTCTGATTCATGGCCACTGCATCTCTTTAGCCGCCATGATTACAAAATGGCCGTCAAAAATCTCAGATAAACAAATCGCTATTAATAACTTTTAAAATATTTTTTTGATCAGCTCATGTTTAACAAAAAAAATATTATCGATATGAAAAATAAAAATAATTTCATATCTATCTGTATGTATGTCACTTTTTTAACAAGTATATATTTCCTTATACTCAACACAGAACACCAATATCCCATAGATGATGAAAGCTTGTATTAATTATTATGAGATGACGATGATTCAATGAAACAGCGCCACAGTTAAAAATTCGATATGCCACTGAACCATGCAGTTAGTATTTTAATTTAAATAATTAACTACTAACATAACGCACTTCTAAACACAAAATCGTTTAAGAAAAATATCAAATTAATTTAAAAAAAAAAAAAAAACTTATACCCTTAGTAAGAATTTTTATATAAAAATTTAAAATATCTCTATTTTTTTAATCTGATTTCACAAAGTTTGTTGAATTTAGACAGTGGATGAATACTTGATTCATGAATATTCCAATTTCAGTAAAATATTGAAAAAAATAGACAAAATTCGTACCAATTATGGAATACTAGAAATGACGAAGGCTCAGTAAAAACAAAGAACTCTTAAATGGTGTCACGTATCTTTTTTGACGTTTTTATTTAAAACATATTTTCTCAGACTAAAACAATAAAAAATTGAAATTTTAAGTCTCTTAAAAGTTCAACTGTGGAGTATTTGGGCTTAATGATACTTTTTCAATAGTAAAACATCAGAAAGTAAGCTCTCAGCGTTACTGAGCCATGCTTGAATTCAAAACTCATACTATGGGTAGTAGGGTGGCGCTAAAAAATCCGACAATTTTTTTTTGAGTCCCGAGTGAAAAAATCTTTTTATTTTTTGATGTTTTAAGAACTCCCTCCAAAGGACAGCTCAAAAAAAATTTAAAAGGTCGCTCCAAATTTTTTAACATTTCGAAAATCGTCAAAAACCGTAAAATCTAAAGGAATGCACACTAGTACTTTAAAAAAAATTATGAGCGACCTTTTAAAATTCAAATTTTGAACTGAAACTTTCAGAAACTTATTATTTTTTGGTCTATAAAATTATACCGTAACGAGAAAAAAAAATGACTTTAAAAAAATCAGTTTGGCGATTTTTGAAGTTTTAAAAAATTTGGAGCGACTTCTTGAAAAGTTTTTGAGCTGTCCTTTGGCGGGAGTTCTTAAAACATCAAAAACTAACATTTTTCTACTCGAGACTAAAAGAAAATAGGTGGTTTTTTGCGCCACCTTAATGGGTAGTGGAAATTGAACAGTGCGCTTTTATTATATTTTTTACGTACATTACGAGCAAAACTAGATAGACAAGACAATATAGCACCAAGACTATTAATTTAAGAGTACCGAGTATAATTTTAATCTACATGACGATATAATCATAAATTGGAAAACTGTGCATATTTTTTTAACTTACTGCGGATAGAAATTCAGTATTGCCAGAATATATCCCCTATTTCTCATTACTGGTAGAAAATTAATATAAATTCCATAGAGGAAATATTAATTTTTTACAAGTGGCAACAAAAATGTGAAAGAAAAAATAATAAGGAAACCACCAGTAAAAATTATGTTAATTACAAATCTAGCAATAAAATATTAAAATAACACTCTAATTAGTAAAATTGCAAGGTTCTTCTACGTCTAATCACACTGTAAATGTTTGACGTAACGACTAATTGGTTCAAAACGCCTTGCAGCCGAACCATAAACCTTATGAGAAAATGAATAAAATGCTTATGTCAAATCTCCATCTGCAGTAAGAAACAAAGTGACCAAAGACAATCCGCATCATGTTTGAATAATGGGCCAGGTACAATAGCCCAAACTGAGAACAAATTCACTACCAAAAAGCTCATTGTAAAAGGAGACTTATGAATTTAATATGAAAATTATAATCAAATACTCAATTTCAGAATTAGTTTCCGTGTAGAATTCTAAGTAGACTTTTCACTTATGTGGTCATTTTGTTATATTGCTTTTAAATGTACGCTGTTTGACGTCACCCATATTAATATTAAAAATGCGAAAGTAAATATGTTTATTACCTTTTCACGACTAAATGGCTGAACGGATTATAATTAAATTAGGCAAGGTAATAAATTGTATTGTGGGGAAAGACACACATGTCATCTCAAAAATCAACACACTGAAAGTTCTTAGAAAATCAAAAACTGAGCAAACTAGCAAGTTATTATTTTTATTATATCTTTTCAAAATAGTTTCCGTTCACATCAATACATCGCTGCATTCGATAGAACCACCGAGAAAAGCACTTTGCCCACTCGTCCTTAGGGGTCTCTTCGATGGCCTTCTGGAACGCAGCCACTGCTTCCTTGGCGTCCATAAAATGTTTTCCTCGAAGTTTTTCTTTTATTTTCGGGAATAAATAAAAATCGCAAGGTGCGAGGTCGGGGCTATATGGCGGGTGACCCAGCAATTCCACGTCTGACGACGCCAAATAGTCGATCGTTCGCCCGGCGGTGTGCGAGGAGGCGTTGTCGTGGTGAAGGAGGATCCTACTGCGAGGTCGTTTCTCTCGAACTTTTTCCAAGACAAGTGGCAAACATTTGTTAGTATACCACTCTGCAGTAACTGACTTTTGATCTTCTAAAACAATTGTCGCATAATGACCGGTCCTTCCGAAGAATGAGGCCACCATATTTTTTCCTACACTTCGACCTCTCTTCAATTTAGTTGGCAACTCCTCGGAAGGAAACACCCACTGAGCAGATTGTCTTTTGGTTTCCGGATCATAGCAATAAATCCAGCTTTCGTCACCCGTAAGTATGTCGAACACAGCTTTTGAGTCACCTCCGTTAAATCTTTGTATCATTTCACGGCACCAATCAACACGACGGAGTTTTTGGGCCTCAGTCAAATAATGAGGTATCCACCGGGCACAAAGCTTCCTAACGGCTAAATGTTTGTGGAGGATTTTGTGCACTTGAGTCATACCGATGCCTAAACTTGTCCGAATCTGCTGATAGGTTACTCTTGGATCAGTCTCTATCATACACCGCACAACACTGATGTTATCTTCAGTCGTCGCCGTAGAAGGCCGTCCCTCACGCAGAGCATCATTGAGATTGGTGCGACCACGTTTAAACTCATTAAACCAGTTATAAACAGTGGCCCGAGAAGGGGCTTCATCGTGAAAGGCCAATCGAAGTCTGTCATAACATTCTTGTTGACTTAAATGACATCGAAAGTCATAAAAAATCATAGTACGAAAATTTTCTCGCGTTAAATTCATACTGGCGTGACACAGACAAATTTCAATTTGCCGCCAAATCGTAAAACAAATGACAAATGAATGAAATTAGTACTCAATAATATTAGCAAAGAGTTCTATTTTCAAAATTTAAACTTATTTTCAACATTACACGTCAAAAGTTACCTCGACATTGACAGTGTGCCCGTTTTCGTCTGCGCCGGCGACGGCTTCCGGCGTACGCTTGAGGCACAACATTGACATGAGGTTAGTGACGTAAGTAGTGGGTGAATTTAGTGCACACTTAAAAAGATAATTTTCGAATCCACATTTTAGGGTTAAAATTTTGCATAGATATTTTAGTACTCCTGTTATGAAACTTCATTAAAACATTTCGCAAAGAAATTTGACTTGGAAGCATATTAGAACTGATAATCGTCTTATCGGTGGCAGTTGCTTCTTGTTTGGAAATTAAAGCCGAACGTCCACCGCAAACTAAACTAACTTCGTTTAGTTTAGCTCGCATAGTTGAGCCAGTTTTTCATACATGTGCGTCCATCGCAAACTATGCCAGCTAAGCTAACGAAAATATCCCAACTAGGTCAAACTAATAACTAACCAACTAACTCATCCCCTTGCGCTACACCTCTGACGCCTTTCGCTAGTGATGTTCTGTAGTGTGTGATCGTGCGCACGCAATGAAACACGTATTCGTACGTACACATTCATCACGTCTGATTAACTCGATACTCCAGCACAAACTGATCATCACTAACGTAGTTATAGCTTATATTTCGGTGGACGAACAACTATTTCCTAGTTTAGCTTAGCTTAGTTCCCAATTATTTTAGCTGGCGGTGGACGTTCGGCATAAAACTCGATGTAATGAACTGTATGATTATTATTATTGAACTTTTTACATGAATCGAAATATAAATAGAATAAGTACAAATTATGCAATAGAGTCGTCGTTGAGAATTATAGTAGAATTTTGAAGAATTGTATATGAATGGCTGAACATTTTTTGCCTCCAACGCCGCTCCTATATCCCGCATCCCGTCCGACGCCTAGCTGCTAATTGCGCCAGCTATGGGCGTCGGCGGTATGCGGGGCGCGGGGAGTAGATGTGCTCCGGCGGGCGGGTCAGGGGTGTGCTCTCTGTCCACAACACGTCTAGTAAAATACGTGACTCGGCTTAAGACACGTATCAATTCCAATAAGCGATTCTCCAAAACCGACCGCATTAAGTTCCCAGGGGCCGAATTCTGCTATTAGTATCTCGTCAAAATCGCCCGACACTATCGTCTCAATTGTAAGTTTGACTGATTTCGGTATTCTTTAACACTAATGATATCCCCTGACACGCCACGCTATCTTCATAAATACTTACTAGCGAACATTCGCGAAATAAATGTTTAATATTTTTGTTAGCTTTTCAATTTTCATTTTCGGCTGAAGCCATTTCTGATAGTGGTAATAGCGTTTTTTTCTAATATTATTTTGCCGCGACAATATTGATAATATCCAGAAGATATTGTGGATTTAGTATAATACGAATTTAATATTTTCTTAAGTTTTCGCTACTAGTATACATAATAAAAGTACGTTTTAATGGTTTTAAGCGCGGTAATTTATTGGATTTTTATTATTACGACATTTCGGCCACTATTCAGTAGCCGTGATCACGGAAAACAAAGATGTCAAGTGTCAATAAGTATTGTTAAAGTTTTATTTAGCGTACCGCCAAGTTGTTCATTTTAATTATTTAGTTTTCATTTTGTTTATGGTTATTATTTACTCTATGGGAGCCTAATCTAATTTACCACCGCTTCGCAATATGTTGTGGCTTAAAGAGAAGAAGCGGCGCAAGAAATTTTTCGATATTAGAGCTAGGCATGTTTACTGAAAAGTGGCCGAAACATGCGAACAATAAAAATACAATAAATTAGCGCGCTGAAAACCCTTAAAACGTAGTTTTATTATTAATACGCTATTTTTTTTATATTATCGCAATGGAATCGTATTTTATATATTTTCGCAACGTCAAGATACTTGATATAGTAGAATTGGGCCCCAGGTCTCAAGGTGGTACTTTGGTATCCTAATTTTGGCACACACACACACACACAAACAATCACGGTTGATCTAAAGCTCAATGAATTGTTTGATATGAGACGTTCACAATTTTGAGCTTAGCATGTAGCGCACGGAACGTCCACACAGATCGCGCGCGGGCTGGATACTGGCTGGTTTCGCCACCACACATTGCAGGGCGAATAAAATATCAGCGGCACTTTTAAAACTACCCGTAATATTCAATTAGTTTAATGAAGTTTCATAATATGAAAGTCACTAGTTCAGATAATATAATCACTGCGAGATATTACTGTAGAAAATCTCAGTTAATGTTGAAAAAATACTTAATTTGAGAACACAATTCCTTTAAAACAATCATTATTCGGAACTTGATAGATAAAAGATAGTAAACGCTTTATTGTTCACCTCACACACACATTAAATCGACAATTTACAGTAGTCACATTAAACAGGCAGGAGCCTGGGCGAAATTGTAGCCCTTAAAACATTTCAACCAGTTTCATATAAATATCTATAGTTCTTTCATAATTAAATAAATACTGAGGAGTTTTTGGCGGGAACTGAAAGGAGATGTCGTGCTGTGCAATTTAATTTTCTAAAAATGTGTAAAATTACTCTGAAATGAACAATAGTTGTAGGATATTGATAGTTTTTGAGTAGTAATTATGTGTTTTGTGAGAAATGTGACCTGATAGTCAAATGTGGCCTTTTGAATTGTAACAAGAACTCTGTTGAATGGCACTAGCTGATTACCTACAGTTCAGCTGTGCTACACATAGGCTTTAGAAAATGAAGAAACTATATTGTAAACTAAGATCTGGCTTAAAGGCCTAGTTGCCAAGCCATAAACTTAAAAAAAATACTTTTCTTATTTGACTGTTTAAAAATAATTTACAGAAGAAAACATATTATCTTTCTTTCTGTTTCTTAAATAAATAATAAACTTCCTTTAATATAATAACATTCTTTTGCATCTTTCTATTTATATAGAACTATAATGTAAAATACATTCCAATATTTTTTTCATTAATTTTACTTAAAATTTGTAGAAATTTCCAGAATAAAAAATACAACATGTGCATCTGGGTATAAACACTAGATACTTTTCATACTGGATCATCGAAAGTATACTATATATGATATTTTAAATAAATAAATGCCATTAGCGAATATGTTTTGATAACAATATCTTCAAATAATTTCCTTCATATTACATTAAAACATAAAATCTTCCTAAAGACAGAAACATGTATATTTCTAAGAACATGAACAAAGGAGTGTCGTAAAATTGTGTTCCCAAATATAAAATCCCTTAACATAAAGTGCGAAAGCAATAAAGCGTATGTGCTCTGTTAGGGCTCTATGTTTTCCAACTATGTACTCACGTTGTGGGCCTAGAACGCTGCGCGACTGTTATACTAGCGGAGAGAGAAACACAGTGTCAGTAATGCACACACTCGAAAACCAGTGTTTAATTTCGCCAAATCAAAAAAGGAAGGACACCAAAAGATTCTTGTGGCCAGTTCCTATATCTCACCAGCCATTCATTTGCCTTACTATCGGTTAAAATTTGACATACGCCCCATACCCACATATAACGTCAAAATTTCTACCGATGGTAAGGCAAGTAAATGACTATCTCGCTGGCGTATTACTACATTTTTCAAGATATAAACTACACACATGTTAACCATAAAATGACGAATGTTTCACATAAAGTTGATTTTGATTTCATATACATATGTGTACAAAAAAAATCTTGTGTAAAAGATTTTTGTTGTCTGTATCAAAATTATTCCTTTGTGAAACATTTGTCGTAAATATATTCTGTCAGTTTATATCTTCAAAGATACGTTAATGTGCGAGCGAGATGGCGAACTCCTTAAGTTTTAAATCTGAATTTTCAAACCACCAATATCGTTATATTGTTACAATTTCATCCTTTACTTTAGTTTGTCTTGAACTATAGGGTTAAACAACGTAATGTTATCAATATCCGTTATATGTCGTCCGTATCCGTTATATGTCATCCGTATCCGTTATATGTCATCCGTATCCGTTATATGTTATGCGTATCCGTTATATGTCGTCCGTATCCGTTATATGTCGTCCGTATCCGTTATATGTCGTCCGTATCCGTTATATGTCGTCCGTATCCGTTATATGTCGTCCGTATCCGTTATATGTCGTCCGTATCCGTTATATGTCGTCCGTATCCGTTATATGTCGTCCGTATCCGTTATATGTCGTCCGTATCCGTTATATGTCGTCCGTATCCGTTATATGTCGTCCGTATCCGTTATATGTCGTCCGTATCCGTTATATGTCGTCCGTGTCCGTTATATGTCATCCGTATCCGTTATATGTTATCCGCATCCGTTATGTGTCATCTCGACCGTCTCGTCGTTCCATCCAGGCTTTTATTTTCGAGCGACGTTGGAACGAGACGAGTAGAGGGGTAATCGATAGAAACTACCCCTAATATTATCTACTCAGTAAAAATTAACAATAGTACAATAATCTAAATAGAGTAATTAAATTATTTTAAAACAAAGTTCTGAGCTTTATAATTACACTTTGACGCGCACTCCTCGACGATTTAAAAAATTGTAACAATATAACTACATATTTCCGATTCCCTTCTTGAATTCCACACGCTCCATGAATATGGTAAGAAATTATACCAGAATAAATTCTCTATTTATGTTAATACTCAAACATTACTCAAGATTTAAGCCAATATTTAAATTGTAAGAAATGTCATCAAATATTAAAAGCTTGTCCACATCTGTATATTTTGTTTGCTTCATGAAATAAACATAAGAAAGATGAAAGTTACACCATATATTGGATAGATGGCGGCACAGGTCATCATTTTATTTTTCGAAGCGTAGTTTTAGACCAAGCTGCCTTAAGAGCCCACTTTTGCAGATTCGTATTACGAATATGACAAATATCAAAATTTTATGGAGCCTCAGCCGCTAGACATTGCAATTTTAACCCTTTAGCTCACTATTAGCACATATGTGTCCGCGATGAGAGTGCAGATCGCGTTTGGGCACGTGATCGTTAATTGTGTTGTTGTCTCACTCTGTTTATATAGGAGTTGTATGATTTGTATGAAATGGGTATATTTTCTTGGTATATTACGAGATAGTGATAGTATTAGTCTTGCGGCTTTTTGGTACGTCGATAGTTGTCTTAAGGGTTAATTAAAAGACATCTTTTCAATAGAGGCCATTCACAAATTACGTCACACGAATTTCCTACCTCCCAATTATGACATCATAATTATATTATGCACTTTTACATCAACAAATTATTAAATTCAAACAGCAGTTCCGTAATTAGCTTAAATTTATTAAATTTTGAAATGTGACGTCACGAAATTTAGGACTCCTCCCACCCCATCACACAATGTCACATTTCGTCTCGACCCCCCCTTGACGTGTGACGTCATTTATGGATGGTCCCATATATGTAAATCATTACTGACAGCCCCCTGTACAGAACTTGTCTGGAGGCAGAAGAAACAGCCGCCCAAGTATCTGGACGCCCCAGGTAGCCTCCCAGAAGTCTTTAGCAATGTTATGAAACTGGTGGACTTCCTGGAGGAACTGGGCTGGCTGACCCGCTTGCAGAAGAAGGTGGAACTTTATGCTGTCTTCCGTAAACAAGTATATCTAAGATCCGTGTAACTAAAGTATTTCCACCCAAATTAAAAAAAACGAATAATATTATTTTTTTATTGCAGGAGTTCAGCAGACAGGCAGACGGCCCACTTGATGAAAAGCGGTTACCATCGCCTATGGACATTTGCAACACCAAAGGTGCTACAAATGCGCTGCTGCTCTCTTAAAGGAGACTGGAACCTGGTCACTAATGTCGGAACACAACACAAGGTTGTTATGGCGGCATACTCTAGACCAGGGGTGGTCGCCATCCAGTCGAGCAAATACCCTACCACCTGGCTGTGGGTTATTTAGTCGCCTCTTACGACAGGCCGCCAGGCCGCAGGAAATTATAATATATTCTTTCTCCGTTCCTGCACGGATAAAAAATTATAAAATTCTAATCACGCTGTCTGTACATTGAAGCTATTTAAAAAAAAGCAATTGGAATAGACTATATAAACGACGGAGAACACAATGCAATTTTTTTTTAGATTTCTTGTCTGTTTGTTCGCGGTTCCCGTACAAACTAATGATGCTGATGATGCGGTTTTCGCTGAGCGACAGCTAATTCTTAGACTCAAAATGTGCGCTACTCTTTACCCTCGGAATTTTTCTGGGAATGACATAAAATAGCCAGATTGAAAAAATATTTTAAATTCAAATGCGATTTTTTCACTGGTCGATAGCAAATATGTAATAAAAAGGTGTGATAGTTTTTATTCCGGGAATCGCGCGGAAACTTTTCCGGGAGCTGTTTGAAGTCGTTCGGGTGCATAATTTTTTTTTCCGACACTAAAACGATAGCTTGCATTTTTTTTTAAATGCTGCGATACTTTGTGTCTTTGGAATCCCGCGATAATTTCCTACGTCAAACGTGGACGAAGTAGCGGGCATATCCTGGTTATTTAATAAGAAGGTTTCCATTATCCATATATCAAGAAACTAGATCTTACAATACGACATACCAAAAACAGTTCAGTCCATTTATATAGATGTAAAGTAACAATCTTTTAGTAACGTTTGAGATTTTAGTAATAAAAAACAAAATTATATTTCATACCATATTCAAACCATTTTAGTTAAATGTGAAATGTTTGTAAAAACTAATAATTTTCTCCTATTTTTAGTGTCTAATGAAAATTCCATGCTTTTGAAAAAAACCAATATCACACCTTTCCTAAACTATTAGTAACTTTTTAAATATTTAAATTAAACATAGCTTGTATATAAAAATGTCATTTGTGTTCTATCAATGAAAATTATACTAATTTAGTAGAAAATAACCACAGCTAGCAACACTATAAGCATTAACGTTCATAAGAAATTCAATGCTTTAACTTTTTAATTAATGATGAACACTAAACCATGATCTGATGATTTTATGATGTTCATGTGAATATTAAAAAATGAGTGCTGGCAACATTAAAAGAAATCTAATGGTAATATTAGTTTCACACATAGATTTGGATTTTTAGAGCATCGATATTGATTCATAGATAATGTTAAAAAAAAGTTAAAATATGATTTTTTTTACAAATGTATAATATATATATGTATACAAAGTTCACCGACTTAAATTAAATAACATTTTCTTACATTATTTGATCTACGGTAAGTATAAAAGAAAATTTGAATTGAGTATTGATTGTAAATCCTTCTACCAAATACCCAGGTTCTTTTAATACTCATGCGTATCGCACCTTATAAAGTGTCAAAATTAAAAACATCTAAAAATACTCTAGGTAACATAGAACTGTATGATAGTTTAACTTTATGGTTTACTACCTCAATTGTTGACTAGCACATGACTGTTTTTCGAGAACATGGGCCTAAGGCTGTATACAAAGGTTTGTTATAATTAAAATTATACCACATTTTATTTAAAAAAAAAGTATTATCCAATATCGATGCTTCTATCTATAAGTGTTATTCTATACCCTTTATTTTTATTGCCGCTTTTGTTCGCTGAACTCGATGTTGCCAGTTGAGGACTTAAAAAATTACCAGAAACACATTAAAAATGAATCAAAACTTATCATTGTGAATAATTTGAAATTACTATCCAGTAGACAATGTTCGTATAAATAATCAAAGAATTCACAGATGTGCCCCCATCAAATACCCATTGAAATTCCATGCCGCATTCATTGATCACCTGAATTACTGTTCATTTAAAAAATATTTAAAAATAGAAAATAAACACACATTTCATATTTATAAGTGTAATTTACTCATTTGCGAAGTAACAGCACCAAGACAGCAGGCATAACTACAAAATCAGTTGTTTGTAAGATAATTACAAAATCTATTAATACCATATTTTTCCAGTTATTTGAAACTTGAAACTTTTTTTTCTTATCAAAAATAGATTCATGTTTAAGTTTAAGGCTGTCTTTAGTATGAACATATTTTAATTTATAATATTACAAAATTATTAAAATGCCATGTTTGTATTGTATAGCTTCATTCCTATAAAAAAATAAAAATTGGAATAGACTATATAAACGACGAAGAACACAATGCAATTTTGTTTGGGATTCACCAAAAACTACTGGGCTGATTTCGATGCAGTTTCCACTGATCAACAGCAAATTCTTAGACATAAAATCTACTCTACGTTTTACCCCGGGAAACCTGCGGGAAAAATTCTGGGATTGATTTAATGAGTATATGAATAAATGACCAGATTGAAAAAAATGTTTCAATTATAACTAATCAATAGTAAATTTTATGTAATAAAATGTGTAATATTTTTCATATCGCGAGAATTATCCCAGAAGCAGTTTGTTGTTGTTCGGGTGCATAAAAATTAGCTTACTCCAACACAGTTTTCACTAAAACAATAGCTTACATTCTTTTTAAAATGCTACGGTAGTTTGTGCCCCGGGAATCCCGCAAGCATGGACTAATTAGCGGGCATATCCTAGTTAAATAACATAAATTTTGCATTTGGAGCTAGTGACCCACTGGTACCCAAGGGTCGGTGAAAGGAGTATTGTTAAAAGAGTACAACATCTACACGGATAAATAAAATTGAAGTGTCTGTTTGTAATGACAAAATAAAAATATTAAACAGATCAGGGGGGTAATTCGGACCAGGACATTCTGAATATGCAATTTTTAGAATTTTTGTCTGTCTGGATGTTCCAGCTAATCTCTGAAATGACTGTACCAATTTTCATAGGACTTTCAGTCATAGATAGCTGATCTCATAAGGCTTTCAATTTTAGAGTTCTGCGAAAAAAAAATCATGTGAATGAAATTACGGGCACAGCTAGTTTTACATAAAGAGCTACCTCGCCCTATCAATTTGAACTTTCTTTTCACCTTGGCTGAC
This sequence comes from Dendrolimus kikuchii, assembly GCA_019925095.2. Taxonomy (NCBI): domain Eukaryota; kingdom Metazoa; phylum Arthropoda; class Insecta; order Lepidoptera; family Lasiocampidae; genus Dendrolimus; species Dendrolimus kikuchii. The sequence goes on from CM034415.1 coordinate 5,004,004, forward strand.
AAAAACTTTAAGTAAATTTATATCAGCGAATAGCATTTATCTTTAGTGTAGTTAGTCTGCTTAAGTGGTGCATGCATTCCAGCCATGATTCGATTTCGCCTTTTGATTTTGGGACGTGCACTGGCCATTAGGCTACCTCATCTTTGCATGTGTGGTATTTATTTCATTTTTATTCTGATGTTTCGATCACTTTTCAGTAGCCGTGATCACAGAAGACAAAGGTATCAAGAGTCAATGAGTAATATCAAAGTTATTATATAGCCTACTTCCAACTTATTCATTTTATTGATCATTCAAAGTTATTATTTACTCTATGGGAATCTATATATAATTCACCACCGCTTTGCAACACATTGTAACTTGAAGAGATGAAGTGACGCAAGAAACTCTTCAGCAACATGCCTAGCTCCTACAATATGCACTACTTCACAAATGAGTACAATTACTTTACTGTTATATAGTGCGAGTATAATAACCTTTATATGAAGATATACCTGCTGAGCCTCCTGCTGGGCACCTTAGTTTCCTCGGAAGGTGTGGTGATGGAAGTCTCCATGGGATTGTCCTCTCCATCCAACAACTGGATTTGTGTTTGACGTACAAACACACCATAGTTTTCTTCACACTGTAATTGTTTTGTTTAAAAAGAAATTATTTAACTACACCATTATGTAGACTACTAGAGAATTTGTAAATTGTAACACAAGAGAGTTATAAACAATGTCTATACTATTTTTAATTACAGTGTAAACTCTATATAAAAACATGCATTTTATGGTGTTATAGAGAGTTATAGTTAAATAGAGAGAAGTCTGTTATTTTTGTCTGACGTCTTTTGCTGCACCAGTAATTTTTTACTTATTTTATTTATATATATTATTTATATGTCCACAAGATTACAGGAGTTTGCAGTTGAATACAAATAATAGCCTTTTTCTTTTAATTTAATTTGAAAATCAAAATCAAAACAAGTGCATTGGTGCAATTTCAACCAAAACTAGAATAGAATATGTTTGCAAATCTTCAAATTACTTAAACATGTGATAGTCTGTACAAATTACGTTGAAATCTTAGATCATATAAACGTCTAGATCACGCATCAATTGCACAAAAACGGCCCAAAACAAGTGCACCAAAATTGGTGCACTGGCTTCAGTGGCTTCCCACGCTTGTTAGTGTCGTTTTGATTACTTTAGTGGTTAGAGCTCTCGCAAAAAAAATCGTTATGCCGGCCTGCGCTATTAAAATGTGTCGGAACTATTTTAAAACGGGAAAGGATAAAGATAAGATGTCATTTAATCGGAAAACTTAACACTTTTCTCATGATTTCTTTGTAAAAACGTGAAATTTAATTTCGACATTTTCAAGGTTATCGAATTGATTGATGTTGTCAGGTGACAAGTGTGACTTATTTTCCAAAATTTGGGGACTTTTGTTACGATTTTTTTTTATTTATGAAATATGAATAATTGAAAAAATCTATAGAAAACAGACATGTAATGTTTGTGTATCCGGTTTTCTTAAACTAGTTTATATTACGTTTTAGACTTTTTACGGATCCAATTGTAGCATATTGTTGGACAAACAGATGGATTTTGAAAGAAAATATTTTGAATCATTTTCGGAATTATTTTTGCACTATGTTTTTTTATATTTTCTTATCAACGGCACAGTTGTAATGAAATAAAGTACCTGAAATAATTATATATGACCGTGACCGATAAGATGTAAGTTGTGTGAAGGATAATTAGAAAATTTAAGAATACTTAACCACCATATAAAATTATTTCTAATCTAACCTTAGCGCTTTGGACAATATAAACTTTTTAATGTAACCTTATGATGTTTGACATAGAATTGACAGAATGCGTGCTACAAATATCGTCAAAGAGGACGTAAAAAAAAACTTAATATCGTTTAAAGCAGATGCTTCGGTCGGAGTTATCTGTACTAATATTATAAAGAGGTAAAGTTTGTAAGTTTGTGATGTTGTAGGGGATAATCTCGGGATATACTAACCGATTTTAAAAATTCTTTTACTGTTGGAAAGCTACGTTAACAGGGAGTGTCATAGGCTATATAACATGACGCTTTATACCACGGGAACGGGAAAGACCGGGGGTGAATCCGCTCCGGGCCGCTAGTAATATTATAGATAACTCTTTATTGTCATAATTAAGATATTAAATTTTGTCTATATTCTGTTAGCTGCATCTCCATTAATTCCTAATAAAGAAATAATTTAATATATTAATATGATAAAAAACAAATTTTAGTTCAGAAAATAATCAAACTGAACCAGTTTCAATAAAAACTTTTGGATATGAATATTTTTATTTTTATAATAGCCCTTTTCAAGTGGTTTAGTTGCTCTTAAGTCCCTGCATTAAATTATCCCGTGTACCTACCCCGTAGTTCCTACTACTGATATAAACTTTGGATTACACATAATGCCTACTACCCAATATAAACCTATCGAATCGTTCCAAGTCTACTATTACAAATGATTTCACTGACTTTTAGCGCAGGATAATCTTTGGGTTATAAATAGTCATCTAATAACCTTCGTGAACATGATGTGTAACACGAAAATAATTTGCCATTATGAATAGTTTTTTTTAAATTATTACATTAGTATTGGCAATTAACAGACTTATAAATATGTACTGATTATCTGTACAAGCATTTTATTGCGAATTAAAATTACTACATGTGCTAAAATGTGTTATGAATTCATTTGTGCTTGTATTTTTTATGGTTCGTTCCAAGACACACAACTTTTGTTGCTAATACTTTATTTAAAAAAAAACTAAAACCTCTGAGTAATATTAAATTATATCACATAAAGCGATTAAATCATAACGATCATTTAAACTTTTCACTTACATAAAAAAATATTTAATTATAAAAAATAGGGTAATATTTTTTTCCTGATATCCCGAAAACGCAGAGTGAACTTAGCAACGCTTCGCGTTTTTGATGCCGTTTTTGCCGGTGTTGTTTGTTAGCAATGCTCTCTCTAGACATGTTATAACTCAATGGTTGAAATATTCTAATACACACAGGTCAAGCTACTTCCTCTGTTATAAATTGAAATCGTTTTGTGTATAAGGCAGGTATAAGATTCATGATATATTCAATAATGAATACTCACAGTAAAATACGCATGTCCACGGACAGTACCATTATTTTTTCCTTTAGGTTCATCTAGAATTACGCCAATCCATTTTCCAGTGGCGAACGTAGGGTATCCTACATACGCAACGGAGCCTTTCACGTCTTTTCCGACCACTATAACACGCTGGCCAAGCGTTAGAGGCTTATCCGACATGATTACTTCTTATAAAAGAAATTACACTAAAAAAAAGAAAGCAGAAATCATCAAAAAACTGTCTAAAACTTGAAATAGAACTGTCCGCTTCCAGAAACGTATTTTAGTTACCTTGTAATGGTAATAAATATTCGAGTACTAACGCTAAAATGTAAATAATTTTAAAGACAAATGATCATTATTGGACTTTGAAGTAGCGGTTTGATATATTTTAATTGTTCTTTAAGAGAAAATTGAATTAAAAAGGAAAGAGGCACGCAAATAGTACCCCAAATTTAGTGTTTTGAATAATGTCAAGTGTAAAACAGTAAAATGTCAATTTGACGGCTTACTCATCGTTACGTTTTGTTATTGCATGCAGGAGCAGGCAAAAGAACTTAGTCTTACAGCCTTGTCTACTGATATAGTCTTCAATATAGCTCGGCCAAATTATAGATTTTCGACTGACGCCAATCAATGAACCTCTTGTGACTACACGAAAAGTATTTCACCACACAGTTCACATATCTCAGAAAAATACAAAATTACTACTCAACATCCTACAATTATTGTTCATATTAAAGTATGTGTAATTATACATTTCTAGAAAATAAAACTGCACAACACAAAATTATCTGTCAATTCCCGCCAAATACTTCTTTTTATTCAAAGACATTCAGAGTTATTATTGCATGGTTATTGCCAAATTGATTTCACAAAAAAATGTTCTTTTTAAATATTATGACTATATGATTTGTAGCCAATATGATGAAAATTTAAACTTTATAATGAATAATCTTACGTCCCATTGCTCATCGCGGGCGTCCCGCTAAAGAGGAACGGACAATATAACTGCGACGCTTGTTCAAGAGGGTTTGTTATCACGATGTTTTCCTTCTCCGTTGTTAGCACATGATAATCGTAACAATATGCACATGCTACCACGACTGTTGAGCAAGAGATACATATAATGAATAATCTTCCGTCCAACCGTAGCCCGCATCAGTTAAACAGTGATGAAGAGTCGCAACTTTTCTTGTTTACCAAGAGATTGACGAGCGGATAGAGGACGGCCCTGACTCCATTCGGGTTGAGCGGCGCCGATCCTCCGTCGCTTACCCAAACTACGACGAGAGCGAGACGTCGAGCCATAACTCCGCCCTTGCATGAGCTCCGGCGCCGTGAGTAAACGGCCGCGGGCGAAACTCAGGGGAGGATCCGCCCGCAATTAAGGCCGCTGGATGAGCGAACGGACTTGTTCCGCTAATGGATGAGGCTGCATTGGCCGGAGTCTGCCAGGGTTTTTCCCGTGACCCTGGCTATAGACGAATAGAAGTGGAGTTTTATTGGGTAGTCCCACACGCCCTCACCGTGATCCCCACATGCTGATATGTCCGCACATCGATTTGTCCTCGTCAACATAAAAAGTACGCTCCAGATTTTCATTTTACAATACATAGTTTAGAGTAAAATATGTTCTTAAGTAACCTATAATAAAAAGTCGTATACGTACAAGATATCCACTCCGACAGAGCTGTTACTTAATCATATATATTAGTCATACGATTCTACCATCTCACCTTGAGAATAGCTTACATATACCTACAAATAAGGAAGCAATGATATCACTTAAATCACGAATGAAGTCCAAACTCTCAGCGTAAATGATAAACGTAATATTTAGATACATTCTTAGTTTTATTAATTATTATTATTATTTATTGCTTAATTAACAAAATTGGTTCGTTTTGGCCTTACGCTAAAAGGAAGGTTTGCACTGAAAATTAGAGTTGTGTCGGATATAATTCCGGCACAGCAACATGCTGTGCAAACTTTGTTTGCTGAAAATGCGGCGTACAAATTCTCAAAATATGCTCTGTGTATAAAAATGTATAAGGAATGTAATTACGTCGCTATTTCTTCAAATCAAGTTTTTTCTTTCTTTCTTCTTCTTTCATTTTTACGATACTCCTTGCTATCAACAGAAGAATGGTATTTTTTTTTCATTTATATAAAAGTTCCGTCACTTCAAAATGATTACGGAACTTAAAACACGTTGTTTAGATAAAGACTAATAATAATTATTCTAGAAAAATCCATCGAAATACAACAACAGATGAACGGGCATAAATATTTCATGTACATGAGGGTTCCGTTATTTCAAAAATGATGACGTAACTTTAAAAAAAACAGAAGAGTTGTTTTAATAAAGACTACAGTACAAACCTTGGCATTACCCTTGCCCTCGTAAACTAGTTATACAACGCGGCATCGTTTACCTTCACCTAATTTCCAGTCGAGTATTGTTATATATTACTTATATTTTTCTTTTTAAATATAGTTCATATATTAATTTGTACTAATGGTCGCCCGTTGGTCGAAATTGGACCAAAATTAATTTAAATTATAAGTTTGAACACAATATTAAGGTTCTTTTGTCAAAGACTTCTATAATTATAGATTTCGCCAAGGCTACGCTATTAATTTGACTTTAACAATAAACAAAAGAGTATTTATATGCGTGTGTGTGTCAAATACATGGTAGTGTGTGTAATGTTTTTTTATTGATTTAATGTATTTTTTATGCATAATTAAAAAAATATTAGTATTCTGCACTCCTTCTCTATATAAACGATAAGTGTGCGAAATTTCGTAGTTCTCGGTCCGCACAATTTTCGTAAAAAGGGGTACAAAGTTTTTGCTTCACGTATTAATATATATAGATATACCCTTTGTGGTTGAGTGGGCGTAAGCTTTGCTGGACTATCTCATTCGTACCTCACGAGGCTGTTGGGCGCGTACCTCCAGGACAGGTACATCCTTTGGGAGGGCGGTGAGTCCGAGAATCGCGCGTTAGGTCGGCGACGCGTCGCGTGCGGCGTTCCACAGGGGTCGGTCCTCGAGCCGATTCTTTGGAACGTCGGTTATGACTGGATTCTTCGGGTTCCGGTCCTGCCCGGAGTAGGGCTAATCTGCTTTGCGGATGACACCCTACTCACGGCACGCGCTGCGTCTTACGCGGAATCCGTGGACCTCGCCAATGACAGGTTGGCGATCGTGGTCCAAAGAATAGGTAGGCTGGGTTTGAAGGTCTCTCCCGCGAAAATGGAAGCCGTCATGTTCCATAGGCAGTTTCGTAATAGGTGGATATTCGTGTAGGACCCAGATGAAATATCTGGGGCTAATTCTCGACGGGAAATGGCTGTTTAAAGTGCACTTTGAGCAGCTAGTTCCCAAGCTCGTGAGGTCCTCAGGCGCCATCTCTCGGTTTCTTCCCAATTTGGGGGGACCGGGGACGACGACTAGGAAACTCTACTCGGGCATCAGGTACATGCCAAAGTTTGGTAAGCCGTAAACTTGTCAGTTGTCGGTTTTATTAGACAACCATTAACCAGTTGGCGAAGTGGTTGACACATTAGCCGTGGCTATTTTAACAAACATACAAAAATACAAATCTTTCCTGTTTATAGTATTAGTATAGAAGTATAGATTACCATGGCAGAAGATAGTATTCTACTTCTATGGTATTACGTAGAAATAACACTTGTAAGAAATAGAAATAAGGATTATAATGAATACGTTTTGTTATGTATTGTTACAATTTGGGCCACCTGCTTAATTATAGACAAAACACACACTTTATTACCCGCCGGGCGTTTGAGCTAATAACATTGAAACTGTTTTACGAGTATCTTCTTTTGTTTACTTTGCGTTTAAAATTTGTAATTAAAAATCAGCCTATTGTGTATTGTACTCGTTTATGGCAGTTCGTAGGCATAATTACGCAGGTGTGCGGATTACGTTTTCTGGGAAATTGCGTCGACGCTTGCCAGGTAGATATATTGCATCGGTGCATTATAAATCGATGGCTCAATGAAGAGATCGGCAGTCTAGCGAGAACCACGATCAAGGCGAGACTTGTGTACATTCGATAACCTATACAGTGACGGACTTTGCGCGTGTTATTGAGTTATTGAATCCCGCATTACGTTTGAACTGGTTGTGTTCAGTTATATTTGTATCTGTGTTATACGTGTTTGTATAGTTCTAATAAATTCTATAGTAATTCCAACGGCATTTTTAATTCGAGTCCCGCACTCGTAACAGTATTTTAGTATACAAAGGCTATGTTCCATTAGAGACTCACAACGACCACGTTCACGACCGTGATTTTTCCCGTTCTACTTGCTTGTCGGCGTTACAATTGTAAATCCAAGTGGAACGGTTATCAGACCCACCTCTTGACATGGGTCGTTGTGAGCAAGAAGCTTTGTGAGCGTTGCGTGATTGAAAATGATAACATCATTAGTGACGTTTCCCCATGACCACAACGACCGGTCGCCTTGTAGAACGGCTAACGCAGCATTTTGGGTGTTGTGAGCTGCTAATGGAACGCGCTGAGAGTGGAAACTTTGATCGGGGCAGTAAGGGTAAGCATTTTAACCGTTGCATACATACATACATACATAACTTCACGCCAGTTCCCTTGCGGGGTAGGCACGAACAACAGAGCGCCATTTAGGCTTATTCTTACACACCTCACTTGCTTCTTTGACATTCATAACTCTTGTCATGCACGCTCGTTAACCGTTGCAGCTACCCGGAAATGGTCTTAGACGACTATCCATAATGTTTCATGAAATTTTGATCCCCATTCACAGATTTAAAAAAAATATAGTTAGCAAGAAAATGCCATTTTACACAAAAAAAAAATTTTGATGCCAAATTTTCATTATCGATTCTGTTTCTGATACTAATCAACAACTTCTATCGGACAAACCGTCAATGGAGTACTAAAAGAGTCGGAAATCGCAAAAAAAAATTTGACAGAATTTTTTTTAAGAAGTCCAACTTACTTTTTCAGTTGTCAAATATTTTTAATAACTAAATAAAAAGACAAGATTGAAAAAAAATATTTCAAGTTGTTATTATTTTAATAACTTAAATAAAAACCATATTTTGACGTATGTGTATATCTATGTAATATTATTAGGTATATTTATGTATATTAAGTATAATACTTACTTATATAATATTTTATTATTGAATAAAATATAATGTAAGTAATTATCGTATAATATTTATGTATACCACCTTTGACCAATATAATCTGTTTTATTCCGTCAGATGGGTCCAATAGGTAGGTCTGTGTGATTTTTTTTCAATCGTATCTTTTATTCAGTTATATCCTGCTTGACCTTACTGACTGATTAACATACTAACGCACAACCCAAACTATAGGCTAGGCCTGTGAAAATTTGCATGCGGGTTCTCCTTTTATACTAAACATGCGCTCTAAGAAAGGATTTTTGTAATTTCAACTCCTGAGGAGATGAATAAGAGGATGAACATTTGTATGAAAACCCGTCATTTTCAAAGTAAGAAGCACTTTGAAAATTCAACCCCTGGGGGGTAAATAAGGAGATGAAAGTTTGAAATCAGCTATGTCTGTTTTTAAAGTACGCGTGCGAAGCCGCTAGCAACTGCTAGTTTCACTAAGATTATAATTGTTTCAATTAGTGGAATTTCATTTATAATTATCATTCTTCTGAGTTATTCACCCAATAGCTTCTGAGAAAAATGAGTATGACAACACAAACAGATGGCCGGACAGACAGGTAATACATTTTATAATGTCCCTGCTCCATCTGGTATAATATTAGTAACCGTTCCGCACAGATGTAGCGATGGGTTAAATGCGTTATTTGTGCCCAAGCGGTTTCCATCGCCTATGGACATTTATAAGGTGCTACCGCAATGCCGGAACGCAACTGAAGGTTTTTATGTCATACCAAGATCATCTAGACCAAGTGTGGTAGCCATCCAGACAGGCAAATTTCCAACCATCTGGCTGTACGTTAGGAAATTGTATTCTTTCTCCGTTCCTGCACGCATAGAAACTAATCATGAATGGCGTTATTTTTAACTCTAAACATGACGCCTATGGCCATACTCACTAACACTAATGCAGATGAAGCAGGGAAATCAGTTATTGACCCAGTAGCTTCTGAGCATTACTTTACTCTATGCTTCTGAGTTCTGAGACAAATGAGTACAGGGTCTGCATTACAGTCCGTCTAGCAGCCCGCCGCGCAACGCAAGACTGTGAATGTTATTGCAAACTGCAACACAGAGCAGGATGCCTCTTGAGTACTGCCAGCTCCGCCCACTGCAGGATCGTGTATGGGCCCCTTATAAATACCACAGACAGACAGACGGACAAACACAATTTTAAAACTAAATACGTTTTTTGTCAATAGGCACCTAAAATGTCATTATGTTAACGACATTCTAGTTGTCATAATTAGTTGGTAATGAAAGTTAAAATTATTGTAATATCATTAAAATTAATAACTTCAAGTAACTAGTACCACCTTTATGACTCGTATTTTATTGTGATCTCATCCGTTTCTAAAAATGAGGACATGAGTCATTCCCACTAAAATATTATGAACTATATTTCTATAAGCTTAAGAATCAAAATCGATGCGATTTATCTTTCTTCCTTAAGTTCATACATTCTCGTTCTATGAGTTAATTATTAATATTCAGTTAACATTGCCTTTGAAGTTACACCCAACAAATTTATTGTCCCTTGTAAGGCGGCAATGTATGAATGATGTCAGTAATATTCGTATTGTGAAAGACTGGTTTAAATTGTCGCAACATTAAATTATCAATTGAGCATGTAAATCAAATTCTTTATCAGTACTATATTCAACGTGTTAATTTCTTATATTTGAACTTAATGCATATTTGTTCTTAGTATTTGGTTAAAGAATTGCTTTGTTACGAGAGCCGTTTGTTACCAAAAATACCACACTACGGTTTCTAAACATTGAAAGTTAACAAAGGTGGTTTTGAATGGGTTTTTAGCGAGTTTGCAAATTATGTACTTGTTCTACTTTCACTAGCGGGTGGCGGTGTGTACCGTTACCCAGGCCAGCTCACATGCGCTGATACGGCACGCAAAATAAAAATCACCACGTACAAAAACATATTTATTTTAATTGAAATATTACAGCAATTTAAAAATACAATGTCGTAAAAAACAAAAAGCGTATTCACTATTTCGTTCGGCGTTCAATTGCAACTAAGGACGTGAGAGCGTCGTTTTATTATAATATATATATTTTATAATACATTGAGAGTCGCAAGGCACGGGGCTCTGGAGGCCGGGGTGGCCGCTCCGACTCTTCTCTGTAGACGTCGGTGCTTTCTAAATACATATTCGATATAATTATAGGATCATAACGCGCTCGCGGCGCTAACTCGACAGGTGAACATTGTATGTGAGACTTGACTGAATTAAAAACCGTGCACTTTGAGTTGCTCGGGCTTAACAAGGCCCGACTTTGTAAGCCACTGGCAAATGTTCTCGCGCTGGTCGCCCTGCAGCTGTAGCACCTCGCCGTACTCCGGGTGCTCCACGACGGTTCCGTTGCACGCGAACTCCTTCTTGCATGCCCGCACTATCTTCTTCAGGTCATATTCTGAGGAGAGGCCTTGCACCGTAGTCAGCGTCTTACGCCCGTTCCGCTGTTGAATCCGGACGTGGACTAAACCATCCTGGACGTCGTCTTCCGAGCTTTTGATAGCATCGGCGAATGGATCGAATGTGTTGAGATTCTGGATGGACATACGATTAGACGTAACTTCTCTTTGTTGCTCAAAACTCTGCGATACTACGCAAGAACACGCACAACTGTCACTGATAACGCGCTTAGCACAGCGCTTGCTAACAAACGACCAATTTACGTGAATTCCGCGATGTAATGGCGGACGCGACCAAAAAATGGGAATGTCACGCGGAGGCGGAAATTATCGATCACACCATAGACAACACAAACGTCAACAAATAAGGCGAGAATACAACAATCTCATTTCGAAATTACCGATTATTTTACAATACTCTAGAAATTTCAAGTAATTTTTTTTAGAAATATTGTATTATATTTAACCTTTAAGTTTTGCATATAATTTTGGAACATACTCATCATATTTAGCAACATAAAAATTCCCAGCAATTGGAGTGCCCAATTTGTACTGTTGAGCGAATTTGGAAATAGAAAATTTGCCTCGTTTATCTCCAGAATTATTAGGTAATTTGGACACTTTAGAAAAATCACATTTTTCTGATTGCTTATAGATGATAAAAACATAGCGGTGTAGTCCTGTGCCTTTGGGTGGTCCAGAACCGATGTAGTCAGATAAAATTTCACCTTTATTCATGTCTCCACCGAAAATATTTCCAACTAGCCAATGATGCCACTCTCGAAACTTTGGATTCTCTCGGCTAGGCGCATCAGGATCCACCATGGCTAATGTATAATATTGGTTGTCCTTTGCGGCCCATTTCACGACAGGTTTATCTTTAACTTGAGTTGGTGTTAACTCCTTCCCTGGCTCTACAGAGACTCCGCTTGAGTATTGTATATTTAACGGTTCAGAAGGAGCAGTGGTAAGCACGTCAGGAACAATGCAGTGCTTCTTAAAAAGGTCTTGCAAGTTAGCCATACTCGATGCCTGTGGAATATATGACAAATCTAATAAAAAAAGAATTAGTATATTTGCCACAATTGTTAAAATAAATTGAAGATCCGTTTTCGCTGAGAATAACTGAGACAAATTAAACCCGAATTGATCATGTCAAACGACTGTTGCTTGGTAACAAAGTAACTCCGAGTGACAGAAGGTAAAAATAATTTGAAGATGTTCTATTTGCTTGCCATAGAAAGTTATTTAAAATGTATCAAGGACCATATATACTGTTGTAATATGTGTTAAAAATAAAATACCTTGTTTCGTAGAAATGAAAACATAACTTTTTTCAAAATTTACGTTAAATATTACTATAAAAATGAATATTATCTTTGTATATTTAAAAAGTAATTACAACTAAAACTTTAAAAAACAAGTGTTTTATAATGTCTTCTCTATACTTTGATATATTTTTTTTTATCGAGTTAAATAAAGCTTGTTATTATTCTCACTAAAACCGGTATTTATCATAGAATGAGTAATATTATGTAGAACTACCCTAATGTCGTAAAATAATAAGTTTCTAGTCTATGGTAACTTCTGCCGGTATATAATCGGTTTTACCACGAACTTCGTTCGGATACACTGCAATAATTTTATTGACTATTGGCAATATAGAATTTTTTGCGGGAACATGAATTTTGCTATGTCTGATACTGACTGACTATAAAACCATATGATGAGACTAAAATGCTTTACCTATATAAGCTATCGTTTCGGAAAATTGGACATCAAATTGAATACCATCATCACTCGATTAACTTTTTTTGCGTACGCTAATCTGCCCCTTAATTCGTCAGGAGTGGGCCATGGATAGCCAAACCAAACCAGATTATTACTGTTCATGCGTCGATAATTTTGATAAACTTTTCATTACCTACATTTATTATTTTCGAATTATAACAATTTGCTTAGTGGGCAAGAAAACCATCTCAAGTGGACTGTTCTTCCAAGACTATAAATGATTTAACTAACCACGAGTTCCGATATCTAAACTCCAGTCGTAATAGTGTGTGGATTCCGTAAACAATTACGCCTGGAATTATTATTACATAGTATAAAAAGTGGTTTTCCCATGGACCTAGGTTTCATACTTCAGTGGGTTCTCCACGTCTGTATATTCCCTATCTCATCCTGAACTAGTCAACGGATTTTTAAGCGGTTTTCACCATCAGTTAGATAATTTTTCAAGGAAGATTTATTATATTATTATAGATTAGCTTTTGCCTGCTCGACGCTCACGATATATAAAAGTTATTATAGTTTTTATCAGTGGTGGATTTACCAATAGGCTGAGTAGGCTGGAGCCTAGGGCGGCAGAGTTTGTAGAGGCGGCAAATTTGGGACCAAATATTTTTTTGTCTTACAGAAATTAAAAATATCATATTTATATACCTAAATGTTCCTGATTCATCACATAAAAAAATTCTTAAACTATCCTGTTTCCATTACTCATTCAACGCCTATGCTTTGAATTATTACTATTAATAATTTTAAAATCTTATTACGTCCACCCACAGTGTGGCCCTAGTAAGAGTTGGCCCGTGGACTTCACATGAACAATTATTTATTCAACATATTTTTTTTATAATTTGGGTAGTAGTGTTTGGCTATGGCAAGAACAAACACAGTGAAACACATTGATCTCAATTCACAACCTACTAATTACGGGAAAAAGATGATGTAATTAAGACGATAATAGTGCACAAATTATAAAGTTACAATTATTTTAATTACTAGGATATCGATTTGTAGAGGTCGGTAGGAGCGGCAAAATTTTAATAGCCTACAGGCGGCAAATGCCTAAATCCGCCCCTGGTTTTTATGCAAGTAACATAGCTACTGACTAGGGTCTAACGCGACGTAACCGCGAGGAAATTTGCTTTAATTTTTATGATGTTATAATCAATCTGTAAACGTCTCCACTCAGCTGAGATGGATGTGTGGTGTCACAAGAATGGATAAGGTGAGAAATGAGTACATAAGGGGATCTTTGAAAGTTGCATCCTTGACTGAAAAATTGAGAGGAAGAAGATTAAGTTGGTTTGGGCATATAATGAGGAGGGATGAAAGTCACGTGACAAAAAGAATGTTACACTACAAGATGAATGGGTACAGATGTAAAGGTAGACCAAAGAAAAGATCGAAGGATTGTGTGAAGGATGATATGATTATTTGTGGTGTGACAGAAGATGTATGTCAGAATAGAGGAGTGTGGAAGGAAAAGACATTTTTATATATTTTTTTTAAGGCGGGGGAAATGCTATTTACGCACAATACTGGGTCCTTTGCAAGGGATTAGACCATAGTTGATCAAGGAGGCTTTATCCTTTAATAAGGGGCAATCCAAACAATAGTCAACCAGCTTGTGTGGAGACTCAGAGAAGTTGCACGGGCAACAACCACTACCCACTAAAACGACCCTCCTCCCATGTGCCCCGCGCTTTTTATGTAGGAAAGGCTGAGACTTAGAACGTAGTTACGCCCAGTCCGATCCAGCGCAAAAAGTGCATGAATGTGCCCCGGGAATCAGAATACATCCACTTCGTCAGCGGGGGTGATGAATCCTTTGCTCCCTTGATAGCTAAAGGCCCCCCGAAGTGAGGAAAAGACATATTGTGCCGACCTCAATTAATTGGGATATGGTGAAAGAAAAGAGAGAGATAATCAATCTATCAATGGGTCAAATTTCTACAATTATTTTAAAATTTAGTTTATTTTTTTAAGTATTTAGTTCAATATTTTTTTTTCTTTTTACTTATAGACATGTAAAAATCTTATAAAAATAAGAAATTAGTAAATTAAAACGGCAGTTTCGTAAAAAAATTAGAAAATGGACATATGGACCAGCAGATCTCACAGATACAACTTTTAGAATTTTCATCTAAAACTACAAAATGGACTTAAACAAAGCTCGACACAGAGCTGGCCTTAGCAGAATTAACGATGCTCTCTCTACCTGAATGGACTTAAACAAAGCTCGACACAGAGCTGGCCTTAGCGGAATTAACGATGCTCTACACAGAGCCGGCTTTTGTCCCGAGTCAATTCATGATACTCTTTTCCTGTTAACAATGTTTCCGTGGGTTTTATAGGTCCGCCACTTCAGTTCACCAACAAACACGTTATCATGACAACGCAAATGTAGTTTCGCTAGTACATCCACATGGTATTGAAATGAAATTATCGATTAATATAAAACATACATTTATTTTCTGATAACATCACATATTATGTAATTTGGGTCTAGAATCATTGTCCTAGCCCTAGAGCCGACTCCATCGGTGTGAAACCACACTCTCTCTGAATATCGGTGTGCAATGTTTAGATGTGAGCTTATGTGTCATCCACAATGTAACACGAATTTCATTATTTTCTGACCCCTTCCCCGTCTTTGACACAGCTGGTCACATTCGTGAAACTCCTCTGTAATTATTTTTATTTCCATTTAAATTACTTTTTAATAATTTAAACACTATGCTCATATAGATCGAGTTGGAAATATTTTTAAGATTTTCGTTGATAGTGTAAACGCCGAAGTGACGCCACTTAATTTAGGACTCCTCCCGCCCCCTTGTCACAGTGTTACACTTCGTCGACCCCCTCCCCGCCTTGGCGTGTGACCTAATTTAAGGAGAGCTCCTAATCATGTTTGACGGTTCGAGGTTCTGATGGCCCACTTCCCTTGTTCCATTACTCCTGTCTGATCCCTTTATCCCATCTTAAAGACTAAGACCTAGAGGCGACGGTAACCAGTCTCCATTAAGATGGCCATTTGCCTATTTACCAGCTTCACAAAAGCAGATCAAAAGATCATTTGTGGTCCATGCATACATTTCATTTGTTAACCAACTAAGGTTCACTAATTGACAATGCAGCGTTCAGCCCCTTGAAAGACAGCATCTTTAGGCTGAAAGCCTCTAATGGGCTATGATCTTAAACAATTTTTTTCATGTTTTATGGTTAGTTTATGCTACGGACAACTCTGCCAATCGTGTACACCCAGACATATCTGGGTATCCGCGATTGGCAGGTTTGTCTGTAGTATCATATATTACTCATAAGCATAAATTGCTCAAGGCTATATGCGTGTGTGGCATCTGAATATCCAAGGTAGCCTTTGAGAGATCTTCAGTAATGTTTAGAAGCTGGTGGAGTTTTGTGGAGATGTCAGGCTGGATAGAGTATCTCTTCATCCATCCTCACACACAAAGAATGCTACGTTTGAGTTACTGAAACCAGGCCTTAGAAAACGGTATTTTTTTTTAAATTAGTTACAGCCTAAGTATGTAGGAAGATATATTTTTTGTTCTGTTAACACTGTAAGCTCAATCAAATGGTTTTTGGCAACAAAAGGTTTTGTTAAATAAACTTGTTTCAAATGGTTTTTGTTGTACACATCCAAAACGCAGCTATGTGGTTCAGGAAGTTTTCAGTCGCACACAAACAAATGTTGAGAGAGATTGATTGATACTTCCTCTACTAGTGGAATAAACTGGTTATGTCAGGTTTACTTAACACTCTCATTAAGGTTTACACTCTGAATGAATAGTTGATTGAAACTGGTTATAACCAATTAAAATCAGTTCTAGAGGAGAAAACAAATATAAATAAACAGCAAAACACACCTGCAGAAGTGTGTTTTGCTGTTTATTTATAATTTTTCTCTCTGGCATGCTCTAACATAACCGACGGATCCAATGGTGCACGTAAGATCTTGCCAATATTATCCGATTTCAGCTGCATAACAACAGCTTGGGTATTCTTAAGTTTAGCTTTTATATCTTCTATCCTTTTCTGTCTCTCAGCAGTTTCAATTAAGAAATCATCTATCTCATTCATATTCGCATCAATATTAGGCATGGGGTGTTTCGGTTTAAAACTAATGTTGTTGAAGGTTTCCATTTGTAGATTAAGAAGTTTGGTTTCTACTATAGAACATTTCTGGTCATATTCATTGCACATTCTCCTGAAATGTTTCCTAGATTCAACTACATTGATCATCAGATTCTCACATTTGGCTTCCATGGTGTCTTCAGTATCTGTGAATAAGAACCAATACTAAATTTAATATAGCGCAATACAGGTATGGGGAATCAGCTAGTAATTCAAATTATTCCAATCATTTAAAGCAAAAAAGGGGTAAATCTCACCGAACAAGTTATAAATTTGTAAAGGCCTTAATTCGAATTAAGTTTTTTTTTTACAAATTTATAACTTAATAGATATATAAAGTCTTATTAGATCTCATGTCTGCATCTAAGATATTCAAGGTCAAAGGTCCCAAATAAGATTTTTTTGTTGTAAATATCATTGTTGTACATACATAACTTCACGCCAGTTACCTTGTGGAGTACAACAGAGATGCAACAGGGGTGGACAAACAACAGAGCGCCATTTAGGCTTATTCTTACACACCTCACTTGCTTCTTCGACATTCATAACTCTTGTCATGCACGCTCGTCTGTTCTTAAGGCTCCTGACATCACCTTCTGCTAGTAAACAATCAATTTGATCTGCATCCATCCACTTTTGCATTGTATATCTGTTTAGTCATTCTTTCATCATGCATTCTTTCCATCATTGTTGTATATAAATTAAAGAATATTTACATGTATTACAAAAGTTGTAGAGCATAAAATCAGCTAGCAGTCTCGTTATAAACAATTTTATATACATTTAACAAATGTAGATATAGCATGAAGAGTGTGCACCTCAAGGTCAACCATGAATCTCGGCATATAATGCAGTTTATAATATTAATTACTGACTCAAACTAATTGTTATAATTATTAAAAACTGAATAACGTGACCTAAGCCTTCATGGTTATTTTTTTATAACCACCCAAAGTTAATTTTATGTCTCAAACAATAAATAAATATGCTGTATATGTATACTGCACCCCTAAATTTTAATCATAGATTTATGTTATTGGTTTAGTTTTTTAAAGTACAGACACAATTCTTTTTGGTCAAACTTTACTCTTACATTCATCAATCTTCTGGTATAATTAATACTAGGCAAGTGTAAGCAAATACTATAGATGTTTTGTACATTTTAAAAATAGCTGGAAAAATAGAGAAAACAGGAACTTCATGATTCTGAAGTCTATATAACTTTGAATAGTAAACAGGGCTCACAGAAAGTTATTTCCGTAATTTCCTCTCTTAGAAATACGAATTATAACGGTCGGTAGATTTGCAATAAAAAGAAATGCACATTCGAACTGTCTGTCGCTTTCGAAATATGAAACTAAACGTTATCGAACTTTTAATTTACAGTGGATATTATATTAAAATAACAAAAAATAGCCGGTCCTAGAAGTCTTTGGTAAGGAATTAAAGATTACCGTAAACCGTACTTACCCATTGCTATTATAGTGTTTTATCTATGATAGCTATCTCACAATTAGGTATATTAATATATTTTTCCAAACAAAACGGTACCTTTCCCTTCAAGTTTATTATTACAGCTTTAGTTCTTTAAAATTGCAACTGTTGTGTTTTGAATGTAGATATGTCATTTTTAAATCTTTTTTTGGTTGGTGCTCTTGTATTTCTGGTGGTCCGGTTCACAGAATGTCATCATGCAATATTTTAAACATTGAAATCAGATAATGACGAAGAATTATAGTGAGATAGAACGAGACAAAAGTACGATATGTTAATATCTGCTGTAAAAATAAAACCTGGAACGTTAAAGATTTTTTAGAGGTAACATTTTATATTTTTTTAAATTTAAAATGTCTGAGTAAAAAAATTAAAACTACATTTTTGTTTTACTAGTGATATAATTTATTCACTCAATAACTTGTAATCAACATAATTATATTAAAGAAGTTTTTCAAATGAACAAACATGTTTAGGTGTCTATTATAAAAGACCTTGCTTAGTAGTATTGCCATAATTAAATAAAATAAATTTGGGAATATTTTGAAATTTCACGCTTACGGAGTGACAATGTGCACGCAAGTTTTAATCATCTTCATAAACTCCTGAACTGAAATCTGTAAAAATAAAGTTAAATAAAAGATAATTAAGAAAATATTTAATTAGTATAAGAACATATGCCGTTTGTACGACCTAGCAACAGCCGTACATTGCCGTGTTAGCGGTTTACGCCGATACGTGCATTTTAACATATTCACATCAGTACTCATTTATCACCGTACAGTCGGCAAAACAGCCATTGATTTTAGAAAATAATCTTAAGCACCATAATTTTCATTATCATAATTTAACAATAAACAATTAACATCCTAAAACATCTATTCATTAACATCTTATGTAGGAAAGCCCCCCACATAATTTGGTCATCATTGACAATCCATACGTCGCTCGCATAGGTTCAAATTCGGCTCGAAGGACCAAATTATGTAGGGGGGTCTTCCTACATAGGATGTTAATGATAGATGTTTTAGGGTGTTAATTGTTTAAATTATGGTAATGAAAATAATGGTGCTTATGATTATGCTCTAAGATCAATGGCTCTTTGCCGACTGACCGAGTTCAGCGTTAAATGAATACTGATGTGAATATGTTAAAATGCACGTGTCGGCGTAAACCGCTGACACGGCAATGTACGGCTGTTGCTAGCCCGTACACCGTTCTTAAGCGTTTATAGAAAATTGTGCGAGAAAAAACTTACTAACAAGCACAGTAAAAGTATTATATTCGACTTATTTTATTATTGATATTTTGTAACTCATACAGTCATTAAACTTGTAACCTTTATTTTTGAAGCGGAGGTTAAAAATGGAAATGTTATACATTGACAGACGGGTGCCCAACTGGACCGACATGAAAGTAATACAGCTGTTACCATTTTTGCCATTTAGCGGTACAACTTATACAACTAATAAAATAAAATAAAAATAAAATAAACTCTAAAAAAAATAATATATCAGTTATAGACTATAAACTTACGAATCCGTCAAAATCCTTATCGGCGTCGTCGATCATTTCATCAATTTCTTCATCAGATAAATATATTCCAAGTATTTCTGTAACTTTCTTCAAGTTGTCAAAACTTATGTATCCTAAAAACAAACAATTCTTAAATACAATCTTTCGGCAAATAAATATATTTTAAACTGTTTTTTTAATAAAACAAGCGTAATACAAATATTATTTTACGCGATGTAAATGGTAAATCTGTTACTTTGTTCAATAATTCTATTTGTTACTAGAACTTTGCACGAGTGAATTAACTATAAGTAAATTTTGGTAAAAAAATCATCTATATTCAAGGACATGTCATATTTAGCTCTTTTTAGCTAAATTTAAGGTAAAGTAAAATATTTTGAAGTGTCTGGGGTTAATAGCCTCACCAGTGTCATCCATGTCAAATAGTCGAAAACTTTTCATGATGTCGCCGTCACTGTCTTGTAACATTATTTTTCTCATTATGGCAGTCTCGAAGTTTTCGAAGCTAAGCTTGCCTGTGTCGCCTTTGTCCACAGCATTTATCATTTTTTGAAGCTCCTCTTTCGTTGGTTCATAGCCTATAGTCGATAAGAAAAAATAATATACTGAGAGCTGTTTTCTATAATACCATCCATGAACTCTCTTTTAAAAGTACAAACAGTGCCAAAGCACAATGCTTATGGGCCCATTCTTATAACTCACTTCCGGCACAGGCTCACATGCGATGTTCACTGTACTACAGACAACATTGGTTGGGTGGATCTGTTTGGCAACATAATGCGAGACCCACTGAGAAACTTTCCATAAGCAGGCTCCCTAATTCAGAGGTGTGGTCTGCCAGCATACTTATCAAGCAGATTATAGCCGCCATTGACGCCGCCATAGTATTCACACATAGGACGCCTCTTCAAACTCTTTACATATTCAGATTACTGACGTATCATATCCGCTAATTGACCTTCGGAAAGTGAGGTGGATACAACAACCGTCGGCTTAGGAAGTCCAACTCCGGCAGTGGTACATGTAAGGCTTATAAGCGCAATATTATTTATTAATTTATTTACCCAAAGCTTTTATAGCTACGCGAAAATCTTCAGCTTTTATTTTTCCTTCACCAGCGTAGTCAAGTAAGTTGAAAGCTTCACGTAAGTCATTTTCCTGAAACAGTATAATATTATTTTGGCGAACAAATTGTACACCTTTAACGTTTATGCTGAAACATAATTGACTAAAACACAATATTCATAGTTTCTAGGGTTACTATATTTACTATAGATTGCATTTTATATTCCAAACTGCATGATAGGAACGACTGTATTAATCCATGTTCGTATTTAATAAAATATTGATATATTTTCCAATTTTGCTTATTTATACCTGTTCTTCAGTAAAAGTTAATTTAGCTTCAACTTCATTAAAATTTGGTGGTTTTTGTAAATCTTCGATATCTTTTTCGGAAAATTCCGCTGTACCAGAAAGGGTATAATCCTCCATTTTGCTTTAAGCTGTATGGCACTGAAGTATTGATCAAACACTTGAATTTGAAAAACTACACGATTAATCCAGTGGGTCTAGTGAAGGCTGCTTGATCCATTAGTTTCAAAACTTATATCATTTATTAAATAATTATTATCGATAAAATAAATTTCAGTAACCCCATTTGGTCATATGCGGGTATCATCAACTACTTTAGCCTAGTAGTAAATGTTGTGTACACGTTATCCTAGTTTTCATTTCCTGAACGAGATATGGGTCTTAAATTGGTCCTAAAGAACCCTGCACTAGGCAAAGACACAACACATAAAACACAGCTTAGATGAACGAATTACAATACACAGTTACTATAAAAGTGTGATTTTTATTAATATTTATATAATGTGTAATAATATAAAGCTAAAAGGCTAAACAACGTGACGTATTTCTATAGTTTTTTGGGGGTGTAAATGTATTTAAACGTAGAACGGTAGAAATGAAAGTATATTTTCAATTTGTTTACCCATTGACCTAGTATCACCAGATTTAAGTAATAAAAGATTAATAGGTCTTACTTGCTCGTCAGTTAAAATTAATCTTGCACAAACAGTTTTATCCCTCTCTTCGGGAAGTACCTCATCGTCAGCTTCTACATCTCCTAAATCTTCAGTCACGTTCATGATTAAAATTACAGAGCACACTAACTTGATATTTTTTGCAAAATCTTCAAGTTGAAAAAGTTGAACTCGTATGTTTTTCTCTTTGAAGAAGATTTTATGATGAAGATGTCAGTATTTTTTTTTTTCAATAAAAGGTTTAGTTGGAATTGTTTATCAAATTTTTGTCAGGCTAAACAAAACTTATTTTTCACTTAATTTGCTTTTCTAAAATACACTCTCGATAAATTAAGTACAATTTTAAAATTTGTTTTGGGCAACACAAGCCCCCCGCCGGCGCCATATTTTGTTTTCGAGTTTTGCAATTTTGAGGTTAAGTGAAGCTAACCGACGCCGCCTTTGTTTTTCAATAAAATAGCTTTAATACATACAAAATGAAACTCGTAAGGTTTTTAATGAAGTTGAGCCACGAAACAGTAACTATTGAATTGAAAAACGGCAGTGTTGTCCACGGAACAATTACAGGAGTCGATGTCGCTATGAACACACATTTAAAAGCTGTGAAAGTCACATTGAAAAACCGCGAGGAGTTGCAGTTGGAGACATTGAGTGTACGGGGGAATAATATCCGTTATTACTTGCTCCCTGACAGTCTGCCACTTGAAACATTATTGATAGATGATGCGCCTAGAGGTACATAACAGAATCATTACTTGAACAACTCTTAGGTTTAAACCAAACATCATAAACGCATAGCCGACTCTTACGTTTTACAGTTAAACTTTTGAAACGATTTTTGCGTGAACTGGAAAGGCATCAATGTTTGTGTTAAGTTTTCAATGATTGTATATTGGTTATAAATGAATAGTAGCTGTGGGATATTGATTGTTTTTATGCAAGTATTCTATGTTTATATTGAAAGTCTCAATTGTTTAGTGAAACATTCTTGAACTGCTAAAATGTCTGCTTTTGGTGTACATCAACAATTTTGTGGATGCTTCAATTACTTGGATCTTGTATTTGTCTGTAGCATTTTTAGTTGACAATTGTCTTAAACCTGGAATGTTTATGAATACTTGGCCCTGGCTTAATACATAAATTGTGTAAAGCTATATTCAAAGCTATTAGTGTCATCAACACTTCCTTCACTGTTACAATGACATGTTTGTAATGCAAATGCTCCACCTGTGTGAGTGTTAAAAAATAACACTGTTAATGATCAGCTACACAAGTATATGTATATGAGTTATCCGTCAATATTCAACATCATTAATAATGTTGCATATCAAATAAATAATGCATTTAATATTTAGCTACATCTGGTTTTAGCAATAGTAGAGGTTTTAGTGAATGTTATGGCGCCATTAACAAATAGCAATATCTGTCCCATGTAAACAAGATCCTGTATGAAGATAAAAGTGTCCTGATTGTCGATCCAGGATACTACCTATCTCTAGTTTGTTTTAAATATGTTCAGTTGCTTTCATGTGATGATTGAAAGCTACAACTTTAGCTGGGATAACATAGTTATTGACCATTTCATGCAGATCATTATTTGTGATGCTTGGGCTTAACCTCCAATAATGTTATAGTTATTAATTGTGGCTAAATGCATATATATAGCATAAAAATGTTAATGAATAGCTACATATGTCATCTGTATATTTAACCTGGAAGCTTACCTGTTATTATATTGGGGGGGAGTTTTTGGCGGGAACTGTAAGGGGATGTTGTGCTGTGCAGTTTTATTTTCTAAAAATGTGTAAAATTACTCTAAAATGAACAATAGTTGTAGGATTTTGATAGTTTTTGAGTAGTAATTATGTGTCTGCGAGAAATGTGAACTATATAGCCAAATGTGGCCTTTCGAGTTTTCACAAGAACTCCGTTGAATGATGTCGATTGTAGCCTACAATACAATGGCGCCTGGCTTAAAGGCCTAGTTGCCAAGCCTTAAACTTAAAAAAAAAATATATTTTGGGGGCCTTCGGTTATTGTCAACCTAACTTATGCTTTCCAGTTACAAAAGTAATATTTATCATATATCAAAATAAAGATAATTTTGTCTTATATTTTTCTTTCTAATCCTATACAAACAGAGGGAGACAACAACATTAAATCATATCGTTGGAAGCTCTAAAATCAATTCTTGACATCTCGGTGCGAACTGTAGTGTTATACTGATGCATGAATTTACACCAAATTGGTCTTCATGATAAATTGGTCCGATAAGAGTTAATGTCATTAACAATTAATAACAATATTGCATCACAAATAATGCATTAAACCTATCGCTATATCTGCATGAAACAGTCAATAATTATAACATTATCCCAGATGAAGCATAGCCTCATGTGATTTTGGATATGTTGCATTAGAGACTCACAACAACCATGTTCATGACTGTGATTTTTCCTGTTCCACTTGATTGCTAGTGTTACAATCATCAACTCAAGTGGAACAGTTATTTGACCCACCTCTTGACAGGTCATTGTGAGTGTTGTGTGATCGAAAATGATGACTTCACTTGTGATGTTTTCGCCATGACCAGAACGGCAGACGGAGCATTTTGGGTGTTGTGAGCACCTAATGGAACACTCTGTTTATTATATTTTTAATGACATTAAATATTAAAAGATAACATAGTATATACACTAATGTTGCTATTGTTATTAGCATTATTTTTAATGCTATATATAAGACTCGTTTGGCTATATTCAAAACTATAATATTATTGCAGGTGGAGCCTAAGCATAACAGACAGATTGAGTTTCAATTTTAGAACAAAAAACCGGGTGAAGATTGATCGCGTATATATTTTATATTAATATTAAACCAAATATGTATTTGCTTTCCAGGACGTGGTAAGCGTGAGGGCTTCCCACGCGGCGGCGGCGGCTCCCGTGGCGGCCGCGGCAGGGGCAGAGGCGGCCGTGGAGGCCCGCGGGGCGGTCGCGGCGGCCGAGGCCGCGGACGCCGGTAGACAACAAGGATAGAATAAGCTTATATTCGTGATTACATGTATTTTTAAGACATAATTGTGGTTGATTTTGGTATACGGGTTAAATGGACTCCCTTCTATTATAAAATTGACGTATTGACTTTTTCAAGAAGTATATTTTGCAAGCCAGGGGTGCGTTCTTAAACGTTGCCCGACGACGTCCGATGATATGATACGCGTTCTAAAACCCTTGATGCGATCGCGCGACGATAATTCTGACCGTTCTTAAACGTCGCTTGATGACGCACCGACGCGAAACAGGTGCGTGATAATCACTTTACTTCACTTTTTGTTTTTTGGCAAGAGGCTTGTTCTTGGTCGAACTACCATTACTGCCAACGTCAGGTGTGGAAAAGGCAAGGTTTATGGCGATGACCAGTTAGATAAGAAAACACAAAAAAAAGGGGGGAAAACAAATAAAAACTTGTTCTAGAATTAATTCACCGCCACCACCTGAAACAGTATTAGTAAAATAAATATATACACATATATGAAAACACTTTTTTTTAAATTGAGGTACACAAAATTTGTTATAGGGTTATAATTTTATATTATAAACGGAAATATATTTGGTTAGAGCATTAAATATAAGACGATTACATATAAGGGAAAGGAGAGTTTTAATATTAGTGGGTCTTGGAATTTTAGGTGGCAGGATATCATATAGGGATGTGGGGTAAAGGGGACAGTTAAAAAATATATGATCGATAGAGCCTTCCCCTGTATTACATTCACACATTGGAGAGGCACGAACTCCAATCCTATGAAGGTGGACAGGGGTACACGAATGGCCCAGTCGCAACCTGCAAATCACTGAGGTGAGTCTTTTGTCAGCATTGCGGAATTTATAGAACCATGGTTTGATGGGTATCTCTGGAGAAATATCTTTATAGAACCTCCCTTTGACCAGACTGGAATTTGTCCAACTAATAAGCCATTCCCCTTTAAGGTCTTGCAGAGCTTTAGAACAGAGATCCTGAGGGTGCAGTCTGGAGTGGTCTAGGCATCCTGAAACTATTGCACTTTTCGCTAACTCATCAGCGGTCTCATTACCGGATATACCTGAGTGACTAGGAATAAAAAAGCTAGGACAACATCAATACTCTTAGACTGGCAGAGAAAGAGATTTTCCTTGATTTTAAGAATCAAAGGGAAACGCAGGCCAATTGTTAAATCCTCTGAAAGGATAGCTTGGAGGCAGCTTAGAGAGTCTGAAAAGACTATACATTTATGTATCCTATCTTTGTTAGCAACAACAAACTTTATTGCCTCCAAAATTGCTATTGTTTCACCAGTAAAAGTAGATGTAAATATAGGACACTTATAGGTCAATGCTAGCCTGTAGTTAGGGCACCAGACAGCAGCACCAACACAGCCTTCTAGAGATAGTTTGGAGGCATCAGTATAAATCGGGCACCAGTCTGACCATTCCGATGAAAGCCGTAGGTTAAAAAAATCATTTGCTCTAGGATCGTCTTTGGAGATGCCAAAATGTAGTAAAACTTTAGGGTAGAAATTTAAGACTTCATAGGAGGTACTAAAAGGAGCTAGTTTATGGGATTGGAAAAGCGGAGTACTTAATCTATCTAATTTTCTAAAAGATTTTATAAGACATGGAAGATCTTTATGGTACCAGTAAGGGTTGTTTGTGATAAGGGAAGAGAGAGACTTGATCTTAGAAATTAAAGGGTGAGAAGAAATCTGACAGGTTTTATATAAGAAACGATCACATAAATATTGGCGGCGAATTTGAAGAGGAGGGTCTAAGGCCTCTATCTGTAATGCATTGGTCGGAGATGATCGCATGGCACCCAGTATCACCCTGAGGCATCTATACTGTAGTTTGTCTAGTTTAACAAGAGCTGTTTTTGAACAAGGCTGAAGAATAAAAGAACCATAATCTAAAATACTACGGATTATAGCATTATATATTAATTTTTGGGAGTATGGGTGGGCGCCCCACCAGACTCCTGACAAACATCTAAGGAGATTTAAATTCGATTCAGTCTTTTTTATAATAAAATTTAAATGCTGTAGTCCTGTCATTTTTGAATCTAAAAATACACCCAAAAACTTAATACTGTCGCAGACTGGAATCACTAGATCGTTACATACCACTCTGATCGATAGGGGATTTCGTTTACGCGTAAAAACGACTACTTTACTCTTATCTGGTGACAAATCTAGCCCGTGTTCCGTTAGCCAGTTAAATAAATAGTGCAATGCGCGGTTCAACATAGATTCAGCTTGCTCTGTTGTATCAGCTGATGCGTAGAGTACTATATCATCAGCGTACTGTAATATGTTACAGAAGGAGGTAACAGTATGATCTAATTCTGAGGTATATAGATTGTATAGCAATGGGCTCAGAACAGAGCCCTGGGGGAGGCCTTTCCATGTCCGACGAGTAGAGTGAATAGAACCTTCTAGTCTAGTTACAACCGAACGATCCATTAGCAAATTACATATGTAGTGCGATAACCTCACGGGAACACTCAGCTTTTGCATTTTCTGCCTGAGGTGGTGAAGAAGAACACTATCATACGCGGCAGTAATGTGCGTGATAATCGTCCTGACGTTTCATTTGACAGTTCACCTGTAACTTGCAATTTTTTAGGTTGCATTATGAATCATTACATATTTTTTTGTAATATTTTGTGTAAGTATATCAGGAAAAAAGAAATAAATTATAAATATTATACTTATTGTAACATTCCCAACTCCCCAATAGCAATTTTTACAAATATGTTTTATTATGACCGATGAGTAGAGCGCCGTATAGCGCGGCAAGTATGTAAAAGCGCTGGAAGAATACGTGTTGGGAACATCGTATCCCCGATGCGGGCCCCCGCTCCACCCTCGCGGCGTTCGGGTCGCCCGACCGCCCGCCGGCCAAGCTACTCAGTTAATCCTGCAACCTTGTGACGTACGCATGTATGTAGGAACTCACGCGCCGGCCTGCGCGCCGCGCGTTCGGGGTTCGTTCAGTAGGTTTATTCATTAAAACAAGTTTACCAATCAAGCTTTATTATTTCAAGTGCCCGCTATAATAATTGGCAGCCCAACGTGTGGCACGAAATATAGTGTTTTAAAACAGTTTTAGTGTGTTCTAGTTATAAACTTTGCGATACCTGTGTGTGCCGATACGTTTGTTCCGCGTTTGTTCTGAGTTAGTACTCAACGCGACGTTTAGGTGGCTATCGTAAGTCTAGAACTAAACTGTAGGTTCGTGATTTAGTACCTAATGACCTAACGTGTTCTGAATAGGTTTCTATAGGACTTGTGAGTGAAATACACGTTCGTACGAGTGTGAGTGCTCGACGTGTTTGGACTTGTTTGGACTGGTTTGAACTTGTTCGGACTCATTCGTTTTTATTCAAACTTGTTCGTACTTTTGCATACTTGTTTATAACTTAAGTTAGTACTTTGAATAAACCTAGGTACCCTAAAACGGTTCAAATGTTTATTTGTGTTTGTTTTACGTGACATTTTGATTTAAATTTAATTTATTGTTTTATATAAAGTGACTATAAGTATAAAAAACTAGAAATTAGTGTTTATTTTCGTATATGTAAGTACCTACGAAGTGAAAAGAAGATTTGTTGTTAATACGTACGATAATTCCGTAAGTACTTTTAGACTTATTTATACAGGACTGTACTTACCTACTAGTTGGAATAATTTTGGAAGAATAATTTTATACAAAGACTTTTTTTTTCGTTAATTGGAACATTGTGTTTTGTGTACAGACAGTGTTGTTTTCCAATTTAAGACTTTTAGTGTCAGACTGTTTTGAACTTAGAACTTTATTTTCAAGTTATCTTTTATAGTTGAAGTTATTGTTTATTTAGGCTACGATGAACAATTATTTTGTGTTGAACTATATTGTGTTTTCCGTTTGTCTTGGTGATCGGACAATTTATCACCGTGGAAACATAGAGTTTTCCGATTAGGCATTATGGTGCTTACACGGTCTGGTGCAACCAGTGACGGGATGGATCAGCATATACCCTCTGTGGATAGGGGTATCGCTGGAGAGTCTGAGACTCTCTTGTCCGCGTCCGGCGTGGCTCATGTGCCGCCGGGCGCGCCTCCACCGCCTACTGCGGGCCCTAGCGGGGCCTCCACCTCTGCTGCGCCGTTTGCGCAGTCGCCGGCGCCGTCTGTTCAACCGGGAACTCCAATAGTTATGACGGATCAACACTTGGCGTATCTTTTGTCTTTGATACGCGCTCCAGCTTCACCGCCTGCGCCTGTTACGAGTGCCTTGTCAGGTAACTTTGCAAATTGCTCATCGCGCTTCGACGGTGCAAAAGGGAGCGACGTTTTAGCTTTTGTCGACGCTATAGAAATATATAAGGAATGCGTCGG
The DNA here is from genome assembly GCA_019925095.2 of Dendrolimus kikuchii. Taxonomy (NCBI): domain Eukaryota; kingdom Metazoa; phylum Arthropoda; class Insecta; order Lepidoptera; family Lasiocampidae; genus Dendrolimus; species Dendrolimus kikuchii. Next base: position 5,033,243 of record CM034415.1, read on the forward strand.
TATAGAAGATCACATAGCCTTGCGAGGCTTACCAATGCTTTTGTCTGGTCTTGCAGCAACCTGGTGGCAAGGTGTGAAAGCATCTGTTAATAGTTGGCCTGATGCCATAGAATTATTAAAGCAAACTTATGGTCCTCGTTTGCCGCCACACAGGGTTTACCGGAAAATATTTGAACGGGAACAAGGCGATGAGCCTACCGATATTTTCGTCTGCAAAATAAGAGCATTGTTAGCACAGTTGCCGTCGACTGCTATCTCTCAGGAAGCTCAGCTCGACATGGTGTATGGGCTACTGCATAAGAGAATAAGGGAGAAGATATGTCGTAAATCTTTTATGTCTTTCTCTGAGCTATTGGAACAGGCCCGTTCTATTGAAGATATTTTAGATGAAGGCCGTAGCTCTCAGCAGTCACAGCTTAGAAAGAATAAGGAATCAGTGACTCCGATTGTAGACACAGCATATCCAGCAGTACCAGCTTCGTCCAGTAAAGCAAGTAGAGCTCGTTGCTATTATTGTAAGCAATTCGGCCATTTGAAAGAGGAGTGCCCGAAGCTGTTATCTAAGAAGTCGTTTCCTAGTAACATTAAGAAAGAAGAAGACAGTTTGACACCTTCAGTAACATGCTTTGGATGCGGCACGCCTGGTGTTATACGAGCTAATTGCTCTACTTGTAAGAATAAACAGGGATCGTCTGCTTCTTTTTCCGCTTTCCAGTCAATTGCCGCTATTGGAAGCGAGGTCATTGACCCGCGTCAGAGACCCGTAGTGGAATTGGAGATTTATGGTGCTCGTGGAAGTGCGTTGTTTGATACTGGTGCAAAGCAATCGGTTGCTAGTGAAAGTTTACGTGCACATTTAGTGAAACACGGTCATAAGTTCGATAAAACGTGTACTAGTGTTAAGTTAGCTGATGGTTCATGTAAAAATCTTGTAGTAGATGTAGCTAAGGTGGATGTAAGGGTGCCGCAGGGGCCTGTCGTTCCCACTCTTTTTATCATTTTGCCTGGTGCAACTGATACCTTGTTAGGTATGAATTTTTTATTAGACGCAGGTGTGGTACTTGACTTTAAAAATTCTCGTTATACTTTTAGTCATATACCGCGATATTTTACGATGAGATTTGAACCAGAGGTAGGTTCCCATTTTGGGTCGGATCAACGTCAACGGCTCTCGGAACTCCTGAATGATCAAGAGGACATTTTTACTCCAGGGGGAGCGCCAACTTCTTTTGCGCTGCATCGTATAGATACGGGCGATGCTACGCGAATCACTAATCAACAGCGTCGGAGGAAGATTTACGCCGATAGGGGGCGTCAACCCGCACCAAACTACAAAATTGGTGATTTAGTTTTGGTTTCGGCCCACGTTTCCAGTAATGTTGACAAAGGGGTTACTAGTAAGTTTACGCCCAGACGACTGGGACCGTTCAAAATAGCTGAGTTAGTTAGTCCTACCACCTATAAAGTAGTAGATAATAATGGAAACACTACTAAGTACCACGCTAGTGCTCTCACTTTATATCAAGGAGATTCTGCCGTAATTCAGAGTAGGAGGAGGGGTAGGCCTTCCAAAGCCAAGTCCTCTCCCGGGGTGTCCGAGGACTTGGAGGGGGAGACTATAGCGCGGCAAGTATGTAAAAGCGCTGGAAGAATACGTGTTGGGAACATCGTATCCCCGATGCGGGCCCCCGCTCCACCCTCGCGGCGTTCGGGTCGCCCGACCGCCCGCCGGCCAAGCTACTCAGTTAATCCTGCAACCTTGTGACGTACGCATGTATGTAGGAACTCACGCGCCGGCCTGCGCGCCGCGCGTTCGGGGTTCGTTCAGTAGGTTTATTCATTAAAACAAGTTTACCAATCAAGCTTTATTATTTCGAGTGCCGCTATAGCCGTTCTTAAACGTCGAATGACGGCCGTCGCTCGCTGTGGGGTGATCATCCGTCGTCGGGCGACGTTTAAGAACGCACCCCTGAAGAAAGAACGAAAGGAATGTTTAGTTGTTAAATGCGACAGGCAAAATATATAAAGGTAATGAAGAATCATAACATTTTTAGAGTTGCATGCCACAATTGGACAAATGAGGCTGACACTCGGTATATTGCGGTGCCAAAATTAATTCGATACAGCTCTGATTTTCAATGCCCACCTCTAGTTTATATACATTTCATTGTCTTACCTTGCCTTTAATTTTTTTTTTTGAGGCGGGCGAAGTGCTAGTATTTGGACTAAAGCGATGAGAGGTAAAACCACGAATAGCCACCAGAATAAATCGCCGGCATTTGTGGAGACTCGAATACTCAATACTCCACTAAAACCACCCGCCCACCATGTGCTTCGCGCTTATGGTAGGAAGAGCGTGAGACTTGGAACGTAGTTACGCCCACGCTGATACTAGCGCATCAGTGCTTGAGAGTGCTCCGGGAAGCAGAGCAAACTCACTTCGTCAACAGGGGGATGACTCCTCTGGTCCCTAGATGCTGGAGGGCCCCTGCGGCAACCTTGCCTTTCATCTCTCAACTGAAGCTGAGTGTGCAGAGATAGTTAAATTCATAAGACTACCTACTTTGTACAACACAATGCAGTGTAAAATGAATGAGATAAATCTATACCTACAGATAAATAAAATTGAATGTCTAAAATTGAATCTATTTGTAATTGTCAAAATAAAGATGTGAAAAAAATCAGGAGACCAGGAGATTCCGTAAATGAAATTTTTAGAATTTTTGTCTGGATGTTGGATCTTTGAAATGTGTTGACCGATTTTGACGGGACTTTCACTGATAGCTGATGTTTTTTTAGGGTTCCGCGAAAATAAATTCTACGTGGACGAAGTGGCGGGCACAGCTAGTAAATAAATGAAATGAACCTCAGGTTGTGAAATGTTTTTCTAACATGTAAAAGTTGATATTTTTGAAATCTACTGGTCCGAATTAGCTTTCTTGGTTTCTTCATATTTATAACAAACAACAAACTCTTAACGGATTACAAATTTATTAAATTATAGATAGATATAGATTAATGGTACAATGGTAATCTGATATTACCATGGCTAAAGCGGATGAAGACAGGTAACCAGTGACGTGCGACAAACTAATGCCACTGAAACTAAAAGGTCAAATATATGTCTGTCACACGACCAGTCATGCTATACGGGTCCGAATGTTGGGCCACTAAAGTGATAAACCGCAAACGTCTCCACTCAGCTGAGATGAGAATGTTGAGATTGATGTGTGGTGTTACAAGAATGGATAAGATGAGATATGAGTACATAAGGGGATCTTTGAAAGTTGCATCCGTGACTGAAAATATGGGAGGAAGAAGACTAAGTTGGTATGGGCTTATAATGAGGAGGGATGAAAGTCACGTGGCAAAAAGAATGTTAAACTACAAGATGGATGGGTACAGATGTAAAGGTAGACCAAAAAAAGATGGATGGATTGTGTGAAGGATGATATGTTGATTTGTGGTGTGACAGATGATGTATGTCAGAATAGAGGAGTGTCGAAGGAAAAGCATGGACCTCTATAATAGGACCGTTGCTAGGGGAACGACACGCGTCGGTCGGGGGCGATAACACTGCAGCAATAGTATGCTCTTGGCAGTGCTCCGTCCGCGATCGACGTCACAGAATAGTGTGGAAGACTCCGAGCGTTGCTGCACGAGCGAGCAACCCCAATACCCACTAAAAACCCCCTCCTCCCTGACGACCCTGCGCTTTTGTTTGTGTTGGAAAGGCTGAGATTTAGAACATAGAAAGACATAGTGCCAACCCCAATTAATTGGGATATGGTGAAAGAAAAGAGAGAGGTTATCTAATATTACCAGCAGCTTCTGATGCAGATACTGATATCAGAAGATTTATGAGATCTTTGCAATAATCTCTTCCCAGGCTTCATTAGCTAACCAAGCTAAAATATGCGCATGTGAATGTGAACTATATTGAATAATGCGAAAATCTGTTTTTTTTTTAATGAACTGGATACCGTTTTGATTGAAATATTGTCAAAAGAATATTGACTACATTTAAAATCATGTCAGTTATGGTGGGCTTCATCTGCGATAATATTACAGATATAGGCCGTTTGACGCAGATATGGCAATGGGTTTAATGCCTTTTTTGAAATGCGACATTGTTAATCAAGTTAATTATTGACAGATAAGGTATGTATATACTCTATGTCGCCATTCGTTTATGGCTTTATTTTTTCACGGTCTTATTCATATTGAGTTAGAGTAAGTTTGTAGGCTTCTTTATTAAGTTAATTCTTAAATTACTTTGAGTATTTATGTATGTGTTGCCTTTTTCCTGCACCACCCCTACATAGCCTGATTCAAATTTATTTGATTTAAGTTGCTTGGAAGAGATCGCTATGAGCGATAAGGCCACCTATTTATTATTATTAGTATTGCCTAGAAAATATTGTAAATATGGTATATTTTGTAATTGTATATTTTGGTATGCAATAAAGTGATACCTCTCTCTCTCTTCTTTAAGGTTCTTAAAGAAGTCTACACACTATTAACTCAATAAGAATAAGACCGTAATTTTTTAATATTTTTGCAGATGAAGCCGTACCATTAAAAAATCCTTTATATACAGTTTGTGTCCTGTCGCGCATTTGTGTTTTTTTTTTAAATTTCAGACAACATTTCCATTATCTGAATGCGACAGTAAAAATCCAAAGAAAAAGTTTGGTAATAGTTTAAACAACCTTAGATCTAAGTAATCTATTCAATATTAAAAAAAGGTAATAAAATATTTAATTATTAGTTTTCTGTCAGATTTAATAAAAAAAAAAAATATCTAAAAATGTTTATTGAAAATTGTCTAGTGAAAAAGAATTAATTTTACGAAATCCTCACAATAAAAAAAGATGAAAAGAAAAAGCGAAATGGTAAGTTTGTTTTTTTTTTGAAATTTTGGAATACACGCAGATGTGGCAAAATGTGCACGAAGAGCACAAAACACCAACTAATACTGGACATGCTCTAACCCGCGGGTGCGGTATAGATATACGGTCCATTTATTCATTATTTGAGATATAAAATTAACTTTGGGTGGTTATAAAAAAAAACACGAAAGCTAAGGTCAGCCTTCTAACATATATTAAAACAGTTCGGATCTGTCCATAAACTTTTTTATTTCCCAGGATTATGGACTACCCCAATCGTCGTGCCATCATTGGGTATATTCGATACGAGATCATATAAAGAGTGCAGATGCAGTGAACGCCTTCATGGAAACGGTCGTGTCTGATGATGGACCATGTCTGCATAAGAAGCATAAAAATGTATACACAGCTTGGAGACTTCTTTTTGTGTGTAACATTGTCATGGTAGAAGAATGCCTGATGGAAAGTGGTTACCTTGATCGTTTTACATTTGCAGCATCAAAGTACTACCAATTTATTTAAAAAAATATTTTCCCATATGCTCACATTCATATACATAAAACATATTCGTCTGTGGCACAGAAACCTCAAGGCTTTATTCGCAGCGCAGTCTTGTCAAATACATTACAATGACATTTTGAAAATTAATTTACACAACATTAATGTTATATAAAACTAAATGAGGCAAGGAATTGTTATCAACATTCAAGTGTTTACTTCTGCTTTGATATTAATAAGCGGAGTTATCATCATGTTTGTATATGGTTCTAATTTAGTCCCAGGTCTGTACATTACATGAGCCCGATGGTCTACTTTAGGAATTAATATAAAATCTTTTCAAATTCTATTTGGTAAATTTGTGGTTATTTTTGGACATTTATTACAAGTTTCTGGGACATCATTTACAATGATTGGTGTTATATATTCCTCGAGCCTTGTTCCATATACGTTATTGTATTTAGGTATTATATATTTACGTGCGTCAGATCTCGGTCTCATGTTCTTAGGTCTAGTCTTCTTAACTAATCGTTCTGCTTGTGTTGTCGGTTTCTAAGGCGGGACGGGAAACTGGTTACTAATTCCGGAACACAACTCATGATTATGACGACATACTGTAGCCCATAAACATTAGATAAGGCACCATAGGGGAAGCGTCGTAAATCCGCTCCCAGGGGTCATTGCCACATGGGTCCGGGCTCCCAATAAAACCTCTCGTCCTTTCTTTTTTTTATTGCAGGAGTTCAGCAGACAGGCAGACGGCCCACTTGATGGAAAGCGGTTACCATCGCCGATGGACATTTGCGACACCAAAGGTGTTACAAATGCGCTGCTGCTCTCTCAAGGGAGACTGGAACCTGGTCACTGATGTCGGAACACAACTCAAGGTTGTTATGGCGACATACTTTAGACCAGGGGTGGTAGCCATCCAGTCGGGCAAATGCCCTACCGTGGGTGGTTTTGTCGCCTCTTACGACAGGCCGCCCGGCCGCAGGAAATTGTATTCTTTCTCCGTTCCTGCACGGATAAAAATATAAGCATCTTTCATCATCAATCATCTTTCTATAAGCATCTTTTATCAGGGCTGTGGATTCGCTCGCGTATTCGCCTCCATCGCGGGCTGGATTTTTTTTTTTTTTTTTTCTTTTATAGCTGGAGTACAGCAAACAGGCTAACGGCCCACCTGGTGGAAAGCGGTTACCGTCGCCTATGGACGTTTGCAACATCAGAGATGTCACCAACGCGCTGCCGGCCTCGAAGAAATTTTATGACACCCTTTTTGAAGAACTCCATATCGTAGCGCTGTGGGAAAACCTCGGCCGGGAGCTCATTCCAAATCCCCACGGTACGCGAGAGAAACGTTCTACAGAACCGTTGCGTACATGTGCGAAGCGGCTCAAGGAAGTGGGGGTGAACTCCCAATCGATGGCGAGCGGTGCGATGGTAGAAGGAGGACGAAGGCACCATTCTAAACAGTTCTTCGGAACATTCCCCGTTATACAGTCGGTAGAATACGCAGAGAGAAGCAAAGTCTCTCCTGGATATGTCCTACCTACGACAGGCCATCCGACCGGAGGAATTAATAATATCTTTACTCATTTCTGCATGAATACTTATTCTCTTCTTTTTATCTTCACTCAATTATTTACGATCGGCATAATATGTGTTTTATTTCCATACTCCTCTATTCTGACATATATACATGCTTCATACAAACCATCCATATTTTTTGGTCTACCTTTACGTTTGTACCCGTCAATCTTGTAGTTCAACATTATTTTTGTCACGTGGTTTTCATTTCTTCTCATTGCATGCCCATACCACCTTAGTCTTCTCGCAATTTTTCAGTCGCGGGTACAACTGTCAAAGATATATACTCATTTCTCACCTTATCCATTCTTGTAATAATACTACAGATCCATCTCAGCTGAGTGGAGATGGTTGTGGTCTGTCACTTTAGTGGCTCAACATTCGGACCCGTAGAACGTGACCGGTCGTATAACAGATTTGTATATCTGACCTTTTAGTTTGAGTAGCAATTGTTTGGTGCATGTCACATCATTTACCTTACTCCACCTTAGCCTTAGTTTTTCGATACTATAGCATCGAAATTCTGTCAGCCCACAATTCGGCGATCCTGGATGTGAAGTTTATCTGCTCCACTTCACTTTTATTGGCATTCGATTCTTGTGTCATTAATTTTTAAGCACTTTCTTTTTATTTATGTTTTTGTTATGGCGTGGGGTTACCAATGCTAGGTCTTACGGGTGACCTTAAAGGCAAAACGTTCGATATAATAAATTTCGTTTATTTTCACTATAATGGTCACCCGCAAGACTGTAGTGGTGACCCCGTAACCTGCCGAAAACATAAACCGCCGCGTTAAGTGTAACACGTGTACAATCTATCCGTGTAGGAACGGAGAAAGAATACAATTTCCTGCGGCCGGGCGGCCTGTCTTAAGAGGCGACTAAACGACCCACAGCCAGGTGGTAGGGTATTTACCCGACTGGATGGCGACCACCCCTGTTCTAGAGTATGCCGCCATATCAACCTTGTGTTGTGTTCCGGCATTAGTGACCAGGTTCCAGTCTCCCTTAAGAGGGCAGCAGCGCATTTGTAGCACCTTCGGTCTTATAAATGTCCATAGGCGATGGTAACCGCTTTCCATCAAGTGGGCCATCTGCCTGTCTGCTGAACTCCTGCAATAAAAAAAAAAACAATCCGTACCGGACTCCTTGGTAATGAACCTTAACCGTAACATTTAACTATGTTTGTGTTAAAGCCAAATAGCGCTGATCAGTTCAACGAAGATCACCAAGGACCGTACAAGGCTCGCGAGAAGCAAAGCAAAGATGACGTTGAAGCGATCAATGAACACCATTCAACATATCCAAAGATGATTAACGAGCTGGAGAAACGCAAGTCTATTGCTAAGGTGTTCATTTATTTTTTCATTTAAAACAAGTTCATCGGAGCGGGAACGAAGAAAGAATACCAATTCTTACAGTCTGAAGTTGTGATTAGTAGTACACTGGTGAGCCAGTACGTCTGTCCTGTACAAAGTACATTTGTACTGATACGGCTCAAAATTTTAAAATATAAGACCACAATTTTTGTCCCGCTACTACCTCTATCTTTACTTACGCCTCAAACGTAAAAGGAAGGACGGGAATGAGGCTTATGCTACAAAAAATACAATAACGCCTCTTCGGATATTCACATGACAAAGAGAAACAAAATGACATGTCATAAGTGCGATTGCTAGTAAAATGAGGTGACCGAGGCGATCACATCCGATTCTTAACGAACATTTCCAAACTGGAAGTTTTGAAGGGGACAAATGAGGGAATGACGCTCATCGCTTTAAATGTACTGCCGCGGTACAAACCGTACAAATCTCCTAGCCTCATTTGAAGTGGTACATTGTACTGGTTTAGTACAAAATATCATGTTACTCTTACAAACTCATTTTAAATCTGTCCTGCCCAACGCTAATCTGAAGGACTGTCGTAAGAGGCGACATAACAACACACAGCCAGGTGGTATGACATTTGCCCATCTAGATTACTACCGCCTCTTGTCTAGAACATAATAATATTACTACAAAAACCTTATGTTCCGACGTTAGTGATCAGGTTCCAGTTTTGTCTTCGAGGTGCACATATTGGTAGCATTTTTGTTGTTGCAAATGTCCATAGACGACGTAACCACTCTATCGGATGGGTCGTTTGCCTGTCTATTCTACTTTAAGTTTTAAGAAAATACCAGCGTAATTAACACTTGTTCTTCATAAATATAATGACGAGATATATCCAACTCACAGTATATACTGCTGTATCAGGGGCGTAGCTACCGCCGTATCAGCCGTATAAATGGCACGGGGCCCTCAGGATACAGGGGCCCCGAAAGTGTGTAAGCTAAAATTCTTAAATTGTTATTTACAATCTTTTAAAGATTAATAACTGCTGAGCCAACAGGTACTGCTATCACACTTGTCATTATTGTCTATAGAGGCAAAAAAATCTTGAAAAACTGATCATCTTCAGCTATGGATGGTTTGTTAAATAAGCTTGCCGAAAAAAGGCAGTGTATTTTTATTTCTTTTATAAAAAAAAATTTAACCCTTCCTTTGGGCTCCCAACTCATTTTGATACAGGTCCCGTCTAAGGCAAGCTACGCCACTGCTGCATCAGTATTGTTTTTAATTTCAGCCTACAGCAATAACTCTTAAACGAAGCAATGAAATCACAGGTTTCTTAGATTATAAGCAGTCACAATCAAAAGTAGCAGTAAAACGCCTGTACACAAGAACGCCTGCACAAAGATACCGACGCAAGAATAAACCGAAAAGGAACCGGCGACGTGTACGGTTCAGAAGGAAACCCAAAGCCCGCGATTGCCAGGTCTGTTCATTTTTAAAAGAAGTAGGAAAAATGTATGACACTTATGTTTTGACAACTGAAATGATAATGGCGGAGAATGAAAGGCGGGAATTGAGTAGAAATTTGTCGAAGATAAGTCGGTTATCTGTTGGTAGTGGATCTGAAGTTAAGAAGTCTGAGGTTTCTGGTGATCAATCATGTAATCCATCGGTTAGTACATATAACAGTTTTCCGTCGATTGACCACGAACCAATCGTGTCAGGATAGTTTGTTTTGTTTGTATCATGCTTATTGGAATAAATAACTTGTGTAATATTGTTTGTTGTATTTTTCTTATGCCCCTGCTGCACCTGAGATCAGAGATGTATAAGATACCCTATACAAAGTATCTGAATACAAAATACTATTAAAATAAGTATTTGAGATACCAGATACAAGATACTTTTGAAAATGGTATTTGAAATACTAGATACAAAACGCGTATCTTGTAAATACTTTTTGAAAGAAATCCCAATTTTATTAAACTTAAGTTTATAACACGAATTATGAATACATCGTGCAAATGTGACAAAATATTATAATTTTAAGGTTTTATTTATAACTTATTTTTTTTCTACGAGGTCTATATCCATATATCCGAATATCCGAATAGATACTATCTAGGTAAGCGTGCTTCATCTTCGACCGCATCATTGTCCGGCACTGGACGTGATCGTGGTCAAACGCAAACCTATTTTCAATTAAAAAATAACCTACTCGGGTTCCAAGCGTGTTACTTCTATGGTACTCAGGTTCTAGTTGCTGTAAGTTGTCGTAAAAGAATTTTCTGGTCAATCGGTCTTTGTCGGCCAGAGCGGGATCTCCTCAATATTCGGCCCTGCTAGGATTTTGCCAGGTGGTAGGGCATTTGCCCGCCTGGATGGCTACCGCCCCTGGTCTAGGTTATGCCGCCACAACAACCGGGTTGTGTTTCGGCATCAGTGGTACGAAAGAAAGAAAGAAAGAAAAGATTTATGACTAAAAAAATAAAATAAAAAATACGACGCTATACATAAAAAACAAAGAATACACACACACACACACACACACACACACACACACACACACACACCCGCACCCGCACCCGCACCCGCACCCGCACCCGCACCCGCACCCGCACCCGCACCCGCACCCGCACCCGCACCCGCACCCGCACCCGCACCCGCACCCGCACCCGCACCCGCACCCGCACCCGCACCCGCACCCGCACCCGCACCCGCACCCGCACCCGCACCCGCACCCGCACCCGCACCCGCACCCGCACCCGCACCCGCACCCGCACCCGCACCCGCACCCGCACCCGCACCCGCACCCGCACCCGCACCCGCACCCGCACCCGCACCCGCACCCGCACCCGCACCCGCACCCGCACCCGCACCCGCACCCGCACCCGCACCCGCACCCGCACCCGCACCCGCACCCGCACCCGCACCCGGACCCGTACCCGCACACGCACACGCACACGCACACGCGCACGCACACGCACACGCACACGCACACGCACACGCACACGCACACGCGCACGCACACGCACACGCACACGCACACGCACACATACTAGAGTTTACCCCGCGGCTGCGCCGCGGGTCCATCTCTAGTGCGTATCTTTTGTTTAAAAAGCAAGTGGTACAGGTTACATTGTATTAAATTTGTATGTATTTGCCCCCGAAAGATTTACTTCATTTTATATCGCAAACTATACCACCCCCGTCTATATGTAAAATACATAAATGACAAAACTTGACCAAAAAGACAAAATAGATAACATGGTCCAAGTGAACCAAGTGTTCCAAATGGACCCAGTGGACCCGGTGGACCCGGTGGACCCGGTGGGCCCGGTGGACCCGGTGGACCCGGTGGACCCGGTGGACCCGGTGGACCCGGTGGACCCGGTGGACCCGGTGGACCCGGTGGACCCGGTGGGCCCGGTGGGCCCGGTGGACCCGGTGGACCCGGTGGACCCGGTGGACCCGGTGGACCCGGTGGACCCGGTGGACCCGGTGGACCCGGTGGACCCGGTGGACCCGGTGGACCCGGTGGACCCGGTGGACCCGGTGGACCCGGTGGACCCGGTGGACCCGGTGGACCCGGTGGACCCGGTGGACCCGGTGGACCCGGTGGACCCGGTGGACCCGGTGGACCCGGTGGACCCGGTGGACCCGGTGGACCCGGTGGACCCGGTGGACCCGGTGGACCCGGTGGACCCGGTGGACAAAATGGACAAAATCACAAAACCTGTCCTAGTTTCCGGGATAAACTTTACATAATATTCTTCTAGAGTACGCCTCACAGGCATGGAATCCAATGTATGATGTGTATGTTAATAGAATCGAATCCATACAACGTAGGTTTTTAAGATTTTTAGAGTTTAAATGCAAGGTTAGTGATAATCACTATGAAGCTAGATGTGTCAGACATCATATTTTGCCATTGCACAAAAGGAGGCAAATAGCAGATATCGATGGCTCCTACGTACACTATCGTAAGTCCAAAAACACGATTTTACAGGAGAGCGATTTAAAGATAGTTTTGAGTGCTATTCAGCTAATTTTAGAGACACAATTCTAGTTTTTTCACTATATGTATATAAAGTTAGATATTTTCTAATGATTTAAAATTAAACTATGAATTAATAGACATTTTGGAGATATTGCTGTTACAATTTTGTACGGCGTAAGTACACAGACTTCAAAAATCGTAACTGAAACATACAATTATTTACATCGTGTTTTAGTGAATCAAAAATATCGTATGTGCTATATACTCCATTATACTTGGCAAAAAGTTACTTATTTTTGCTCGTATGTAAAACATACTATATTTTTGGTTGTACCGCTTATAAATATAATTATTGTATGTCTGTACAAAACGAAATTAAAAAGTCATTCCTTGTTATTAATATATATTTTTTATTGCTGGATTACACTAGACAGACGGAAAGTGGTTACCATTGTCTATGAAAATTTGCAATACTCAAGGTGCTACCAATGTGTCGCCGGACTCGTAGAAGGGACTGGAGTCTGGCCACTAAAGCCGAAACACAACTCAGGTTGTTTTGGCGGCATACTCTAAACCAGGTAGCGGTAGCCATCCAGACGCACAAATGCCCGAAAAGGCTTTTTTACTTTTTATTTTACCTCCCACCCATTTTGATACTATATAAAATTACTAATATATAAAAAAAAGTGGTGGTAGCATAATGGCTAGCGCACGCGTCCCAGGCTCAAAGGACGCGGGTTCGATCCTGGCCGGAACGCATGCACCACTAGTCAGCTTTCTGATCTAATGTGCATATTGTTACAATTACCACATGCTAACAACGGTGAAGGAAAACATCGTGATGCAACCTGCACATCGAGATAACCGATGTGTCAAACCTGCCAAGCCGCGCTTTGACAAGCGTGGCGGGTATCCTGTCTTTTCCCCCTATAATGGGAGGCCCAAGCCCAGCAGTGGGACATTATGGGCTGCTATATAAAATTATGAAAGCTAGGCGTGTTACTGAATAGTTTCTTGTGTCGTTTCTTCTCTTCAAGCCACAACATGTTGCGAAGCGGTGGTAAATTATATTAAGCTCACTTAGAGTAAATAATAACCATAAACAATATTAAAACTAAATAATCAAAATGAACAGTTGGCGGCAGGCGAAAGAAAACTTTAACAATATTCATTGACAATTGATATCTTTGCCTCCATCGTCCGAATAATAAAAATCAAACAAATTACCAGACTTAAAGTCGTTAAACGTAGTTTTATTATGTATAATAGTCGCGAAAACTTGAGAAACTATAATAATATGTAGTTAATTCGTAGTACTAATTTTTGGCACATCTTTCAATTAAGGCGTAAAGACCATCGCCTTCTTACTGGGTCTGGCCTTTCTTCAATTGTTTGATGGTGACATTGTATTTCTGTGACAATATCTAATAGGCAGGAAACACAATTCGGTTCCTGTTTTGATTTGCATAATTGTCTGACTAAAACCTAAATACGATAGCACGTGCTTTCACCCCACTGAATAGAACATTTTTCAGATAAGACAAGACACCTTGTTGGCACCTCTTTTGCTTTCAGCTTCATGCCACATGTATGAAGAGGTTATTTTTTTGGGAAAGCTATGGGTAGTGTAATTTTCATGTTCAGTTTCTTTATGGGATTTAGTGTTCATGTATTCATGACATATATCACACTGGTCTTTCTTTGGTTTAAAAAAGCTTATCTTAAAGTTATGATAGGCAGATAGGCAACAGTTTTTGTATTGACGCTCTGTTTCAGCTTTACCTCAATACATTCTTTTTATATATAGGATAAAACCATCCATTGTACATAATAAATAGCTTATAAAAGTTTAAGTCACTACATAGGTATAATCTGGTCGTATATTTTCTAACATAATAAACTTTTCTGGTTGTAAGCATTTAATATGGTCACATACACTTTTCTTACTTCTTTTGCTTACCTACCTTGAACGTCAGTGCCTGATAAGGAGTCAGTTTTCTGAATGGCTCTTCATAAACTGTTCGCCAATCAACAACGTTGGTAAAAATTGCTTCTTGCATACGACCAGTTGAATTCCTTTTGCGTTTTCACTATTTGCAAGAGGAAACTTATATTTCATCGTACTTGTATTTTAAACAAGATTTAGTATCAATATAAACTTGTCTCTTGAGATTTTGGCTTACTAGATTGGCTATATAATAAACCCTTTGTTTATGATGATCGCCCAATTTCCAGAAATCATTAAAAATGTTTTTTTTTCTGTAATTGTTTGACATCTTTTCGATACAGTTCATGCGCCATTTACAAGCTGATTTTACACTTTTCGTTGGTTTCTTATAACCTCTAGGAGTCATGTATGCTTTACCAAATTTATTTTCGCATCTTTCCACTTAGTCTCGTATTTCTTTCACCATTACCTTGACCATTTCTTAATTTGTTTTTTATTCCGACTGAAGTTTGCCGAATTTGCTTGGGGTGTAAAATAGTCAGAAATACAAGCAAGTTATAATAGCGGTTGTTGTATTGTACTACCAATAATATAAGGACAAAAATCATTCATACAGTCAGCATCTAAATGGTTAATGGAACATTCAGGGGGAGATGGGTGAAATGTCTTTGGGATTTTCAAACAGTTAGTTAGCTGAATCATAAGGTACATTTCAAGAGAATATTCATGCTTTGAGTAAACAGACAAACTAGCAGTGCCAACTAAATCTTCGCCTGAAAAAAAAGTAATTTCATAAATTCAATAAAATTAAAATATATTTTGTATTTACTATAGTAATGTAATATTTCAGCGTGCTTCTAGAAAATGAGATTCAATAAAACTTAGGCTTACAAAGATGATCATAATCATCACTGGACAGTAAACTTGATGGACTTGTTTAAATCGGTGTGGGTCATTTAAAAACGTTCTTCAATTTCTGACAAATTAACTGCCTCAGGCAATAGAGAATCCGAAATAATGAAAGCTAAACATAAGATTAGCTACTTTTTGTAATTTTTACGAAAGTAAAATAAAGGTAATCGTGTATACAATACTTATTAATTCATAAATTACCGAAGTATATAATAGTAAGTTACACATACATTATCAATTACCTCGATATGAACCACGATGATAATAGTAACTAATTCATACGATAATAATATTACTTTAAAATCCGGCGTAAAAAATTCTATGTATTACATACGATAATTATATTACTCAAAAATCCCACGTAAAATATCCTATGTGTTACATACGATATATTTTTTCTAGCACATAGTCGCGTACATAATCTTATGTGTTACTTAATATTCTTTTGACCAAATAGTGTCACGAACTAAAAAAATATATAAAATATGTATAAAAGAATGATGCACCTTTATACCTTACCTTGGTCTCTATCAGATTCCTGCAAACTGACATGGAAATGGGAATACTCTTCGTTTCCGTTAATAAAATCGGATACAACATCTTTAAATGAGGTCGATTTGCGAGCAATATCGGATATTTTGAAACCTCTCGAATATAGTTTTAAGTAATTAATCGAAGATAGATTACTCATGTTTTTAAAACATCAGTCTTTATAAATCCATAGACCATAAAATTATAGTTTGTCGGCAAGTATGGACGCACATACTCTCTCCACGTATAAAACCGTAAATGATATTTACTACAGGCAACGACTGCTTACGCGTTCGCTTCCCTCCCCCGTAAAAGATCGTATAGGACAATGCGCCAGTATACCGCGCTTACTTGAATTACATACGATTATATACGGGAAAAAACTTTTTTGTTTTTAATGATATTTAAATTCTTGTTTTTGGAATCGATGGTAAATAATTCATTAATTACGAATCACTTAAAACATGAAAATTGGCATTTTGTGGCTTACGATAGTATACGTAGGAGCCATCGATATAGTGATGCTATGTAAAATTGCACAGTCTAAAATAGACTCGCCTTATTTATTATCTAAAATATGTTTAAAAGTGCCAACAAGACGATTCCGAAATCCAATACAATTGTTTGTTCCTCTGATATGTAGTAATTATAGGGCAAATTCTTATTTTAATCGTGCTTGATTGGTAAACTTGCTATAATGAATAAACCTACTGAACGAACCCCGAACGCGCGGCGCGCAGGCCGGCGCGTGAGTTCCTACATACATGCGTACGTCACAAGGTTGCAGGATTAACTGAGTAGCTTGGCCGGCGGGCGGGTCGGGCGACCCGAACGCCGCGAGGGTGGAGCGGGGGCCCGCATCGGGGATACGATGTTCCCAACACGTATACTTCCAGCGCTTTTACATACTTGCCGCGCTATAGTCTCCCCCTCCAAGTCCTCGGACACCCCGGGAGAGGACTTGGCTTTGGAAGGCCTACCCCTCCTCCTACTCTGAATTACGGCAGAATCTCCTTGATATAAAGTGAGAGCACTAGCGTGGTACTTAGTAGTGTTTCCATTATTATCTACTACTTTATAGGTGGTAGGACTAACTAACTCAGCTATTTTGAACGGTCCCAGTCGTCTGGGCGTAAACTTACTAGTAACCCCTTTGTCAACATTACTGGAAACGTGGGCCGAAACCAAAACTAAATCACCAATTTTGTAGCTTGGTGCGGGTTGACGCCCCCTATCGGCGTAAATCTTCCTCCGACGCTGTTGATTAGTGATTCGCGTAGCATCGCCCGTATCTATACGATGCAGCGCAAAAGAAGTTGGCGCTCCCCCTGGAGTAAAAATGTCCTCTTGATCATTCAGGAGTTCCGAGAGCCGTTGACGTTGATCCGACCCAAAATGGGAACCTACCTCTGGTTCAAATCTCATCGTAAAATATCGCGGTATATGACTAAAAGTATAACGAGAATTTTTAAAGTCAAGTACCACACCTGCGTCTAATAAAAAATTCATACCTAACAAGGTATCAGTTGCACCAGGCAAAATGATAAAAAGAGTGGGAACGACAGGCCCCTGCGGCACCCTTACATCCACCTTAGCTACATCTACTACAAGATTTTTACATGAACCATCAGCTAACTTAACACTAGTACACGTTTTATCGAACTTATGACCGTGTTTCACTAAATGTGCACGTAAACTTTCACTAGCAACCGATTGCTTTGCACCAGTATCAAACAACGCACTTCCACGAGCACCATAAATCTCCAATTCCACTACGGGTCTCTGACGCGGGTCAATGACCTCGCTTCCAATAGCGGCAATTGACTGGAAAGCGGAAAAAGAAGCAGACGATTCCTGTTTATTCTTACAAGTAGAGCAATTAGCTCGTATAACACCAGGCGTGCCGCATCCAAAGCATGTTACTGAAGGTGTCAAACTGTCTTCTTCTTTCTTAATGTTACCAGGAAACGATTTCTTAGATAACAGCTTCGGGCACTCCTCTTTCAAATGGCCGAATTGCTTACAATAATAGCAACGAGCTCTACTTGCTTTACTGGACGAAGCTGGTACTGCTGGATATGCTGTGTCTACAATCGGAGTCACTGATTCCTTATTCTTTCTAAGCTGTGACTGCTGAGAGCTACGGCCTTCATCTAAAATATCTTCAATAGAACGGGCCTGTTCCAATAGCTCAGAGAAAGACATAAAAGATTTACGACATATCTTCTCCCTTATTCTCTTATGCAGTAGCCCATACACCATGTCGAGCTGAGCTTCCTGAGAGATAGCAGTCGACGGCAACTGTGCTAACAATGCTCTTATTTTGCAGACGAAAATATCGGTAGGCTCATCGCCTTGTTCCCGTTCAAATATTTTCCGGTAAACCCTGTGTGGCGGCAAACGAGGACCATAAGTTTGCTTTAATAATTCTATGGCATCAGGCCAACTATTAACAGATGCTTTCACACCTTGCCACCAGGTTGCTGCAAGACCAGACAAAAGCATTGGTAAGCCTCGCAAGGCTATGTGATCTTCTATACCGACGCATTCCTTATATATTTCTATAGCGTCGACAAAAGCTAAAACGTCGCTCCCTTTTGCACCGTCGAAGCGCGATGAGCAATTTGCAAAGTTACCAGACAAGGCACTCGTAACAGGCGCAGGCGGTGAAGCTGGAGCGCGTATCAAAGACAAAAGATACGCCAAGTGTTGATCCGTCATAACTATTGGAGTTCCCGGTTGAACAGACGGCGCCGGCGACTGCGCAAACGGCGCAGCAGAGGTGGAGGCCCCGCTAGGGCCCGCAGTAGGCGGTGGAGGCGCGCCCGGCGGCACATGAGCCACGCCGGACGCGGACAAGAGAGTCTCAGACTCTCCAGCGATACCCCTATCCACAGAGGGTATATGCTGATCCATCCCGTCACTGGTTGCACCAGACCGTGTAAGCACCATAATGCCTAATCGGAAAACTCTATGTTTCCACGGTGATAAATTGTCCGATCACCAAGACAAACGGAAAACACAATATAGTTCAACACAAAATAATTGTTCATCGTAGCCTAAATAAACAATAACTTCAACTATAAAAGATAACTTGAAAATAAAGTTCTAAGTTCAAAACAGTCTGACACTAAAAGTCTTAAATTGGAAAACAACACTGTCTGTACACAAAACACAATGTTCCAATTAACGAAAAAAAAAAGTCTTTGTATAAAATTATTCTTCCAAAATTATTCCAACTAGTAGGTAAGTACAGTCCTGTATAAATAAGTCCAAAAGTACTTACGGAACCATCGTACGTATGTACTTACATATATGAAAATAAACACTAATTTCTAGTTCTTTATACTTATAGTCACTTTATATAAAACAATAAATTAAATTTAAATCAAAATGTCACGTAAAACAAACACAAATAAACATTTGAACCGTTTTAGGGTACCTAGGTTTATTCAAAGTACTAACTTAAGTTATAAACAAGTATGCAAAAGTACGAACAAGTTTGAATAAAAACGAATGAGTCCGAACAAGTTCAAACAAGTCCAAACACGTCGAGCACTCACACTCGTACGAACGTGTATTTCACTCACAAGTCCTATAGAAACCTATTCAGAACACGTTAGGTCATTAGGTACTAAATCACGAACCTACAGTTTAGTTCTAGACTTACGATAGCCACCTAAACGTCGCGTTGAGTACTAACTCAGAACAAACGCGGAACAAACGTATCGGCACACACAGGTATCGCAAAGTTTATAACTAGAACACACTAAAACTGTTTTAAAACACTATATTTCGTGCCACACGTTGGGCTGCCAATTATTATAGCGGGCACTTGAAATAATAAAGCTTGATTGGTAAACTTGTTTTAATGAATAAACCTACTGAACGAACCCCGAACGCGCGGCGCGCAGGCCGGCGCGTGAGTTCCTACATACATGCGTACGTCACAAGGTTGCAGGATTAACTGAGTAGCTTGGCCGGCGGGCGGGTCGGGCGACCCGAACGCCGCGAGGGTGGAGCGGGGGCCCGCATCGGGGATACGATGTTCCCAACACGTATACTTCCCGCGCTTTTACAAAAATATATATACTGAGTTTCAGCCAAATCGGTTCAGTAGTTTTTCCGTGAAAACGGAACAGACAGAAAGAGTTACTTTCGCATTTATAATATTAATAGGGATATATATATATATATATAAGCTCGTGTACACATAAACACATACAGCATATACACAAATACAGTGGTCAGGTTCCAGTTTCTCCCTCAAGGCCGGCGGCAGCTTGGCAGCATCTCTGGTATTGCTAATGTCCATAGGCGACGCTAACCATCACAATTGGGTCGTCAGCCGGGTTCAATTATCCTTATGGTAAAATACATAATCAAACTGTGTTATGCATTATGGTCTGAGTGTTAGTGGGATAGGCCCCAGAGTTGTCTGTTATACATTTCCCGTAACTGATATACCTAACTTGCTTAGCTAAATATTCAAAATACCAAATATAAATAACATAAATTACGTTGGTGACTTCCCACTAAAAAAACCTTGCCAACGTATAATATCAAGTCTCAAGAAGTTTTGAGCAATGTTTTCCTCGAAGGCTTTTTAAACGATGTACAATTTGTTTGACAACATTTTACTGTTGTTTAATTTGCAACACATCGTAAAATTTTATTAGGTATACAAATGCAAACTCTTTGTATAATTATTTATGGTCGTTTGACTAAACATATAATAGAAAAATATTATTAATATTTTAATGTGAATTGAAGAAAATTGTGTATGGGTTATTTTTTTTTATAACCCATACTACATATTTTGGAGTTATTTTAATGATTCTATATATAAGTATCATCTATGATTTTATAGTTCCCCGATATAATTACCGCTTTTACGTCCACTTAGAGTCACATCGAAAGTAATTGTTATGTTATAAATTGAAAATCCTGATACAAATTTATTATAATTATTATAAATAAATACATTAGACTAAGATATTATAAATAACTTATAACATAATTTACGCCCTTGCACTAAACTTCGACTGAACACAATAATTACGCGCATAATTCAACTTTCTGTAATATTTCTTTTACCGTTAAGGCTATACAGCTTTGGAATGCGCTGCCTTGCTATCAGACTACCAAAATGCTATCGACATTTAGCAATGACCAGAAAGTATTTCCTGTCGTTGGAATAAGATGATACTTAAACGTATATATATATTCATTATCAATATATAAACATTTATACACTTTGTGTAGATATGTATATATATATAACATTTTTGAATTTATTACTAAAACATAAGTAGGCGTACTATATATATTATATCACCATCACCATTATCATCTCAATTCATTTCTGGGGTTGTCTGGAAGACATTGCTTTTTAGCGATAAGACCGCTCTTTGTGCATAAGGTATAGTTTTAGTTTAAGCTCACTTTTGTATTGGTGTACAATAAACTGTAATCACTATCAACTAATACAATAGAATAAAATTTAATTATATTGTATTCTTTCCAATCCTTCAGGACTGTAAATAGAATATTGAGCCTAGGTCACCGTCTTCTATGGGTGAGGTGCCCAGAAGGCTGGCTAGGTTTTCTCGATGTATTGCCATATTGATTCTTTGTCCAAGGTAAGCACCAGCCCTCTGATCACTTGAAGAGTCAATGAATCTTTTGATATATCTTTGTAGAGGCTAGTCTGTCACACAAGTCCTAATTTATTTCTTTTCAATAATGTAAAATTCGTACAATTGGAAATTTGTTAATTCTTATTATTTTGACGGCCTCTGTGGTTGAACGGGCTAAGTTTGAGTCAGCCGAACTCGCTGGAACGCAGAGGCTCCAGGTTCAATTCTTGGCATGATAATAAATTTCTTAAAATGATTTTTCCGTTATTTACGTTTATTTTATGTATGGCCTGGGTGTCTGGGATCAGCCGCAAAGTGGTCCGTTGTAGGTATATTACCCATAACACAAGCGTAATTTGCTTAGTTTGGATATATACTATAAGGCCGTCGCGGCCCGTCCCTTGCTGGGGTGGGCCCACGCCAGCCGGGGTCGCGGAAGAAAAGCTCACGCATATCCCGTGACCCCGGCTCATGGCGTCAGGTGGCACCAAGGGGTTTTAGTGGGTATTCCGGCTTCTCTAGCCGGCGAGTCCCACACTCCCCCGCCGAAGTCTCCCCGGCGGGGGGTCCGCAAATGGATTTCCCCTTGTAAAAAAAAAAAAAAAAAGGGTATATACAATGCGTCTGTTTGTCTCATAGTTATTAATTTATTACATTGATTAATCACAAACAAAATGGAAATGAAAATTTTAAATTCGATTAATACGCGTAGATGATTAATCGAATATATGAAATCACAGACAAAAACATTACACTCCTTTTGCGTCAGTCGGTAAAAGGCTTACAAGGAAAATGCTCGATGTATAAAAGGCCTTTGAGGTATTCATGTATGTATATTTAATATCTCTTCTGACCTTTTTATTCAGTTCGCGCCAGTTCTTTATTCAAACATGACGTTTCAACAGACCTTAGTCATGAAGTAAAAAAAAGTTTGTGAAAAAAATATTTAGGCGCGAAGTGAATTTATTATTAGTCTAGGTCCTTTCACACTGTACTTATAAAGTTTTTGCAGTATTAATTTAAAATTAGAAAACATTTTGCAATTTAGTTAAAATGTTGAGTCTGAGTGCACTTTTATATCTATTTAGTTTTGTAAATGTAGTTTTTATGCAAGGAACGGGATCGGGAACGAATGGAAATCGTAAGTTCATAGATATTTGTTTTTATTTCTAAAAGTTGCAGTTTTTAAACTTTCAAAAGAACATTTTAGGGATAAAATATGAATCTTTAATTTTAATACTATCTTTTCTTTGTTCGTATATTATTGAGAAGTTGTGGAAGGGAACCTTCGTTTGCGTTGCTATGGTAACGGATTTGTTAGTGAATAGCAACGCCAGTACAAAGAACACTATGATAGCCTTATATTTTTGACTACATTTATGTATTTATTTTTATCCGTGCAGGAACGGAGAAAGAATACAATTTCCTGCGGCCTGGCGCCCTGTCGTAAGAGGCGACAAAACAACCGACAGCCAGGTGGTAGGGTATTGGATCGACTGGATGGCGACCACCCCTGGTCTAGAGTATGCCGCTATAACAACCTTGTGTTGTGTTCCGGCATTAGTGACCAGGTTCCAGTCTCCCTTAAGAGAGCAGCAGCGCATTTGTAGCACCTTTGGTGTTGCAAATGTCCATAGGCGATGGTAACCGCTTTCCATCAAGTGGGCCGTCTGCCTGTCTGCTGAACTCCTGCAATAAAAAAAAAATGTATCCCTCGGAAACGACGTTATTTATCGGGATATCTATATAATTATTCTAAGTGGCGACCCGGGATATAAGGATTCGAAACAGAGCTATCTGTTTCGAGTTTTAATTTAAATATGTTCATTAGAAATGACAAGGCTGTATGGTCTAGGATCTTTGCCTGTTCTTCAAATAATAAAGAACAAAAATACTACTATTCTGTTCATTAATTTCACGTGATGCTCTAACAGATAAAATTTTAAAAAGTTGCATTTATTAAATTCCGCTCTCTCGCAGCTCTATGACTTTTTCCTGTTCAAATAAAAATGAATGTTGACAACCTTTTACCACATGACTGGCTGGATGCACAAACCGTGCTAAGACAAAATTGAACTAGAAAAAAATGATCTTAAAAAAGAAACTATAAAATTATTTATAATTGTTGAACAAGAAACTTATTTTTATCAATATGAAATTTGATTAATTTTGCAAATTATTAGGTAGATGGATAGACCACTAGCTGTCTTGTTCATGTTGAGTTAGGGTATGTTTGTAGGCTTCTAAACGAACCTTAAATGTGATCCTTTAATGTGTATATGAATCGAGGGGTAAATAATGTGAGTTTATTAAACTAATTAATC
This sequence comes from Dendrolimus kikuchii, assembly GCA_019925095.2. NCBI lineage: Eukaryota > Metazoa > Arthropoda > Insecta > Lepidoptera > Lasiocampidae > Dendrolimus > Dendrolimus kikuchii. The sequence continues at coordinate 5,056,910 of CM034415.1, forward strand.
TAACTCATTGTGAGTTTGATATACTTCATTTCGTGACTTTGGAGGTCACTTGAGTCACATTGAGTATTTGTTCGCAATTCTGACTCAAATGTTACGTGGTTGGGATTCCCTGTGTACTGAAAACAGGTTTTCTCTTTCACGTCATGGTTAAGGAAAGTTAGGAGTTATGATTAAGAGTGCGGTATAGATATAGGGCACCTTTATTTTAAGTAATGGGAGGGGTGGAGTGGGGTGGAGGCGGAAGGTAGGGAGGAATGCTTACCTCTTCTGCAACCCTTATGTCAAGAAAATGTATAAGTTCTTAAGATATTAATGTTTTTGTAAATGTAACCTCACTTGTTTCTCACTAATATTGCACTTATATCCTAGGTCCAAAGTTAAAAAATCCAATCAAAATCCAGTAGTCAACATAAAAATATTCTAAATAGTCCAAAAACACGGTGATATTCTGTGAGAGCGTGGTATCTAACAGCTATAATGTTTGACCTTTTCAGTATACCTCATTAAAATGAAATACATACACACGTACACCCAATGTAAATAAATGTATTATCATTAATTGATTCAATAGTTAAAATTTAAAAAAACTTGAAGTTCCGTCAACCGTGACTAATGTTTGGTTTATACGATTCTCAGCATTGAAAACGATGCGGGTTTTTTTAAAATAAAAATCATCACGGCTATTGAAAAGGGGTCGAAGCGTCGCAACAAAAATAAAAATCCAATAAAATACCACAGCGCCATATTTTTGCGCTATATTCCTCTTTCCCTTAAGGGAAAGTCCGGCGCTGGTGCCATGGATGCGTGCTATGGATGCGTGCTATGGATGCGTGCTATGGATGCGTGCTATGGATGCGTGCTATGGATGCGTGCTATGGATGCGTGCTATGGATGCGTGCTATGGATGCGTGCTATGGATGCGTGCTATAGATGCGTGCTATAAATGTGCAGAGCAGCGTTCCTACAATAGGCGCGCGTTTGTCACTGAAATGCGGCGGCGCATTTTCATAGTACTCGCTCCGCTACATAGCGCCGCATCAGTGGAAACGGTTAAATAGTTTCGTCGCTTAGCTTTTACATTCTCGCAGCATAGCTGCATGGCAGTAGCGTAGCTTGCCTTAGACGGGCCCTGTATCAAAATGTGTTGGGGGGCTTAAAGGAAGGGTGGTTTTTTTTTATATAGAAGAAACAATAAAATGCTCGTTATTGAATTAAAATAATTATATATTAACTTAAGTTATTACTTAAACTTAATGCTCCTAAGAGCTAAGTTAGACAAACAATTAAAATCAATGATACACTTTCGCCTTTTTTCGGCAAACTTATTTATCAAACCATTCAAAGCTGAAGGCGATTTAAGTTTTTCTAGATTTTCTTCTTCTATCGACAATAATGACAAGTCTGATAGCCGTACTTTTTGGCCCAGCAATTATTCTCAAAAATGTTATTAACCTATAAAAGAACGTGGATAGCAGCTATGGAGGGTAGCGGTAAGGGGAGTCATCTCTGTATATGAGGAAGTGTCCATCGAAATGCATTAAATTAGGGTGGCGCCACTTTGGCATCAGGGTGAATTTTAAAGAATGCGCCAAAAGTTATTAGAGTAGTATTATAGTGTTTTAATTTTATAAAATGAAATATTACAAAACCACTAAGCGTATTATTCAAAATTCACGAAATAAAATCATTATACACGTTTTCACACAACAATTCTTTGAGGTTATATTTAGTAAATTACTTTGTACTCCGTAAATAGTTGACGTTTTATAACAGTGTACTGTCACCAACTACTCTAGTCGCCAAAGATATTAATTTTTTTAACTCAGGATACTTCGATTCGTCTACAACAGCTACATTCATACCATACCCTTTGTCTACACCAGCGCCATTGTGGGCGGTTTTTGAACTGTTACTTACACCTTACAACTGGACACTTCTTCAACTATTTTCTTATATGAGATGATTTTTAACATTATAGAAATTTTAATTACACAGTTTCGTGGTCCCTGTAGCCTGGGGGCCCCGTATCATTGATACGGCTGATACGGCGGTAGCTACGCCCCTGTTGCATAGCACATGCAGTTGCGTAGCTCTGCCACGTTCAAAGATTTTTATTGAGATTTGTAAACGTGATATGGATTTGTTATAAGTAAGTTTGATGGATTTATATGTTTTAAAATGTAGTAATATGCGAGTGAGACCGAGAACTCAATTAGGTAGCTCCATAAGGTCAGTGAATTATTAAAATACAATTTATGAAAACAACTAAAGTGTTATTGCTTGAGTATACACAATAGGTCGTCTTGGTCAAGCGAACGTGCATACGTCAAGGTCGCAAACCGGATTTGGCGTCTGCACACATCGGTAGTTTATAAATATTTTTTAATTTACTTTATCATGTACTCGACTTTCTAGTTTTGTTTTTACTAGGATTCGCCCGCAACTTCGTCCATATTGGACGGGTATTCAAAATCACGAAAACAACTTGGATGGATTACATGGTTTTTTTTTATTGATCAGTGAAAATATTGCATCGGAATCAGAATTATTTTTCGAACTGGCCACTTTAAACCGCTCCCAAGAAAATTCCTGCGGGATTACTGGGATCAAAAGTTCTGCAGATTTTATGTCCGGGTATTAGCTGTCGACCAACGAAAACGGCAACAAAATCGGTCCAGTAGTTTTTGCGTGAATCCAGAACAAATAAACACAAAAAACAAAAGACTATACTTTTATAACATTATAAGACACTAAGATATGCCCACGACTTCGTCCACGCTTGACTTGAAATTCCGACGGAATTCCCGGGATACAAAGTATCGCAGCATTAGAAAATAATGTAAGCTATCGTAAGTGAAAACTGTGTCCCCACTCCCGGGAAAATTCTCGCGGGTTTCCCGTAATCAGAAACATCACACGTTTTATTACATAAAATTTGCTATCTATCAGTGAAAAAATCACATTGGAATTTGTTTTTTTTTAATCTGGCCCGTTTGAATCATTCCCAGAAATATTTCCATGGGATTCCCAGGATAAAAAGTAGCGCAGAATTTAAGTCTAAGTATTTGCTGAACCTTCTATCCGTGCAGAATATAATCTGAAAAGATTCTATATTGATTCCCATAGGAGACCATTAAGGCTCACATGTGCAGACTTGGGACTAAAACAGAACCATATATTAGAATGATGATAACTCCGCCTTTATTAATTATCAAATCATAAATAAACACTTGAATGATGATACCAATTCCTCGCCTCTGCTCCTATCTTTGATATGACGTTAATAGTATAGGATCCCGCTATAAATTTATCCGTGCAGGAACGGTGAAAGAATACAATTTCCTGCAGCCGGGCGGCCTGTCGTAAGAGGCGACTTAACAACCCACAGCCAGGTGGTAGGGTATTTTCCCGACTGGATGGCTACCACCCCTGCTCTAAAGTATGTCGTCATAACAACCTTGAGTTGTGTTCCGGCATTAGTGACCAGGTTCCCGTCTCCCTTAAGAGAGCAGCAGCGCATTTGTAGCAACTTTGGTGTTACAAATGTCCATAGGCGATGGTAACCGGTTTCCATCAAGTGGGCCGTCTGCCTGTCTGCTGATCTCCTGCAATAAAAAAAAAATAAAAAAATAAAACGACCTTCACCGAGATGTTTATTTGATAAAACGTATTTTATATTTAATTTAATTTGCCAATAAATATATTGCATATGGGTTGCCTAACAAATTTCAGTCCAAGATACGATTAATTAATAATTTAAAAAAAAAACATTTCACCGGTTTGATTATTAGACAAATTCTATTCCAATCGAAAGTATGAAGCCCATAGAATATGCAAAAGTTAGGTTGCCTATTCTTTTCCGGTCACAACTCTCGGGTAGTCTCGGGTCGGATGTTCTTTAGAAAGAGGCAGCACATTGTTAGCTCCTTTAGTGATACAAATGTTCATTGGCGATGGTATCCACTTCCCACAAGATGGGCCGTCGTTCTATCTGCTGTACACCAATTATAAAATAACCAGTCTTCTTGGAATTAAGAACTAGTCAGCCCACATAAAATTCCATCACTTAGCAATAATATATTGGCTATTAATAGTTCAGGTGGAACGCAGCTGCGGGGATTCCCCGCTATCTGTAATTCTCAGGACATCTTGTTTTGAACCTAGGAAATATTTATGAAACAGGAAAATCTATTTTGAGAAACTGTTATTGAAACTACTCATTGTGAGACATGAATATAATAATATGTAAGTTTTATAACTTAATTCTAAAAGCATAAGCAATATTCAGTTTTCAGTTTTTTGTAGTTGAGATAAAATATATATTATTTTTCAACACACTTGCTCATAAAGTGGCTCTATGGTCACCGCAATTAGGCACAGAATGACACCCATTATCAAACTGTGAGTAAAAAACATTATAACTCACTAGTGAGTTATAGATATTTTTTTTTAATTTTATTGGTTGAGTTGCTTTGTTCTTAAAAAAGTTTTTATTCAATCGTGTTCTATAGAACAAATAAATTATTGTTCCTATTGCTTGCTCATTTCATGCAACTTCTTATTTAAATAGATAATTTTAACTCGTACGTGTTTAATAAATAAAACTTTCACTCATATATAACTTTTTTTTATCTACTAAATAAAATGAGTTTTTGTTGTTATTTTATTCACAAGTGTGTTGAAAAACGTCGTATGATACACGTGTGTATTGATGATTACCGTCCTCGGCTCTCTTAAGACCCTCGCCTACGGCTCGAGTCTTAATGGCGCCTCGGCGGTAATCACCAATGTTACACACTAGTACCATAATGTACTATTATCGGACAGAGAAAGAATACATTTTCCTGCGGCCGGGTGGCCAGTCGTAAGAGGCGACAAAACAACCCATAACCAGGTGGTAGGGTACTTGCCCGTCTGGATGGCTACCATCCCTGGTCTAGACTCCAGAGTATGCCGCCATAACAACCTTGATTTGCGTTCCGGCATCAGTGACCAGGTTCCCGTCTCCCTTAAGAGAGCAGCAGTGCATTTGCAGCACCTTTGATGTTGCAAATGTCCATAGGCGATGGTAACTGCTTACCATCAAGTGGGCCGTCTGCCTGTCTGCTGAACTCCTACAATAAAAAAAAAACCAAATAAGAAAAAAAAAATCTATAAATACGATTAAAATATTTAATACTGGAGGTCGTAAGTCGTGGTAGTGTAATGGCTAGCGCACGCGTCCCTAGCTCAAAGGGCGCAGGTTCGATCCTGGCCGGAACGCATGCACCACTTGGGCAGTTTTCTGACCTAATGTGCATATTATTACAAATGCCACGTGCTAACAAAGGTGAAGAAAAACATCGTTATGCAACCTGCACATCGAGATAACCGATATGTCAAACCTGCCAAATCAAAATACACAAATCATCAGAATCGGTTCAGGAGATTAGGAGAATCCTGGAACCCGATCCCCACGCCACATACATATTGTTACAACTTAGACCTCGTCAAAGACAAATTCCACGTATAGATTTGTACAAGCACATTTTATTACCTGTCGGCATTTGAACTAATTGTAATCCTTTTATAATCGTCTACTTTTGTTCACTTATTTATTGGCATACGTTTCTAAGTTATTGTGGAGAAAAGCCTATTATTCTATTGTATTCGCTCATTAGCATCATTAGCCAGGTGTTGCGGATTACGATTACAAGCTAATTCTAGGAAACTGTGTCGATCTTGTCGGGCGGGCACATTTTGTATTTGTGAAGTATAAAACGACGGCCTGATAGAGCGAGGAGGCAGTTAAGCTACGACTACGATACAGGCGTGACGTGTGTACATTCGGGAATCTAATAGTGACGGACTTGGCGCGTTTTATTGAATTACGACCTTCTGCATTACGTTTGGATTTGTATGTATAGTTCTAATAAACTTTATAATAATTCTAACGGCATTTTAATTGGAGTCCCGCAAAGTCGTAAGAATATTTGCTATTCATTGTCTTAGGTATGGTTAGGTATAATTTGGCATCCAGACGAATGTTTGCGCTGGCCTCCTATTTATTTAAATTGTTAAGAGGTAAATTGTTTAACCCAGGTGTATTAGTTGAAATCAAATTGAACATTCCAGCGAATTTTATGATGACGTAAGCAGCTCCCAATGTTCGTAGTACCATACGGCAGGGCCAACTTGCTTAATAAGGCGCCGATGACACAGGCCTTGCGAACATTAAACAAGATATATCAACAAATTGATATTTTTATTTGTACTGTGACTGAATCCACAAGAACTGCATATTATATTACATGACGACTGAATATGTAGGTATATATGTATATATAGTGTATTATGTGTACCACGCTATCGTATTGGTGAAAATTGTAATGATAGAGATGTTTGTAGGTAAATAAATAAAAATAAATATCTATTTATTTATATAGACTAATTGTCTGTTGTGATAACAAATGCAATAAACGCATCCTGCTTGACAGGTACGAACTTTTTTACGATAATACCATTGATGAATATTTTAATTTTAAAAGGAAGAATAATAAGAACGTAATATCACAATAAATTGACTAAATTAAATAAAATTGTTAATGACTTTATCTAAATTTAATTGTTTTATGAATAATATATAACTGAAAGGGACATAATAAATTAAAACAAAATAAGCTTTTTTAAAAAGGTTTTTAAATACATGCTTTTGAGATCCTGGATATCATGTAGCCACAGAGTGCTAGCCACGACAAGTAAAACGAGCCCAAACACGACGGGTTTATCTTGTTTAGTACAGGAGTTCCTATGGCAACCTTTCGACTCAATCATCAGATCAGCTCCATGGTACCATATTATTGCATTGTCACACGATATACATATGCGTGCAAAATTTCCGCTCAGCCGGAAACCGGGACGTTGGTCAAATTTAACTTGCAAGATTCCACCTGAACATACATACATGCATAGGTACATCCATTGCAAGTTAAATAGAAGCTTGTAGTATTAAATATTTATTGTACTTATAATAGCATCATAATCATTAACATAATCATCATATGTATATGTAGTCATGAGGACTACAAATGGCTTGTAACCAAAACTACAAAATAAATTGTATGCCTGTCAAAGGCGAAACATGTAACTTTTATGACTTAGCATAACCTCTGCAAAAATGTGCATGTTTCAAACAAATAGAAACATTCCCTGGCAGCGTGGGAAGCCTTTGGTATGGGATGCGACTTGCGTAGACACGTTGGCCGCATCCCATTTACCAAACACGTCTAAATCAGCCGGTTCAGCGGCGGAAACAGCCGAATCACTCAAGCGGCGCAAATATGCAATCCTCTGTGAGAGTTATATGTTTGTGCCGTTTGCTGTCGAGACGCTTGGACCGTGGGGTCCTGAGGCCATGAGCCTCTACCAAAATTTATCGAAACGACTCATTGACTCTTCGGGTGATCAGAGGGCGGGTGCTTACCTCGGCCAACGGATCAGTATGGCGATCCAGCGAGGAAACGTAGCCAGCCTTCTGGGCACCTTACCCATAGAAGACGTTGATCTGGGCTCAGTATTCTACTTATAGTCTTGAGGGACTATGAGTAGAATACAATACAAATAAGTTAAGTTTTCTTGCATTGTATTCGATAGAAAAATTATACTTTGGACAAAAAATAAATTACTTTGACTTCTACAAATATTTCAAAACCAAAATTAGGCAAACCGGTTCAGCCGTTCTCGAGTTTTTGTGAGACTAACAAACGTCAATTCATTTTTTTATAAATACTAGCGGCCCCGGCAGACGTTGTCCTGCTCTGAATAAATAAAAATCTAGGACCCGATCCCAGCGCCACCTACCGATTCCAATTGTGGATTTAAACCATCCGGGGCCCACTCAAACACACAAAAACAAAATCACCAAAATCCGTCCAGGTGACTAGGAGGATTCCAGAACCCGATCTCAACGCCGCCTACCAGTTCCAACGGGATAAAAAGTATCTTATGTCCGTCTCCTGGTTCTAAGCTACTTCCCCACCAATTTTCAACCAAATCGGTATAGCCGTTCTTGAGTTATAAATAGTGTAACTAACACGACTTTCTTTTGTAAAGGTGTCCCAAAAAGGATGCAAGATTTGAAATTGATGAAAAACACATTTTTTTTCATTATAATATATTTGTATATAAAATCTTGAAATAGATAAAATGCCTTACCACCAATGACATGTACTAGGCTTATTTTTACCAATTTCAAACACTGGTTATTCACGAGCCTCTGTATGATCCAAGGCAGTCTAGCTCCTTAGGATTTTTTTATTTTTTTTTATTGCAGGAGTGCAGCAGACAGGCAGACGGTCCACTTTATAGAAAGCGATTACCATCGCCTATAGACATTTACAACACCAAAGGTGGTACAAATGCGCTGCTGCTCTCTTAAGGGTCACTGGAACCTGGTCACTAATGCCGGAACACAACTCAAGGTTGTTATGGCGACATGCTTTAGACCAGGGATGGTAGCCATCCAGTCGGGCAAATCCCCTACCACCTGGCTGTGGGTTGTTTAGTCGCCTCTTACGACAGGCCGCCCGGCCGCAGGAAATTGTATTCTTTCTCCGTTCCTGCACGGATAAAAGGATAAAAGGATGACACTGTTTATCCAAAAGTATATGTGTAGTTTTTTTATGGTAGTATAGATTCGCGATTGCGCGATTGCGAGCGGAGATATGGGCTAATATGGAGCCGCCCGTCTACCTAGAAGGTACCTACCTATTCAAATGGAACTTGATGATACCTTGGTTTTAAGTATCGGGAAAGACAGACTCCGGCGATGAGTTTCACTCTTCTGCGGTGTGTAAAAGTGCGGTGGTGTGGTCCAGGAGAGCCTAGCTCCTTAAAATAAAAAATAAAAAAAAAATTGTCACCAAAAATAAAAAAATTTTAGCCTTAAGATTAAGACTGGATACTAACACCTAGACTAGGCTAAGTATAACAAAAATTTGAAGGGAGTTCTTTTGGAACTACCTCCAAAATTTTTTACCAAATTACAATTTTGTTGTCAGTGAAGAACCTTAATTGTATTTAGTGTACTGCTCTGACTAGCAGCAGGAAATACCTAACTACAATTAATTAAAACAAGTTGTTTCCCCATAAATTTCCTGTTTGTTACTTATTGTAATTAATAGAAAATAGCCATTTCGTCATTCGTAAAATAATTATTTTTCATTACAACATATTATTATCCAAAAGTATATGTGTAGTTTTTTTTATGGTAGTATAGATTCGCGTTCGACCATTGTTAGGAGCCTTAAGAACAGACGAGCGTGCATGACAAGAGTTATGAATGTCAAAGAAGCAAGTGAGGTGTGTAAGAATAAGCCTAAATGGCGCTCTGTTGTTCGTGCCTACCCCGCAAGGGAACTGGCGTGAAGTTATGTATGTATGTATGTATGTACAACATATTAAATAGTCAGATGGCCAAAATAGTGGGCATCGGTATTGCAGACGGAACGTTACAATGCTCATAGTTCGACACGTGCTAAGCCGATTTTATTTTATATCAATTCATGGCCGGTTTTTAAATCTTACCGACTGTTCATTTACCTTACTATCGGTTGAAATTTGAGATAAGCTCCATATAAGTAATGTCAAAATTCAACCGATAGTAAGGCAAGTGAATAAATAGTAAGGCATAGGAACCAACCATAAGGAAGAAAGAAAGAAAAAGATTTTATATGAAGAAATAGCGCCGTACTTACACTAATTACAAATCATAGTAAAAGAAAGAAACAAGCAAACAAGGTTGCATTCAGCTTATTGCTTTGCCGGAGTTTTATCCGACACATCGCTGATTTTCAGTGCAAACCTTCCCCCCTCCCTTTTACCGCGATGTCAAAAACGACACAACTACAAATTAGTTAAGTAAAATTTTATTAAAAATATGTATTTCAACAAGTAATTTTACAGAATAAATTTTGTCCTAACTAACTAGTTAGGACAAAATAGCAACTGCTATTCAAACGTGGTTTGTAGGAATTGCTGCTAATGTCTGAAGATTTCCAACTTTCAATAAAAGGATGTTCGTCATACTTGATGGATTTGACCCAGTGGCATTGCCAAAATGCTGTCGGATTTAATTTATCACTCAGCATTAATATATTCAACGAACTGGCCTTCGTTACGTCAAGACGTAGAACCTGTTCTTTGCCCAATAACTCGGTAATTCTCCTACAAATTGTTGTCAGCACTTGGAATGGGTAAACAAAAACTCGAAATGTTTTATTATTTTACAATATATTTACCAGAACTTATTTATATTAGAATCTTAGATCGTTAATGGAACTTCCTTCCAGGAGTCAGTAAATGTATCAAAAGATTTTTTTATTTTTTATTGCAGGAGTTCAGCTGACAGACAGACGGCCCACTTGATGGATAGCGGTTACCATCGCCTATTGACATTTACAACACCAAAGGTGCTACAAATGCGCTGCTGCTCTCTTGAGGGAGACTGGAACCTGGTCACTAATGCCAGAACACAACTCAAGGTTGTTCTGGCGACATACTTTAGACCAGGGGTGGTAGCCATCCAGTCGGGCAAATGCCCTACCACCTGGCTGTGGGTTGTTTAGTCGCCTCTTACGACAGGCCGCCCAGCCGCAGGAAATTGTATTCTTTCTCCGTTCCTGCACGGATAAAAATAATATAATATAATATATATATATTATATATACATACATACATAACTTCACGCCAGTTCCCTTGCGGGGTAGGCACGAACAACAGAGTGCCATTTAGGCTTATTCTTACACACCTCACTTGCCTCTTTGACATTCATAACTCTTGTCATGCAAGCTCGTCTATTCTTAAGGCTTCTGACATCATTATATTATATTATATATAATATATATATATATATATATATATATATATATATATATATATATATATATATATATATATATATATATATATATATATATATATATATATATATAATATAATATAATAACGGATACAGAATCATTGAGAATTGTGGATGATCACATGAGTTATATTGTGTAATATATGAATGATTATGTTGCGACTAATACTGTCGCTGCTGACTGCATTAGAGCTCATAGACATTAAGCTCTTTTTAACATCACAATCAGAAAATTGACAGAAGGTAAAACAAGGATACGCAGGAGTTGGCACATTAGAAAGGTAATTTAAAGTTGCAGCTTTAGATTGTCTATTTACTTTTTAAGTAGAGGAGAAATTTGGTAGTAGAGGAGAAATGCTGATTCAACAGGTCGAAGATCTTTTGGAAGTGAATTATTCGAAGGTTTGTCAAATCCTACAGACAGACGTCCCTAGACACCCTATTGCAGAGATTACGGAGCTTGACAAATGTGGCGCGATTGGCGTCTGTATGTTCAGTCTTATATTTGCTCCTAGCTGAACATTTTTTATGCTGCAAGGATTTGATTTCATCTGTCAGCCAGGGAGCAGGTAGATGTTTAATTTTTATGGCCCTTAGGGGTGCATGTAAATCATACAACTTAGTCAAAGCTGCATTAAATACTTGCACCTTTTCATGGACAGAAACTGCTTTGTAGACCTCGCACTAGTCAATTTCACGAGCATCCTTAATGAGATTATTCATAATTATGCCACTAAAGTTAAGCTGCATACAAATTTTACTTTTGGTTATGGGCGGTAATTTATAAGAGACAAAGATCATGTGGTACGAGAAGGCATCTGATGAGCACTGACCGTATGTAAAAACATAAGAAGGACAAGATACTAAAACAAGATCGAGAAGAGAATAAGTAGAATTTGGAAAACGGTGACTATGTGGGAGCAGATAGTGGGAGAATAGTGAGATTGAAAGATTTAATTAAATTTTCAAAATTGATTGAGCGAGGGTCACGTTTTAAAAGCCACGTATTGAAATCACCGATAATCATTATATGGTTATGGGTGACATTATAATCAGCTGGCAGCTCTTCAAAGTAAGAGATGAAATTTAACCTGGAGAGAGGGGATATAAAATACACCGAGAAGTACACGCTTACAGCCTAAAACTGCTTTAATAAATAGGTATTCCCATTGAGGTATAATATGTATGATCTAAGGGTATTCCCCTGTATCAGGTGGAGATTGCTGAGGTGAACTTTTATAACTCTGAAAGGAATGTGCGAGGATGTAAATAGCAACACTTCCACTGGTAATACCAATTCGATCATGGCGCATCAGGTCGGAACCAGGCAAAGTATAAGAAGAGAGAGAGAGAGATAACACTTTATTGCACACCAATAAAAACAATAAAAAAAACAGACCATATTTACTATATTTTCTAAGCAAAATATCGCTCAAAGCGATCTCGTCCAGGCATCCTAAATCAAAGAAATTTGAACCAGGCGATGTAGGTGGTGCAGGGAAAAGGCAGTAGCTACATAAATACTCGAACTAATTTAATAAATAAATATAGAAATACATATACAATAATATATTTCAAAATACATAAGGTAACTTATAGTAAATGTACTAGTATGACAATATTGTGTTAATCAGACATAGCTATTTGTGGACAAATTGTGTTTTCTGAGTAAATTTCTAAATGTTGTTAAGAAGAGTAGTTGGTAAAACCAATATACTATAAAGATAAAGTAAGAATGTAAGTATTCCGGTGAAAATTGATAGGTAACCAATTGAATTTTTTACGGAATACAGAGACATGATCATATTTACGTAACCCAAATATGAATCTCATACAGAAATTTTGTAGGCGCTCAAGTTTATTTAGTTGTTCTTGGCTTATGTCTAGATAGCTTTGGCATCAGTATAATCAAGAATTGACGAGCAATAGGGTTTCTGCAAGCTTAACTTTAGCAACTTATACAAAGTTGCAAACTACCTATTCCAAGTTGTGATCAAAGTTTTATAGTGTGACATCATGCAATAACGAGGTGCGGTTTACAAGGTAAAAAATTAAGAAGGAAAATCTCAGACGTCTGTATGAACGCGGAAAATACGTGTCTGCTATAATTTTAATTAGAATAACAATACACTTAATGATTTAAATTGTTATTAATTGCTCAATTTACACAGAGGAGGATAACAAGGAACGTCTTTAGAAGAAAGGTTTCAAATCGGCTGCAGTAGAGCAGTCTTTCGTTACCCCAAAGAAAGTATAATATTTAGGATATAATTATCATCATCTCTACATATTATGGTCCCTCCCGGCTTCGCATGGGTAGTCATTTATATTTTAAAATATTTTAGGTTATATTATTGAAGTTTTAGTAAGGTAAATGTGAAAGAATTTTTGAAATCATTCTAATGGTGAAAGAATTTTTGAAATCAGTCTAGTAGTTTCTGAGTTTATTCGTTACAAATATACAAATCTTTCCTCTTTATAATATTAGTATAGATTGTTAGATGATTGATAATATATTTCTTTCTTCCCAGTTCGCCTGTGCATAGTGGAGGGACGTGGTGAATACAAACGGGCACCTAAATTTTGCCCAATATTGGACAAGGAGAATGCTGGAGTCGAATGTGTCGTTGGTACTGACAGGTAAGGATTTTTGTATCGCTTAATATTACGATTTGATATTGATCCTTAATGTTTTTGAAGTGAAACGTCTTTAGAATCGTTGTGATTTGAAACTCGATGAAACGAAAAAGCGACACTTAAAGGAGATAAACACAAGTCTATAGGTCTAAGTCTGCGAGAGAATGAGATACGAGTTTTACATTGTGCAGCAGAGATTACAGAGTCAATAAGACCGATGATTAAACAATGAAAAATTAAAAGTGTTACTTAAGAAGTTTATTTTGAATTAGAACATGTTGACGGATGGAGGCTAAAGATGATTCATGATATAATTTCAGATTGGACTGCCTTAGACGTATCAGCAAAGGGACTGTTGATTTTGGTGTCTTCAGCCCTGAGGATCTGATAGCAGCGCAATGGGCAAACATCGACGTCCTTGTCACCAGCGAACTGCGTTTGAGAAGCAGTAAGTTTAAGTGATGATGGATTTATATGTTTTATTATTTCCGATGAGACTCAGTTATCGCGGTAGAGTAAGGGTAGAGATGATGGAGACATTATCTTGAGTACAGCTTTTAGGGCAGGCTCGATGGGTGTGATTTTTTTATGGCATGAGTTCAGCAGACAAGTAGACGGCCCACCTGATGGAAAGCGGTTACCATTGCCTATGGACATTTGCAACACCAAAGGTGCTGCAAATAAATGCGTTCCTGCTCTCTTAAGGGAAACGGGAACCTGGTCATTAATGCCGGAACACAACTCAAGGTTGTTATGGCGGCATACTCTACACTAGGAGTGGTAGCTATCGACGGGCAAAAACACACTACAACCTGGCTGTGGGTTGTTTTGCGCCTCTTACGATAGGCCGCTCGGCCGCAGGAAATTATATTTTTCAACACACTTGCTCATAAAGTGGCTCTATGGTCACCGCAGTTAGGCACAGAATGACACCCATTATCAAACTGTGAGTAAAAAACATTATAACTCCTCACTAGTGAGTTATAGATTTTTTTTTTTAATTTTATTGGTTGAGTTGCTTTGTTCTTAAAAAAGTTTTTATTCAAAAAAAAAAGATCGTGTTCTATAGAACAAATAAATTAATGTTCCTGTTGCTTGCTCATTTCATGCAACTTCTTATTTAAATAGATAATTTTAACTCGTACGTGTTTAATAAATAAAACTTTCACTCATATATAACTTTTTTTTATCTACTAAATAAAATGAGTTTTTGTTGTTATTTTATTCACAAGTGTGTTGAAAAACGTCGTATGATACACGTGTGTATTGATGATTACCCTCTTCGGCTCTCTTAAGACCCTCGCCTACGGCTCGAGTCTCAATGGCGCCTCGGCGGTAATCACCAATGTTACACACTAGTACCATAATGTACTATTTTCGCCGTTCCTGCACGGACAGCATTCTCCGTTGCTACACGGGTAGTGATACCACGTTCTGACAAAACATCGACCTAAAACACTTGACCTTGAAGTAACATGTACTTATATTTAAAAAACAAACAAAAACGTTCTAAAACGAACAGAACGACGAAATATAATTAAAAGTAAGCCCTATATTCCTATTCATCTCCCTATTTTATATCTCTATTCCATCTCCCTATTCCATCCCCCTATTCCATCTCCCTATTCCATCCCCCTATTCCATCGCCCTATTCCATCTCTTTATTCTATTCTCCTATCCCATTTTATAGGTTGGCAACTGTTTGGTTTCGCCCCTGGTGATGCGAACATCCACAGCCGACGGTAATCAGTTTCCCAGGTGGAGCATCTGCCCGTTTGCCAGTATAAAAGGAAACATCATACCAGAATAGATTAATTTGTTTTAAAATCGTTTCCGTGGAAACACGTAGAATAATTTTAGATGCCATGTTTGCTTATAAGTTGTTTCATAATAAAATAGATCACCCTCAACTGTTAAGCCAATTTCGGCTAAGAGTCCTTTAACCCATTTCTTTCCCCTATTAAGAACAAGAGTACTAGGTGCTGACTCACCTATTTCTATGTATAATTCACAATAGCAGCAGTAATGCCACGGATATTAACGGACCGATAAATTTCAATATCTTAGTTAGGTACACATTATTATTTCCTTTATTAGTGGTTAATTAAATAACAGCAGTGAGAAATTAAATTGCAACCTGTGTTCACTTATAAGTAGTTTTTACATCGCAGTATAAACCTTAGTCATAAGTCTATTACTATAATTGATCAAATTTAAAAAACTGTGGGTGATCCTTTATTAAAGAAATAAATATTTCCAGGGCCATTCCAACGACGTATCGTAGCAGTTGTGAATAGGAGGATCCTCCCGGATACATCATCAAACCTTCACGCAGTGCTGCAGAATAGTACCCTTTGCCATCCAGGAGTTGGCGTCGACGATATACGACCATTGAGTGATACTCTATCTGGGGTAAGATATCTTTACTCTCATTGTTACTAGCATCTCTCTTTTCTTAATTTTCAATCATTTGCAATCAACTGATGGATGTATGCTTCCCCAAGTTTGCGTCTTGTATACCCATTATTATTTATTAAAAATTAAGCGCGTTCAAGGAAATTTCGCGACATACCGTCATTTTGACGCGAGAAAAAAAAGCGCCCTCTTGTGAACCACGTAACAATCGAATACCGGCGTATGTTCGAATTCAATTTCATTCTGTATTTCGAACAAAGCCTAAAGTGCCATTTCTTCCACAGTATCTAGAGTCGTTAGTTCTCGTGAACTCCTGTGACCGGAAGCTCTCCCTAACTGAGAATAGAGTGAGGGCCCTCGCCGGGTTCTTTGGGAGCGCCTGCAAAGCTGGACCTTGGGTGTCAGATCCTACCAGGGACGCGGAACTCAGTGAGTATTTTTTTTTATTGTTGTTACAACAATTATGATGAACTTAAAGATATTGAATACTATGAATGCGAGTGGGGTTGCCACCTTTTCTTGAAAAAAATATAGTACAAATATTTTTAATTTTTTTTATTACTTTTGGGAAATTTAGGTGAAAACAAGTGTACACGTTTATTTTTCATTATTTGTCATATTTTCTATTTATTTCATTATTGCATTTTCCGTAAGTATTTATTATTGTGTATTTATTATAATTTTTTATAAAGAATGACTAAACAGATATACAATGCAAAAGTGGATGGATGCAGAAGTCGTGGAAGGCCACGACACACCTTCCATGGTAAAATTGATCGTGTACTAGCAGAAGGTGATGTCAGGAGCCTTAAGAACAGACGAGCGTGCATGACAAGAGTTATGAATGTCAAAGAAGCAAGTGAGGTGTGTAAGAATAAGCCTAAATGGCGCTCTGTTATACATGCCTACCCCACAAGGGAACTGGCGTGAATTTTTGTATGTACGTATGTATCAATTATTAGAATTAGATTTTAGATTAGAATTAAAAACACTGAATTCGATCCGGAACCAATAAAAACATCGATAAGCTATTCTAACATTATGCCGCCTCTCACCACGTCTAGTCTAAATTTATGCCCTCCTCCACGCGGCCGTAACGCTTTTTCGTGACAGAAAAATCCTAAGACCCCGTCTATATAGAAGTTTCACTTCAAAGATCCTTCAGCTTATTTTCTCTAACCTCAGAGCATAAATACCCGTCTCTGTGTACGGCGTGCCGTTACCCTTCCACTTGCGCGGCTAGCGACCCCTACTGGGGCAACAGCGGAGCCCTGGCGTGTCTCGGCGAAGGCGCAGGAGACGTCGCCTGGGCTGAGATGGATGACGTCATCTCATACTTCGGGGTGAGTACAATAATCGCACGCTTAATATAACAAGGAAGTAACACAAAAAATCACGAGTTTGGAGATTAAGTTATAAAACGTAAGAACTTATAAAGAATTAAATTAGCACTGACTCTGAGCAATGAATGAATGAAAACTAACCATAACTTAAACCTAGACAATTTAATATGAATACATTTCCCCTAGAACCAGGTGCCAAGGCAACCCGGTGTCTAGGGAGACTTTAAAGAAAAAATAAGTAATATTTGGTTGTTTAATTAAATTAAAAGTCATTAAATCGTAATTAAATACAATTAAATGGCACTCTGTTGTTCGTGCCTACCCCGCAAGGGAACTGGCGTGAAGTTATGTATGTATGTAAATACAATTAAAGAACAAACAATAAATATATATGTACATAATTAAATCGATTGTAATAATATAAATTAAATATAGCTGCATGGGCATAATAATATAATTCTATTTAGGGGAGACTGGGGCTGGTTGAGACATTTTTTTTACAAAACGTCATATTTTTTTATTCGATTGATTTTTTAACCTGTATATATGTTTGTTGAATTAAGTAACTATTCAGAATTTAAATTTAATATATTTTTTATATGCCAGACTATCAGGAATTAAATAAATTAACAAATTATAGGAAAAGAGGCGTGTAACTTTCAACCCCACGCCAGGGGGTTGTTACACTACACGGGGCAAAATGTTACAACAAAAAACAAACGTTATAAAAGACTTTTTATAATTAACAATCATCATAATCAGTTTTGATTCTTAATTTAAATAGCATATTATAAAGTCTACAAAGCAGTATCTTGCCGTATTAAAATAAAAATGGTAATAATCTAATTTTAAACAAAATAACAAACTCTTGTTTCGGTTTTATACCTCATAAAAACAAAATATATATAATTCCCAACGTATAAAAAGATTATATAAACCTTTTTATTCAACAAAAATTTAGTATGAATCAACAAACAGTATATTAAGCCTCATGATCAGATACTAAAAGGAAAACTGAGCAATCACTGTAATCTGAGCAATCACTCCCACAATTCAAACACACGTAGAGTGCAATGTTGCCTCTAACACATTTTACATGTGATCAACTGCAAACAATATACTCTACCCATTCCTTACGAGCTCGAATTAAATAGATCACAACATATCAAACAAAAATAATCATCTTCTACACTTTCTTCGTCAGTACCATGTAATACCTTCTTTTTTACAGCAAGATTTTCCATTTCCTTAGTTGCTGTTAGATGTTGCCTACATCCATAGACTGTAGCTTATGCGAGTAGTGTGCTGGGAAGGATAACAATGCCACATTGTTCTCTTTAACTGTTTTAAATATCTTGTTAGTGACATATAAAATAATCCAAAGTCTTTGCGATGCCACGAACTTTTTTATAATAGTTTTATGCTACTCTAAAATGGCTGCTGCTTGTTTGTACGCGTCTTTAGATATTTTTCCATTCTTGGTTTTCCATTTAAACACCCTCATCCTACAAAAGAAAACCAATTATATACCTTAAATCATATCCGTTGGCAAGAAGCACAATCGGACAGGTAGTGACAAATTACAACCTGCCCCGAGCAAATGTCACTTTTAGCCCCAACACCAAAACTGACCTTTTAATGTTAAGTAGTAAAAATGAAAATAAATATAACTGTATATACGTAAATGCATCACAAAAAGAAAGTATTAAGGCGTAAATATCACATTCGAGACTTCTCTGCTTTTATGGAAAACAGGTTATAGACCAAAATTACTAAAAATCTAAAAATTTACTAACCTGAGATTTTAATGGCAGTATGCGAGGGCTCCTTACGTAAAAAAGTTAGCGCCACAAGCTCGCGCGGGGTGCTAGCCGAAGGTGGCGGGACTATTTACCACTTTCTAACGTCATTGTAGCGTTTTTGTTTCGCCGCCATTGCCACTGTAACTACCTACCCCTGTCACAAAAAGCCCCAGTCTTCCCTACTGCAACAAATTTTATTTAATGGACAAATTTTAATAATGGTCAGTGATCAAGGGCCTTACTTATAATCGTTTCTTAAATTTAAAGAAACTGCTCAGCAACTGATTAGTGAAAATCTTACCCATAAACTCCTCTTTAGTCCAATATTTTGGGTACAACCTACGTTAATCATTCAAATTTCGTTTATCTGTACTCCTTTTAGGTAAACAACAGGTAAGATACGTGTATAAGTGAAAAAAAATATATATTAATTGATTAGGGTCTGATTCTGATTCTCTTACTTAAAAGATCTCGTTTCTTAACGATATTATTATAAGTAAGGCCGCAAGTGTCTAAATGTAGACATGTATGTAACAAATAATAAAATAACACAATCGTTTGCAAATTGTCCATACAGTTAAGTCCACAGAAGAGGACGAACTCCGAAATCAGGCACTTCTCAACGGCCAACTTGGCCTACCTCTGCCGCAATGGTACTTGGGAGCCCGTCGAGAACAACACCGAGCCTTGCATCTGGTTGAACAGACCTTGGGACGTCATTGTTGCTAAGAGGTGAACTATCTATAATCATTATATTGTTACGACCGACAAAAGACAAATTCACACCTGTAGACATTTTATTACCTTTTCGGCATTTGGACTTCTTTTGTTTACTTTCAGGTGTGATTCTAGGAAATTCGGTCCACGCGGCCGAGCACACATATTGTATTTGTACAGTAAAGCAATGCCCCAATTGAGAGATGAGGCAGTCAAGCGATAACCACAAGCGAAGCAAGACGTGTGTAGATTTGGTAATCTATTTAGTGACGGACTTTGCGCGTGTTATTGAAGCGTGCATTACGTTTGGACTGGTTGTGTTCAGTTATATTTGTACCTGTGTTATACGTGTTTGTATAGTTGTAATAAATTCTATAATATATATATAGAGTATAATATAATTCCAACGGCATTTTAACACGAGTCCTGCAATTCGTAACAATATTAATATGTGAAGCAAAAGCTTTGTCCCCTTTTTACGAAAATGGCGCGCACGGAGGAGTATGAAATTTTGTACACTTATAGTTTATACAGAGGAGTGCAGAATGCTAATATTTTATTTAAATTATGCATAAAAAATACATTAAATCAATAAAAAAAATTACACACACTACCATGTATTTGACATACACACGCGTATATATATTCTTTTGTTTATTGTTAAAGTCAAATTAACAGTGTATGTAGCCTTGGCGAAATCTGTGATTATAGAAGAACAGTCTTTGACAACAGAACCTTAAGGTAGGAACATATTGAGCCCACGTACACAACGTATGCCATGCATTATGACATCTAGACTCTTAAATTTGTATGAAAACCGTTCAATTAAAAACATACTTGTCATACGCAATGCTATCACACGCGTCCAATGCAACGTTAGGTTTATCAATCCAGATCGGCGTGGGATGGTGGAGGGGATAACCGTAGCTCTCAGAATCGGAAAACATTGCACACAACAGCACCTGAAGAAATGACTTATGAGTGTGACGTCAATTTGCGTTGTGTACGCGGGACAAGTGTGCACACCAACTCTCTACAGTAAGATAGCGTAGGCCGCCGCAAACCACCGATCCCGGCCCGCCGGAATCCTTCCCCTCGGGCTTTATATTGCCCGTCGCCCGTTCTCAATTAGTGCTTTGTGTCGCCCTATGATGGGCATCATTAAATTCATCCCCCTCTCATGGCAACAGTCCAGCCGAGGTAAAACTCCTTAGGGAGCTCCCTCGAGCAAGTTGCTCCCCCCGGGCTCGAGCGCTTTCGCTTCGCGAAGGCACTTGCCCCAAAAACCCCGGTAAAGTTGTAAGGTCTTCGGACCAACGACATAAAGTCAAGTCCAATAAAAAAAAAAACCAACTCTCCCACATTGCATCACATACGTAGCGTACGTGGGGTCAGTTTGTTTTTAGCTTTATTAATGTTCAAACTACATACATACATACATACATAACTTCACGCCAGTTCCCTTGCGGGGTAGGCACGAACAACAGAGTGCCATTTAGGCTTATTCTTACACACCTCACTTGCCTCTTTGACATTCATAACTCTTGTCATGCAAGCTCGTCTGTTCTTAAGGCTCCTGACATCACCTTCTGCTAGTACACGATCAATTTGATCATGAAAGGTGTGTCGTGGCCGTCAAACTACATACATACATACATAACTTCACGCCAGTTCCCTTGCGGGGTAGGCACGAACAACAGAGTGCCATTTAGGCTTATTCTTACACACCTCACTTGCCTCTTTGACATTCATAACTCTTGTTATGCAAGCTCGTCTGTTCTTAAGGCTCCTGACATCACCTTCTGCTAGTACACGATCAATTTGATCATGAAAGGTGTGTCGTGGCCGTCAAACTGATAATTTGAAATTCATTATGGTCGAACTTCGATCACTGGGCGACCACTAGTTATAATAATCACAAAATAAAAGCCCGATTTGACATTTAAGAATGCCTAAAGAACGTAACTTTGAATGAAATCAATAAAACTGAAAGCCATTAATAATTTATTTATTTCGTTGATAATATACATAAGTTTTTTACATTTGAAATTTAATTATACAATTAAATAATAATAATAATAATCGGCAGACAAACACACATATTGTATATCCCCAAATTAAGCAAGTTACGCTTGTGTTATGGGTAATATACAACGGACTACTCTGGGGTCGATCCCAGACACCCAGACCATAGTAAATAACGGAGAAAATATGTTTCTGAATTTTACTATACCAGGAATCGAACCCGGAGCCTCTGCGTTTTAGTAAGGTAGGCCGGTTAAGGCTTACCCCGCTCAACCACAGAGGCCGTCAAATGAATTATATACTCGTATGTTCATCGAGAACTTGTTTGTTTCTGAACCGGTTTTCATGGTTCTTTATGCGTTCGGTTCAGTGAAGCTTCAAATTAGTCTGATATAAATTTTATTGCTAATGAACTTTGGACTCCGCTGACATAGCGGAAAATTAAAATCAGTCAGAAAATGTGGAATTTTGCGGTTTTTCAGCGATAACTTTCCTGTTTCTGAACCAACTTGGGGCGATTTTTTTGCGTTAGATTTAGTACAGCTTGATTTTAGCGCCTTTGTAGCACCTTTAGTATTGCAAATGTCCATAGGCGATGGTAACCGCTTTCCATCAAGTTGGCAGGTTTTTTATTGCAGCAGTTCAGTAGACAGGCAGACGGCCCACTTGATGGAAAGCGGTTACCATCGCCTATGGACATTTGCAACACCAAAGGTGCTACAAACGCGCTGCTGCTCTCTTAAAGGAGACTGGAACCTGGTGACTAATGCCGGAACACAACTCAAGGTTTTTATGGCGACATACTTTACACCAGGGGTGGTAGCCATCCAGTCGGGCAAATGCCCTACCACCTGGAAAATGCCGAGTTTCAATCATATACGTTTTTTCGTTATTTTCGTCTATCCCAGGGAAACGACGTCATTTATTGGGATAAAAAGTATCCTAAGTTTCGCGCCGGGATATGAGCTTGCTCTCTGTGGAGTTTCATTTAAATCCGTTCAGTAGTTAGCATGTGATGCTCTAACAGACAAACAGACAAAACTTGCATTTTCGGTATCTTCTGGTCCGAATTATCCCCCCTGATTTTTGTCACATTTTTAAACGCATTGTACAAACTCGGACTATTTACAGACTTATTATAGTATATAGATTTATAACTATAACTGTTGTTATTGAAATGAAATAAAATGATGTAATTTTACATTCTTTTATTTATTTCAGGAAGGTGGCTTCAGCTGTGAGTCACTTGACATCGATGCTTTCTGAAGACACATCGTTGGACGGGTGGCGAGGTGCATTGGAGTCCCTCTTGGAGACGAGACATGGCCTGCCTACGACCCTGGAGCCTCCGCAGCCGCCCCTGGACTACTTGGCCAGGGCGAAGGGCTTCAGGGAGGCCTACACCCAAAATGGATGTGATCCACCAAGGTAAGATTCTTTTATAACCCGATTTTGGAGGCTATAAAAACTTACCAGGTGATTCGTTCGTGCGAAAGAATTTTTTTACCGATTTCAAAAAGGAGGAGGTCAATTCGGCTGTATATTATTTTTTGTTATGGGATTACTCATGAATTGTACACCGATTTTCATTTTTTTTTATTCAAAAGAGTATACCCTTGAGGTGGTCCAATTGTCATCAAAATTGAGAGAAACTTGTTGAAGAGTGCCGAGCACACGCTTCGAAAGGCAAACTCGTATACGCGTGCCAATAGTATAATTTCTACAGGCGCTTAATATATTATTTCTAAACCATTTAATTAAAAGGCTGAAAATAACTTTTTTTTTAACAAAAATTAAATTAAAAAATAAATTCTACATCTGTCTTCTATATTTTGAAGTCGGTGCCAACTGACATAAAGTACAAGAACATTGCAAAATGCACTGACTTTTGCAATGAGAATTTTTAGAATATTTTTAAACTAACGTATTATTGAATTTGGTTTTGAATTTTGTATAAGGCAAATCTATTTTTTACGGAATGCGGGATATAGGAGGCCGAAAAAACTGATACTACTACTACATCAAGAAAAATTATCAATTCAGCCACTCAGCTATATTGTACTCGACTCTCTTTGTTATACTCTTTAAATGTACATTTATAAATAATAATCATACAGTCCATTATTACGTCGAATTTTCATTTACAAACCCGAGGTGCAACTGCCACCAATAGTATTATTGAATTTGGTTTTGAATTTTGTATAAGGCAAATCTATTTTTTAAAATTTATTAACGCACAAAACAAATTACAATCATTACAAAACCTTACGACTAAAATATAAACAAAAATCTCGATTGCAATCCACACATAAAAATAGTACGAGGTGCATACATAAAAATAGTACGAGGCTTCACGGCAGTTCCCTTGAACGGGGTATTATAATTGTTACAATCAGAGTGCCATTTAGGCTTATTTATGTATCATTATTTGGATATGACCAAAATATGACCATGTCTCCGAATTTCGTGATAAGCTTAAATGGTTACCTATTCGCTTTCGCCGGAACGTTCACTTACTCTCACTTTTGCACAATATCCTTTACAATCCCTGTTCTCCCCCATATTTAAAGGACCTTTTAATCTCATTCCTGCAATTTGCGCTCAAATGAAAATCTTTTGTTAACAACACCTGCACACACTTCTTCCTTCGTAGGAAATTCTTTTGCCGTACAGGCTGTTCGATTGTGGAACTCCCTCCCCATTCCAATTAGACAAGCTAAATCAATTACTACATTTAAACGTATGGTCACTGACCATTATTGGTCTATTAAATAAAAATTGTTGCATATGCCAGGTGGTAGGGCAATTGCCCGACTGGATGACTACCACCCCTAGTCTAAAGTATGTCGCCATAACAACCTAGAATTGTGTTCCGGCATTAGTGACCAGGTTCCAGTCTCCCTTAAGAGAGCAGCAGCGCATCTGTAGCAACTTTGGTGTTGCTAATATCCATAGGTGATGGTAACCGTTTTCCATCAAGTCGGCCGTCTGCCTGTCTGCTGAACTCCTGCAATAAAAAGAAAAAAAAAGTATAGATATAGATATATATATATCTCTATATATAAGTATATAGTACTTTGTTTATATTTTATTTTATTTTTTATAATATACCACCAAAAATCTTATATTGAAATTTCGTTTAAAATCTTAGACACTAGGTTGCCTGGAAGAAATCGCTATAAGCGATAAGGCCGCCCATTGTTTTAATGCAAATGTATGCATATCAATTGTCTAGATTTAAGTTTATGGCGAACAATAAAGAGTTTTCATTCACATATAGATCTAACGTTTATAGCGGAATATTTTTTTTATAGACATATAACCCTCTGCACAACATCACTTCTGGCTAAGAACAAGTGTGAGTGGTTGAGCGAGGCTGGTGCTGTGTACGGGCTTGCCCCTCCTTTCCAGTGCATCATGAGGAATAACACTTCGGAGTGCATGGAGGCCATCGGGACCCAGGAGGCCGATATCACAGTAGCTGACAGCGAATGGCTAGTACCAGCTGTTAGGTGGGAACTCGCATTTATAAGTATATAATGTTTTTAATACACAATATCTGTCAAAGTAACACTGACTCATACGACTATTAGACATAATTTCGTTTTAGTGTCGTATACCTATACAAGCCAACACTACCTATATAAATGACGCAGTCATAAAACTACTAAACTCAAAAATCGACTTAGTGCTACATAGGTATACAAAGTGATACTATCTATATAAATGACGCAATCATAAAATTACTAAACTCAAAAATCGACTTAGTGCTAGGTAGGCATACAAAGTGACACTATCTATATAAATGGCGCAGTCATAAAATTACTAAACTCAAAAATCGACTTAGTGCTAAATAGGTATACAAAGTGATACTATCTATATAAATGACGCAATCATAAAATTACTAAACTCAAAAATCGACTTAGTGCTAGGTAGGCATACAAAGTGACACTATCTATATAAATGGCGCAGTCATAAAACTACTAAACTCAAAAATCGACTTAGTGCTACATAGGTATACAAAGTGACACTATCTATATAAATGACGCAGTCATAAAACTACTAAACTCAAAAATCGACTTAGTGCTACATAGGTATACAAAGTGACACTATCTATATAAATGACGCAGTCATAAAACTACTAAACTCAAAAATCGACTTAGTGCTACATAGGTATACAAACGGACACTATCTACGTGAATTACGCTAATATATACCATTGCTACATAATATATATATATATATATATATATATATACATATATATAACAATACATTTTACATTAAATACAGCAATTCGAACTATGACTATTTTTAATCTACGCTATTACGAGTAAAGCCGCGAGCAACAGCTAGTATTTGTGTACTAATAGACACCATTAAATCTATTTCAGGGATTACAACTTAACCCCTATCCTTTTCGAAGCGACACCTATTATAGAGAAGACACATTCAGTAGTTGCATACGTGAAGAACAACACTGGGATCGTTACCCTCCCACATTTGAAAGGCAAGAGGGCAGCATTCCCGATGTACGACGGTGTTGCCTGGCATGGAGTCAGGGAATACTTGATGCATAAAGAAAAGGTTTCATGCAAGGATGTGGATAATTATTTCAAAGAGGTAAGTCATCTTTTTTAACCGACTTCAAGATAGGGAGAACGTCCTCAATTTTTTGTATTTTTTTTATATACGTATAGGTTCGGCCTTAACTTTTTAGCGTTAGATTCAGTATAGGTTCAAAATGGTTTCATATAAATTTCATTGCTATTGGACTCCGAAGATATAGCAGAAAATTCCTTATAATCAAGTAGAAGATTTGTTCTAATGTAATATTTGGGGTATTTTAGGCATTTTTTTTTGTTTCGGTACCGATTTTGATAATTCTTTTTGCGTTGGATTCAGTATAGGTTCAAAGTAGTTACATATAAATTTCATTGCTATTGATCATTCGACTCCGAGGATATAGCAGAAAATTCCTTAAAAGGTAGAAGAAGTGTCGTTATGTAATGTTTGATGTATTTTAGCCATAACCTTTTTGTTTCTGAACCGACTTCTGTTTACATTGGATTGAATGCAGTGTCATGATAGTTATTGGGTGCTATATATGTTACTTAAAAGTGAAATTTTTTAAAAAAATATGCAATAAAGAAACCGACTTCAAGAGCAATAAAATGTTTGCTTTTTTGTTATTCTTGAAGTCGGTTTCTTTTATGTTAGGAAAAAACTGTTGTTCGCTATTTTTTTTATATAGCTAGAGACACTCACCTGATGGTAAGTGGTTACTGTCGTCTGTAGACATTTGTGCTACCAATATACTGTCGGCTTAGCAAGGAAGAACGAAACTCGGCCACTGATGCCAGGAAAAACTTAAGGTTTTTGTGGTGGCATACTCTAGACCAGGGGTAGTAGCCATCCAGACGGGCGAATACCTTACCACCTGGCTGTGAGTTGTTTTGGGCAGCAGAAAATTGTATTATTGAGGATTGAAAGAACTTTATCAATGTATCTAGTCGTTAGTCAATCTCGAAAATCATAACGATGTCTTTTGTATTACGAAGTTGCCAAAAGTCAGGCTATATTTGTGCGGGAACGGACAAAGAATACAATTTCCTGCTTTGGTGCCGCCTGTCGTAAGAGGCGACAGAACAACCCACAGCCAGGTGTTGGCTGTCGACTCTGGTCTAGGTATGCCGCCATAACAACCCTGAGTTGTGTTCCAGCATTAGTGGTCAGGTTCCAGTTTCCTTTAGAGAGCAGCAGCGCATTTGTAGAACCTTTGGTGTAGCAAGTATCCATAGGCGATGGTAACCGCTTTCCATCAGATGGGCCGTCTGCCTGTCTGCTGAACTAATGCAATAAAAAAAACGGCAGATGACCCAGCTCATGGAAAGTAGTTACCGTCGCCCATAGACGTTTGTAACACCAGGGACCAACGCGTTGCTAACTTTTAGGATGGGATAGAGAAAATGGGATGAGATATAGGGATCAGACAGGAGGTATGGGGTAGGGAAGATTGTATAGAGAAGATTCGATAGGGAAATATGGATACGGAACGTTGGATAGGGAGAAAAGATTGGATAAGGAAGATTGGCTAGGGTGGGAAGATTGGATAGGGAAATAATGACTGGAAAATATGAATACGGAAGATTGGACAGGGAGGAAAGATTGCATAAGGAAGATTACCTAGGGTGGGAAGATTGGATAAGGAAGATTAGATAGGGAAATAATGACAGGTAAATATGGATACGGAAGATTGGACAGGGAGGAAAGATTGCATAAGGAAGATTACCTAGGGTGGGAAGATTGGATAAGGAAGATTAGATAGGGAAATAATGACAGGAAAATATGGATACGGAAGATTGCATAGGGAGGAAAGATTGGATAGGGAAGATTGGAGAGGGAGAGATGATTGGGTAGGGAAGATTGGATAGGGAGAGAAGCTTGGATAGAGACGGGGGAAGTGGGCTATCGAAGTTACTTTATTCTGTTACTTGCTTCAATTTTTTTGAATATTTCTTCTCAGGTTTGCGCTCCAGGGGTTATTTCAACGAATCCGAATATAAAGTCCTGCTATCCAAATGGAGAGGTTGAGGCCTTGCAATCGCTTGTCAGTGGTAAAAGCGACGTGGCTTTCGTCAGCATTAGTACCTTCAATATGGTTGCTGGTAAGTTTTAATTGATTCTTTCAATTAATTAATATAATTGTTATTATGCATTTTTTGTATAATATATTTTTTACATTCTTGTGTAATATATATCAAAAAATATTGTTTAATATTGTTAAACTTACAATAAAACACACTTAAAAAAGCGAAAAGACGCGAAATTAATGTTTAAAACGTTGTTAGTTTTCCAATATTCATTTCGACTAACGCCATTTCGGCTTATGGTAATACCAACTTTTTCCTATTATTATTCCACCACGATATTATCGAGAAGATATTGTGGACTTAGAAGAATACAAATATATGACACTACAGGAATAAAACCGTATTTTGAATATCATCGCAACGTCATAATATTGAAATAGCAGAAATGGGCCCCAGATCAAGACAATAAAAGTGTGTTAAAAATATTGCCACGTCTAGTTCACAAGATGCAGAGGTCTCATTATTACCTATAATATATTATGATGATTCCTGGCGTAAATTTCGTAAAAATACTTTCTGTTGTTTACTATGGTCTGGGTGTTTGAGATCGTTTCCAAAGTTTTCCATGTACCACGATTTCTCAACTAGACGATACAATTGTAATTTCTTTTTTTTACAAGCTTTTATTTAACTTGCAATGGATGTACGTATGTATGTATGTAAATTCGGGTGGAATCTTGCAAGTTAAATTTGAACAACTTCCCGGTTTCCGATTGAGCTGAAATTTTGCACCAATATGTATATCGCGTGACAATGCAATAAAATGGTGCCATGGAGCTGATCTGATGATGGAGTCGGATGGTGGCCCTAGGAACTCCTGTACTAAACAAGATAGACCCGTCGTGTTTGGGCTCGTTTTACTTGCCTTGGCTAGCACTCGGCTGCTACATGATATCCAGGATCTCAAAAGCTTGTATTTAAAAACTTTTTTCAAAAAGCTTTTTTTTTCAGGTAACAAAGACAACATGGCAGAAGACTTTAAAAACATTATCCCAATATGTCCAGCGGATAACAAAAAGTATTGTTTTATAACATGGTCAAATATTGGCCATGTGTATGCTTCCAAGAACGCAACAGCGATGCGCAAACAAGAAATTATAAACGTCCTTTCAAAGATGGACCACATGTTTGGCAAACATTCCGTCTTCCAATATCCCATGTTCTCTTTGTACGGCCCTTACAGCCATGAAATGAATGTGATCTTCCACAATAACACAAAAGTGTTAGGTCAAAGTAATTTATTTAAAATGCACCCGTACAATAAATTAGGTTGGAATTTCGAAAAGCAAATTTTGAACGTAACGGACTTTACTTGTGCTTTTGGCGGGAGGGTGACGCCATCTTTGATTTTGATTGTAACTCTAGTCAGTGTCTTGTTCAAAAATTATTAGTTGAAGCAAACAACATTATGGTTAAGATTTTTGGCTGTTCAAGTTTTATTTTCAAAGTAAGTGTAACGACACACCTGCCGAAGATACGATGCCGAAAATTCGGCGGCTAAATAATCGGCCGTAGTATGGAGGGATCTTTTTGTTGAAATAGTGTCCGTCCTAACGCAGATAATAAGGATGGCGCTGCAGTAGCATAGAAAAGATTTTAAAAGAAGCGCCAAAAGTAATTAGTGAGATAGAAAAATAAATAAAGACCGGAAGATTTACGCTTTCTATTTTCTTATTAAAGCGTAATAGTTTTCTGACCTAATGTACTAACAACACTGAACGAAAACAACGTGATGCAACCTGCAGATCGAGATAACCGATGTATCAAACCTGCTAAGCTGCCTTGGACAAGCGTGGTGGGTATACTGCCCGGTCCTCTACAATGGGATACCCGAGCCCAACAGTGAGACATTTATGGGCGGTTATTATATTAATAATAATATAATAACCGCCCATAAATTTCGGCTTATGTGTCATAGGTTACTTAAAAACACTGCGAGCGTGTTTAACTGAACTTTCAGCGCCGTACTTTCGGCAGGTGTGTCACTAGCCTAAGTCTAATTAAAAATAGACTATATATACATACATAATACAGGATATTGATTGTTTTTAAGCGAGAATTTCGTGTTTGCCTGGAATACAACAAGAGTTTAGTGGAATGTTCCTTTCTGTGTTGCCATAGGAACTCCTTTGTTTGGCTTCAGTCAGTTTTGGTTGACACCGACAATTGTAAACGCGTAATTGACATGCCTGATTATGTCGTATGGATTTTGTTCCTTTGCCTGCTACTTTGCCAATAAATAAAACAATATGGTGGAACCTTAATGTCGATTTTACAAACGTGTAATATTTTATGAAAAAGGACAATAAGTAAAGCTATAGAAGTCGTATTAAAATAAAAGCGAAACTCTGATTGAAAATAAATATATTTAAACTTTTAACATTTAAGGCCGTTGCATAAGGTTGCTTAAATTTATTTAAGAAACACAAAACGCATTTAACACCCTTAAATACAATTAGCGTCTTGCACAACGCAAAATTTGCTGCTAAATACGTTTAAAGAACCGTCAATACGATTTGTGTAAAACGTATTTAGGCAGTTTAATATGATTAACTAATTTTATTTAAAGGCGATCAATAGGCAAGCGGGCCTTACAATTTAAACTTTCATCATACTTACATAGTAGGTATTAAATTTAAGTATTTTCTAAATGAACTCAAAGAGAAAAAACTTAAAAATAAAAGGACTTAAAATTAACGCCGCCAGCCTTCTGGGAACGTTTCCGGTGAGTGACAGTGGTTTGGGACCAATAACTTATCTTTAGATATTTTCCTCTTTTTTATGTAGTTTTAGTTATTATATCGTATAGTCTGTAGTTTATATTTTAGTTTATAATGATTGTAGTTTTATTAGTATGTATACGATGAAAATAATATTATTAAAACAATAAAAGTTAGAAAAAAATTAAGATGTACAAATAAAATATATAGGTAAATGTATTAAAAAAATAATAATATGTATTAAATAGACTTCTAAATCACCGTCAATTGCGAACTCTTTTTTTATATTAATATAATACATATGAGAGTGAGTGAAACGAGACGAGCCACAATGTCACAAGTAAAAATGAGCATATCCTATACTAGCGGCCTGGCGCGGTTCTGTCCCGCTCCCGTGGTATATAGCGTCATGTTATATAGCCTATGACACTCCCTGTTAACGTAGCTTACGAACAGTAAAATAATTTTTAAAATCGGTTTAGTAGATCCAAAGATTACCCCCTACAACGTCACAAACTCACAAACGTTACCTCTTTATAATATTAGTATAGATGAAACTAATTATGAAAAAGATATATATTGTCCATAAATTTTGTTTTGTAAAAGAATCTTGTAAATAAAATAAGGAATGCACATATTCCTTTCGAACAGGCTTTCGACGCAACAAGTGTAAAGAGTGCGGATATATTTTGTAGCTAGCTACTTTAATTCGGTTTCTATAGCTTTAGTTACTAGAATTTTCTTGAACTTCTCGACTGAAATGCTTGACGCTTTTTGCGTGAAAGTAAAATATTGAAATCGCGTTAAGAGTTTAAATGTAGGTTTAATTTTAATGAAGTGAGCTTATTTGTAAATAAAATAATATTTTTTTTACTGATTTTGTTTTTCATTTCAATTTTAACAACATCACATTATTTTTATTGAGTGTATTTATATATCAGTACTAGGATATTATACTATAGGAGTCCTGGGTCACAAAATACCGTAGCATTTAAAAAAGAATGTGAGCTACCCGTTTTTGAAAATTGTATCGGAATGAGCTAATTTTAATGCACCCGAACAACTTAAAACCGCTCCCGGGTTAAAAAAATTATCAGATTATATTACATAGAATTTGCTATCGATCAGTGAAAAAATTGTACTGGAATTCGATTTTTTTTTAATTTGACTATTTAAAATTATTCCCAGAATAAAAGGTAGTTCTGCTTTTAAGTCTAAGAATTTACTCTCGATCAGCGGAAAACGCATCGAAATCGGCCCAATTGTTTTTACATGAATCCCGTACAAACAGATAAACAGACAAGATTTCTAAAAGAAATCGAAAAGTGTGCTACACATAGTAGAATTAAAACTTCAAACTTGAAAAAACGAATGGCAACTGACAAGTGTAAAAACAAATCACAACAAAATTTTAACTTGAAGTTTTACGGGTATGTTTTCAAATTTGACAAGTACATTAACAATCTGCAAACGTCAAAAGTAAAATAAACGCTTGGGAACGGTGTAAACATATAAATAAATAAATTTAGAGGTGTATGTAAGTTTTGTGTGTACTATACTAAGAACATTAAAAAAATTCGCCATCAGAACTACAAACACTAGTCACAATGATGAAAGATGACTGTCAGGCGAGAGGCTTACATTTGAATGCGAAGAAAACAAAGGTTATGGTGTTTGAAAGAGAAGAAACCAGAACGAATGCAAGGATAATGGTCGATGATGTTATGCTGGAGCAAGTGAGTGAGTTTGTATATCTTGGATGTGTTTTTAGCAGGGATGGAAGGTACACCGCTGATATAGAAAGAAGAGTGAATTTGGGGAATAGTGTGAATGGAGCGTTAGGTAAACTTCTAGGCGCTAAGAACCTCAGCCAGAAGGCCCAGCTTGCCATACACGACGCGGTGCTGGTACCTACGCTCACGTATGGAAGCGAGAGTTGGGTATGGAAGAGAGAGCATGAAAGTAGAGTAAACGCGGTCGAGATGCGAGCAGTAAGAAAGAGAGTTGGTCTGAAAGAGAGTGTCGGGGTGAAGGTAAGGAAAGGAATGCTCCGGTGGTTCGGGCATGTGGAAAAAATGCATGATGAAAAAATGACTAAACAGATATACAATGCAAAAGTGGATGGATGCAGAAGTCGTGGAAGGCCACGACACACCTTCCATGATCAAATTGATCGTGTACTAGCAGAAGGTTATGTCAGGAGCCTTAAGAACAGACGAGCGTGCATGACAAGAGTTATGAATGTGAAAGAAGCAAGTGAGGTGTGTAAGAATAAGCCTAAATGGCGCTCTGTTGTTCGTGCCTACCCCGCAAGGGAACTGGCGTGAAGTTATGTATGTATGTATGTATTAAAAAAAATATCCACATCGGTCCAGCCATTTGGGGCCACGCCTTAAGGGAGGGAGGGGATCGACGAAGTGTGAAATTGTGTGACAAGGGGTGGGAGGTGTTCTAAATTTCGTGACGTCCCATTTCAAAATCTTATTATATTTAGGCTAATTACGGAACTGCTGTTTTAATTAAATATTTTCTTGATGTAAAATTCTAAAATATATGATGTCACACTAGGGAGCGAGAAGTCTCAGGAATGTGAGCAGCTGCGACGAGGACGGGGGAGGGGTCAAAAATCATGAAACTCGTGTGACGTAATTTGGGGATTTACGTTTTTAATTAAATAAGATAATTATTGATGAAATGTCTATGTGCATATACATGTGTAAATATTGCCCAAGAATATACGTTGCATTTCATAGTATGATGGGAGGGTGCGCTTGACACGATTCCCTGTAAGTAATATCTAGTGACGCCATTTTCGGTTTTATGAAAAACCAGTCCGCCACCACTGTCTCCCTTGCACACCGCCGTTCCTGAAAAAAACAAATAACTGTCAGCTCTAGACTTACACGTAGAAGTATAGTACATTATGGTACTAGTGTGTAACATTGGTGATTACCGCCGAGGCGCCATTGAGACTCGAGCCGTAGGCGAGGGTCTTAAGAGAGCCGAGGACGGTAATCATCAATACACACGTGTATCATACGACGTTTTTCAACACACTTGTGAATAAAATAACAACAAAAACTCATTTTATTTAGTAGATAAAAAAAGTTATATATGAGTGAAAGTTTTATTTATTAAACACATACGAGTTAAAATTATCTATTTAAATAAGAAGTTGCATGAAATGAGCAAGCAATAGGAACATTAATTTATTTGTTCTATAGAACACGATCTTTTTTTTTGAATGAAAACTTTTTTAAGAACAAAGCAACTCAACCAATAAAATTAAAAAAAAATCTATAACTCACTAGTGAGTTATAATGTTTTTTTGTCACAGTTTGATTATGGGTGTCATTCTGTACCTAATTGCGGTGACCATAGAGCCACTTTATGAGCAAGTGTGTTGAAAAAAACTTTATCTATCCCAAAAGATATACTTTATTTATCCCAAAAGAGCTATACACATACATACGCAGGCACACAAACGTACGCATTTGAACACGTACATTTGTATATATGTATCTGAGTGTGACGGTCACGAGAGTTCACGTGACGAACGAGCGACGGTCACGAGAGGCGGGGGCTTAAGTTTTCGTCACGTAGTCGATATCCTCTAGGGAAAGATTCCGCTTTTTCGAGTTATATTCAAATATAGCGCTCAGCGTTTAGCGCTAATGTTTAACTAAACGGCTCATGTTTAATTGATCACCAGATAATAGTTGTCTTTTCTTGATAATTTTTTTTTTGGTTATTCATAGATAATCACGCAATCTTGACGTCACGCGGCAAGCCCTGTATTAATAGAGACAAATAAGAGATTTTGGAACGAAGTTCCTTATCGCGCGTTGTGAAAGGGGGCTAGACGGAAAAAATCTTACGAAAAGTTGTCACGACACTTTTTGCTATAGTAAGCTATTGTAAGCTGTGCGGCGTCGCATGTTTCTCTGTCTGTCTGTCTGTCTCTCTCTCTCAATTCCAATTACAATTCCTTCACTAATTAATCGAAAGGAACTTCGTTCCATCCGGGTGTCCCTTGACACCTCTCAAGTTTTTTTTGTACTTTTTGTTTGTAAATAATGATTTTTGTTTCTCATATTCTGAAAGTACGCAGTTGCTTGATCACAGGGATCAAAACAATACTTTTTGTCCCTAGGAAACCATTTTCCCTGCTGTCTAAAATTACGCCAACCATTTATATAATACATGCGACTCATGTTCTAATTTTTTTACAGCCAGTGTTAAATCGAAGCATCGCGGCAAGTAGTAACAGAAATTTGTAATAGGCAATAAGGACGAAAATGCAATAGTTTTAGATGTATATAAAGACACTAATAAAAAGGACAAAAAAGAATAAAAAGATAAAAAATATACATAAAAGAAAGAAAAACTCTGACAATTGCTTGTTAGGATAGAGAAGAATAAATATGAAAAAAATAAAAAATAGCGGCATAACTTGTAATAAAAAAATATTAACAATTTTCTAACGTCATGTTATATTTATAAATTACTTTTCTTTTTTTTTGTTTATTGATAAAGCACAGCAGACAGGCTTACGGTCCATCTGTGATGGAAAGTGGTTACCGTTGCCTATGGACATTAACACTATCAGAGGTGCTGCCGGCCTCAGAGGAGAAACTGGCACCTGGCCACTGATGCCGGAACACAACTCAAGGTTCTTATGGCGGCATACTCTAGACCAGGGTGGTAGCCATCCAGATTGGCAAATGCCTTTACATCGTCACTAAATTATTTTACATAAATTTGAGCAAATAATTACTATTAAGTGACAAAAAATACTGGCTGGTAGAATATACCACCACAGAAACAGAAATTTACTTGACGTTTCATATTTATTTATTTGGCACACAAAACAAGAAACAGCTAAAAATTACATATTTCATATTATGTATCAATTATTAGGTCTAAGCCGTAACTCTAAACATGTGAGCACATAATGTTCCATCATACATTGACAAGATATTCAGTGTGTTCGGTCCTTGCCTAGTATAAAGTAAGTAGAACATCGCTCCATCAATTTTGCTGTCTACCCTCCTTCTGTGTGAGACGATGGCCACTACAGAACAGAGTAGGAGCAGCCTTTTTTTCAACACTTACTGTCGACGTCTTAACGAGACTACAACGCGCCGTGCGCTCATAATTTTTGAATAATATTCATTATACTCATTCTGATTACTGGCCGTGCCAAGAACTTATTATATGTACTTAGACTTGTTAAAAGTGTTAGCTCTAAGATGGAGATTAGTGCCGTTTGCTGTTCCTGTGTGTATCCTGAACCGAGCCAGGAGAGGGCGGATCTCAAGGTTGGTGGAGCTTTTGCTTTTCTGGTTCAAGGATCTAGGTCATATTTCTCTCATACAGTCCATTACAAATTGAACCAGCATTTTTTCCGTAAGCTATAGCGCCCCACACAGTGGTTAATATTATTAGTATAACTTACTATGTTTTTTTTAATTTAGGTTTATGGCTTGGCAGCTAGGCCTTTAAGCCAGATCTTAGTTTACAATATAGTTTCTTCATTTTCTTAAGCCTATGTGTATTGTGTAGCACAGCTGAACTGTACGTAATTAACTAGTGTGCCATTCATCGGAGTTCTTGTGACAACTCAAAAGGCCACATTTGACTATACAGTTCACATTTCTCACAAAACACATAATTACTACTCAAAAACTGGCAATATCCTACAACTATTGTTCATTTTAGAGTAATTTTACACATTTTTAGAAAATAAAATTGCACAGCACAAAGCTTAAATAAACAGAGTATGTGACGTATTAAATGAGTTCATCAGATTTAGATATGGGATTAACGTCTGATTTTATTAGAGAAGTAGTTTGTTTAACTTATCAATTTCTTTTCTTTCCTCATTTTCGAAATGAAAGGCAGAGTGTTAACCTCTGGTGAAAGGCCTATTTAGGTCTTAGGAACTATTAGCGCCCTCGCTACGCTCATACGCCAAACCATCTCGTGTCTAAATAGATCACTTTCATACATACATACATACATACATAACTTCACGCCAGTTCCCTTGTGGGGTAGGCACGAACAACAGAGTGCCATTTAGGCTTATTCTTACACACCTCACTTGCCTCTTTGACATTCATAACTCTTGTCATGCAAGCTCGTCTGTTCTTAAGGCTCCTGACATCACCTTCTGCTAGTACACGATCAATTTGATCATGGAAGGTGTGCCGTGGCCTTCCACGACTTCTGCATCCATCCACTTTTGCATTGTATATCTGTTTAGTCATTCTTTTATCATGCATTCTTTCCACATGCCCGAACCACCGGAGCATTCCTTTCCTTACCTTCACCCCGACACTCTCTTTCAGACCAACTCTCTCTCTTACTTCGGTATTATGAATGCGGTCCGCGAGCGTCACTCCGCAGATTTTGCGCAGTGCTCGCATCTCGACCGCGTTTACTCTACTTCCATGCTCTCTCTTCCATACCCAACTCTCGCATCCATACGTGAGCGTAGGTACCAGCACCGCGTTGTGTATGGCGAGCTGGGCCTGCTGGCTGAGGTTCTTAGCGCCTAGAATCACTTTCACCTCTCGTGTAATAATCTACTATGGCTACGTTCCAGAAGGGACTCACAACGACCACGTTCACGGCCGCGATTTTACCTGTTCCACTTGCTTGCGGACGTTACAATCATAAACTCTACAGGCCGTTCCATTAGTAGCTCACAACGCCCAAAATGCTTCGTTAGCCGTTCCACAAGGCGACCGCAGTCGTCGTGGTCGTGGCGAAAACGTCACTAATGACGTCATCATTTTCGATCACACAACGCTCACAACGACCCATGTCA
Source organism: Dendrolimus kikuchii (assembly GCA_019925095.2). Taxonomy (NCBI): domain Eukaryota; kingdom Metazoa; phylum Arthropoda; class Insecta; order Lepidoptera; family Lasiocampidae; genus Dendrolimus; species Dendrolimus kikuchii. Next base: position 5,094,951 of record CM034415.1, read on the forward strand.
AGAGGTGGGTAACGCCGGCAAGCAAGTGGAACGGGATAAATCGCGGTCATAAACGTGGTCGTTGTGAGTTCTTAATGTAAGGTAGATTATGGGTAGGGAGAGGAGTATTATTGCGCGTACTAATGCGACTCCATGCGGACGCCGGCGGTTGGCTGGCATCCGGAGACGCAGGTATGCGCATGACTTCCCACCCTGAATAAAACCGCTTCAGGGGGCCTTTAGCTATCAAGGGAGCAAAGGATTCATCACCCCCCGCTGACGAAGTGAATGTGTTCTGATTCCCGGGGCACATTCAGGCACTTTTTGCACTGGATCGAACTGGGCATAACTACGTTCTATGTCTCAGCCTTTCCTACATAAAAAGCGCGGGGCACATGGGAGGAGAGTAGTTTTAGTGGGTAGTGGCTGTTGCCCGTGCAAGTTCTCTGAGTCTTTATTTTCAAAAATTTTACATTTTTTTTTAAATATATAAAAAGTAGACATTTTTTTATAAAAAAATAAATAACACTATTCTTTTATAAAAATACATCAAAAATAAAATATATATTCAATAAAAAAAATATAAAATCTTGCAGATCACCGCCAGCGGGGCCTAGGGTCCAAACTACCGGTGGTTAGGGCTCCAGAGACAGGAACCTTCTCACAATCCGTGCCGTGTCCAAGAGTGCTGCCTTCTGTATCTGGCCCTTCACCCAGCCTCCCAGTGAAAGCCTCTCTAGATGACAGTCGAGGCTTTTCGCTATAAGACCGTTGACGGTGACAACTATCGGCACAATGCTCGTTGACTCCAGACGCCACATAGCGGTAACCTCGTGAGCAAGATCTAAGTACTTACTTAGTTTTTCTTTTTCTTTCTTTACAAGGTTATCGTCATGCGGGATACTGATGTCAACGAGTATTGCTCGTCGCGCAGATCGATCTATTATCACGATATCAGGCTTATTGGCTACAATAGTCCTGTCCGTGATAACTGATCGATCCCAGTAGAGCGTGGCACGACTGTTTTCAAGAACTGGCTCCGGCGAGTACTGGTAATAAGGCACCTCCGTTTCCACAAGACCGTATCGAAGGGCAAGTTGCTGGTGGATAATCCTGGCTACGAGGTTATGTCTGTGCAAGTATTCGCCGTTAGAAAGATGTGAACAGCCGGAAACAATATGCCTGAGGGATTCACCTGGGCGATGACATGCCCGACAGATGTCCAAGGTGCCATCCTTCAGGATATATTTTCGGTAGTTATTCGTCTTAATAACTTCGTCCATAATTGCAAAGACAAAACCTTCGGTTTCTCCAAAGAGGTTACCGAACCGTAGCCAGTTTACCGACGCTGACAGGTCTACATCGGGCCCTGTTAAGGCCCGATAAAACCTACCATGCAGCTCCTTGCTCTTCCATACGTTGATGCGGTCGGAGGCGCTCAGTACTGCCAGATTGCACCAATTCTCTTTAGCCAACGAGAGCATGGTAAGACCTTTGTCTACTGCCACAACATCTTTATGCAAGCCCACGTCCATCTTAAGGAAATATGCCCTGAGATTGTTCACCTCGCGATTATGCAGATCTTTGGCATTTAGAAAGCCTCGGCCTCCACATCTTCGCGAGATGTACAATCTCATTACTGATGAACGTGGGTGATGCATACGATATTTTGTCAGTAGGCAACGGACTCTTCGATCTAGGGCGTCCAGCTCCGTTTGGGTCCACCTAAGTATGCCAAAGGAGTATGCTAACACGGGCATAACCCAGCTGTTGAAGGCTCTGACCTTATTTCCACCTGAGAGAAGGCTGGTTAAAACCTTCCTCAAGCGGCAAAAGAATCGGTCCTTCACCGTCTGTTTTACGTCCGCGTCGGCTATACCTAAGGACTCTGACATACCCAGGTACTTGTATGTTTCGGTTTCAGAGAGGGATTTAAGAGATATGTTCTCTGAAAGTTGTAAATTCGGAGAATTAACAACTTTCCCTCGCCGCACATGCATGACCGCACACTTTTCTATCCCGAATTCCATATTAATTGACTTACTAAAGCGTTCTGTTGTCTTTAGTAATTCAATCAAGTCTGGTTCGTTGGATGCGAAAAGTTTGAGGTCATCCATATACAGCAAGTGTGACATGATCTCACCCCCTCTTCGAAACCGATAGCCTAGCTTTGAAGACTCTAGCAAAGTGCTAAGAGGGTTCAATGCTAGGCAAAACCACAAGGGACTCAGGCTGTCACCCTGGAATATTCCACGCTCTATATTTATTGCGCCCTCCGGCAAAGAAGCCCCTCCCTCTCCTGGAAGCCTAAGGTGTGTGACCCATTGCCTCATACATGCCTGAAGAAAGGTTCTTAGAGTTGCATCGACTTTATACAGCTCTAAGACTCTCATCAACCACGTATGCGGCACTGAGTCATACGCCTTTTTGTAGTCGATCCAGGCAACGGAGAGATTTCTTTTATTCCGTCGGGCTTGTTGGCTAACAGTTGTGTCAATGAGAAGCAATTCCTTCGTACCACGTGACCCAGCCTTACATCCATTTTGGGTGATTGCCAAAATGTTATTATCATAAAAATAATTTGATAATTTTTTAATGCACCCAAGGACAAGCCCCGGCCAGTGTAGGACTATTGTGGGAAATGAGGACAAAAAGTACCGGGCTATTGGGGTGAACTGCTAGTGGTACTAGGGGTCTGGGAATATGGGGACTATGGCGTCTGCCCGTCGCAATGTTCAGAGAACATGGAAAAATGGGCAGACGGTGACTCGCCACTCCCTGCATGGGCCCCAAAAAATGCCATAAAGACAGGGGCAACATGGGTGTGAGTGGCTAAGGGGTGTTGAGAGGTGGGCTGCAGGTTACCTTACCATTATTGTATCCTGCACAAATCTTGTCGGCATTAATGTAAACCTTGAAGCTCTCAAGGCTTTCGTTGATACATTTGTTCAGACTGATGAATGGGAGAAACGTCGTCTTCAAAAACGGAGAAGGGTTACCGTCCATACTCATGAGCCCCCAGCCGGCTACCTGAAAAGATACATAAGAGAAAAAAATAAAAAATCTAGCATTTAAAAAATTGGCAGTTATAGAAACTGCCGATAGAAGTGAAAACTTAGAACTTTTAATATTAAAATTTGAAATTTCATAATGTTTGAATTACAACACTGTTTCAACAATGCATAGTATAATACACATTGAACTTTTCACTAAATCCATTCAATTTCACTTATAAGATCACACAGCACTAATGTTGCACAATACGTCAGCTGTATAGCTACAGATATACTGCTATAAGAGCATCCAATAAGCGTCTAACGCGCACAGCGCACGGCCGCTGCGCATGCGCCAGTCATGAGCATGTAGCCGCAGACGTCCGATCACCACGGCGACCGCTCGCAAATAATCGGCAAGCGCGCCGCTTCTAGTCGGGGCCCCCGTGTTTCCCTCCGCGCATACTTCGCCTCACCTCACCGCGTCACGTGTAATCGTTCCAATGCACTTATTATTATTAAATGTTATATTTTGTTTAGCAGCTATATGTGTGATGTCATATAAAATATTAATCGGTATTTTTACCCAATAAATATGCAATCCTGAACTGCAATTCAAACACAACAGTCTTTATTTTCCACCTGAAGACCTCCAAAAGCATATCGGTGACGCGAACTCATAAGATTTTCCCCTACCAAAAAGTGCCCAACGCGGCTAAACAAGTTTCCACTTCAAAAATAACTAAAAAACAAAAATATTAACATTTTCTACAACATCTTGAAGTGGGTGCGAAGTAAATATATAAATAACTATCCAGTTAAGCATCCGCCCGGGCGAGTCATAACAACGCCGGAATGCTGAGGCATATCCGTGATAAGGGCCACCTGCGCCGTGACCCGAAAGCCGATGGCATAAGAGTTTGCCCCGCGGCTGAGATCCCTGACAATCCCTAGGCAGTAGATATCTTACTTACACAAAAACCTAGTTCGGATTTTTGAAGTGAAATTTGTATACAGATGGTTAGGATTTTTTCTGTCACGAAAAAGCGTTACGGTCGCGTGGAGGGGCGGCATAATTTTAGAGTAGACTAAGGATATTTTTTTTGTTCTGGATTGAATTCAGTTTTTTTTGGTTAGATAAAATAAAATATGTTTAAATAAAAATGCATTCATGGAACCTCACCTAATCAAATCATAATTTGCAGTAAACCTGCGAAAAACCGTAATGTATGCTGGGACACATAGTAGAAGTAAAACTTCAACGGACAAAAACGAATCGCAACAAAATTTTAACTTGTTATTTTACGGGCAGGTTTTCAAATTGGACGAGTACATTAACGATCTGCCCGTAAAACTTCAAGTTAATATTTTGTTGCGATTCGTTTTGCTACTTGTCCGTTGAAGTTTCACGTCTACTATGTCTCCCAGCACACATTTCGATTTTTTACATATAATAATAAACAAAGAAAAGAAGTCCATATAGTCTGGACAACTGGCCAGCAAAATATAAAAGCGAGTCGAAGCCAACTTGATTTGAAGTAATACAACGAATGACATGTTGTTTATATGACAACGTAGGTATTTATTAGTAAACTAGCTGACCCAGCAAACTTCGTTCCGCCTCAGAATAAATAAATAAAAAAGTTGAATGATATAATAGAATAGAATATACTTTATTGCATAGCATTAAGATACAATTTAAGAAGTTTAAGTACAGAAGACAATAGGCGGTCTTATCACTAAAAGCAATTTCTTCCAGACAACCTTAGAATGGATTAGAGAATTGGATAATTGCAAAATGTTTCATCTTTAGTAAAAAATGTGGTCAATTTTTTTTTAATGTTTATGGCTTGGCAACTAGGCCTTTAAGCTAGGCGCAATTGTATTGTAGGCTACAATCGACGCCGTATAAAGAAGTTCTTGTGAAAACTCGAAAGGCCACATTGACTATAAAGTTCACATTTCTCACAGAAACACATATTTACTACTCAAAAACTATCAATATCCTACAACTATTGTTCGTTTTAGAGTGATTTTACACATTTTTAGAAAATACAATACAATAAATATAATTTTGTGCACTTTGCACAGCACAACGTCCCCTTTCAGTTCCCGCCAAAAACTCCAAATGTGGTCAAACCGGAACCATAGATTAATAAATAGCTACTACGTAACCGGAACGAACGTTAAACGTTTGACATTCAAAACCAAAAAAAAATAGAAAAACCACTTTTAAATTTAATTTGTTTTCTAAACGACGGGACGAATATCAAATATTTGACAGGTAGGAAGGAATAGTTTCTAAGGGAAGGCGAAATTGTTGTTTTTACTATATTCTAAGCATTTTTTTTACTCACCTTTTAAACCTTCCATGGACTTTCATAAATAATTCAAAATCAAAATTAGCCAAATCAGTCCAGCCGTTCTCGAGTTTTAGCGAGACTAACGAACAGCAATGGATTTTATATATATAGATTGAAAAATCGCGATTGCATCGCTATCTATTTAGCTAATCCATCTATTTTATGGAAACGACATGACTTATCGGGATACAAAGTATCCTAAGTGTTGATTCGGGATATAAGCCATTTCTCTGTCGAGTTTCGTTCATATACGTTGTGTGGTTTTCAAAACGGATTCGACCGCAGCACCATCTATTTCGATATTTTCATCTATCCCACGGAAACGATGCGATTTATTGGGTATAAAAAGTATCCTAAGTTACGCCCCGGGATATGAGCTTGCTTTGTATTGAGTTTCATTAAAATCCGTTCAGTAGTTTTCACGTGATGCTCTAACAGACAGACAGATAAAAATTCTAAAAAAAATGCATTTTCGGAATCTCCTAGTCCAATTCTCGGTTCGGTCCGAAATCACCTCTGATCTTTAAACGCATTTTATAATCTCGAACCATTTATAGATTTTCTTAAGTTTTCGCGACTTGTATACGTAACTAGCTGTGCCCGCGACGTCGTCCGCGTGGAATTTGCTTTCAAAACCCTCCGATTTTGAAACATTCTTCATTGGTGCTCCGCTCCTATTAGTCTTAGCGTGATGATATATTGCCTATAGCCTTCCTCGATAAATGGGCTATCCAACACTGAAAGAATTTTTCAAATCAGACCAGTAGTTCCTGATATTAGCGCGTTCAATCAAACAATATTAGTATATTTGGCTACAGCACTAATACTTACATTTTAAATATCGCGATATCTTTTGAATGAAACGTCCGAATCGAATAATTCAAAAAGTTCTAGAAAGATATTGAATTCGTCTTGAATATGAAGTAATTTATAGTTAGACTAAGTATAGTTAGACATATGGTTAGGTAATATTTTTTGTAGACAATTATATGTTCCGCAAAGTGGTTGTACATTGTTTTGTTCTATAATCAATAGTTTTCGCAGCGCACGCCGTGTAAGGATTTTTTCGGGTCATTCTTTTACACCTTTTTTAAATTTTTTTATTGCAGGAGTTCAGCAGACTGGCAGACGGCCCACTTAATGGAAAGCGGTTACCATCGCCTATGGACATATGCAACACCAAAGGTGCTACAAATGCGCTGCTGCTCTCTTAAGGGAGTCTGGAACCTGGTCACTAATGCCGGAACACAACTCAAGGTTGTTATGGCGACATACTTTAGACTAGGGGTGGTAGCCATCCAGTCGGGCAAATGCCCTACCACCTGGCTGTGGGTTGTTTTGTCGCCTCTTACGACAGGCCGCCTGGCCGCAGGAAATTGTATTCTTTCTCCGTTCCTGCACGGATAAAAATACCTTGGGTTACATTATTGGACTTTTAGTAAGGATTCCTAATTCTTTAGAAAATATAATACAGCCTATAGCCTTCCTCGACAAATGTACTATTCAACACTGAACGAATTTTTCAAATCGGACCAGCAGTTCTTGCGATTGGCGCGTTTAAACAAACAAACAAACAAACTCTTCAGCTTCATAATATTAGTATAGATAAACCTTAACGGTTTTAAGCGCGGTAATTTCGGCCACTTCTCAGTAGCCGTGTCACGGAAGACAAAGATGTCAAGTGTCCAATGAGTATTGTTAAAGTTTTATTTAGTCTACCGCCAACTTGTTGATTTTAATTATTTAGTTTTCATTTTGTTTATAGTTATTATACATCATTATCAGTTTCACCTTGTCTACCGTCTCGAGCCGCTCCTGCATACACATATCCAAAATGAGTTTACATCCCACCTTTCCTAAACTGCCGTCCTCGAGTTGGCTATTTACGTCATCGGTGAAGTTCAAGCAGATCGGCATCACGAAGCGGTTGAACTCGATGGCAGTTGCCAACTTCACCAGGGCTATGTCGCACTGGTAGTTCGCAAGGCTGCCGAAGAACAGCATAGGCGTGTGAATTTCAGCGACCTTTTAAATAAATCTTTTATTAGTTACCATTAATAATAGTAATTCATAGACGTCCCGCTGTTGAGCTCAAACTACTTATAGGAGACCTTGAATAAAAACTGAAGGCGTCTAGATAGATAACTCTTTATTGTACATCAAATCATAGACAAACAGAATAAGAAAAATACAAAAGAATTGCCACAAAGCTATCTATACTACTAGTATTATTGTTACGAGTTTAGTGGGACTCGAATTAAAATGCTGTTAGAATTATTATAGAGTTTATTAGAACTATACAAACACGTATAACACAGGTACAAATATAACCGAACAAAACAAATCCAAACGTAAAGCAGAAAGTCGTAATTCAATAAAACGCGCAAAGTCCGTCAATATTAGATTCCCGAATGTACACGCGTCTCACCTTGATCGTAGTTCTCGCTCAACTGCCCCCTCTCTCCACCAGACCGTCGTTTTATAGCTCATAAATACAAATGCCCGTATCATAGTCGACGTAATCCGCAACACCTGGCTAATGATTCAGCCGCAAGCGGTCGTAAACGAGTACAATAAAACAATAGGCTGTCCTCTAGAAACGTATGCCAATAAATAAGTAAACAAAAGAAGGCGATCATAAAAGGATTACATGTAGTCCAAATGCCGATAGGTAATAAAATGTGTTTTTACAGATTAGGAGTGGAATTTGTTTTTGCCCGAACCTAAGTTGTAACAATATATTATTGTACGATTGACAAACCTAGCTATAGCAGCGTTTATTACTTACATCAGATAGTTGAGCATGTACGTCGGCTGATGCATTCCAAGCACGGTATATCTTCCCAACTGCTACACCGAACAGAGATGAGTCAACCTTGCTGTCGGCATAAAAGAAACAATGCGCGGCTGAAAATATGGAAAGAAGGTACTAATGTAATCCATTATTTTTCATAAATGATACAATGCATTAGAATACTGTAATTTATTGTACACTAATAATACAGAGAAAAAAATCACAAGCACATAAGCTAAAATACTAAAAGGTAGTACAATGGACGGCCTTATTGCTCAAAGCAATCTCTTCCAGACAACCTTTGGATGGACAAGATTTAATTACAAAGATAGCGCAGTTGAAATAGTTACTAATAATACGATTGCTAGCCAAGACAAGTAAAACGAGCCCAAACACGACGGGTCTATCTTGTTTAGTACAGGAGTTCCTATGGCCACCTTCCCACTCCATCATCAGATTTGCTCCGAGGTACCATATTATTGCATTGTTATGGGGTATACATAGGTAAATCCATTGCAAGTTAAATAAAAGCTTGTAAAAATATATATGTATATACATAGACCTACAAAACAAAATTAATTTGTGTTTTATATTGTAACAATTATAATTATTGTATGTTTCCCAAATAAATAAGATAAATAAACACGTTATATAGTTAGATAGTGCTCCTTCACAACACAAATTATATATAACACTTTATTGCTTACCAAATATACAACTTCAAAAATACACAATTACGATATTGTCATGGTAGAAATAATAGGCGGCATCGCTTAAAGCAATCTGTTCCAGGCAACCTAACTTAAGGAATAGTTAAACATAATCGGGCTATGTAGACAATAACAAACATACTTAAACTACATATTTTATAAATAAATACATACAAGACAAGAGCTATGAATGTCAAAGAAGAAAGTGAGGTGTGTAAGAATAAGCCTGAATGGCGCTCTGTTGTTCGTGCCTACCCCGCAAGGGAACTGGCGTGAAGTTATGTATGTATGTAAATAAATACAAATTCGTGCAGGAACGGAGAAAGAATACAATTTCCTGCGGCCGGGCGGCCTGTCGTAAGAGGCGACTTAACAACCCACAGCCAGGTGGTAGGGCATTTGCCCGACTGGATGGCTACCATCCCTGGTCTAAAGTATGTCGCCATAACAACCTTGAGTTGTGTTCGGGCATTAGTGACCAGGTTCCAGTCTCCCTTGAGAGAGCAGCAGCGCATTTGTAGCAACTTTGGTGTTGCAAATGTCCATAGGCGATGGTAACCGCTTTCTATCAAGTGGGCCGTCTGCCTGTCTGCTGATCTACTGCAATAAAAAAAACCAAATATATATATGTCGGAGAAAGCTGAGTCGGGTTGATTGCTTGCATGTATAACGCGTGTAGGAAGTATTTAGAAGTTATTATAAATTAACCATATGACGGAAGAAGTCAATAACCGGACAGTGTTCTTTCATGTAGTAATCTATGCGGAAACATCACACCTCTTCACTTGTTTAATAATTTGTTTAATGCTTTATTTTTCTTAATCTAACCTTATAATGTATCACTAAAACTAATGTCCTAGCTTTAAGCAATTATTGAATAATTACTGACATTATCCACATAATTTTGTTTACGAAAATATCATTTTAACATTGATGTGTCAGCACGCTTGGATTTCAATCTAGATGTAATAATTTACAAACTATATTATATATATATATTTTTTTTATTGCAGGATATGAGCAGACAGGCAGACGGCCCACTTGATGGAAAGCGGTTACCATCGCCTATGGACATTTGCAACACCAAAGGTGCTACAAATGCGCTGCTGCTCTCTTAAGGGAGATTGGAACCTGGTCACTAATGCCGGAACACAACTCAAGGTTGTTATGGCGACATACTTTAGACCAGGGGTGGTAGCCATCCAGTCGGGGAAATGCCCTACCACCTGGCTGTGGGTTGTTAAGTCGCCTCTTACGACAGACCGCCCGGCCGCAGGAAATTGTATTCTTTCTCCGTTCCTGCACGGATAAAAATATATTATTCTTCGATAATCCGAACAAAATTGGCTGCTGAGACCTAAATAAATTACTGATTGTTATCTGTTGTGTTTTCCAAATAAATAAATAAATCGGAAGTCTTATAACCGGATGTCAACGTAGAAGCATTTATTATCAAGCTAACGGATATCGGAAATTGAGCAACTGGAAGTTGGGAGTTTTATGAAGGAAGTGAAACTAAAGTGGCGCCATGGCATTGCCGGATGGTGTTACTGCGGCGCGCTACGAGAACCTTTTAAATATGCGGTGTTCGGACAGAGGAGGGACAGTCTACAACGAGAGTGTACACGGGTAGTCTGAAGCAGTCTTGGACAAAGAGCGCATAATATATCGCGGTCCATAATTACTGTCTGATAATCGCAGTATTCTTTGAAGGCAGTTGCTGCTCGACAACTGACAGGCGTCGATGGAACTCTTGGAGTTGTCCCGATGTTTTTGTGTATTTCGCAGTATTTGATATTGTAATTGTAATAATTCTGTTGTAATAAACTTAGATTATAATGTTTCAGATTATTATTGTGTTATTTTCGGTGTCTTTCGCCGGCCTGAGCCGAGATATATTATATAGATACTTATAATTTCCAAAAAAAAACTACAAATAATATATAGGTCCCAAATCGCTGTCGGTTGAGAATGTGCTCGCAAGCAGGTTTGTTATGGATATGAAATTACGGATACATGAATATTATTTACTTAATAATTCGTTCATTTAACGAATTATTTGCTGTTTTTAATGTATTTCACCCATAACTTTTTAAAGTGAAACTTCTATATAAACGGGGGGTCTTAGGATTTTTTTGTCACGAAAAAGCGTTACGGCCGCGTGGAGAAGCGGCATAAATTTAGACTAGACGCGGTGAAAGGCGGCATAATGTTAGAGTAGACTATCGATATTTTTATAGGTTCCGGATCGAATTCAGTTTTTTTGTTTGATAAGATAAAATGTTTAAATAAAAAGTGCATTCATTAAAATGTATCTAACCTAACCAAATCATAATTGGCAGTGAACCTGTGAAAAATCGAAATGTGTGCTGGGACACATAGTAGAAGTGAAACTTCAACGGACAAGTGGCAAAACGAATCGCAACAAAATTTTAACTTGAAGTTTTACGGGCAGATTGTTAATGTACTTGTCTAATTTGAAAACCTGCCCGTAAAACTAAAAGTTAAAATTTTGTTGCGATTCGTTTTGCCACTTGTTCGTTGAAGTTTCACTTCTACTATGTGTCCCAGCACACATTTGGATTTTGAACTTATTTTGATCATTTTTTATGTGTTGGATGAATCAGAATATCTTTGTAATAGTTCCATATAAATTTCATTGGTACTTGATACTGCTTTCCAAAGATATAGCAGAAAATTTCTCAAAAAAATAAAATCGTTTCCGCGTTCAAGGAGCTATTGTTACATTTATTTAGTTGCACAGTTGTTGTCATGTTTCTTTTTAAGGTTAATAATTAATTTTATGTACCCTCTTATTTTTAAGATACAATCGGTCATTTCCCTTCCTGAATAATAATGGTTATATTCTTGTTTGTTCTGTGATTAGCGCCTGTTTTGTATAGAGTACATACATACATACATACATACATAACTTCACGCCAGTACCCTTGGGGGGTAGGCACGAACAACAGAGTGCCATTTAGGCTTATCTTACACACCTCACTTGCCTCTTTGGCATTCATAACTCTTGTCATGCAAGCTCGTCTGTTCTTAAGGCTCCTGACATCACCTTCTGCTAGTACACGATCAATTTGATCATGGAAGGTGTGTCGTGGCCTTCCACGACTTCTGCATCCATCCACTTTTGCATTGTATATCTGTTTAGTCATTCTTTCATCATGCATTCTTTCCACATGCCCGAACCACTGGAGCATTCCTTTCCTTACCTTCACCCCGACAATATTTCAGACCAACTCTCTTTCTTACTTCGGTATTACGAACGCGGTCCGCGAGCGTCACTCCGCAGATTTTGCGCAGTGCTCGCATCTCGACCGCGTTTACTCTAATTTCATGCTCTCTCTTCCATACCCAACTCTCGCGTCCATACGTGAGCGTAGGTACCAGCACCGCGTTGTGTGTGGCAAGCTGGGCCTTCTGGCTGAGGTTCTTAGCGCCTAGAAGTTTACCTAACGCTCCATTCACACTATTGTATAGAGTAGTTGTCTATAATTTACCATAAATTTATGTAACGATATTTATCCCTAATACGATGTGATCATTGTGTAGAATACAATTCAAAATCTCTCAATTGAATATATATATATTCCTCCTTGACATATCTATCAACGGCGAACCTTGTCATGTCCGGCTGTGCGAGCGCAGGTGACTAGCGAAACCAAATTTCGTTTTAAAAGTTCTTTTGCAAGAAGCGCAATACAGCCTTGGCAATTGAATATATATGGTATTCACTACACTGTATTTTTATCTTGGCAGGTGCGATAGAATTTTTATACTGTATTTGATTTATTTTATTACATGTAAAACTTTAAATATAATATCTGATATAAAGTATTGATACAAGTTGGGCCACATGCATACCTGTAGACAAAGCACATTTATCACCTGCCGTGACGTTTGAGCTAATAACATTGAAACTATTCTTTGACTATCTTCTTTTGTTCACTTTGTGTTTAAAATTTGTAATTAGAAAACAGCCTATTGTGTATTGTACTCGTTTATGGCCGTTCGCAGGCATAATTACGCAGGTGTGCGGATTTCGTTTTCTGGGAAATTGCGTCGACGCTTGCCAGGTAGACATATTGCATCGGTGCATTATAAAGCAATAGCCCAATGGAGAGATCGTCAGTCTAGCTAGAACCACGATCAAGGCGAGACTTGTGTACATTCGATAACCTATATAGTGACGGACTTTGCGCGTGTTATTGAATCGCGCATTACGTTTGAACTGATTGTGTTCAGTTATATTTGTACATACATACATAGATAACTTCACGCCAGTTCCCTTGCGGGGTAGGCACGAACAACAGAGCGTCATTCAGGCTTATTCTTACACACCTCACTTGCTTCTTTGACATTCATAACTCTTGTCATGGCCGCTCGTCTGTTCTTAAGGCTCCTGACATCACCATCAGTTATATTTGTACCTGTGTTATACGTGTTTGTATAGTTGTAATAAATTCTATAGTAATTCCAACAGCATTTTTAACTCGTAACAATATTATCTAAAATTTCCAAATAATAATGTATTAAATTCTTGTCATTCGTAACCCTATTAATTAAAATAGTTTATCCATGACTTCAATCCGCTGTCGGTTGTGCCATACTGTAAAATTGTTGGAGGGATGGCGAGGTGTTCTAAAAATGTTTGTGGAATATGTAGAGTAGTAGATGAAATGTTCTTAAACCGTAAGGTTCTCTCATTATAAGTATTGTGACCAGTTGCTATTCTTTTATTACCATCAACCCTTCCGAGTTGTTGCAAGTATTACACTACTTTAATTGTAAAATATAAAATTTCTATGAAAAAGAAAACGACTTCAATAGTAACTAAAAAGCCAGAAAATAAAATTTCTACAAAATCTTGAAGTCTTTGCCAAGAAATACATAAAAATTACCATATACATTGATTGTTACAGCAACAAGATATTGCAAAATATAGTAATTTTTATGTTTTTACATGGCGCCGACTTCAAGATGTTGTAGAAAATTGTATTTTTTGCTTTTTATTTACTCTTGAAGTCGATTTCTTTTGTGTTAGATTTTTTTTATTAATATTTACTAGCTGCCCCGGCAAACATCGTGCCGCCTCAGAATCAATAAATAAAAAAGCTGATGATTGCAGAATGTTTCAACTTTAGTAAAAAAATGTGGTCAAAACTTAACCGGAACGAACATCAAACGTTTGACATTCACAACCAATAAAATGAAAAAAAAAACTTCACTTTTAAACTTAATTTGATTTCTGAACGACTTTGAAATTTAATTCATTTCTAAACGACGGGACGAACATCAAATGTTTGACAGGTAGGAATAGTTTTTATGGGAAAGCGAAATTGTTATTTTTTACTATATTCATTCAAATTAGCCAAATCAGTCTAGCGGTTCTCGAGTTTTAGCGAGACTAACGAACAGCAATCGGTTTTTCATATATATAGATTTTTTCACATCTACGTCTTAACACAATACTAGTTCTTATCGTATCTTAGTCTATAAAATAATTGCTACATAAATACCTGATATTACGTAAATGCTGGTAACGATGGATCCTCCACAAATTTGCATGTACGGCTTCATGTTCTTGGTATAAATCCCTGCATGCCAAGGAACTTCGCCTGGTTCTGCGTTCAAACCTCCACTTATCAGGGGGTGGTTAACCGACGATAGGCCACATTCTGTAAACATTAATGATGAATACTTCATTCTCTTCTTACTTCGTAGAAGTGGTTACCGTCGCCTATAGGCGTTTCTAACACCAGGTGCGAAGAGTTGGGGGGGGGGGGGGGTGGGGGGGAACTGAGAGGTTTTAGAGGGTATATCTCCTACTCAGGTGGCAGTAACATTCGTTAACGTTGCTAATGCTAACCTAACGAGGTCAACTCCTCTGCGTTTCCCTCGCGGTGGTAAGAGCTCAGATGGATTTCCATTCGTTAAAAGGGAAGGTTGGGATAGATCATTCAGACATTGTCACAGATGTAGTACCTATGGACAAGGTCATGTGGCACCCCATAAAAGCGCATAGGAGAAGGGCACAGGGTAGGTGTAGTTGGTAGTTTGACGGCCGACCATGCCCATCCCTTCGTTCGAAGGCCTCGGTAGGCATATGGCCGATCAAGAGACCCATACATCCCATCCCATCAAAACAAATGCAGGTGATGTAGTCAATTAATCATTTTTATTGTTTTCTCCAGAAAACTGGAAAAGGTGTGTGATGTGACGTTTTGTTCTTCACCTCCTTACTTGACTGGACCTGCGCAAATTCAAGGAGCTACCGTCTCAAGACATGCTATACTAACCTGTAAAGTTGCTATCTGGAACACAGATGACCACGTGATCAAAATACCCTTCTTCACCGCAAGTCATCTTTGGTATTTTCCCTTCGTACTTATAATTCTCCTTGCAACTCGGAAAGACTTCAGTGCCAGGTCGTATGTCTTCCCCGCATGGGATTAATTCGGTAAGATTTTGGCAATAGAAATTGACACTATCATCTTCTTTAAGGTGACAAAGTCCTAAAAGAACACGAAAGATGAGATTTTAGGAACCCCAACATGATAAATCTCTATTGTGGCAACACTGTTTTAATTATCTTTATGTTCGTCTTGCAAAAATAAGTTCCCTTTGTATTCCTTGATTTAAGTAAGTCTTTTAAAGTATGATTAAAGCTCCAGCTGTAGTCAAAATAGGCTCTAAATACGGTGCTATTTTATTTTCACGTTTTACTCTTGTTTAAGTAACTACGCACACCAAAATAAAAATTTCTTTCAAAGTATATTACTGTATCACATATCTGACATTCCGTACTGTAGCACAAAGGCAACTTAATAAAACTAACCAGTTTGTGCCGCAGCGGTGAAGCGGTAAAACAATCCATACAGTTGCGGAACGACTTAGGAAAGTATATTTATCAGTTTGTTAACCAAGATTCTGTACCAAATTTTTTTTTAACAAAAACAAAACTGTCTTCACACTAAAAAGCAAAAAAATAAATTTTTGACCGCCTTTTTTCTACAACATCTTGAAGTCGGTGCGAAGTAAAACCAATGATAATGATGACAACATCTTCCCAGCATTGCTACAGTGAGGCAAGAAGAATTCCATCCTAACATGCATTTCTCAAGAATGTTTGGCACATAGATACGTTCCCTTTGCCTGGCGCGAAGTCAGGGTCATCTTCATACCCAAGCAAGGTAAGAGTGACTACATAAATTCGAAGTCGTTCAGACCTATCAGTCTGTTGTCATTTCTCCTTAAAACTTGGCAGAGATTATGCGACAGACGTCTTAGAGACATTACGCAATTAACCTATTCACAAGCATCAACATGCTTACTGCCCTGTCAGATCTACCGAGTCTGCGCTTCATCAGGTCATAGGTAAGGTTGAGTCTGTTTTACACAATAAACTGGTTTGTCTTGGCTGCTTCGACAAAAACAACTTTACCAGCATTAATATAGTACTCCGTAGACATGGAGTGGAGACCCTGTTTATCGACTGGATAATCAGCATATTAAGTAACAGATTTATAAAGGTAGGGG
This sequence comes from Dendrolimus kikuchii, assembly GCA_019925095.2. NCBI lineage: Eukaryota > Metazoa > Arthropoda > Insecta > Lepidoptera > Lasiocampidae > Dendrolimus > Dendrolimus kikuchii. Next base: position 5,111,344 of record CM034415.1, read on the forward strand.
AGGATATAAAAGGCACCCATGTGGTTCATGGTTGTCCTCAAGGAGGAGTACTCTTCCCGAATTTGTGGAACTTGGTTGTGAACGATCTCATCTTCAAATTAAACAGCCAATACTTTTACACAGTTGGCTACGCTGATGATATCGCTATACTAAATGTAATAATGCTAGCATGGTGTGTGATAGGTAACAGCTCTGCGTGTAGTGGAGCGATGGTGCACGGAATATGAACTCTCTGCCAATCCACAGAAAACGCAGGTTGTTCATTTTAAACATAACATAGGATTAGGCAGTTACAGGATACCAAACCCATCTTAAGGTTCAACTATCAAGCGAGGTTAAATATCTAGGGATAACCCTAGGCAACAAACTAAACTACAGCAGCTATGTTGACAACAAAGTCAATACTTCCAGTGTGACTTTATGTCGATGCCGTAAGATGATTGGTAAGCATTGGGGACATCACCCCAAACTCTTCCTATGGCTCTATATAGCAATAGTTAGACCTATGCTAACATATGGCTCTGTGGTTTGGTGGACAAGGACCTAGCTTGCGATTTGCATTGCCAAACTACAAATACAAGAGTGCTGTACCGTGGCGGGATGCATGAGAACAACGTCCACTGCGGCTTTACAAATAGATCTCAACATCCTCCCACTGCACCTGTTCGTATAAGAAGAGCTATGGCGGGCCTAAGATTAAAGTATCTGAGAACTCTTAAATTTGATAAGGTAAGAAAGACATTACAGCATTCTCTCGGAAGCTTGGTCAGATACACCACTTGTGGAAGCGGTCAGCGACAATATAGACAAAGCTTTTATTTTCGACAAAAAGTACAACGTGGAACTGGTGGAAAGTAACGACAATTTTCTTAGTCTCTATACTGATGGGTCAAAGACTAGATCGGGCTCAGGCACGGGAGTCTTCTCAGAAGACCTAAACATCAACATATCCAAATTCCTGGTTAAGTTTAATACAGTATATCAAGCAGAGAGCATTAGAAACCTGCTCGCAGTTAAAGCAATCGTAGCTAGAGATGTCCATGATCATATCATCAGAATACACTGTGACAGCAAATCGGTACTTCATGCCCTTAGTAGCAGGGTTATTTATTTAAACAATATACGAATGCCACTCGACTCTAAATGAAGCGGCAAGTAAGAACAACACCTTGACTCTTCAATGGATTAAGGGACACAGTGGTGCCCGGGGCAACGATGCGGCAGGCTAACTGGCTAGGAGAGGCTTCAAAACGCAACCAGTCGGACCGGAACCTTTTTTGCCTTTGCCACATAGTTTAGAAAGCAGATAAACCAAAGGACAAGGACACAACATCAACAAATTTTGGACAACCTGGAGCAATGCAGGCAAGCCAAGTTCGCAATCCCCCGAATAAATCTACGTTTCTCCAGGATGAGCTAGTTTTTAGTGCAGCCACTGGACATGGCAATTTTACCAGACATGTTTTTAATATAGGTGTCACCGGCAGCCACCTGTGTAGAGCCTGCTTGGATGCAGAAGAAACAGCCGCTCATGTCGTGCTTGAATGCGGAGCGGTGGCACAATACAGGGCAAAGTATCTAGACGCCTCAAGTAGCCTCCGTGAAGTCTTCAGCGACTTCAAGAAACTGATGGACTTCCTGGAGAAGCTGGGCTTGATAGAGTAATCCCTCATTCAGCCGCGCATGCAAAATAGGCGGTTTGAGGTCGAGTTGCGGATACCGCCCGTGTGCAGCAAGAAAAGAAGATATTTATTTTTTGCTTTTTACTTACTTTTGAAGTCGGTTTCTTTCTTAATAGAATATCTTTATTATTCACTTTTACGTTATGTATCGGATCGGACGTTATGTGTCCAATAACAACGAAATTTATGTAGACTTTCTAAATTCGGAAACTGTGCTGAATCTAACTAAAAAAGAATCATCAAAATCGATTTTGAAACATATAATTATCGCTGAACAAGAATATATATATTTACACGATGAATTTAGAACCTTCTCATTTTTTTGCAATCTGTTAAGAAGCAAGTGAGGTGTGTAAGAATAAGCCTAAATGGCGCTCTGTTGTTTGTGCCTACCCCGCAAGGGAACTGGCGTGAAGTTATGTATGTATGTTAAAAAGCTACTAGGTATAAGATAGTCCTTACCTTCGCAGTAAGGCACGGTGTTGAACCAGTGTCCATTAATGCAAAATACGTTCTCAGCTCCTTTCAACGTGTAGCCAATATCGCAGTGTGCTATGAGGAGTATACTATTGTATTTTTCACCAGGTTTGTATTGAGATTTGCCATTTACTACGAAATGGATTCCTTTACTAAGTTCCGGTGTTACGCATTTATTTGAAGTATTGGACGTGCGTGTAACACTGAAATAAATTACGAATTTTCAAATTAATAATAATTGACGTGGTAGAAGAGCCTTCTTTTTGTTAACGCTGGGGGAATATATTTGCGCATACCCTCGGGCCCTGGGGAGGTCACCAAGGGTATGTGGGACTCCCGGCGGCCGACGCTACACGCAAGCTTTTGATTGTAGAAAAAGTTGAAAGCTTCAATCGCGAGACTACCCACTAAACATTCCAGCGTCCCTCCGCATCATAATGAGGCGCCACGGGACTGCAATCATACGTATGACTTAAGGTTGCCAATCGTACTATAATGTATAGTATCCTACTATAGTTTAGCCAATTGTACTATATATTATAGAAAAATATATATATTTATATAATTTGTAGGGGATTTGTAGGATATAAATTCGAAAATGCCGTTGTAATTATCACAAAGTTTATTACAAGTACACACACGTCATTCATATATTTTGACAAGTATAGCCGGATACCACAAAACCAAACCGTAGTGCAGAAAATCGTCACATAAATCACTCGAAGTTCGTCGTTATAAGATACTCGCTCCGAAAGTGCACTAGGTAACGCCTCATTCGCAGTCAGAACACGACTGGCGTATTTCCCAACTGAGCGACCCTCATCCATTTATAAATTAGACATGGCCTCCTAACAATATGCCGCCAACTGGTTCTTGTCGTTGAATGATCAGCCTAATGGCTTCTACGTATTCGCATGAAATACTAACAGAAGAAAGAAGGTTTTATGACGTCTTACGGCGGCGTGAACAAAGAAATTAGCGCATAAAATAGATCACTCAAATTCAAAGGGGTAATAAGACTCCTGCAAAGGATTAGTATCGACTTGCAATAATGCTATACTTTCTTCAAAAAAGGTGGCAACCCTAGTACATCTGCCGTGACGCCTCGATGCCAGCTGACAAGGAGGGGTATCCCTGGGACCAGGACACCCCACGGCACTGGGTGTGGCATGCGGGGAGGGTAACCCGACGTTACGGGAGAAGATGGACAAAGCGGGAACAACTCACTAAATGGTTTGCCTTGAGTTGATCGTGTTTTTACGGTGAGTGAAGATATCGATGGCTTACTATTCTCTCCTTCTATCCTATTCCTTCTATTTCATTCTTTATTCCATTCCAAAATTCTATAGGCGACGGTGATAGCTTTTATTTGGACGAGCCGTCCGCTTGTTTGTCATCTTCACAGGTTAAATTTTTTTACAAAAAAACGTTTGCATCTAACTCAAAGCATGAAGTGAATGCTTCTATAAAAAGGATCCGTGCAGCAACGGAGAAAGAATACAATTTATTGCGGCCCGGCGGCCTGTTGCAAGAAGCGACAAAAACAACCCACAATCAGGTGGCAGAATATTTGCCCGTCTGGATGGCTACCACACCTGATCTTGAGCATGCCGCTATAACAACCTTGAATTGTGTTCAGGTATAAGTGACCAAGTTCCAGTATCCTTTTAGGGAGCGGCAGCACATTGGTAGCACCTTTTGTGTGTAATCACTTCCAGTCAGCTGGGCTATTTGCCTGTCTGTTGAACTTATGCAATAAAAAAAAACAAGGTGGCAGAGTTCAAAATCATAAACCGACTTACTTGGTTCTTGAGGAAACATCTATTATTGTTGGTCTGATTGATGCTGGTGCTGTAAATAAATTATCTCTATTATTTGCCGTGAATTTGCTCTAGGTACAAACTCGTCATCCAAAAATATCAAATATAAACAATCGTAGCGGCCAACAGTTGTACAGTAAAATATGTTTAAATAAAAAATGAATCATTAAAATGTACATAACCTAATCAAATCATAATTTGCAGTAAACCGGCGAAAAATCAAAATATGTGCACATAGTAGAAGTTAAAAGTCAACGGACAAGTGGAAAAACGAATGGCAACGAATAGGAGGCAAAACGAATCGCAACAAAATTTTAAGTTGCAATTTTACGGGCAGGTTTTCAAATTAGACAAGTACTTTAACAATCTGCCCGTAAAACTTCAAGTTAATTTTTTTTTGTTACTTGTCTGTTTTGTTTTTGCGTCTTCGTCATAAACACAAACCTCCTTTCTTTCTATCCTTTATACCTTTTATGGATTTGGTCAAAAATCGTCACATATTTTTACGGTTACATTAAGTACGTGCTGATTGTCTGCTCGTTGCGAGTGCACCGCGTGCCCCTCACCTCGAGCTCGCGAGATGCGTACGTAATATTATTTTTGGTTACAATAATGTGCAATGGTTACAGTTCTTACAAGATTGAATACGTGTTTCTTGTCTGCTCGTTACGAGCGCACCGCGTGCCGCTCGCTTCGAGCACGTGAGATACGCACTTAATATTACTTTTGGTTACAATAATGTGCAATGGTTACAGTTACAAGATTAAGTACGTGCTTATTGTCTGTTCGTTGCGAGGGCACTGTGCACCGCTCGCCTCCAAGTCGCTTAGATTTTTGGTTACGTGCAACGGTTCCGGTTACAGCTCGCAGGTGAATATCTGACGTCAGAAATTACGGCATTAGAAGTTCACTTACATTCGCATGTTGGTAATTTTGAAGACCATTGCCCATTCTCGCATCTGACAACCTGGTCGCCGTGGAGTTTATACCACGGGTTGCATGTTACGGTTAGGTTCAACTTCTCATAGGCGTTCGCTTTCTGTGGGTGAGGGATTCCGTTCAGATGGTATGTTCCGTGTTTGGGGTACTCAGGAGCTTCACAAACAGACGGCGCTACTGACATACTGAAACATGGTTACGCGAATTGGCAATTGTATCCCTTTTCAAAACCACAATGATGGAAAATATAGCTATATAACAACGCGCTGATGAGATCTTGAGAGCAAAATGTAAATCACAAGTGATGACCATATTTGGTGAGTCACTGAAACATTTTTCTATTTATTGTACATTTGGTTTAAATTATCAAGTATTTTATTTTAGTTTTTAAACTATAGTTTTAGTCTGTCTGTATTCCAATTTAGAATAAGTTAAAAGTACCATTTAGTGGCATTTAGAAAATTATCGATTGTAACGCCACCTAACGGTATGTATAGCAATATAACACCGATTGACATACCATTTATCGGGTGAGGTGGTGTATGTTTTGATATTTTATGCTAGAGAAGCTAAATAATTTTATATATACTGTATTATCTATAAGTCGTGGAAGGCCACGACACACCTTCCATGATCAAATTGATCGTGTACTAGCAGAAGGTGATGTCAGGAGCCTTAAGAACAGACGAGCCTGCATGACAAGAGTTATGAATGTCAAAGAGGCAAGTGAGGTGTGTAAGAATAAGCCTAAATGGCACTCTGTTGTTCGTGCCTACCCCGCAAGGGAACTGGCGTGAAGTTATGTATGTATGTATGTATGCATTATCTATACTTGAACTATATCTTATAATTGAACACTCCTGCGCATAACTCAACTTTTTATAACAACTCTTTTACTGTTAAGGCTATACAGCTCTGGAACGCGCTTCCTGTTACAATCAGACAAGCAATATCGCTAGCGATATTTAAAACTATGATCAAAAAATACTACCTGTCGTTGCAATATAATATTTAAATTCACTTATAAACATTTATATATTTTGTAGATATGTATTTGTATGCTATGTATATTAAGTAGATATCTATGTAAGATATAATATTTCTGCATATATATATATATATATATATATATATATGTAATGTATGTATTTCTTTCAAGGCCACGGGCCATGAAAATGGCCCGGACTTTTGGGGGGCTTGCGTGGGGCCATGGGAAGGCCAACACGTAGAGGCCCCTTGACAAATTTAATGTAAATGTGGCGTGACACTGACCGGCGGTTGTCCCTGTCCACACCATATAGTAATGCACCCAAGGACAAGCCCCGGCCAGTGTAGGACTATTGTGGGAAATGAGGACAAAAAGTACCGGGTTATTGTGGTGAACTGCTAATGGTACTAGGGGTCTGGGAATATGGGGACTATGGCGTCTGCCCGTCGCAATGTTCAGGGAACATGGAAAAATGGGCAGACGGTGACTCGCCACTCCCTGCATGGGCCCCAAAAAATGCCATAAAGACAGGGGCAACATGGGTGTGAGTGGCTAAGGGGTGTAGAGAGGTGGGCTGCAGGTTCACTGAAGCTACTTCCGACGTTAGGCCATTTATCACTTCCACCCCTGGAGCTTGAGTCTTAGCTCTAGCGATCTCCACTCCGTGCCGGCTGGTTAAGGCAAGCACGGAGGCGGGGGCCTTGCCTTGGCCCCCGGAGTCAGGTACGAGGTGTCGCTACTCACCTAAGGCTTCGCCACAAAGCCCCCCTGCGGGATAATGTATGTATTTATTATTAAAATGTAAGTATTTTGTACTATATGTTACGTATACCATCATCGCTATTATCATCTCAATTAATTTCTGGGGTTGTCTGGAAGAGATCGCTTTTTAGCGATAAGACCGCCCTTTGTACATAACTAGATATAATTTTAGTCTTTAAGTTCATATTTGTATTGGTGTACAATAAAGAGTTATCTATCTATCTATCTATGGACTGAGTCATAAAGACGAGCAGTATCAATACAGTGGTAAGTACGACAAGGAAGGGAAGATGGCGGCTGAGGAAAGGTTATTGCATAGCGCGGATTGCTAAAGTGGGTAGTTAAGGAAATAATTTGACAGGACAAGCTTTGAAGTGAGCGCCGCGAGCAGTATCAGAATTCTAGAAATATCTAACATTTATGTACTCACCGTAGTTTTATATCAGGACCTGATGATACATTTGCGGATTGTTCTGAAATGAAAATAAATAATTTTATAATTAGTGGTTTGCTTTCTTGCAAAACCTTACAATCGGTTAAACACTTTCACTTACTAACACAGGTAGGAATGGCCTCTGAGAACACCCCATTCGAACAGCGGACAATATCCATCCCTTGAAGCCGGTACCCTTTGTCGCATTTCATATTAATGGTGAAGGAAGTGTACAAAATGCTTCCAGGGTAGGTGGGGATACCATCAACAGTGTAAGTACCATGTTTGGGAGGCATCGGAGTAATACAGTAAGCGAGACTGGTGTACGACCCGCTTGAATCTAGACTGTAAATTAAAACATTTCACCATCAAATGACACGTCTAATGGAGAGGCAACATCTGCGTTAATGTTAAAATAAGAAAACGTTTATCTGCCAAAAACGATGCATATAGTGCGATCCAAATAAGAATAGGAATGTCAATAACCTCTATTTATCTAATGTCACTTGAAAAGTATGGTTTGCAATAACTTCACGCCAGTTCCCGCTGTCTTGCTCTAACATCTATTAGACTCTATCGCATGTATCTACGCTTCCGCCATTTCTGAATCGCCATTCTTTGTTTCGATTGTGAAAATTGTTTGTTATTGTTAAGCGTCATTTTTATCAAGATTTGCGAATTAAATACATAAATTTATTATTGTTTATGTGAATGTGAATGAGTATGACGTAATATTTATTGACATGCATTATAAAACGTGTTTAATATGTGGCATAAGGTCTGCCGGTCAGATGGCCAAAAGCGAATCTTCATAGCTAAATTTCCCTTGAATGAAGATAGGTAAGCGTTAAAAAATAATTTTGTAAGGCTATAACAGAAAAAGAATTACGCGATTTACATATAGATTTATATACACATAATTAAGCGATTTACAGTTTTAAAATACAATATAAATATGTCTAATAGTAGAAAATAACCTGTCATTAGTCTCAATAGTGTTTGACATTTTTTTATCGACTGTCGATATTTTATACCACTGCTGTGGTACTTTTTTGCTTGTGAATAAATATAAATGCACTGCTTACATAATAATGCATGAAATGTTTTTGCTAGGGGTAAACAATGGGTTAGTTAAACTTTGTCGTTTACGCGATGTTCACATCACTATTTTAATAAATATTAAATATTATATTTAGACGATTATGATATTGGGCATTTTTATTGATACAGACAGACGTCCAATCTTATAGGCAACTCTAAAATCGATATCTACTATTTGCATTTACTAAGTATCACGTTCATGCATTGACCAAAGTCTTTAACTGTGCTAAGTTATACATCAATAAATTGGTGGATGAAACGTGACCCAACGCAGCACAGCAAAGTATTCTACAATTATCTGTACTCATTTTATTATTTAGTACTAAGTTCTGGTAACCTTCATTCCTATTCTAAAATCAGTTTCACTTCTAAAGTTAAACATACTGTCTACTGTGGCGCTGCTACGAACTATAGAAACGATCACCTCACCTTGAAGTTTCAACAGCATTCCGGGTCAGAACTGAAAAAAACAATCATATTTTTGATTGATTGATTTTTGATAATTTCAGCAACTTCATAAAAATATTATGCCAAGTAACATGACATTCCAAACTCTCATTATTGTTTCATGCATTTTAGTATGACCCACCCGCCGAAGAACATCATCTCTCCACGCCCCGCATACCGCCGACGCCTATAGCTCGCACAGTTAGCAGCTAAGCGTGGGACAGAATTAGGGACATAAGTAGCGGCCTTGGAGGCCGGAATTATTGCTCAATTGCTCACATACATATAACAACAATACCCATTACTCTACTCTCTGTCATTCGTCAATATATTCTCTGTAACTCGTCTATTTATAGTTTTAATTTAATTGTAAATAACGCCAATAATAAGTCCACATTGAGTTTTATTTGGAAGAAGCAACTGCTACCAATAACATCTAAAGCTGTGCATCGACATGCGAGCGCTAGCACAGTCAGCGGCTCAGATTAGACTGTTAGAAATTACTATTTAAATACATCAATTGAGAGAAGCAAAGTGAACCTGCCAGCCGTCGCCACTCGTAAGTCTACATTGATTCAAGCTCAAGACATATATATATTTTTTAACAACTACAGAGTCTAGTTCCGTACCCTTTTTTTTAAATTAAATTTAAGAAAGTGTTAAGAAGTTGTACACGCTTATTTGTTATTGTGTGTGACATTTAATGAATGTATGTTTCTGTTGTGGTATACCTTAAGAATAAGACATATTTTTGCAAGTCTGTGCTTCGACCTTTATTGTTATCAATTCATTGGTAAATAAGAAACGACGGAAAAAACCGAAAACAGATATATACTAAAAGAATTGGAATTAATCTGTTCTTTACTTTTTCCAATTGAATTGTAGATTCTTCAGCAATATCACGCTAAGCGTTTCTTCAATTTCAAGCGTTTTTTAATTTATTATAGTGAAACGGGCATTTAGGGTCCCAAAATATGTTATTTGCTTTATATAATGAAATAAGTTCGTAAGTTTTTTTACGGTCTTCTATCCCGCTCACGAGCTCTGTGTACGTCCGTCTCCACAATCTGCGTGACTCAGACTGAGCGCTATTTGAGCAGTGTCAAAAAACCGAAAACACAGCTCCGGTCTGAATGGCTCTATTCGCGCGAGTCGACTTGAACAGACCGGTATCGACATGTTAGCTGAGCCGCTCACTGTGCTCGCGCTCGTGTGTCACTATGCACCTCTAGAAACAAAATTGTATATCTTCCATCATCTTTAGTAGTATTGGGATCCTGGGTGTTGAAAAAACCAGCGACGTGCAGTTTTGGGATTATCTGAAAGACAAGGCCAAATTTGCTTCAAAAAACCTTAGTGCTAAAACGTTCTAAGCAGTACTTCACCTCGAGGCAAAGACTTGCGGTTTACACAGCGCAAATTAGGTCGCATATGGTACATCTAGTTGCCTAATAGGTAAATCTTCTTGTACAGCATTTGTTTTTTTTTTTAAGACTGGGGAAATGCTATTTACGCACAATACTGGGTTCATTGCAAGGGATTAGACCATAGTTGATCATGAGGGCTTTTCCCTTTGATAAGGGGCAATCCGAACACTAATTAAGCCAGCTTGTGTGGAGACTCAGAGAAGTTGCACGGGCAACACCCACTACCCACTAAAACCACCCTCCCTCCCATGTGCCCCGCGCTTTTTATGAAGGAAAGGCTGAGACTTAGAACGTAGTTACGCCCAGTCCGATCCAGCGCAAAAAGTGCCTGAATGCGCCCCGGGAATCAGAACACATTCACTTCGTCAGCGGGGGTGATGAGTCCTTTGCTCCCTTAATAGCTAAAGGCCCCCCCGAAGCGGTATTGTTTCTTGTACAGCTTGCCTTAACATCATTCTGATAGTTGACACTCTAGCAACAGTTGAGTACACATTATATTTAGAATTGGTCTGAAAACCTTTCGCTGCCAACCTAGTCTTCTTTTTACCATTTTGCTTTGTTCTGAATATCCATTTAGTATCAATCGCTTTCTTGACGTCTGGTAATTTTACTTCTTCCCATGTGTTCATTTCTTCTAATGAGCTTCTTTCGCTATTTATCCCTGTTTTCCACTATTCGTCTTTGCTCATTGCTTCTTCAAATGTTTCGGGATCTTCACTATTGTTAAATAGACAAAATGTTAGCATCATAAGAATTATCTTGACCGTTATTCTCCATTTGATAATCTATAGTCGACGATCCCACACTAACAGGCGGTAAGCCGCGAACTCATCTGGGAGCTGTAACCGTTGCACGTCCTGTAACCAAAAATTATAATATGGACGTGGCTCGTGAGTGGCCCGCAGCAAGCCAACGGTTGTCGATTTTTGCCAGGAATCAAAAGCCGCGGCAGTCGAGGCTGTCAAAGGTAGCGGTAGTAAAATTCCACGAAACAGGGCGCTTGCAAGGTAGGTCCGTACTAGAACCTCGTTACTGCATCCGCTTGGCTCGCTGATGAGTACGCGGCCAAAGGTGGCTCGTTGGTCGTCGCGAGGGATAGTCATTTCACACGTACACATTAGAGCACTATGCGGTTATGGTTAACGCTCGCTGGTGAATACGCGGCCAAAGCCGGCTTCTTGATCATCGTGAGCGAAGATCATTTTCGGAGTTCAGATTAGAACAGGTTACAGTGTCCGCTTGGTTACAGTTACTGCTCGCAGATGAGTACGCGGCTTTATAATCGCTTCGGAGAGACTTGGCGTCTCTTTGCGTGTTCTACCGCCTGTACAACGGGGAGCATTCTGAAGAATTATTTGATTTGAAGTCTACGCCTCATTTTTATAACAACATCGCTCGCTATCGACAGGATGTTCACCCTCATTTCCTCTAGTTCTCACGCTGAACTACACAACGGTTCTCTTCCGCGTACGGCAACGATTTGGAGGGAACTTCCCGCCATCATTTTTCCTCTGAGCTATAACTGACTATTTAAGAAGGAAGTCATAAGATTTCTTAGAGTCCGGCAACAGGTTGGCAACGCCTCCGGTGTTGCAAATGTTTATAGGCAACGGTAAAACTACCTTTAATCAAGTGCGCCGTCTGCTGTTTGCATGCTACAAGCCCAAATAACAATTTTTGGGAATAACTTCCTCAATCTGGAAATCCTGCTCAGTTATTAAAACTAAATAATTAAATTGAACAAGTTGGCGGTAGGCTAAATAAAACTTTAACAATACTCATTGACACCTGACATCTTTGTTTTCCGTGATCACGGCTACTGAAAAGTGGCCGAAACGTCGGAATAATAAAAATCAAACAAATTTCCCCGCTTAAAACCGTTAAAACGTAGTTTTATTAAGTAAGAAATTTTCTCGATGAAAGATATCCTATGTCCTTTCTGTACGCGTGACGACGTGTATGCAAAATTTTATGATTATCCGTTGAGTAATTAAGGCGTAAAAGCTTAATAAGTAAACATACATACATACATACATACATAACTTCACGCCAGTTCCTTTGCGGGGTAGGCACGAACAACAGAGCGCCATTCAGGCCTGTTCTTACACACCTCACTCGCTTCTTAGACATTCATAGCTCTTGTCATGCACGCTTGTCTGTTCTTAAGGCTCCTGACATCACCTTCTGCTAGTATACGATCAATTTGATCATGGAAGGTGTGTCGTGGCCTTCCACGACTTCTGCATCCATCCACTTTTGCATTGTATATCTGTTTTGTCATTCTTTCATCATGCATTCTTTCCACAAGCCCGAACCACCGGAGCGTTCCTTTCCTTACCTTCACCCCGACACTCTCTTTCAGACCAACTCTCTTTCTTACTTCGGTAATACGAACGCGGTCCGCGAGCGTCACTTCAATAAGTAAACAAACATCCGCAATTATAATATTAGTTAGGATATAAGACTTATCTTCTAAAAGTACATGTGTCCGTCAAACACGGTTAATCAACAGATTTCTTTTGAATATCGTGAGAGGTCATGAGCTTGACCCGATAACTACGACATCTTTTGCTTATAAGGAACCGGGGCCGACCTCACTTGTATCACGTGGTATGACGTGTGTATACTTACTCGCTTCAATCCGTAGATGCCTAGGTGTTTTATTTATTACCTTTGGCGTTTAAAATATCCGAAGACATTTTAATTCCTATTCTGGAATACGTAACAATAGTATAAAGGCTCAAAATATTTTTACAAGTTGCAGGACTCGAATGCCGTTGGAATTATTATAGAGTTTATTAGAACTATACAAACACGTAAACACAGGTATAAATATAAACGAACGCAATAAGCCCAAACGAAATGCAGAAGATCGTAATTCAAATACACGCGCAAAGTCCGTCACTAAATAGATTACCGAATGTCAAAAAGTCTTGCTTCGCTTGTGGTTATCTGTCGACTGCCTCATCTCTCTATTGGGGCATTGCTTTATACTGTACAGATGCAATATGTCTGCCCGGCCGCGTGGACCGATTTTCTTAGAATCACACCTGGCTAATGACTGCCATAAAAGATTACAATACACAATGGGCTGTTTTCTAATCACAAATTTTAAACACAAAGTAAACAAAAGAAGTCAAAATGCCGAAAGGTAATAAAGTGTGTTTCTACAGGTATGCAGGTGTGAATTTGTCTTTGTCGGTCGTAACGATATTTTACTCCAACACAACGCCCGATATTTTTATAGCTCTGAAAAATTAGCAAGCTGAAGTTGCATATGCCGGTCACATCTGTCTTAGAAGCGATGGCTGACGGGGCAAATGAGTCCTGGTTTGGAAGCCAGCAGGCTAAGCTGAGCTGAAATGGTATGTCGTTAAAGTTCATGATATTTTTAACCTACTTCAAAAAAGCCGGAAGTTCTCAATTCGTCGTGTAAATAATTTTTTTATGTATGTTAAACCATAACTTTGTTGTTTCTTGATGATTCTTTTGCGTTCAATTTAGCAAGGTTTTGAAATGTTTCCATACAAATTTTGGTTCTAGTAAACCTTGGGTTCCGAAGATATAGCAGAAAAGCCCGTGAAATCAGGCTGAAATGTGATTTTTTTGTAGTTTTTGAGCCATAACTTTTTTTGTTTCTTAACCAATTTTGGTTATTATTTTTGCGTTTGATTCACTATACTCGTAGTTTCAAAATGATTTCATATGCATTCAATTGGTATAAGACCTTGAGTTCCGAAAATATAGCAATAAATCCATAAAATCAAGTATAAAACATTGTAGTTATCTTTTTCGTTCGATTCAGAATATCTTCAGAGTAGTCTCGTATAAATTTCATTGTTATCGGACTCTGTGTTCCGAAGAGGTAGCAAAAATTCGTTAAAATCGCGTAAAAATGTCTAGTTTTTGAGGTATGCCATTCATAACTTTTTGTTTCTGAACTGATTTTGATCACTCTTTTTGCCTTGGATTTTTCTCACATAAAAAATGATATATGTAGGCTCCTTCTCCTATTATATTATTGACTCTATGCTATTTATATACCTCACCTGCATTTTCGTAAATGTAACAAAATTAATATCTTTTTTATTTAAAGATGGCGGAAAAATTCCAAAAGTCCGCGCCACAAAAAAGTCCACAGACGCAGCGCTGCAATCGCCGTACCTTAATCCTGCCAGAGTAATTATTTGCTAATATTCCATAATTAAAGTTGTAAATTAAAAATAAACTAAATTATAAATAAATTAAACTAAACGTAAACTACATATACAAACTAAAATTAAAATATAAAATCTAGTTCTAGACCGTTCTAGTTGTATATTTATTTCCTGACTACTCTATGAACATAATTCTATCCAATAGCGGAGCTGCCACTTTTAGTTCCACTACTTTCCGTGGGACGTCTATTGTGGCGCGGACTCTGCAATCAGTTAAAATATTTCTGGCCAGCATTCGAAATTTAAATTATATAAGGATGTGACAGGACGACATGCTAGGTTTATCGGTATCGATATGTACGCACATATAAATACTAGAAACTATGGTGTGGCTGGTATAAAGGTATAACTGCCAAGCCAAAAACTCAAAAAAATATATATGGTAGAAAGATAGTTTTGAAAGTTTAAGATAGACACCACCATTTAACATAAAATACAGGTGCATGAAATGATTTTCAAAATGTAATCATAGATAAAAATTAAGACAAAGCCGTTGTAATGAAGATATTACAATTACAACAAAACTTTGATGTGAAGCTTGCTTAAGTAGTGATGAAAACACTATTGTCGCCAATCGTTTCAAAATGGCGACTTCCCAAATACTTAAGTCACATTCGACGAAGGTTGAGTTTTTGCAACCGTTTTTTAATGTGCATTGTTTTTCTTACAAAATACACAAAAATGAGGAAAACAAATTACAAAACGACGAAAATATAATGAGACTATTGAGTTATGAGATCCGTTCCTATTTAGACAACGTCGACAATTGCAGTTGAGATTCAAACGAAAATGCTGCCTGGTGACACCAGACGATGGGCGTAATCATTTATTCTTAATTAAACAATTTTCGTCAAGCACGTATACCAATCGGACTTTTAAAACAATGTAGAAGAGTGAGTTGCGACACGCGACCCAAGGTCGCGTTAAGCAGTTGGATTTCTGCAAACCAAAATGCAGCGCCGCGGCAACAGCCGGCGTGTGCTAGAACCAACTGATCCAAATTTATTAGCTGACCAGCATGTCCTAGCCATATTTCATTAATTTATATTTAACGGCACTTATTTAGAGATTTGAATGAAACTTGTTTTCCAATTATTTTATGTTTTGTTTAATTATTTTATGTTCCCTGTACTCATTATGTAAATAAATTAATTTCATTTCATTTCAAATTTCATTTCATTCATTTCATTTCATTTCAATTATAGTCGTGTATTTTGTGATTTTACAGCTTTTATATGTATTTAGATTATTATTATTTTTTTCATGGCAGGAGCTCAGCAGACAGGCAGACGGCCCACTTGATGAAAAGCGGTTACCATCGCCTATGGACATTTGCAACATTAAAGGTGCTACAAATGCGCTGCTGCTCTCTTAAGAATCACTGGAACCTGGTCACTAATGCCGGAATACGACACAAGGCTGTTATGGCGGCATACTCTGGACCAGGGGTGGTCGCCATCCAGTCGAGCAAATACCCTACCACCTGGCTGTGGGTTGTTTTGTCGCCTCTTACGACAGGCCGCCCGGCCGCAGGAATTTGTATTCTTTCTCCGTTCCTGCACAGATAAAATTAAATTTGATGGAGGAATATTAGATTTTTATTATTAGACGTATGTAAGGCGAGTGACATGTGTAATCTATGAAGATTTTATGTTATGATGTAATGAGATCTGATGGAAATGAGAAAGTTGCGTTAATCGCAAACAAAGTTCTTAAGTGCATATATATAATTTATCTTCCAACTGCGCTCAACAACGTCTTCTAAGCTTCCATTTCAGCAGCTATCGTTTCAGCAATAGAGAAGCAACCTTATTAGGAATAGATACCATACATTATAAACAAACAAACTTGAGCGACTGCAGAATTTTTGCATTAGGTTCATATTTGGATTGCGAAAATATGACCATGTCTCTGAATTTCGCGAAAAACTCAAGTGGCTCCCTGTCCGCTTCGTCGGAATACTCACATTCTCACACTAATTTATAATATATTATTTATTCCTAGTAGTCCTCCTTACCTTAAGGAACGTTTTGAATTCCTTCGCCTTTCTACATCCCACAATTTGCGCATTCATACGTATAGTAAACTCACTACATCTGCACACACTTCATCCTTTTATGATGACTCTTTTACAGTGCAGGCTGTCAAACTTTGGAATGCGCTGCCTCTTACTGTCAGAGAGGCCAAAACATCGCCTGCATTTAAGAACGCACTCAGAAAACACTACTTTTCCTTAAACGGAGTTTTTGGTGGGAACTGAAAGGAGATGTTGTGCTGTGCAGTTTTATTTTCTAAAAATGTGTAAAATTGCTCTAAAATGAGCAATAGTTGTAGGATATTGATAGTTTTTGAGTAGTAATTATGTGTTTTATGAGAAATGTGAGCTGTATAGTCAAATGTGGCCTTTCGAGTTGTCTCAAGAACTCCGTTGAATGGCACTAGCTGATCACATACAGTTCAGCTATGCTACACATAGGCTTAAGAAAATGAAGGAACTATATTGTAAACTAAGATCTGGCTTAAAGGCCTAGCTGCCAAGCCATAAACTTAAATAAAATAAAAAAAAACTTTTCCTTAAATAATTATTCCTAATTCTTATATTTAGTATATACATATGTGTGTATAAATATATATGTATTTAATTTATAAAGTAATTTAAGTATGTGTATTTAATTTATAAATTATGTAGTTTAAGTATGTCCCACTGCTAATATACCTCCCTTTATATTTGAACAGACCTATACCCGCCACGCTTGTTCAACTATTCCTTAAGTTAGGTAGCCAGGAAGAGATTGCTTTAAGCGATAAGACCGCCTATTGTTTCTACCATGACAATATTGTATTTGTGTATTTTTGATTATAACTTAAAAGTAGATTTTTTTTTATAACAAGAGCATCTTCAAGAGTAACTAAGAAGCAGAAAAATAAATATTCTACAACATCCTAAAGTTGGTGCCAAGGAAAATGTAAAAGTTTACATATACATTGTTACAACTACAAAATATTGTAAAATGTAGTGTAATACTTGCAACAAATCAGAAGGGTTTACGGTAATAAAAGAACAGCAACTGGTCACATAGTTATAATCAGAGAACTTTACGGTTTTAACACATTTGTTACACTAACACTGAATATTCGACAAGCATTTTTAGAACACCTCGCCATCCCTTCAACAATTTTACAGTACATGAAGCTTAGCATATTGGCACAACCGATAGCGGATTGAAGTCATTGATAAACTATTTTAATTAAAGGGGTTATGCATGACAAGAATTTAATACATTATTGTTTGAAAATTTTAGATAACACTTTATACAATATATTATATAAAACTACTATACTTAAAGTTTTACATGTAATAAAACAAACCGAACACAGTACAAATCTATCGCGTTTGCCAACATGAAAACAAAATGTAGTGAATACCGTCTATACACAATTGAGAGATTTTGAATTATAATCTATACACAATCACTACATCATAAAGTATAAATATTGTATCAAAATTATTGTAAATTATAGACAACTACTTTATACAAAACAGGCGCTGAAACACGACCAGAACAAATATGCCACCAAATAACTGTAAGAGTAGTAATTTTTATGTTTTGTTAGCACCGACTTCAAGATGTTGTAGAAATTTTTTTTGGAACGAAGTTCCTTAACGCGCGTTGTGAAAGGGGGCTAGACGGAATGCACTTCACCGCCACAACAGAACCCTGCTGCAACGGGCGCAGCAGGTTCTGGCCGTGAGGACCATACGGGGGTATCGCACAGTGTCGCGGACGGCGGCCACCCTCCTGGCAGGCGATCCGCCCTGGCATCTCCAGGCGGACGTCCTGACAGTGGTGCGCCGCACCCGGCAGGATGCCCTAGCTAGAGGCCTGACCTTCTGTCAGGTCGAAATCGAGGCGATCAGGAAGCGGGAAACCGCCTCCATGATCGCCGTCTGGTCTCAAGAGCTCGACAACCCTGCGGCCTATGGCGGCTACACGGTGGATGCAATCAGGCCACAGCTGACGGAATGGGTCAACCGCACCAGCGGCACCCTGACCTTCAGGACGACACAGATACTTACCGGACACGGATGTTTCGATAAGTATCTGTGTCGCATTGTGGGCTGCTTGCCTTCCCCGGACTGCCGCCAGTGCGGCGCGCCCGACACGGCGTTACACACGCTTGTCGAGTGCGCCGCATGGGCGCCGCAGCGTTTCGAACTTGAGACGCACGTAGGTCCAGTCGACTCGCTCTGCGACTTGGTCAAGGCCATGCTGCAGAGCAGCGACAATTGGGGGGCTGCGGTTACTTTTTGCGAGACAGTAATGTCACTCAAAGAGGCCGCAGAACGAGACAGGGAGAGAAGTCCTGCAGCGCGTGCCAATGCGTCTTCTCGAGGTCGCCGGCCTTCAGCTGGCACCCGGAGAGGCAGGTACGCGCATTACTTCCCTCCCTGAGTTAGGTTCCGTTTACCGCGGGGGGCCTTTAGCTTGCTAGGAAGAGCAAAGGACCTTCTACCCCCGCACAACGAAGTGGGGTGTGTTCTCCCAGGGCACACTCCAGGCACTTTATTGCGCTGGATCGGCTGGGCGTAACTATGTTCTAAATCTCAGCCTTTCCAACACATTCAAAGCGCAGGGTCGTCAGGGAGGAGGGGGTTTTTAGTGGGTATTGGGGTTGCTCGCCCGTGCAGCAACGCTCGGAGTCTTCCACACTATTCTGTGACGTCGATCGCGGACGGAGCGCTGCCAAGAGCATACTATTGCTTCAGTGTTATCGCCCCCGACCGACGCGTGTCGTTCCCCTAGCAACGACCCAGTTTGTGCGTAAATCGGTTAAGCATTTTCCCTCGCCTCAAAACCAAAAAAAAAAAAAGGGGGCTAGACGGAAAAAATTCTTACGAAAAGTTGTCACGACACTTTTTGCTATAGTAAGCTATTGTAAGCTGTGCGGCGTCGCATGTTTCTCTGTCTGTCTGTCTGTCTCTCTCTCTCAATTCCAATTACAATTCCTTCACTAATTAATCGAAAGGAACTTCGTTCCATCCGGGTGTCCCTTGACACCTCTCAAGTTTTTTTTTTCTTTACAGTTACTCTTCAAGCCGGTTTCTTTTTTGCTAGATTTTATTTGTGTTATCTCTAGTGAAACTAACTTATTGGGAAGCACTGGCTGGGTTTTGAACTTGTTATCTGAAATATGATAATAGAAACAGAAATAAAAAATGCTCACCAATAACAATCGATATATAAAGAACAAAACACATATTTTCACTGTGGTCCAATAGATAATACGAGCACAGTTAAACTGAGCAGAGTTGCAACTACTTATTATGGACAAAACCGATAACACCATAAATAAAAAATTCTATTTTTATCATGCTGAAGCTTCTTCATCTGCGTTAATATTAAAGATCTACAGCTTTATTCATATTGAGTTATAATGAGTTTGTAGGCCTCTTTAAGAACCTTAAAGTCAGGCTGTGATCGAATTCAAATATAACTTCGTTAACGCATAGCCCCATTAGTCAGTGTATTTATATACGTTATCTGTGAATACTGAAGTATGAAGAACAATGTTGCATCTTTAATAACGCATTAAACCCATCGCCGTGTCTGCGTAAAACGACCTAAATCTTTAACAGTATCGCAGATGAAACGCTAGCATTAAAGAAATACTTATATTATTTATTGTGTTACGTATGAGATAAATTATATACAATTTCCTTAATAAAAAATAATACAATCAGTATCTACGTCTTTATCGTCAGCCAGTCACAATGTAAGGCCTCTCCAGTCGGTGCCACTTATCCCGGTCTTCCTCCTTTCTCATCCAGCGCCTACTGGCACCCAGCAAACAGTATATAGCTCACAGCTGGACGTAGTCATCCTTAAGTCAGCGCTACTTATCTGGTCCCCCGTCTTCCTCATCCAGTGCCTACCGGTAACCGACAAACAGTATATAGGTCACAGCTGGACGTAGGCATCCCCAAGTTGTCGTACTCATCCCGGTCCTCCGCTTTCCTCATCCAGCCCCTACCGGCAACCGACAAACAGTATATAGCTCACAGCTGGACGTAGGCATCCCCAAGTTGTCGTACTCATCCCGGTCCTCCGCCTTCCTCATCCAGCGCCTACCGGCGACTGACAGAGAGTATATAGGTCACAGCTGGACGTAAGCAGCCCCAAGTCTCGGTGTCACTCATCCCGGTCCTCCGCTTTCCTCATCCAGCGCCTACCGGCAACCGACAAACAGTATATAGGTCACAGCTGGACGTAGGCATCCCCAAGTTGGCGTACTCATCCCGGTTCTCCGCCTTCCACATCCAGCGCCTACCGGCGACTGACAGACGGTATATAGGTCACAGCTTGACGTAAGCATCCCCAAGTCGGCGTCACTCATCCCGGTTCTCCGCCTTCCTCATTCAGCGCCTACCGGTAACCGACAGACAGTATATAGGTCACAGCTGGACGTAGGCATCCCCAAGTCGGCTTCACTCACGCCGGTTTTCCGCCTTCCTCATCTAGCGCCTACCGGCGACTGACAGACAGTATATAGGTCGGTAGAAATATATGTACGCGCATAACTTGAGAACGACTTTACCGATATTTATGAAATTTTTTGTGTGTTTGAGTGCGTTCCCGGATGGTTTAGATTCACAATTGTTAGGAGTCACTAAAATCGAATGCTAGATTTTTATTTTTTCAGGGCAGGACAATGTGCCGGAACCACTGGTTTATAATAAACTAGCTGCACCCGCGGTTTCACCCGCGTGGTGATGGAAAATCGTTATATTTTGGATAATTCACACTGTATCTTTATAAATTATAGCCTGTTTTATTCTGATGTTTAAGCTATATTATTGTAAAGTTTCATCAAAATCCATTCAGTAGTTTTTGCGTGAAAGAGTAACATACATACATCCATACATTCTTACAAACTTTCGCGTTTATAATATTTATAGAGACTAGTGATAACCATAGCAGACTTACTAATGAATATATTATTGGTTCCACCCCATGAATGACATGAGTGCTGTGCGAATGCACGTCACTACACTTGGCATATGAATTTGCAAACCTACTACTACTTGATTTGTTTATGATTCAAAAATTATCGACACGTATTGAAAGATGTTATAAAAGATCGCGTCTTTCATGACGTTTCGAATTATTATGTCAGTATTAAGCAATTTCAGTAATAATAAACGCGAAGTAAAGTTGGAGCACCTATATTAATTCGACTTTACTCTTTGAGTAAAAAAAGTTACTCCAAGGTATAGATTATGCGAAGACTAAGCAGTTATTTTAATTAGTGGTCTTAAAAACATTTGCTTTCTATGACGTTTTCATAATGTTTAACCATGCAAGTCAGTATGGTTTTCAAAACAGAAAACAACATTATAAATTTAATACTAAAATACCACGATATCATATTTGAATTTGCCCTCTCTCCCCCTTTAAACCAATAGCACTGTTTCATTTTTGCTTTAAGTATTAACGGTTTTATGTAATTTTATGTGATTAAAATGTGCGAAATTACGAGTAAGTGAAAACATAAAAAAGCTACTACAAAACAAAAAACACGTTTGAAGACACTAACGCGGACGTCAGTCGATTTAGAACAATAACTTTTTTTTTTTTAAGGTGATGGCTGCTATGCCATTTATGCATTGATTTTGCCAATGTCGAGTACATAGAAAAGTCAGGTGACATAAAAAGGAATTTTGGCCGGTAAATTAAAAAGAAAAAGAAAAATCTGCCAATCTAATATACTACAATAAACATAATATTTACAACAAACCATAACAGCAAAGGACAAAACTAAATAATAACTAACTTCAAGCCAATCTAAGTATAATATATATATACAATAAAATTAATATATATATATATATATATATATATATATATATATATATATATATATATATATATACTATACAATCTATTATAAGATAATTTTATTCACAGTCAAGAATTTACAAAGAATATATACAAATGATTTATGCAATAAACAATAACTTATTAATATCCATTGTTCACTTCACTTTCTTAAATGTATCTATCTACTGACTATGAAGGGTAGAGGTAAGGAGAATCATCTCATATAGGAAAATAGTTGAAGAAGTGTCCAGTTGTAAGCTGTGAATAACAGTTCAAAAACCGTCCACAATGGCGCTGATGTAGACAAAGGGTATGGTATGAATGTAGCTGTTGGCGACGAATCGAAGTATGCCGAGTTAAAAAAATAATATCTTTGCCGACTAGAGTAGTTGGTGACAGTACACTGTTATAAAACGTCAACTATTTACGTAGTACAAAGTAATTTACTAAATATAACCTCAAAGAATTGTTATGTGAACACGTGAATAGTGATTTTATTTCGTGAATTTTGAATAATACGCTTAGTGATTTTGTAATATTTCATTTTATAAAACTAAAACACTAGAATACTACTCTAATAACTTTTGGCGCTTTCTTTAAAATTCACCCTGATGCCAAAGTGGCGCCACCCTAATTTAATGCATTTCGATGGACACTTCTTCATATACAGAGATGATTCTCCTTACCTCTACCCTCCATACTACTGACAATGTAAATGTCATCTGTCAACATTATTTGTCAGTTTATATTTCATTCACCTAGTCGGTCTTTTTACTTTTAAATTATTAAATGTTACCATAACTTATTCATTACTCTTCGTGTAAGGAAGGTATTGTTACTTTGAGGATACTTCTTGTTTAAAAGTAACATTGTTACAATGAAGTTAACACCTGGTTATGTACAGAGTAACTAGTCCAGCCTAAAGTCGGAGTATCCTAGGAGTAAAACATTTTTCTTAATAAGACAGTTAAGACCTATAAATAGAATACTGAGTCTAAGTTCAATTTGATGCATTTTATTTCAGATATAATTTTATGAAATTTCTATGTGCATAAACGTGAGTAAATATGGCCCAGGAGTATACATTGCACTTCATAACATTATGAACGGGCGCAATGGACACAATGCCTTGTAAATAGTATCTAGTGACGCCATCTATAGTTTTATGAAACACCAGCCCGCCACCGCTGTCGCCTTTGCAAACTGCCGTCCCTGAAAAATAATACAAAATGTAACTTTTGTCTATGTATTTGCATTTAATTTATTAATTTCGGCTTTCACGAGATCATTGTCGTGTTAAATACTTATGAGCGTCGTAAGTGTCACAGATCCATCTTTAATCACAAATTCAGGCTTATTGGCAAGAGTGGTATAGCGTGCTGTGACCATTTTCAAGAACGTTTAGTCATGTGCACTTACGACTTTTCAGTTCTCATACTAGGAAAGCTTAAAGTTATCTAAGGGGCCATTCATACCAATCATATATACCAATAAGTTAATTACATATAAGTAAATTAGATATTTATTAAAGCCTCTCTCTGTCTTTTCTTTCACCATATCCCAATTAATTGAGGTCGGCACAATATGTCTTTTCCTTCCACACTCCTCTATACTGACATGCATCTTCTGTCACACCACAAATCATCATATCATCCTTCACAGAATCCATCCATATGTTTTTTGGTCTACCTTTACTTTTGTACCCATCCATCTTGTAGTTTAACATTCTTTGTCACGTGACTTTCAGCCCTCCTCATTATATGCCCATACCGTCTTAATCTTCTTCCTCTCAATTTTTTAATCACGGGAGCAACATTCAAAGATGCCCTTATGTACTCATTTCTCACCTTATCCATTCTTGTGACACCACACATCCGTCTTAACATTCTCATCTCAACTGAGTGGAGACATTTGTGGTTTATCACTTTAGTGGCCCAATATTCGGACCCGGTCGTATGACAGATTTATATATTTGACGCATTAGTTTGTCGCACTTCACACTGGTTACCTGTCTCCACTTTAGCCATGCTACATTTATTCTTCTCCTTACAAAGACATTTATTAAAGTGTAAGATGATGTTCTCTGCCAAGTTTTTTGAATATGAGTGACTTTGCCTGTCTTACGATTTCGGGCAATTAGTTCTCCGGCCGACAGCCCGCACGGCGAAGGAGTTGATGTAGATTGTAGAAGCGTGTACAGGTATTTTTAAAGTAAGATTATTAGTGGAGGTTCCTGACAATAGAGCCCTAACCACTGGTAGCGTAGGTTTTACATAGATTTCGCTGTCGGTAAGGAATGAATGAATGAATAATTTATTGCTAAAATGTATGTACACAAGATGTTACAATATGCGTTGTTTTAATACATTTTGTTATAAAATATTGCAATAAAATTATATGTCTAATTACAAAATCGTATTAGTCATATTTTGGTCAATGACATTTGTCATTATCATGTTAAATTACAGTAGGCATAATAAATTCTGTTCAATAAAATTTTCTTGAGAGACTTTTTAAACAAGTTTATAGTACAGAAGTTTATTAAACATTGTTACGAGTTGCAGGACTCGAATTAAAATGCCGTTGGAATTATTGTAGAATTTATTAGAACCATACAAACAGGTATAACACAGTACAAATATAACGGAACACAATCAGTCCAAACGTAATACATGATTCAGTAACACGTACAAAGTCCGTCACTAACGTCTTGCTGCGCTTGTGGCTATCGCTAGACTGCCGATCTCTCCATTGGGCCATTGATTTATACTGAACCGATACAATATGGTTGCCCGACCGCGTAGACCGAATTTCTTAGAATCAGTTCGACACACCTGGCTAATGATTGCCATAAAAGATTACAATACACAATGGGTTGTTTTCTTATCACAAATTTTAAACACAAAGTAAACAAAAGAAGTCAAAATGCCGAAAGGTAATAAAGTGTGTTTCTACAGGTATGCAATATGATAGGCGTTATACAGTAGATACTTTTGCGCATCATGGCCGTTTTTGAAGGGCAAATACACGAACACCAGCTGATGTGTTTATTTAATACGTACTTTTTATATTTATTAAAAAAAGCATAAAAAAGAATAAATAAATCTAAAGTGAAATTAAAATAATTACTTACCATTAGTGTATCCAGCACAAATCTTGTCGTAATTGAGGTAACTCTTGAAGCTATAAGAACTTTCGTTGGCGCATTTACTCAAACTGATATAGGGGAGGAATGTTGTCTTCAAAAGATTGGGTGGATCACCTTCCATATTCATAAACCCCCAACCAGATACCTGACATGAAATACACGAGTACATTTTAGAGAAAAATTGTGAACGATGCTAAAGTCGATACGTCAGGACAATAACAAAAGGTATAGAAACCGTGTTAAAATGAAGCTTAGTACAGGTTGGCAAAATAAAGTAGAAAATAATAGAGGCGCCACTTTAGCAAATTTGTCTAAAGGGTTTTGTAATGCTTGCAATAACCATAAACCATATAATATAATTGGGTTGGTCACATTGGCGCCACCAACCC
The DNA here is from genome assembly GCA_019925095.2 of Dendrolimus kikuchii. NCBI lineage: Eukaryota > Metazoa > Arthropoda > Insecta > Lepidoptera > Lasiocampidae > Dendrolimus > Dendrolimus kikuchii. The sequence goes on from CM034415.1 coordinate 5,137,054, forward strand.
AATTGTACAAATATTCAAAATTGGAATACGGAGCGAGCGGTGAGTTTACAAATAATTTAATAGCAAGCCTATTTTATTATTAGTACATTATGGTACTAGTGTGTAACATTGGTGATTACCGCCGAGGCGCCATTGAGACTCGAGCCGTAGGCGAGGGTCTTAAGAGAGCCGAGGACGGTAATCATCAATACACACGTGTATCATACGACGTTTTTCAACACACTTGTGAATAAAATAACAACAAAAACTCATTTTATTTAGTAGATAAAAAAAGTTGTATATGAGTGAAAGTTTTATTTATTAAACACGTACGAGTTAAAATTATCTATTTAAATAAGAAGTTGCATGAAATGAGCAAGCAATAGGAACATTAAATTATTTGTTCTATAGAACACGATCTTTTTTTTTTGAATAAAAACTTTTTAAGAACAAAGCAACTCAACCAATAAAATTTAAAAAAAAATCTATAACTCACTAGTGAGTGTTTTTTACTCACAGTTTGATAATGGGTGTCATTCTGTGCCTAATTGCGGTGACCATAGAGCCACTTTATGAGCAAGTGTGTTGAAAAAATATTTACGTGCCAATCCGCACATTGTCTAAACTCTGGCAACTCCAATATTAGGCCAAGAGTAATTTCAATACTTACCAGTGATTTTTAGTACGACATCAAACATCGTGCAAGTATCAAGTTGCTTTAGTTACTATGTATGCATTTTATCAACAAAGCCTATGATGTTTACTTTAATAATAATGACTATTTATCCCGCAGGGGGCTTTGTGGCGAAGCCTTAGGTGAGTAGCGACACCTCGTACCTGACCCCCGCCTCCGTGCTTGCCTTAACCGGCCGGCACGGAGTGGAGATCGCTAGAGCTAAGACTCAAGCTCCAGGGGTGGAAGTGATAAATGGCATCACGTCAGAAGTAGCTTCGGTGAACTTGCAGCCCACCTCTCTACACCCCTTAGCCACTCACACCCATGTTGTCCCTGTCTTTATGGCATTTTTTGGGGCCCATGCAGAGAGTGGCGAGTCACTGTTTGCCCATTTTTTCATGTTCACCGAACATTGCGACGGGCAGACGCCATAGTCCCCATATTCCTAGACCCCTAGTATCACTAGCAGTTCACCCTAATAGCCCGGTACTTTTTGTCCTCATTTCCCACAATAGTTCTACACTGGCCGGGGCTTGTCCTTGGGTGCATTACTATATGGTATAGACAGGGATAAACGCCGGTCAGTGTCACGCCACATTTACATTAAATTTGTCAAAGGGCCTCTACGTGTTGGCCTTCCCATGGCCCCACGCAAGCCCTCCAAATGTCCGGGCCATTTTTCTGGCCCATGGTCTTGAAAGACATACAAAAATGACTAATTTTGTAACTAGAAACTACTTACTACACTAGACATCCTTGGTAAAGTTTAAAAATCACTTCTTACGTGAAACTTAGTATTGTTACATGAGTAATTAGTTATTTTTTAGCGGATTCTAGCCTCGGATCGACGTCAAATTGAATACAACATGGATGAATTCGCTTTGTTTATGATTTACTGACCTTGACTACAAATAAAAATCGGAATGTGTGCTTGGACACATAGTAGAAGTGAAACTTCAACGGACAAGTGGAAAAACGGGCAGGTTGCCCGTAAAACTTAAAGTTAAAATTTTGTTGCGATTCGTTTTGCCACTTATCTGTTGCCATTCGTTTTTCCACTTTTCCGTTGAAGTTTCACTTATACTATGTGTCCCAGCACACATTTCGATTTTTCGCAGGTGTACTGCAAATTATGATTTGGTTAGGTTAGGTACATTTTAATGAATGCATTTTTTATTTAAATATATTTTGTTTTATGAAATAAAAAAACTGAATTCGATCCGGAACCAAAAAAATGCATCCATAGTCTACTCTAAAATTATACCGCCTCTCACCACGTCTAGTCTAAATTTAAGCCGCTCTTCCACGCGGCCGTAACGCATTTTCGTGACATAAAAATCCCAAGACCCCCGTTTATATAGAAGTTTCACTTAAAAACCGTTTTGGAACATTACGCCGCATCTTCAGCAAATGAGGTCTGCACTAAACTTATTTCCCCCTACTTTATCTACTGTTTTCTTCTTGTCTTGTATCCGCATGTGCTCCCACGGTAAACGGTAGAACGCGCTTAGAGCGCTAACGTGTTTTCAAAGGCATACAGGTTCGAGATTGTTAACAAACCGGACCGCTCGGCGCTGCAAGGAGTCAAATGCGAGTAACCGGTACTGAACGCAGTACTGCCCCCACCCCAACGATGTGATTATACATACGAGGACGGACTAAAGCTCAATATCCGTGCAGGAACGGAGAAAGAATACAATTTCCTGCGGCCGGGCGGCCTGTCGTAAGAGGCGACTTAACAACCCACAACCAGTTGGTAGGGCATTTGCCCGACTGGATGGCTACCACCCCTAGTCTAAAGTATGTCGCCATAGCAACCTTGAGTTGTGTTCCGGCATTAGTGACTACGTTCCAGACTCCCTTAAAAGAGCAGCAGCGCATTTGTAGCAACTTTGGTGTTGCAAATGTCCATAGGCGATGGTAACCGCTTTCCATCAAGTGGGCTGTCTGCCTGTCTTCTGATCTCCAGAAATAATAAAAAATGTTGTTATATAAATTGTTACCCTGGGATTCCGGGGTATATATATAAAAATTAAAAACAAAACCGAGTTTAAGGATTACAAATTTTTATTTAGACAATGTAAAAAGTTAACAAGAGTGCAGACTAGAATAATTGAAGGCGTCAGCCAGACAATTTACATTTGATTAAAGACCATTTAAAATTAGGTATTCAGGTTCTAATTTAAAGGAAAAAAATTAACTACGATGGCTCTTGTAAGGTAATCAGAGGGGTAGAGATGAGACGACGAGTTGGGGGAATAAATGAGTGGAGTGTCAAGCAAAACGAGACTAGTTACAAGAGAAAGAAAGATTCGTATGTTGTATCGTTGGGAGATAATACTTTAAATATTGGTTTGTTGAATAATTAGTGTTCATTGATGTTATTAGCTGATTTTGGGTAAGTCGCTGAGTAAATAATTCAAAATTCTCACCTTTCCGAAATTCCCGTCTTGGAGCTGTCCGTTATTGAGGTCTTCACTGAACTCCAGACAGACCGGCTTCACGAAGCGATTGAATTCAATGACTGTTGCCAACTTCACAAGGGCTATGTCGTTCTGATAGTTGGCAAGGCTATCGAAGAACAGCATTGGGAGATGAACATCGGCGACCTTGTGAATAAAACGTAATATAAATGGGGTAGATACGTCATCATTCTAAATCCTGGTTGCACCCGGAGTGTCCGCATCGAAGCCTAGAGCCCACTTCCGTAGTTTTTTTCCACTTCGCGCAGTCTATTGTCATGCATGTTATCCCTTACGATGTTAAGTTACCATTTCTTGACCCTACACTTTCTACTGGGACACTTGTTTCTTAGATGGCTAGCCACCTTTCGTAAAACGAGACCATGCCAGCGTAAGCGACTTGAAATGTATTCTTTGAAGTTCTTGCAATAAAACTATGCGTGTTATTTAAACCTATTATTATCGGAACGCATTAGTATCGCATGTTCGTCTTATCAACTACGACTTTACTCCCTTTCGCCGCTTACGTACCTCAGATGATGACTAGCACCTGTACGATGACTATACCTCTTGGGTGCCGGCTATGGAACTTGCACGTGGACTTAGATCTACCGATTACACAATTGTTTAAACTTGTGGTGCGCTGGCGAAGATTTTATTACTAGTGTAGTTTTGTTTATCGGCGGATCGTATTGTATCTCCTCTATTGCGTCAAAATGCCGTTGGAATTACTATAGAATTTATTAGAACTATACAAACACGTATAACATAGATACAAATATAACTAGACACTACTAGTACAAACTGCACGATTCAATAACACGCGCAGAGTCCGTCACTATACCGCTTGTCGAATGTATGTCTTACTCGTATCGTAATCCGCGCTCGACTGTTCCACCCCTCCGTTCGGGCATTGTTTTATAATAAACTGTAAAATACACAATCAAAGCTCGTGGGCTGGGTTCTTCCAAGAAAATGTAATTTGCTCACATGCGAATGGCCAACAAAGTTGAAAACAATAACAATAAGGATTAGTTCGACACTAATGACGGCCATAAAACAAGTAGAAACACAATAGCATGTTTCCTTAATTAAAAATTCTAAACACAATAAGGGCAATAAACTGCGCTTTACGACCGGCAGGTGTGCGCATTTCTTTGTCGGTATGTAACAATATGTTAAATATTCAAGGTACACCGGCATCGATTGTTATGCTACCCGAATGAATGCACATCTTTATCGCCTCGAAAGGATGGTATGACACGAAATATCGTAGACGCGATTTAAATCCATATTTGAGATATAGCAAGGAATTTAACTGTAACATAATAGCAGTGATTAAAACATTACAAAAGCGACATCATAATCTATGCATAGTGCACGAGTGGTTGTGTTCAATACAATGGTGAGGCGTGGGTGGTTTTGAACGGACATTAGTTTATCCAGCCTCTGTAGTGTTTTTCTTGCAGTAGATAAGTAGGATATTTTATATATCTCTGTCAAGGGGCGCCCTTCCCTGACGATACTAATGTTCCCCTTATATACCTCTTCCCACCGCCGGTTGGAGTACTAGGTAAGTGTCTAACTTATGAGTTTGTGTCGTTCGTTACACGTAGATATCGATCCCGTTGTGTACAGTACACAAGGTAATATATTTATTTATTTGTATAATACATTGCTGTCAGTCGATGGTTGTACAAGTGTTAAATCCCAGAGTAAATTCATATTGTGACGAATACGCGTAGCAGAATTTATTCTCCTTAGTAAAATAGCGTGTAGTCTTCGCGTTAACAATAACACAATACAATGTTGCAATACAAGGACACAAAAGAGCAGGATAGAAATATAGGTTCAGACCAATGTTAAAACGAGACGGATATATTCGAGAAGGAACCGGAATAAACTCGCAATAAGTAACAGGGACGGGAGTATTTGTGGAACAAAGATAGACATATAATTGAATGACGTCAAAAGGCTCATTCTAGACCGTCGGCCGGGTATATAAGCGCGACAATCTGCCCACGGCGGCAGACTCGCACGGGCTAGCGAACCGAAAGCAACGAGAAGAGAACAAAGGGATCAAAAGGGCCTTCAGACTGCGCGACAACGACACGGTGGAGCATCAAGACGTGAAGCTTCAAGATCATTCACTGGCGAGAACGGAACGTCGATCGAACGGATCGGAACGTGAGTCAACCGAGAAAAAGCGTGTGCATAATTTAAAGAGGTATTTTTATTTAATTAGTCTTTAATTAAATAAAGGCAGTTTCTCTTTAAATCGGTGTTTCCTTCCAATCTCGGTACCCACAGCACGTAACAATATAATAGGAGACCTGAAATCAAAGAGCGATAGCTGTGGATTTATAATTGTTTTCTCGAACAACTGTCATGTAAATAATATGAATGAAATGAATGAAAACTCTTATTACATAAGCCTAGACAATTTAATATGAATTCATTTCCATTAGAACAATGGGCGGCCTTATTGCTTATAGCGATCTCTTCCAGGAAACCCGGTGTGTAAGAAGACATTAAAAGATAAAATAAATTATATTTGGTGGCTTAATTAAATCGTAATTAAATATAAATATAACAAATTTTGTTTAATGGACAAATAATGGTCAGTGTTCAAGTGTTTGAATGTAGAAATGGATGTAGCTTGTCTGATTTTCAAGGGGAGGGAATTCCACAGGCGAACAGCCTGTACAGCAAAAGAGTTTCCTACAAAGGAGAAGTTTGTTTAGGTATGGTTAGCAGAAGATTTTCATATGAGCGCAAATTACAGGAATAAGATTGATAGAGGAAACTAAAAAGTTCAGATCATTTAGCTCATAATATGTGAACGTCCATAGACTACTATAGAGACATACGGCACCTAAACAGTTATATATTGTTACGAGTTGCAGGACTCGAATTAAAATGCCGTTGGAATTAATAAAGAGTTTATTAGAACTAGAATTAGAACTATACAATCACGTATAACACAGGTACAAATATAACTGAACACAACCAGCCCAAACGTAATGCATAATTCATTACACGCGCAAAGTCCGTCACTAAATAGATTACAGAATGTACACACGTCTTGCTTCGTTTGTGGTTATCGCTTGACTGCCTCATCTCTCAATTGGGGAATGCCCCAATTGAGAGATTTTGCTTTGCTTGCTTTATACTGTACTGCTTTGTACAGTATAAAGCAATGGCTTTATACTGTATAAATGCAATATGGCTGCTCCGAATTTCCTAGAATCACACCTAGCTAATGACTACCATAAAAGATTACAATACACAATAGGCTGTTTTTCTAATCACAAATTTTAAACACAACGTAAACAAAAGAAGTCCAAATGCCGAAAAGTAATAAAATGCAGCTGTGAATTTGTCTTTGTCTGTTGTAACAATATTAATGTATTCTGTGGGAGGGTGCCTGCTACTTACATCAAAATATTGAGCATGTATATCACTTAACGCACTCCATGAACGATGTGTCTTTCCAACTGCGACAGCATATTGAGACGAATCCATTTTTCTGTCATCGTACCAGAAACAGTGTGCCGCTGAAATTAGAGAAAAAGGGGGTATTCAAATACTAAGTATTAGGCTTATATTAGGTGTATGTTATAATAATAACTCAAAAAAAATATCCCATAGTCGTAGTTGTAAGTAACACACTGCACAGACACTATCTACACCACATGATTGTAACAGCAACACTCAACACTAGATTAAGTATTATAAGATAACACCTAGCAATATAATATTATAACTAGTTTTAAGGTACACCTCAACACAAACTAAACACCCAATAAAACGTCACACACATTAACGAACTATAATAAATACACGTGTAAATACAATACTATTCCAATTAAATTCTCTTAAAAAAGGTACGGAACAAGAGTCAAGAGTCCGTAGAACTTGTTTAATAAAAAAAAAATACTATGCAAGCAGGCTCAGAGGGCGAAGGGGGTTCAATGTTTATTTTAACAGTTTTTCAAAACGAGGATCTTCTCAATTAGACTGTAGCGTGTAATGTAATTACACGCACACTCCACAAACAAACCAAGACACACAAAGAGCCTAAAAATTAATAACTCAGGCACAGAAAAGAAAAAAACAACACACATGGCACTAAATACGACTATATATAAGTATAGATATAAGGCCAACACTGCACATGCACTTCCTCACAACACCAGCATGTAAAAGATACACTCTACATTAGTATAAGTTTAGTATTAAAATTAGAATAAATTAATATAATAAGTTATTCTTAAGGTACACCAAAACAGAAAAATCACTATATATAAAAAAATAAACAATAAGCGTGTACGGAGTCTCAAATTTTTCATAGAAATTAAGTATTAAAAAAGGGTACGGAACTCGAGTCCGTAGAGATATATATAATAATAAAAAATAAAAAAAATTAGACTGTAGCTGCAGACGTCCGATTACCACGGCGGCCGTTCGCAAATGATCGGCAAGTGTTTTCCTCCGCGCACACCTCGCCTCACCACACCTCGGCACGTGCAATCGCTCGAGTGTGCTTCGTCGTCGTCAGCCATTTGCAGTCCACTGCTGGACGTAGGCCTCCCCAAGACGGCGGCACTCATCCCTGTCCTCCGATTTCCTCAGCCAGCGCCTACCGGCGACCTTGCATAGGTCGTCAGTCCATCGGGCTGGAGGGCGTCCGACACTACGTTTACCGAGACGCGGTCTCCACTCCAGGACTCGTTTGCTCCATCGGCCATCGGTCCTGCGGCAGATGTGACCGGCCCACTGCCACTTCAACTTGCTAATTTTGCGAGCTATATCGGTTACCTTGGTTTTCTTACGGATATCCTCATTTCTAATTTTATCCATAAGAGAAACACCCAACATAGCTCGCTCCATAGCCCGTTGAGCGACTTGGAACTTGTGGACAAATCCTGCCGTAAGTGCGAGTGTGCTTATTATTATTAAATGTGATATTTCGTTTAGCAGCTAAATGTGTGCTATATTATAAAATATTAACCGGCATTTTTACTAAATAAATATGTATTCCTGAACTGCAATTCAAACACAACAGTATTTCATTTTCACCTGAGGAACTCCAAAAGACTATATATATGTTATTTTGCTGTATGTTTGTTACGCTCTGTTGTTCGTGCCTACCCCGCAAGGGAACTGGCGTGAAGTTATGTATGTATGTATGTATGTATGTTTGTTACACGATTTCTGCGTCAATTGTGGACTGATGTTTATTATTTTATTCGAAACAGTACTACTAACTACGCAGCTGTTTAGTGTCAAGTCAGGATCTGATAAGTGATCCTAGGGGAAGCGAAAACGACCCTTGAATATTACAGGCCGTACAACGTGTTTCATATATTTTTAATTCTAAAGCTGTTCAAGTATTTGCGTAACTGAAGAGTGGAAAAATAAAAAAAGAACAAACCTTATTTCAAAAGTAACTAAGAAACAAAATAATAAATATTTTTTACAATATCTCCATATCTTGTTATAGCGAACTACCTGAGCCCGCGACGTCGTCCGCCTAGAATTTGTTTTCAAAAACCCCGACTTTGAAACATTCTTCTTTGGTACTCCGCTCCTATTGATCGAGAAATAGGCTATCTAACACTGAAAGAATTTTTGAAATCAGACCAGTAGTTCCTGAGATTAGCGCATTTAATCAAACAATCTCTTCAGCGTTTATATCTTAATCTTCTTAATACATATAAATTACGTGTCACGTTGTTAGTCCGCGATTTTTTGAAATTTGCACCCCGTATGCAGTTTGATCCGACTTAAAAGATAGAAAGAAAGAAAGAAAATAATGTTTATTTAGAGTTATTTAAAATTATTAAAGTATACATAAGCAGTTTAATAAAAGCCAAAACTTAACTAACTCTAAACAGGCCCTAACTCAGCAAATGCTGGTTGATCACAACCAACGCTGGTCTTCCGTTAGTGCCAGGCAGTAACGTCACCTTCACAGAAGAAAAAATAATAAAATAACTAAGGAACATTTAATATTATTTATAATTAGAACACCATGAAACAAAGAGGGATTAGATAGGATAGCTTACATTTGGACCCGGTAGGTGGCGCTGGAATCGGGTTCTAAATTTTAATTCTTCAGGGCAGAACAACGTCTGCCGAGACAGCTAGTATTAGTATAAGATTTAAAATGCGTCTTTGAATTAAAACTAGGCTTCAGCGGTTTTAAGCGCAGAATTTTATTTAATTTGTACGAGAAATTCGATAGTACTTGTCAGTTTATACTTCCGACTCATCCGCGTGTTTCACGTTTATACACACACGTGTACAGCATTTGGGTCAAACACAAAAAAGTTTTGCATGTCTACAGGAGAAGACTACAAATGTTGGAAGAATATGTTTATAGGTTATGATTCGCAAACATGAATTGCTATATGAAAAGTTGTCTAATTCTTACATGTTTGTATAATTAAAAAGTTTATTTTTTGTTATTGGATTATTTCTCAACGTCTACCAAACTGAGGTATTCAGTATCCGAACAGTCTACAGTAGGAGACATTTTGGTTTAAACTAGAGCAATAAAAAATAATTTATTTGTTAGAATACAAAAAACTGTCAAATCTAACATAACTCACAACATAATCTTATATAACAAATAAAAAAATCATGAACAAATAATGTACATATGGAATTTATGTAATTTGAACACTTGTGTTTGATCCATTTTGTACTTAGATTAAAAGAGCTGTTACTTCGGTTGCATTTTTAGTACTTTATAAAGCTTTCACACTCTCCTTTCTGCTTGTTTATTGTGTAGTAAGTTCAACTATATGTTCAGATCAGCAGAAGTTAGTTGCACCATACCTGATATAACGTAACTGCTGGTGACGATGGACCCTCCACATAATAGCATATATGGCTTTGTGCTCTTGGTGTAGACACCAGCGTGCCAAGGCACTTCACCTGGCGCTGCGTTGAATCCCATACTTATTAGGGGTAGGTTAACCGACGAAACACCACATTCTGCTAACAGTATGTAATGAGAAACGCTTTACTTTATCTCTTATATAAAAACACTTGCTGTATAGCTGGCAACAAATCAGCCAGTACGCTAAGACACATATACTCGTATACATATGTGTGTGTGTATATATAGCTCTTTTGGGACGGGGAAAAAGCATTGAACTCGCGTGACCATTACGCTAAGATACATATATAGAGATGTGTGTGTATATATATAGCTCTTTTGGGACGAGCAAAAAGCATTGAACTCGCGTGACCGTTACACTAAGATACATATATACAGATATGTGTATATATATAGCTCTTTTGGGACGGGGAAAAAGCAATGAACTCGCATGACCGTTACATTAAGATACATATATACAGATGTATGTGTATATATAGGTCTTTTGGGATGGGGAAAAAGCATTGAACTCGCATAACCATCACGCTGCGACACATGTATACAGATGTATATATATATATATATATATATATATATATATATATATATATATATATATATATATATATATATAATATATATATATATATATACATACATACATACATACAAAACTTCACGCCAGTTCCCTTGCGGGGTAGGCACGAACAACAGAGTGCCATTTAGGCTTATTCTTACACACCTCACTTGCCTCTTTGACATTCATAACTCTTGTCATGCACACTCGTCTGTTCTCAAGGCTCCTGACATCACCTTCTGCTAGTACACGATCAATTTGATCATGGAAGGTGTGTCGTGGCCTTCCACGACTTCTGCATATATATATATATATATATATATATATATATATATATATATATATATATATATAGCTCTTTTGGGATGAGTAAAAAGCAATGAACCCGCGTGACCGTCACGCTAAAATACATATATAGAGGTACATATTTGTGTGTATATATAGCTCTTTTGGGACGGGTAGAAAGCAAATGAACTAGCGTGACCGTCACGCTAAGATGCATATAATCGGGTTTACTCAAGCAAGAATAATAACAATCAGTAACATACCAACCTGTCACGTTACTATCTGGAACACATATGACCCCGTGATCGAAGAATCCGTAATGACTACAAGTCATTTTTCGTATTTCTCCTTCGTATTTATAATTTTCTTTGCAGATAGGAAATATTTCTGTACCACGTAGTAGATTTTTATTGCAAGGAACTAATTCCGTGTTGTTTAAGCAATAGAAATAAACACTCTTATCCTCCTTAAGGGTGCAAGATACTGAAAGAATTAACACGAAGGATATAGTGTGCATGTTTGTGTATTAAAGGTACAACAATAGAAACAATGTGAAACAATAAAAAATACTTAAATTGTAAGAAAGCTTAATTAAAAAATGTTATAGTTTGTACTTTTAATGGAAAACAAAAACAACAATATTTAAAAAGTGAAATAATAAAGAGATATAAAGAAAACCCTGATACAAAGTTCCGGAGAGATCTTTCTAGTTGGGAAGCGAAGATATTGAGAGAGTGATTATTAAAAAGTGAATAAATGTGAGGGTGTGAGTGTGAAAAGGTGAGCGTGTGTGAAGGAGTGACTGAATGTGAGGAGTGAGTGTGAAGGAGTGAGTGAATGTTAGGGCGTGAGTATGAAGAAGTAAGTGAATATGAGAAAGAGAGTGTGAGGGAGCGTATACGCGGGTGTATGTGTGCGTATAAAATGTTTGACATCCGAGTGTCCAATTTTATTAGAATTACTAATTATGTCAAAAAGACAGGATGGTAATAAAGATGTTAAGAATTTACTTACACTCACATGTCGCTACTTCAGAAGACCACTTCCCATTCTTACAATTGATAACCTGTTCGCCATAGAGCACAAAACCTTCTGTACACGTTACGGTTATGGTACATTCTTCATAGGCACGTGGTACGTCCTTATAAGGAATTCCAACGACAGAGTAGCTACCATACATGATACCGTTTGGAGCTTCGCATAAAGGCTCCGATACTGCGATACTGAAACATAATAAGTATTCACCAATTATAAGCATAGTGCTGTAAAACTCGTTGTACAAGTAAATTAGGTATGTGCCTGCCAGTCCCCGCACAACAAAGGGTTTTGTGAAGGTAAAAAAGTCAACAAATTTCTTCATTTGGCTACAGAATCATAAAAAATTCAGTGAATATAGCCAGGGCCGTCTTAATAATTAATTGTTGACACTGGAGTGAAGAAACTATGTTGCGGCTGCACTCTTTTAGCAAGCAAGAAATAACTAAATAAATTATAAAATAATAAATATAATTTAACATTCATCATCTCATTTTGTTTTTTAAATTTGATGTTGATTTCGAACACCAGTTTAGTTGTTGAAGTTATAAGTTTTTCGGTTTGTTCATTATGTGTGTCGAAAATTAGATGATGCGTAATTATAAATAATATTAATACGTGGAGGTATTTCTAAAGTATTTTTTAAATGTAGGAGAATTCGCACGATTATGCAAGTATAAAGTGATGACAGCTTACGACTCCTAGGACCCTGAAAGCAGCTCGTACATCAAAAATCACTAAAAGGATATTATTGAAATGAATATTTGTTGAAATTATATTGTAAGCTCTACGAACTCAATTTTAAACGAATTGTCTGCTTCAAACATGAAAGTTAGAGAAGGACATAATTTTTACAACTTAAGAATATCTCTTCACCTATCAGATTAAATAAACAAGTCATTAAGAACACCAACATGTCAATTTTCTAAGAAATACAAAAAAAAAATGCGCTATTTTTAAAATTGAGCATCGATAACACCGGCTGCAAAAATTATCCCATTCTCCTATTCCCTCCTAAAGGCTGTCAACGCGTTGATTTTGCCCCTGGTGTTGCAGACGTTTGTAGAAGACGATAACTTCTTACCATTAGCTGGGATATTGGCCTGTTTTCCAGATTCGCGATAACAATGAAAAATCTTATAAAAATGCATATGTATTTATTTTAATGTCGTATTCTATAAAATATGTTTAACATATTTTTATTTGAAGCAGGATTTGATTACAGACCAGAGTAATTATCTAAACATGAATTATCTTTATGTCATATACATTTTTATTTAGTTTCAACATCGATGAAGATACAAAGGATCTTTATAACTTTAAGTATCGGAACCCGAAAAAATCTAACATTTACTTACTTAGGTACTATGTTGGTACTGGATGAAATGTTACTTCCTTGTCCTAAAATGAAAATAAATAATGTTCAGTTTAAAACGGTTTTTCATTTAGTTCTGAAATTTTCCTTGTGTCTAGTATCTAAGTGAACAATCAAAGCTTCTGCCATCTTTATGCAGATGATCTTCAAGCTTATGACCTCTCTCCTGTCGAAACGTTGCAAGTATACGTGGCAGCACAACAGTCAGTATACGAGTCAGCTTGGCCCTACTATTGTGTACTGACGCTAACACGACAGATGCCGAGCCCCAGTCTCATTTTTTATAGTAGTGTAATCATCTTTACGCTGTATCTACCGCATGGGAATTGCTTTGGAGGAGTGTGGGACTCATTTGATGGCGAGTGGTTATCGTCGTATATGGATATTTGCAACACCACGGACGACGAAGATGCCGACATGTTCAATTTAAAGGCTGGCCTTTAAACTGGGTTGGAAACAGGGAATGAGACAGGAGGGATGAGTCAGTAGAGTAGATGGCATAGAGGAAGTGGGAAATAGGTTACTGGCACTCTCATCAACGTACCATACTGTCGTATTTTTCAGTTTTGTGCCTTTCAATAAAATTTAATCGATTTTCTTAAAAGCCTTTACTAGAGCAAAAAGAATAACGATCAAAACATACCAACCTGTCACGTTACTATCTGGAACACATATGACCCCGTGATCGAAGTATCCGTAATGATTACAAGTCATTTTTCGTATTTCATCTTTGTATTTATAATTTTCTTTGCAGACAGGAAATATTTCAGTGCCACGTAGTAGATTTTTGTTGCAAGGAACTAATTCCGTGTTGTTAAGGCAATAGAACTTAACACTCTTATCTTCTTTAAGTGTGCAAGGTACTGAAAGAATTAACAAGAAAGACATAGTGTTTCTGTTTGTGCATTAAAGGTACAACTACATCAACAATGTGACCACACAAAAAAATATTGTAGGAAAAATGAATTAAACTATTTTGTATTTTTATTAGAAGACAAATACAAGAATATTTAAAAATAAAATAATAAAAGAGATAAATATATACAAAGAAAACCCTGATACAAATTCCCGGACACATCTTCCTAGTTAGGAAGCGAAGATATTGAGGGAATGAGTATGAAGAGGTGAGTAAATGTGAGGGTGTGAGTATGAGGGAGTTACTGAGGGAGTGAGTCTTAAGGAGTGAGTGAATGTGAGGGTGCGAGTATGAGGGAGTTATTGTGAAGGAGTTAGTGTGAAGGAGTGAGTGAATGTGAGGGAGTGAGTGTGACGGAGTGAGTGAATGTGAGGGTGTAAGTATGAGGGAGTTAGTGTGAAGGAGTGAGTGAATGTGAGGGTGTGAGTATGAGGGAGTTAGTGTGAAGGAGTGAGTGAATGTGAGGGAGTGAGTGTGAAGGAGTGAGTGAATTTGAGGGTGTCAGTATGAGGGAGTTAGTGTGAAGGAGTGAGTGAATGTGAGGGAGTGAGTCTTAAGGAGTGAGTGAATGTGAGGGTGTGAGTATGAGGGAGTTAGTGTGAAGGAGTGAGTGAATGTGAGGGAGTGAGTATGAGGGAGTTAGTGTGAAGGAGTGAGTGAATGTGAGGGAGTGAGTGTGAAGGAGTGAGTGAATGTGAGGATTGTGTAAGCGAGTGTATGTGCATGTGTAAAAGGTTTCATATCTGAGTGACCAATTTTACCAGAACTTCTACTTTTGTCAAAAAGACAAGATGATAATGAAGATAATTATTAGGTATTCACTTACACTCACATGTCGCTACTTCAGAAGACCACTTCCCATTTTTGCAATTAGCAACCTGTTCGCCATAGAGCACAAAACCTTCTGTGCATGTTACTGTTATGGTACATTCTTTATAGGCCCGTGGTATGTTCTTATAAGGAATTCCAGACACAGAGTAGGTCCCATACATGATAATGCCGGGAGCTTCGCAAAGAGGTTCCGATGCTATGTAACTGAAATGTAACAAGTATTTCTATACGAATCGATATTTATATAATACCGATATTCAAATTTTATGAAGAGTAAAATAATACAAGCGTAATTTAAAATTGTTTTTTTTAGCGTCCCTGTATTAAAGCGAACAATTAACTCGCTTTTTAGTTTTTAGTTTCCTCTATCAATCTCAGTCCTGTAATTTGCGCTCAAATGAAAATCTTTTGCTAACGATATTCAAACACACATCTTTTGTAGGAAACTCTTTTGCCGTACAGGCTGTTCGCTTGTGGAACTCTCTCCCCTTGAAAATCAGACAAGCTACATCCATTTGTACATTCAAACACTTGATCACTGACCATTATTTGTCCATTAAATAAAATTTGCAGTATATGGAATTCTATTATTGTTCGCATGATTTATATTATTGGAGCAAGATGGGCATATTAGTAGTTACGATGTAGCTGGAGAACTGGGAATTTAGCACAAAACGGTTTTGGCGCATTTGAAAAAAGCTGGGTACACATAAAAGCTCGATATTTGGGTGCCTCAGGAGCTCACTGAAAGAAACCTAATGAACCGTGTACTCATTTGTGATTCTTTATTATGACGTAATGAAACCGAACCATTTTTGAAGAAGCTGATAACTGGTGATGAAAAGTGGATCACGTACGACAAGAACGTGCGAAAAAGATCGTGGTCAAAGGCCGGTCAGGCTTCACAGACTGTGGCGAAACCCGGGTTAACTCGCAACAGGGTGATGCTGTGTGTATGGTGGGATTGGGAAGGGCATTATTCATTATGAGCTGTTACCGCCAGGCAGGAACATCGATTCTGAACTGTACTGCGAACAACTGATGAGATTAAAGCGAAAAGATGAGAGAAAGCGGCCGGAATTAATCAACAGAAGGGGTGTAGTTTTTCACCATGATAACTCTGGACCTCACACATCTTTAGCCACTTAGCAAAAATTACGAGAGTTTGGCTGGGAGATGTTAATGCATCCGCCGTATAGTCCTGACCTTGCACCTTCAGATTTTCACCTGTCTCTGTCTCTGCAGAATTCCATAGGCAGTGTTAGGTTAACATCACGAGAGGACTGCCAAAACCACTTGTCGCAGTTTTTTGATCAGAAGCCCCAAAATTTTTATAGCAATGGGATCACGTCCCTACCTACAAGATGGCAAAAAGTTATCCAATAAAATGGCACCTACATACTTTAGTCAAATGTAAATAAACTTTATAAAAAACCTTTTGAATTTTTATATAAAATGCGAAAAAACTTTTTCCCCAACCTATTATATAAAAGAAAGTCGTGTTAGTTACACTATTTATAACTCAAGAACGGCTGTACCGATTTGGCTGAAAATTGGTGGGGAGGTAGCTTAGAACTTTTTATCCCGTTGGAACCGGTAGGTGGCGCTGAGATTGGGTTCTAGAATCCTCCAATCACATGGAGCGATTGTGGTGATTTTATTTTTGTGTGTTTTAGTGGGTTTCCGGATGGTTTAGATTCGTAATTAGAACCGGTAGGTGGCGCTGAGATCGGGTTCTAGAATCCTCCTAATCACATAGAGCGATTTTGGTGATTTTGTTTTTATGTGTTTGAGTGGGTCCCCGGATGGTTTAAATCCACAATTAGAACCGGTAGGTGGCGCTGAGATCGGGTCCTAGATTTTTATTTTTTCAGAGCAGGACAACGTCTGCCGGGGCCGCTAGTTAAATATAAAACAAAACTATTAGTAGTATTTCTCAATAAATATTAGATATTAAGGTATATAATTGTTGTGATTTATTTCGTACTTACTGGTTTCTAGTATCATAATTATAAAAATGAAAATTTGAAAAAAGACTGCCAAAGACTGAAAGCCAGTAAATATTCCAAAATAAGTCATAGTTTCATGAATTGTTGGGATAAAATTAATCGAACATTGTTACGACCTAGACGCCGACAAAGACAAATTCACACCTGCATACCTGTAGAAACACTTTTTATTACCTTTCCGCATTTGGACTTCTTTTGTTTACTTTCTGTTTAAAATTTGTGATTAGAAAACAGCCCATCGTGTGTTGTAATCTTTTATGGCAGTCATTAGCCAGGTGTGTCGGATTTAAAGTACAAACTGATCCTAGGAAATTCGGTCACGCGGCCGGGCAGACATTGCATCTGTGCAGTATAAATCAATGCCTGGATTGAGGGACGAGGCAGTCAAGCAATAACCACGAGCGAAGCAAGACTCGGTAATCTATTTAGTCACGGAGTGTACATTCGGTAATTTATTTAGTCACGGACTTTGCGCGTTTTATTGAATTGTGCATTACGTTTGGACTTGTTGTGTTCGGTTATATTTGTACCTGTGTTATACGTGTTTGTATAGTTCTAATAAACTCTATAGTAATTCTAACGGCATTTTAATTCGAGTCCGGCAACTTGTAACAATATTAAGCCATAGTCATAACCATTATAAAATAACAAAACCAGTGTTATTATTTTCCCATCTTAAAGGCTAGCAACGCGTTGTCGTCGCCTTTGGTGTTGCAAACGCCTATACGCGACGGACACTACATTACTTACTACGCAGTCCTTTTGAAGTCTCACCTTGGTGTTATAACAATGGAGCGGGCCGAAACTGTAAAAAAAACAATATTTTAAACTAGGTTATGCCCGCGACTTCATCCACGCTTGACTTGAAATTCCCGCGGGATTCCCGGGACAGGAAGTACCGCTGCTATCGTTTTAGTGAAAACTGTGTTGGAATAAGTCAATTTTTACGCACCCGAAGGATTCTCGGGATAAAAAATAACACACATTTTATAACATTAAATTTGTTATCGATCAGCAAAAAAAATCGCATTGGAATTCGTTTTTTTTTTAATCTGGCCCTTTTAAATAATTCCCAGAAATATTTCCGCAGGACCCCAGGATAAAAAGTAGCGCAGAGTTTAAGTCTAAGAATTAGCTGTCGATCAGCGAAAACCACATCGAAATCGGCCCAGTAGTTTTTACGCGAATGCCGAACAAACAGACAAGAAATAAAAAAAATACATCGTGTTCTCCATTGTTTATATAGTCTATTCCAATTGGTTATTTTAATAGCTTTAATAATCCGGTCAATATAGACTAACTAAAATAACAAAAATTCCCGGAGAGCCAAATATTGGTGGAGAGCTGGGGTTTACCATTACAAATAAATTTTTAAAAATCCCCGTCGATCCTATGTGGGCTACAAAAGTTATTCGGGGTCAAAGGTCAAAATTTTAAGATTTTCACATTTTTCTCGAAAACGGTAAGTTTTGATAAAAAAAAACCTCAAACCAAAGGCAAAAGGCAATCAACTGAACCCAGAAGACTGGGGTTGGAAATTGATAGATAATACTCTGGAACCGATTCAAACTTTAATCCCACCTGCTCCAGAAAAACTCCTCAACACTATTTTTTGCATTTGCAAAATAGGTTCAAGTGCCAAATGTGGCTGTAAAAAAGTCGGGTTGCTGTGTTCTCAAATTTTGGCCTTTGACCCCGAATAACTTTTGTAGGACACATAGGACCGATGGGGATTTTTAAAATTTTATTTGTAATGGTAAACCCCAGCTCTCCACCAATATTTGGCTCTCCGGGAATTTTTGTTATTTGATCACTATTTTTACGTCTAAATTGACGGACTACTGACTACAGTAGTCCGTCTGTCTCTCTAATGTACAGACACAGCATGTTTTGAATTTTATAATATTATAGATAGGTAGACTATGCTCGTGACACGTTATCTACCGAAATGAAAGAATATAAGATAAACATGAATAACAGCCCATAAATGTCCCACTGCTGGGCACGGGCCTCACGTTGTAGGGGAACGGATAGTATACCCGCCACGCTTGTCCAAGGCGGCTTGGCAGGTTTGACACATCGGTTATTTCGATGTGCAGGTTGCATCACGATGTTTTCCTCCACCGTTGTTAGCACGTGGTTATTGTAACAATATGCACATTAGGTCAGAAAACTGCCTAAGTGGTGCATGCGTTCCGGCCAGGATTGAACCCGCGCCCTTTTGAGTTTGAGACGCGTGCGCGAGCTATTACGCTAGCACGACTTGTTTATAAACATGAAATACGAATATTAGAGATGAAAGCATTTTGCATTTGTGAAGTATAAAACGACGGCCTAATGGAGAGAGGAGGCAGTTGAGCTACGGCGGCTACGTGTGTACTTTCGGGAATCTAATAGTGACGGACTTTGCGCGTTTTATTGAATTACGACCTTTTGCATTACGTTTGGATTTATTGTGTTCGGTTATATTTGTACCTGTGTTATCCGTGTTTGTATAGTTCTAATAAACTGTATAATAATTCTAACGGCATTTTAATTCGAGTCCCGCTAAACTCGTAACAATATGCTCTTAAGCAGAAGAAGTTGTAAGAAGCTCCCTAGCATCATGGCTACCTAAATATCTTTTACCTTCATATTTGTCTATGTCAGGTCCTTTTTCGTAAGTACAGAACTATGTTGTAAAAGTACTTATGGTTGGAATAATTACTTTGATAAACATTTGTGCCGTTTGGTGTTGAAACTTTAGATCCTTTCCTTCCTTTAGATAGATTTGTAAGAAACTCTTTGACACCACCCGTGATCAGAAGGCTGGTTCGTATTTCGCGTAAAGAATCAGCATTGCCATACAGCGTGGCAATGCAGCCAGCCTTCTCGGCACGCATCCCTCTGGCAGCGATTTGTTACATACTTTATATTAATTTAGTTTATTTTTAAGCATTTAGTTAAGTTTTTCTTCGTATTATATATAATTTATATATATTTTGGACTAAATAAACGTATTATATTGAATTTAATTATTTTGATTACTTACAGCTCCTAGAGCCGGTTCCATCGGTGTGATATCACCGTCTCAAAGAATATCAGTGTGACACTGTTTAGCCTTTTTCTTTGTTAATACAGGGGAATGTTTTTTCATGCGAGGAACAGACGGGTCGTGGTTTGGAGGGACAGCAAAAGCACCGCCTAATGCCAGTTGCTCGTGTGCGTGTACGACCCTTATACCAAACAGCGACCAGTACCTCCTTTGCTGAGGGAAGAGGCCGACAAACTATCCACCAAACCTAATCGCGTCCTTTCGAGAGCATGTATCTAGAACGCTACAGGATATGATATCGAGGGGTGAAAGGCTATTTGTTTTAAACGACATTTTGTGACAGAATTGACTTGACGGTTTTCTTGCATCCTAATGTCTCAAACTTAAGGAATTATAATGAACCTGGTTTCCAACTAAAAACTACAGATTTTTTTCTTTTTTAAATATAGTATGTAGTTTACTAATGAAGTCTTTTTGTGGGTCATTGAAACTTCAAACTCCTCTATCGACACAATTTCGCAAATGTCGCTTAAAACAAATAACCTTGGACCCCTCGATATGATTTATGGAAAAAAACTTCGTTTAAAAAAACCGACTTCAAAAACTAAAAAGTATAAAATAACTTATTTCTAAAGCTATTATTATTAATACATATTATCTAAAACATCTTAAAGTCAGTGCTTAGTAATTTTCAAAATATAGTAATTATTATGTTTTACTTTGCACCGACTTCAAGATGATTTAGATAATATATATTAATAATAGTAGCTTTAAAAATAAGTTATTTTATACTTTTTAGTTTTTGAAGTCGGTTTTTTTAAACGAAGTTTTTTTATTTTATTTGTTACTTTTTATTGTCTAGCTATGTATGGGTAGACCGACGAAAGGTGCCGCGCTCCTTAATATAGGTCCCAAGAAACGGGAACAAAAATTTTTTCGTAAAATGAAAACGGCTGGGCCAAACTATGTTAAATTTTTAGGGGACCAAATGGCAGCTATTCCTCGTCGAACAAAAAAAGAATCACGTAAATCGGATCATAAATCTCGGAGTAATCGGTGAACACACATAAAAAAAAAATCCCGACGAATTGAGAACCTCCTCCTTTTTTTGAAGTCGGTTAAAAACCTACAGCTAAATACATTTAATTAGATAACTATAATTATGAAAAGAAAGCCAATGACAGGTTTTTACGAATAAGCTATTGGTTAAAAATAATATGCGGACGCAAAAAAAGTCACTATTGAATTTACGGCTTAGACACCGCTTGGCTTCTGAAATACTGATTACAAACGAGTCGATATCGTATTTATTTATATTATTGAAATAATTACTTGCTCGCACTAGAAATGAGTTTTGTCTGTAATTGGTAAAACATGTACCTTTAGTACATTAATGGGTTGATTAAATCGTATAGACTTCGCTGGAGTATTAAAGTGGTTCTTACTTAGGAGATCTATACAATCAATATGGGAGGAAACAATTTTTAGAAGAAGTAAAAAATCAGCAATATCTCGTCGGTATTTAAGTGGCAAGAGGTTAAACTTTTTACAAAGATCAACATGTTGTTACGAGTTGCAGGACTCGAATTAAAATGCCGTTAGAATTACTATAGAATTTATTAGAATTATACAAACACGTATAACACAGGACAAAATATAATAATACGCGCAAAGTCCGTCACTAAATAGATTATCGACTGTAGTACACACGTCTTGCTTCGCTAGTGGTTATCGCTTGACTGCCGATCTCTCCATTAGGCCATTGATTTATACTACACCGGTACAATATGGCTGCCCGACAGCGTAGACCGAATTTATTAGAATCAGTTCGACACACCTGGCTAATGACTGCCATAAAAGATTACTATATACAATGGGCCGTTTTTCTAATTACAAATTTTAAACACAATGTAAACAAAAGAAGTCCAAATGCGGAAAGGTAATGAAGTGTGCTTTTATGGTATGCAGGTGTGAATCTAATTTTGTCGGCACCTCGGTCGTAACAATATGAATCACTACATCTTTTGCCTATAGCATAAATGTCGAATAATATATATATATATACACACACACACACACATATATATATATATATATATATATATATATATATATGTATATATATATATATATATATATATATATATATATATATATATATATATATATATATATATATATATATATAGACTTCTCTGGAGTATTAAAGTGGATCTTACTTATTAGATCTATACAATCGATATCGGAGGAGACAATTTTTAGAAGAAGTAAAAAATTTTCAATATCTCGTCGGTATTCAAGTGGAAAGAGGTGAAACTTTTTACACAGATCACAATATGAATCACTAGAGTACTAGATCTTTTTCCTATAGCATAAAATAATGTCGAATAAAATATATATATGACGCAGTTAAACCACTGTGAGGTTAACCCCGGGAAGCAGGGCCATATAAAACTGTTTAGTCTTGAGGTATTCGTCAGAGTTCCGATGGTCCACTACCTCCGCCGCCTTATAACGTCCCTCTAATCCAATCTCAAATCCCATCCCATGTATCTTGTTACATGATTTTATTTAACTTGCAATGGATGTACCTATGTATGTATGTATGTAAGTTCGGGTGGAATCTTGCAAGTTAAATCTGACCAACTTTCCGGTTTCCGATTGACCTGAAATTTTGCACGCATATGTAGGTATATCGCGTGAAAATGCAATAGTATGGTAGCACGGAGCTGATCTGATGATGGAGTCGGAAGGTGGCCATAGGAACTCCTGTACTAAATAAGATAGACCCGTCGTGTTTGGGCTCGTTTTACTTGTGTTAGCTAGCACTCTGCTGCTACTTGATATCCAGGATCTCAAAAGCTTGTATTTAACAACCTTTTTAGAAAAGCTTATTTCTCTTTTGATCCTTCTATCCGATTCTTATTATGCCATTGAAAAGGCTGCCAACGCGTTGGTCTCATCATTGATGTAGCAAACGTCTTTACGCGACGGAAAGCATTTTCCATCAGATGAGCCGTCTGCTTGTTTGCCAGCTTCACAATACAGAAGGTAGAGTTATATATAGCAATTACATTAATTTATGCGAGCACTGCGCAAAATCTGCGGAGTGACGCTCGCGGACCGCGTTCGTAATACCGAAGTAAGAAAGAGAGTTGGTCTGAAAGAGAGTGTCGGGGTGAAGGTAAGGAAAGGAATGCTCCGGTGGTTCGGGCATGTAGAAAGAATGCATGATGAAAGAATGACTAAACAGATATACAATGCAAAAGTGGATGGATGCAGAAGTCGTGGAAGACCACGACACACCTTCCATGATCAAATTGATCGTGTACTAGCGGAGGGTGATGTCAGGAGTCTTAAGAACAGACGAGTGTGCATGACAAGAGTTATGAATGTCAAAGAAGCAAGTGAGGTGTGTAAGAATGGGCCTAAATGGCGCTCTGTTGTTCGTGCCTACCCCGCAAGGGAACTGGCGTGAAGTTATGTATGTATGTATGTACATTAATTTATCAACTAGCAGATTTGTTTTAATTTCAAGGTCATGAACGTGACCTAATGGGATGATATCTAAGTATTTATTATAGGTCAATAAAAATATATCTTTAATATTATATGATTCGAAAGGAAAGTACGGACAAATACGCTCGCAGTGTTTTTTAAATTACCAATGACACATCAGCGGAAATTACGTCTTGCTCAGATAAGAGGGTTTCTTAGACGCCTTTTATCGTTCGTTTCTGAGCGATCAGCCCCAAGGAGTCAATGAAATTTTAGATAGAAGACAGAAAGAGCAAACATTTCTTTAACACTACAATAATGTCTAAGATACTATAAAATTCTAAACATGCCTTTTTTTATATTTTTTTTATTGCAGGAGTTCAGCAGACAGGCAGACGGCCCACTAGATGGAAAGCGGTTACCATCGCCTATGGACATTTGCAACAACATAGGTGCTACAAATGCGCTGCTGCTCTCTTAATGGAGACTAGAACCTGGTCACTAATGCCGGAACACAACACAAGGTTGTTATGGCGGCATACTCTAGACCATGCCTTGTCTGTACACTGAAATTATTAAAAAAGATCAACTGGAATAGACTATATAAACGATGGAAAACACGATGCATTTTTTTTTTCAATTTCTTGTCTGTTTGTTCAGTTAGTTTAGTAATATAATTTTTTTCTAATATTATTTCGCTGCGACAATATCGAGAAGATATTGTGAACTTTGCAGAATACGAAATTTTGACATTATACTATAATATTGTAATAGTAGAATTAGGCCCCTGACTGTGCATCTCTGGAATGAGTTATTGCTATAAGACAAGCCAAATCAGGTTCAAAAGCATTACTTTTGTAATGTGTATTATAATTATTTGCTAATACTGTTATCTATATATAATATATATGTATGTTTGTGTTGTCATATATATATAGATACGTGTCTGTATGCGCATATATATTAGGATGTCCAAAAAAAATATTTTTTTTCCAGTCATCTGTAAAGTTATTTTTCAGCATAAAAAACCCTCAAGGCGCAGATTGATACTCAACTCTACTCTACACACAATGATTTTTCATTTTCCCATAACATAAATTGCACGAGTCCACTCAATTTCTCATGGATATATTCTTGTAGGAAAGGCCGGAGGGCATTTGCACCCCTTCCACGCACGGGTAAAGACAGCCCTGACTGCGGCAAAGCCGACCATAGCATTCTTCGGCCATCGACATCACCAGATACATGCAATAAAAACATCACCAAATGCATTCATTGCTCTAAATATTATAGTAATATATCAAAGTTTCATATAAAACAACTTACCAAACAAAAATGATAAATAAATAAAAAAAAAATTAAACATTTTTACTATGTGGTCCAACAGATGATAATGCGTAAACACACAACGTCGTTATAATACTAACGTGTTTTAAATATATAGTATTATCTATGCTAACGTACATTATACATTTACTGAGTAATATGGTAGTAATCTTCTTATTTAAATGTGGCTTTGCCCGATTTGTGTATCTAGCCAGTGTCAAGTATAAATGATTATTGAAATTTTAAATAGGTACTATAGCCCAGTCAAACAAGGCGAAAAAACGGAGTAAATTTCAAAATGAAAGTCAACATGCAATAAACTTGTTAAAACCTTTAGTTTGGTATTCCAAAAGTTGTCTCAAAAATCTTATAAGATCACGTGTTTGTGTCTTGAGATAATCACAGTCAAAGGTCACGTAGAACAGTTTTTATTGTAAATATATCTCTCTTCCTATGCATTAAAGGATATAAGCATTTACAGTACTTCTTCTTATTTTTAATTTCTATAACTACGCCCTTGTTTTTTTTAGATATTATAGGTACCCTAGCTAGAGCCATGTTATACCGTGATCCCATTGCTATAAAAATTTTGGGGCTTCTGATCAAAAAACTGTGACAAGTGGTTTTGGCAGTCCTCTCGTGATGTTAACCTGACACTGCCAGAGGAATTCTGCAGAGACCGAAACAGGTGAAAATCTGAAGGTCCAAGGTCAGGACTATACGGCGGATGCATTAACACCTCCCAGCCAAACTCTCGTAATTTTTGCTGAGTGGCTAAAGATGTGTGAGGTCTAGCGTTATCATGGTGAAAAACCACACCCCTTTCTGTTGATTAATTCCGGCCGCTTTCTCTCAACTTTTTGCTTTAATCTCATCAGTTGTTCGCAGTACAGTTCAGAATCGATGGTCCTGCCTGGTAACAGCTCATAATGAATAATGCCCTTCCAATCCCACCATACACACAACATCACCTTAGTTGTATATTTAGTAAATATAATTGGGATTGATCATTAAAACACCGAGTACGCGATACAACTAATTTATTTTCGAAGTACCTGCATAAATAATATATTGATACACTACACCTCCCCCTTTTAAGAACACAGATAAATACAAAATAACAATTAAAAATAAACGACTACTAATACAAAGAGACAAAAACAATATCATTATATTATGGGACACAACAAAATAAATTATAATTTTTGTGACAAAAATATTAGTATCTAGTAATTTTTTTTAAAGATAATAATAATACTATAAATGGTAATATGTATATCAAGATTGCTTAAGTTAATAAGTAAACTGATATGACTGACTTATATGACATTGAGTATGTATAGTATACAATAAAAATGACAATTTTAAAATTTATATTTTCCTTTAAATCTACCGGGACGTTTAGATTTACCTTCACAGTTATCAATTGGAATAGGTATTGGCTTTGGATTCATGTCCTGTGTGTTATTGCTAGGACTGCCGATGGGAGTTATATTGGTTTGGCCGTTTTCTACAGAAGTGGTGGGCGTGACATCAGTTTGCTCATCACCATTGTTAATTGCTATATCAATCTCATTTTCGGAATTTTCCATATTATTAGCCATGGAATGCCTAAAACCGGATGATCTTTTGATTGGTAACAACTGGTCAATGTTACGTTTCCATTCCTGTCCATCGGAAACGCGTACTTTATAAGTTAGCGGAGCTTCCCTAGTTAGCACTGTAGCAGGAGCCCATTTTTCAGTCCGCGGGCGATAGTCGCGCGCTAAGACCTCTTCACCTGGCTGTACGTGCCTCTCGACACCGGGACGTGCCCGTCCCGCACGTTCTTCCGCTAGTTCAACAGCTCTTTCGACTTCGAAAGATGGTTTCAATATATCTAGTCTACCCCTTAACCGTCTACCGAGCATGGCTACTGCAGGTGCTACACCTGTAGCATGCTTGCAATTTCTGTGCTGAAACAAAAACCGAGCTAATGCCGTGTCAATGTCGGCACCTTCATGAACAGCCCTTTTTATTGCCCTTTTAACTAATTTAACTGCGTTTTCAGCAGCCCCATTACCTGCTGGCCTATATAGACTTGTGATTGTGTGATTGATCAAGTTTCTTTTAATGTAATTAGCAAATTCAATAGAACTAAAAGGAGGACCACCGTCGCTAATAATTTGAGATGGTAATCCGAAACGCGCGAAAAGTTCTCTTAATTTAATAATTGTTGAACTCGCATTAGTGCTGGACATTTTCTGTACTTCTATCCACTTGGTATAAGCGTCGACTGTTATCAAATAATGTTTTCCTCTAAATTCGCCGAAGTCAACATTAATTCGCTGCCAAGGGCGCGTCGGGAAAGCCCACGGGTGCAGCTGAGCGCGCGGTGGTGCATCTCGTTGTTGCTGGCACGCACTACAATCTCTACACAATGATTCGATGGCAGAATCGAGCTGGGGCCAATAAACATAACCACGCGACAAATTTTTCATTTTGACTACGCCTAAATGTCCCTCATGTATTTCATTAAGTACCTGTTGTTGTAATACCTTGGGAATTACTACTCTATGATTATATAAAATACAGCCTTTGTCAATACTTAGACAATCTTTTCTGTAAAAGTAAGGCTTTTCCTTATCTATCGCCACTTGGGATGGCCAGCCGTTGATAATATAATTATAAATATTTCTCAATACTTCATCTTCCTTCGTTGTCAGCGCCACATCTTTCGCACTGATAGGGAATGACTCCTCAACATAATTCACATAGGACATAACATCCAAACCAACACCCTCTTTGCGCTCTTTTGGCAATGGCAAACGTGATAATGCATCGACATTGCAATTATCTTTCGACTTTACAAATTCAATATCAAAATCGTAAGCTGCTAGTTTAGTGGCATACCTCTGCAAACGACTAACCGCAGTTTGTGGCAAACCAAATTTAGGTCCAAAGATAAACGTCAAAGGTTTATGGTCCGTTTTAATTATAAAATGTCGACCATAAAGATATTGATGATGTTTGATGACGCCACTAATTATAGCCAGAGCCTCTTTGTCTAATTGACTGTAAGATCGCTCAGCCGAGTTCAAAGTGCGCGATGCAAAACAAATAGGACGTTCATCGCCGTTTGGAAATCGGTGCGACAAAACGCTGCCAATGCCATACGAGCTGCTGTCGACGGAAAGTACGAGTGGTAGCTCGGGATTATAGTGAACAAGTACATTGCTACTAGCTATAGTTTCTTTGACAGTTTGAAAACTTTTTTTACACTTAGCCGACCAGAACCAAACTGCATTCTTACGTAATAATTCATGTAGAGGATAAAGAGTTGTACTCAAATTTGAAATAAATTTACCGTAATAATTAACCATACCGAGAAAAGATTTCAATTGCGTTACATCTTTTGGTTCGGGGGCTTCAACTATAGCCTTTATTTTGTTAGGGTCTGGACGCAAACCGTGTTTATCTATAACGAATCCCACATATGTAATGCTGTCTTGCATAAAAGCACATTTTTCAAATTTAATTCTGAGACCGACCTGACGCAAGCGTTCAAATAAAGCTCTAAGATTGGATAAGTGTTCCGAACGTGTAGGACCAGTGCAGGCTATATCATCCTGAAAAACGGCGACTCCCTTAAGTCCTTTTACGGTCTCTTCCATAAACTTTTGGAATTTTTCAGGAATGCAAGTTAATCCAAAAGGTGTGCGACTGTAAACGAATGTACCAATATGTGTAGTTATAGCTGTACACGCTTGAGAATCTTCTTCAAGAAAAAGTTGCTGATAAGCTTGCGTCAAGTCAATTTTAGAATATTGCTCACCCCCACTCAAGGCAGTAAACAGTTCCTCTATTCGAGGCAGAGGATAAGGCTCGCGAAGTAACTTAGGGTTTATGGTGATCTTATAATCGCCACAGATTCTAATTTCACCGTTTTTCTTTATCACCGGCACTGTCGGTGTAACGTAATCCGAATAGTCCACTTTACGAATCGTACCCTCGGCCTCAAGCCTCTCTAACTCACGCTCGACCGGTTTACGTATCGCCAAAGGTAACGGCCTAGCTTTAACAAAAACTGGATTATTGTCTATTAATTTTAAAAATATCTTTTTAGTACACGTACCAAGTCCTGGGGCAAACACAGTGGGAAAATCTTTCCGTAATTCTTCTATTAAATCTTGTACACTGATATTACAGATAAATTCATTAATTTGAATATCATTTACTTTAAGTTTTCGGAGCCAAGATCTGCCCAATAATGGCGGGACACCGTTTTTTATTACAAACAGTTTAAGTTTACTAGCAGCGTGTTCCCCGATTTCCACATCACCATAAATAAATCCGACAGGTTCAATCGGACTGCCCACGTACGAATATAGAGAAATATTATAACTATTAATAGGTAACTTAGAAAAATGTTTTTGATAATAAAATAAATTAATCGCTGATAACTTACTTCCAGTGTCCAATTCAAATGTTACCTCAGTGCCGTTCACCCGCGCCGGAATCATATATGGCCTGTCATTTATGCCGCGCACACTTAAATTATTAATCTCCATTTCCGAGTCCTCATCACTATTGGTGGAAAAATTATGCACTTGTCGTTGTGTTGAAAAAAACGACTGACTTCCCCCTTGAAAAAAGCCCCGTTTCATATTATTACATATCACTTTAAGATGTCCTTTAACACCGCAAATATCGCACGCATAATTTTTAAAACGACACATGTCGGCCCGATGATCGCTGCCGCACCGCCAACTACCACGCGCTTGGCGTGACATCGATGACTCAGACGCACGCATGCCGCGCTACGATGTCCGCCCGGCGGGCGGGCGAGTCGAACGCGCCGCCGCGGCCACCTGGTGCAGCGAGTCGCGCGCCTCGCCCGTCACTGCCGCGCCGCCGGCGCCGCTGGCCTGCGCATGCCGTTCCGCCGCCTCCAGTGCTAATGCCAGCTCCACCGCTTTTTTGTAGGTGATTTTCGGTTCCGCAAAAAGACGAGACCTCATCTCGTCACTAATCAACCCAGACACGAACTGATCGCGTAAATTTTCCTCCAAACTTGTATTGAAATTACATGTACTAGCGAGATGTTTAAGTAATTGTAAATATTCGCTCAATGATTCGCCCATATTTTGACGCCTTTGGCGAAAAACATGACGTTCCGCTATCTCGGAGCGTTTCGGTTCAAGATGATCGCCGACTATGTTAACAAGTTTACTAAACACTTTTATCCGTGCAGGAACGGAGAAAGAATACAATTTCCTGCGGCCGGGCGGCCTGTCGTAAGAGGCGACTAAACAACCCACAGCCAGGTGGTAGGGTATTTACCCGACTGGATGGCGACCACCCCTGTTCTAGAATATGCTGCCATAACAACCTTGTGTTGGGTTCCGGCATTAGTGACCAGGTTCCAGGCTCACTTAAGAGAGCAGCAGCGTATTTGTAGCACCTTTGGTGTTACAAATGTCTATAGGCGATGGTAACCGCTTTCCATCAAGTGGGCCGTCTGCCTGTCTGCTGAACGAACTCCTGCAAAAAAAAAAAAAAACTTTTTACTTTCTGGATTGCACGGTGCACGTAAATCACACATCAAATCATACGTGGACCCACCAACCCAAGTAACTAAAGTGACCACTTGCAAATCCGATTTAATTTCATTTAATGCCATGAATTGTTCGACACGTCTTATGTAGGCCGACCATTTTTTACTTGTTAAATCAAATTGTTCGATTTTACCGATCGGCAGTTTATATATATTTTTGATTTGCACTTCACTCGCAAGACACACACGTATATAAATAAGTCTTTTAATTCGATTTTTCTCGTCGCCAGTTGTATATTTAGTAAATATAATTGGGATTGATCATTAAAACACCGAGTACGCGATACAACTAATTTATTTTCGAAGTACCTGCATAAATAATATATTGATACACTACAACCTTGTTGCGAGTTAACCCGGGTTTCGCCATAGTCTACCGGCCCATTGTGCTGCTGGACGAGGTAGGAAAGCTCTTCGAGCGTATCATCGTCGACCGCCTCATCCAGCACCTATCGACAACGGGGCCGGACCTGGCGGACAACCAGTTCGGTTTCCGCACGGGGCGCTCCACGATCGACGCGATCATGCGCTTGAGAAGCCTGGCGGAGGAAGCAGTCTCCCAGGGCGAGGTCCTGTTGGCGGTGTCCTTAGACATCGCCAACGCATTCAATTCCTTGCCCTGGGCATGCATCATGGAGGCACTCCGATATTTCGGGGTGCCAACCTACCTCCGCCGTATAGTCGGGGCATACCTAAATAGCAGAGCCGTCATCTACCCGGTCCACGAGGGTTGGAATCGTCGAGCCATGGTGTGCGGTGTTCCACAGGGGTCGGTTCTAGGTCCCCTCCTGTGGAACATCGCATACGACTGGACATTGAGGTGTCGGGTCCTCCCGGGCGTCAGCATCGTATGCTACGCAGACGACACGTTGATCGCCGCGCGCGGGAGGACCCATCGGCAGGCGTGCCTTCTAGGCACAGCTGGGGTGTCGACAATAGTAGGCAGGATGGATGGACCATCTTGGTCTGGAGGTGGCGTTACAGAAGACCGAGGCCGTGATGTTTCACGGTCCTCGTAATCGTCCACCTCCGGACAGTTGCATTACAGTAGGAGGCATCCGCATCGGCATCGGTGGAACCATGAAATACCTGGGATTGGTCCTCGATAGTCGATGGGATTTTTCGGCACACTTTCGGCTGCTGCTCCCCAGACTCAAGGGGGCAGCCGGTGCGCTTTCGCGCCTGCTCCTCAACGTCGGGGGGCCCAACGCCACGTGCCGGAAACTCTTCGAAGGCATCGTACGTTCGATGGCCCTTTACGGGACCCCTGTATGGTCGGACCGCCTGACGGCCAAAAACGCGGCGCTGTTGCGTCAAGCGCAACGCATATTGGCCGTCAGGGCAATAAGAGGATACCGTACGGTGTCCTTCGAAGTGGCCTCGCTACTGGCCGGATCCCCCCCATGGGACCTGGAAGCCAGGGTCTTGGCGTCACTGTATGTGTGGCACAAAGAGGCCCTGGCCAGGGGCACCAGACCCGCGCCTCGCGAGATCGAGGCGTGCCGGTCGGAGCTCCGCCAGATAGCCGTGGGGGTCTGGGAAGATCGCCTACGACGCCCCAGCGCGGGCCCCGCCACCATTGAGGCGGTGAGGCCCGTCTTGCATGATTGGATTAGACGAAGTCACGGCACCCTGACGTTCAGGCTGACACAGGTCCTAACGGGGCATGGTTGCTTCGGAAGGTACCTGTGTCGCCTCGGCCGCGAGGCCACGTCAGGGTGCCATCATTGTGACACGGGCGACGAGGACACGGCGCTGCACACTCTCCAGGAATGTCCAGCCTGGACGGAGCAGCGCCGGGAGCTTGTCGCCCATACCGGACTTGACACCTCGCTCCCGGCCGTGGTACGTACCATGGTCGGGAGCTCCACCGGATGGGACGCCGTCTCCTCCTTCTGCGAGCAAGTCATGTTCGCGAAGGAGGAGGCGGAACGGGAGCGTGAGCGTAATTCCCTGCTCCGCTCCCGCCAAAGGAGGACGCGCCGACGCCGGAGGTCAGACAGTGACCTTCGGCCGCCGTAAGCGGGCGGCGCGGGTGGGGCCCCTAGGGGTATAGGGGTTCTCACTCACCCGCACATGCCGTCGAGATGAGAGCGCGAGTGTTCCGCGCGCGCTCATCTCTCTTCCCGTGGGGCGCGTTACAGACCGCCCCACGCAGGGACTAGACTTAGCAGTAGCCGGGGGATACGTCCTCCGGCATAGGAAGAGGCCCAGTGAGGGGGGCCCACGCCTGCCAGGGCACGCGGAGTTGGGAATCCCGCATTCACGTAGCCCTGGCATAAGGCGCAGGACGGAACACCCAGGGGTTTTAGTGGGTATCCCTAACTGGGGAGTGGCAATAGCGTGGCACCGATTCTGACCGGGCACGCTAGTGCCACCCCCGATCTGACGAATCCCACACTCACACGGGTCGCGAAGATCCCCCCAGGCTTCTGGCGACCAAAGCGACGTGCATCGTTGATATCAAAATTTCCGGATTGAAAACGCTTAAACAAAATTTGCGCTACTCTCACAGATACTGCATTTGGTCCATAAACATCACAATTTTTTTAGCGGCTTGTGTTGCATTTTTACCTTTTTTGTAGAATTTTTTTAAAATGTATCGAATTTCTTCATTAGATTCACTCATTTTAAGAATAAGAAAAACAAATGAAAATCACACATTTTTCTAATTTTATTTTGGAATTGTCTTCTTTAAAATTAAAACTTTTTAATGATACCAAAAACCAGCCAGATACAAACGGTATAGCCAAAGAGATCTTATTACAAATTTAATACATACTATATGCGAAAAGACTTTTTCCCCAACTTATTATTATAGTAATAACATAAGCACGCTCAATAATAGACTGACCGATTAGGGTTTCGGTCCAAAATGAGTTAAGGATATAAAGGAGTTCATTTTAACGCCATCTATCTGCCAAGGCCCAGCTCGCCATACACAACGCGGTGCTGGTACCTACGCTCACGTATGGAAGCGAGAGTTGGGTATGGAAGAGAGAGCATGAAAGTAGAGTAAACGCGGTTGAGATGCGAGCAGTGCGTAAAATCTGCGGAGTGACGCTCGCGGACCGCATTCGTAATACCGAAGTAAGAAAGAGAGTTGGTCTGAAAGAGAGTGTCGTGGTGAAGGTAAGGAAGGGAATGCTCCGGTGGTTCGGGCATGTGGAAAGAATGCATGATGAAAGAATGACTAAACAGATATACAATGCAAAAGTGGATGGATGCAGAAGTCGTGGAAGGCCACGACACACCTTCCATGATCAAATTGATCGTGTACTAGCGGAGGGTGATGTCAGGAGCCTTAAGAACAGACGAGTGTGCATGACAAGAGTTATGAATGTCAAAGAAGCAAGTGAGGTGTGTAAGAATGGGCCTAAATGGCGCTCTGTTGTTCGTGCCTACCCCGCAAGGAACTGGCGTGAAGTTATGTATGTATGTATGTATCTGCCAATGTGAGGTTTTCTTAGATATCTTGTTTTTAAGCGAAGTTATAGATATATCGGTCTCTTTCATTCGCATGTGTTTTGGCAAGGAATATTACAAGACAGTGACATAAATCATCATACATCCATTACTGTTACAGTGACCTTATTGGGTTTTTGTTTTATATTGACCAATTATTAAGTTAGTTTGTTTAATGTGAAAATCTCTGGAAAGTTTTATTTTAAAATATTCATAAAACTGTGACCGATTGATAATAATAATTAAGGCTATTTAGTATATCAATATATTTTATTATTTTATACTCTATGGCCTTAAACCTTAAAAATGCGAAGTATTCAGTTATGTATTAAATAAAACGTGGACATAATTCAAAATGTGTCACCAGGTTTCACTCAATGTAACATTTCTTATTATATTAAATAGACCTATCTCAAGAACATAATTTATTAACCAAAAAATATAAAACAAAAATGAAAAAACTTCGTTTAAAAAAACCGACTTCAAAAACTAAAAAGTATAAAATGACTTATTTCTAAAGCTATTATTATTAATATATATTATCTAAAACATCTTAAAGTCGGTGCTTAGTAATTTTCAAAATATAGTAATTTTTATATTTTACTTTGCACCGACTTCAAGATGTTTTAGATAATATATATTAATAATAATAGCTTTAGAAATAAGTTATTTTATACTTTTTAGTTTTTTAGTTTTTGAAGTCGGTTTTTTTAAACGAAGTTTTTTTTTATTTTTTTGTTACTTTTTAGTGTCTAGCTATGTATGGGTAGACCTACGAAAGGGGCCGCGCTCCTTAAAAAATATAGGTCCCAAGAAACGGGAACAAAAAATTGTTCGTAAATGAAAACTACTGGGCCAAACTATGTAAAATTTTTAGGGGACCAAATAGCAACTATTCCGCATCAAACTAAACAAGAATCACGTAAATCGGATCATAAGTCTCAGCGTAATCGGTGTAATATGGAACGGAATGGAAAAAAAATCATAAAAAATGTTCAAACAATGAAAACTACTAGGCCAAATTATGTAAAATTTTTAGAGGACCAAATGGCAGCTATTCCGCGTCGAACAAAAAAAGAATCACATAAATCGGATCATAAATCTCGGAGTAATCGGTGAATATACATAATAAAAAGATTCCGATGAATTGAGAACCTCCTCCTTTTTTTGAAGTAGGTTAAAAACAAGAAAATTTCTCTAATATAAGATTTGTATGTTATTACTCATTTTATAAACTTCATACTATACATTCATTTTCTTATAAATATGCTATTTTTATTGAATAGTAAGACATTTTGTAAGAAAGTCCGGATTGTCAAAACGTTTTTAACGATTTCCAAAAAATCTACTTTTTTGAGTTACATCAGTCTATTATTGAGCGTGCGATTAGTTAAGTTTGTTTTAGAGTCTATCGTAAAACTAGCAAATTATTTTAAACTTGTAGAAATCAAAGCTTGATTTGGATCTTAAGATTAACTAGTTCTACAGGAAAAACTTGAGATATTATAGATGCATTTTTATTTAATTTAGTATTTATCATCTCATGGAACATGTTGAACGTGTTAGTTTTTATATTCTTGTACATTGGTGAGTGTTTTTTTAAAATTTATTTCTTCGTCAGCTAGTCACAATCCTCTGCTGGACGTAGGCCTAACCAAGTTCGCGCCACACAGTCCGATTGTTCAGTTTAGCACCTTTTTTTAATGAAGGGAAATCGGTTTGAGGCCTTACCGCCCCGGGGCGTGAGGGATGTCGTCTCTAAAAAGTGTATATTTTTTATTCCTGTAGCACAGCAGACAGGCTAACGGCCCAACTGTGACGGAAAGTGGTTACCGTTGTCTATAGATATTAGCATTAGGTGCCCGAGGTTCTGCTAATGTGCTCCCGGCCTTGAAGGAGAAATTGTAACCTGGCCACTGATGCCGGAAGACAACACAAAGTCGTTATGGCATACACTAGACCAGGGTCTGTAGCCATCCAGACAGGCAAATGCCCTACCACCTGCCCTACAACCCGGCTACGGGTTGTTTTGTCCTACGACAGGCCGCCCGGCCGCAGGAATTAGTATTCTGTTTCCGTTCCTGCACGGAGATGAAACTTGTGGTTATTAAATAAAGTTCTGAATTTTGAAGTTTTCGGAGCGACCGCCTTCGCCAGGCGAAGGCGCTCGCCCCGAAAACCCCGGTAAAGTTGTGAGGTCTTCGGAACAACAACATAAAGTCAAATCCAATAAAAATCTTTTCAGATCATTTACAGAATTCATTAAGCCAGGAACCGGACCCAGGACTTCTTTGTTTCGATGAGCTAATCGAACAAAAACAGTCCATTCAACCACAGAGAATCAATTGTATTTATACCTGTTTTGTATACTTCGTTAAAAAATACAAGGTTAAAGGAGTGCTATTCAATTATAAACATTGAGGTACATTTTACACTAAAGGAGAGGCTTGAAACCAAAAGAGCAACAAAAAGCAACAACACGTTATGAAGCGCTGTACATAGAATAGGAAGTAAATTTAGATTTTATCTTATATGTCTGACCTTGACACAGTGTTTGAAAGTGGCCACTGTCACATTCCCCGCTTCACTCCGTGGCAGTGGTGTCCCGCCTATCCAAATCCTTGTATTCCTTCCCCTTCCTCCCAAACCTCCTCCCCAAACACGCCTCCCTTCCGATGACGACCACCAGCGTCGAGCTCTGCTCCGCCCAGCGCGGTTCTGCTAATCTTGGTTGGTAGAGTTGGATAACCCTGTGGCCGGCGTTGCTACAGTGGAAGCGACTCGATCGCAGCTGCTGCGATGGCTCTCGCGGAAACGCGGGACTTTGACCTTCAGATTGCGGGCTGTCAGCCATCACCCCAATGCCACCAGTGTGGCGCGCTTGACACGGCGTTTCATACGCTAGTTGAGTGCGCAGCCTGGGCACCACAGAGGTTTGAACTCGAGACAATAGTAGGTCCGATTGATTCGCTCGGCAGCCTAGTGCAAGCCATACTGCGATGATCATTGGGTGGGTGCGGACAATTTCTGCGACACAGCGATGTCTCAAAAGGAGGCCGCGGAACGAGATAGGGAGAGAAGTGGAATTACGCGTATTTATGCGCCTCCTCAGGAAACTCAGATATGCGCATGATTTCCCTCCCTAAAATAATACCGCTTCACCGGGGCCCTCTTGCATCAAGAGAGCAGAGGAGTCTTCATCCCTGTCGTCGAATTTGATAAGAACAGAGGTATGTTGCATTATTCTCACTACCGAATCAGTATCTTACAAATGTATACATACATGATATAATATACATACACTTGAGTAGGTCGTCGTCTCTGCCTGCTGATGGCAGAGACGGTAAGAGGCCTCGAGTTTGACGCCTCTTGGCCTCTCTTTGCCCAAGTCCAATTTCGGGAGGGCAACTACCACCCGGTGACGGGGTACGGGAGCCGCCAGACACAGAGGTATGTCGGCGGCTCGCGTTGGCCAATCAGCGGCTTTCGGTGGCCATTACGGGCTTCGCGTTGGCATCGTCTGCGGCATGGTTGGCCAATCTGCGGCGTCCGATAGTCATCTCGGGCTTTAGATGTCCATCTGTGGCGTCTGGACAATACACTTACATATGGAGATATGTTGCAGCATAAAATTTTATTACGTCATGTCACTATTATAACTATAATATTTTTTTTCCCTTGTATTGTGTCTTTGTCTAATTTCACTAAATTTAAAACTAAATTAAAAAGCATCTTGCTAAAAAGGGGATACTACACTATTGAAGAATACTTAAATGACAAAAATTCATTTACATAGCAGCTCGCTCCAACCTCTTATACTAAATTTTGTATAACTTTTTTTTTATCTTGCCATGCTTGTAAGGAATTTGTGGAGACATATTGCAGCATAACATTTTAGCACGTCATGTCATTATTATAACTATAACATTATTTTTCTTTCCTTTTATTGTCTTGGTCTTATTGAGTATGCATTGTTTGCTACAACTCCATTAATTCTTCAAAAAGTAATTCTGTAACATACTTCTGTACAAAACTTATAAAAAAAAAGAATTTGAGATATAAATAGAATATGAAATATAAAGAAAAACAGTATTTAGCTAGACGTGTTGCTGGGGAGTTTCTTGCCGCTTCTTCTCCTTAACAGCTATATCACGTTGCGAAGCGGTACATAGCATAGGAAGGAAAGTAAAATTTTGAAATATATGTATGACCTTCAAAAAATGTTTTCCAGTGGAACTTATCTTGAATAAAAACTTTTGAATTTGAACTGAATTCGAATTTGAATAAATAAATATAAAACTAAAAAAAAAACTGACAATAAATGCCGCTGCTTTCTTAAATGAGTAGTTCAGGAACAATGAATTATTAGCAACTTTTCATTGTTAAGAGAGCAGCAGCGCATTTGTAGCACTTTTAGTGTTGCAAATGTCCATAGGCTATGGTAACCGCTGTCTATTAAGTGGGCCGTCTGCCTGTCTGCTGAACTGCTGCAATAAAAAAATCTCCATCAATTTTGCTGTCTACCTTCTTTCTGTGTTAGGTGACGGTTAACGCAGGAGTGTATAGGCAACTTTTTGAGACTTCATTCGCTGTCAACGTTCAACGACATCACGCCGTGTGCTCATCTGTTTTTTTTTTTTTTAAACCAAATCATTGTAATTACTGGCCGTGCCAATAACTTTTATACCCAATCTGTGTGCAAAGTGATAGATCTCGAGTGAAACCATAGTGCCGTGCGCTGTTCCCGAGTGCAACCTGAACCGAGCCAGGATAAGAGGCGACTTAACAACCCACAGCCAGGTGGTAGGGCATTTGCCCGACTGGATGGCTACCACCCCTGATCTACAGTATGTCGCCATAACAACCTTGAGTTGTGTTCCGGCATTAGTGACCAGGTTCCAGTCTCCCTTAAGAGAGCAGTAGCGCATTTGTAGCAACTTTGGTGGTGCAAATGTCCATAGGCGATGGTAACCGCTTACCATCAAGTGGGCCGTCTGCCTGTCTGCTGATCTCCTGCAATAGAAAAAAAATAAAAAAAAAATAATGTAAAGGTAGACCAAAAAAGAGATGGATGGCTTCTGTGAAGGATGATATGACGTATTGTGGTGTGACAGCGGACGTATGTCAGAAAACATGAGTACATTGGGGCGAAAAAACAAATTGTACCGACTTCGGCTTGGTACATCGTTTCATCAATGTGCAGGTTACATCACGATGTTTTCCTTCACCTCTGTTAGCACGTGGTAATTTTAACAATAAGTATATTAGATCAGAAAACTACCTAAGTAGTGCATGCGTTCCGGCCAGGATCGAACCCGCGCTCTTTGAGTTTGGAACAGGTGTACCATGATGTACAATGAACAACATGGTTGAATAGTTTTTACCAAGGATTATGAATCACAAACAGAGGGCGTATAGCGATTGATTAATGGACTTGCGTTGTTACCTCGCAAGTGGTTGGGACATTCGCGTCTTACCATCGCCTATAGACATTTGCAACACACCAAACATGCTACAAATGCGCTGCTGCTCTCTTAAGGGAGACTGGAACCTGGTCACTAATGCCGGAATACAACTCAAGGTTGTTAGGGCGACATACTTTAGACCAGGGGTAGCAGCCATCCAGTCGGGCAAATGCCCTACCACCTGGCTGTGGGTTCTTTTGTCGCCTCTTACGACAGGCCGTCCGGCCGCAGGTAATTGTATTCTTTCTCCGTTCCCGCACAGATTTCGCATAGCGTCTTCTCTAGTTTAACACGTATAGCTTTGCGATTATAAGAAAAAGTCCACAAAAGGTTTTCAGCGATTATTGTATATGCAAATTATTATGGTATGACGTAATGTATTATGATATCATACGATGATACGATACGATACGATGTAGTGCGTTCCACTAGTCGTTCATAAAACTCACAATGCATACAGGTTCTTATTCAAGAATTCATGGAGTTGCAGCTATTAGAACATAGAAAAAAACTACAGTATTTTTTGTATTACATAGTCAACTAAGATTTCCGAGCGCTGTACCATATGTATCTTTTGGGTTTTTTTTAGAGTTTACTCCTTACATAAAGATTTTCATACATTCCCCGTTTGGAATTGTTAAAAGGGTGAAATTAATTCAACCGTTAAACAGCGATAATACGTTGCGAAGAGGTGTACATACAATATGAAGTAGTTGCTTGACTTACATGAATGACCTTTAAAAGGTGTCCTCCGGTGGAATTTATTTTGAATAAAAACTTGAATTTGAATCTATAGGCGATGGTAACCACTTTCCATTAATGGTCGATTCCTATATCCTTCTATTCATTCACTTGCCTTGCCATCGGTAGAAAATTTCTATTACCTGTAAGGAGTTTCTCAAATTTTAAGTAAGGCAAAGAAACGGTAAATAATAAATAAAAAATAAATAAAAATGTATTTATTTCAATAAGTCCATACATGTAAGTTGCCGGGGCTTCCTACAAAGTAATCAGGTGATACTTGTGTTGG
The DNA here is from genome assembly GCA_019925095.2 of Dendrolimus kikuchii. Taxonomy (NCBI): domain Eukaryota; kingdom Metazoa; phylum Arthropoda; class Insecta; order Lepidoptera; family Lasiocampidae; genus Dendrolimus; species Dendrolimus kikuchii. The sequence goes on from CM034415.1 coordinate 5,177,502, forward strand.
GAAACCTCGCCCTTCCTATGTTTCATCAATTTTAAGACTATCAATTGGACCTACTTATGCAAAACAGAACCAATCCACAAACATGCCAAAATTGGGTTAAGGATGCAGAAGACTTTCAAAGTGCACCTTCTATCGACTCAATAAAAATCATAACGAGCTGAGGACAAAATATAATATACATATATTCTAAATGTTTTTTCCAAAAAATAGACATTTTTTTTGTAAGCAAAATTTTAATAAAAATTTTTTCTCAAAACTGTCAGTACGTGGGTTGGTTCCATTTTGCATAAGTAGGTCCAATTCGCTGAATTACAGAGAGTACAAATATTTTACGAAAATAAAGAAAGAGATAAATAGATGGGTTTCGAGTGGTTGTGTCCGCAATGGGCAAGTAGCAAGCAAGTGTGAGGTGCGTGTATGCGTGTGTACACGTGTGCGTGTGTAGGCGTGCGTGCTTGCGTGTGTGTATGTGTGTGTGTGTGAGTTTGCGGGTGGTACTTAGAATGGAACACAAATCCCTACGAATTTGTTTTGAGTCTTATTGAATACATTAAGCATGTATCAAATTCAAGCTGATGTAACCAAGATGTCTTCCACTTCATCATAATTAAGGATTAAGAGCCATTCAGTCAGATTTTTCTTACACTCAATATAGTTGCATGGGGTAAATGTTAAGAATGCGATTAATTTTATTATAAAATTAATCGCATTGCTTGGCTTGGGCTATATTTTGCCGACTAGCAAAGACTGGACGTGCGGAATATGCAGGGGCAACTATGTCATACCGTCTTTTTCTAAGTTTGGCACGGTCGAAAGGTAACACTTTGCGGTATTTAAATAAGACATAGAAACAACCTAAATACCTTGCAATAAAACAACTGTTCAATTACCACTATCTCTTTGTTATATACTAGAATATTTCTCATTAATTATTATATTTTACAGGTACGATAACCACGGCGGCAAAAGATGAGTGAGTACATAGAATATAATTTTACTTATTAAAATTAAACATAAAAAACGTTATAATCATGACAATGATATATTGTTACGTATTTGCGGGATACGAATTAAAATGTCGTTTAACATTTATTATTAAAAACATTTATCCGGACAGCGGGTTTACGGGCCCCGTAAACCCCGGTAAAGGTGAGGTCTTCGGACCAAAAACATAAATTCAAGTCCAATAAAAATAAAAATAGCCGCTTGCATCAGAAAACGTTGCATACAAATCCGTTAACTCTCTAAGACGGAACCACCACTTTGTGGTCAAATACAGTTAATTGAAACGAACGTTGAACTGATGCTTTCTATCTCTAACTACATAGAATTTGTATTAGAATAAAAGAGACGATATAATTCTCTTGATTTTGGCGCGGCAATTTTGATGCCCTTTTGGAAAAAAATAATATTTTTGGTCCCCGTTTGAACGTTAAAGCGGTGTGGCGCGATCTAAAATGAACAGTAGTTGTTGGATATCGATAGTTTTTGAGTAGTAATTATGTGTTTTTGTGAGAAATGTGAACTGTATAGTCAAATGTGGCCTTTCGAGTTTTCACAAGAACTCCGTTGAATGGTGTGGATTGTAGCCTACAATACAACTGCGCCTGGCTTAAAGGCCTAGTTGCCAAGCCTTAAACATAAAAAAAAATGTCCCGCGCGGGACAGGCTCAGTCCCGTTTTCGGGGATAACTCGATCGTGCGTGCAGGCAGCGTGCTGAGGAAGCGGAATTACTCATCCAGTTTGATCTTCAGCAGTCCTGTGAAGAGTTCTTCATCTTTATTAAAGAGAAATCTTCACAGAAATATCATGAATAAGTAATTCTTAAAAATAGAATTATTCTTTTATTGTAAGTTGCAATTTGTAACACTCACTCCTTAGACTATTGTCTGAAACGACATATTTTTCAAATGAATAAAAAAAAATTGATTTTGATTTGTTTTTTTTTATTCAGAAGACGAATAAGACTCGACTATTTAACGATAGGGTAAATCTGATTTAAAATATCATATTTTTATTAAAATAAATTTTCACGTGAACGTAATTTTTGATAATATATGTCCCGCTTTCGACGAAGAATCTCGCTTTTTTCACTAACAAATTTTCAAAATCCCGACATGGTAAAAAAAATGTGGCAACGCTGGTCACGAATATGAATCACCTCCGTGACAGGCATTACTTACTACGGTTTTTAAATATTACGCCGGACGTACACCTGTATTATGCTGACGCAACTAAGAATAAAAACGCATTACGAATTATTCGGTGCGATATTTTTCCGGCAAAATTTGTAACATAATCATTTTATGGAACTCGATAGAAACGCGCGCACCACGGTATAATCCCCATTGTCACCAATCAAGATCTGATTAGTGTATCCCAGGGAAATCGGGAGTAACTCTCTAATATTACAGGAACTTATAACGTGTTTAGTTTTTGAAGTGAAACTTCTTTAAAATCGTGATTGGAAATTCGATGAAACGAAAAAACTACACTAACCATTCGCTAATCATTTCATCATCATCATCAAGAACGAGTTGCAATAGGGGATGAAAGCTTGGGAGACCAATCATTCCTCAAGTTTATAAATATAAAAATTTGTCATCTATTAAAAAAATATGTGCTGGGACACATAGTAGAAGTCAAACTTCAACGGACAAGTAGTAAAACGAATCGCAACGGACAAGTGGCAAAACGAATCGCAACAAAATTTTAACTTGAAATTTTACGGGCAGATTGTTAATGTACCTGTCCGATTTGAAAACCTGCCCGTAAAACTTCAAGTAAAATTTTTGTTGCGATTTGTTTTTCCACTTGTCCGTTGAAGTTTCGCTTCTACTATGTGTCCCAGCACACATTTCGAGTTTTCGCCGGTTTACTGCAAATTATGATTTGGTTAGGTTAAGTACATTTTAATGAATGCATTTTTTATTTAAACATATTTTATTTTGCCAAACAAAAAAAATTTATTCGATCCGGAACCAAAAACGCATTCATAGTATATTAAAATTATGCCGTCTTTCACCAAGTCTAGTCTAAATTTACGCCAGTCCACGCGGCCGTAACGCTTTTTCGTGACAGAAAAATCCTAAGACCCCCGTCTATATAGAAGTTTCACTTCAAAAATCATCTGCAATATTACTTTCAGTGTGGCGTCGAGTACAAAATCGAGCAAAAAATATTGCATAGCTCCAGGTTACGCTACTTCAGAGTGGGTGCGTATAGATGGCACCCCCATTTCTCCGGGCAGCCAGGCTTATCAATCCTTCTACATTATTCTAACCTGCTCAGAAGGTTATAAATTAACTGGGAGGAAGGTCGGCCGCTGTGTTGACGGAGAATATGTCGAATTCCCTGGGGAATGCTCTCGTAAGTATTTTAAGCAAATAAAGAAAAAGCTAAAAAATAACTAGGTCAGTCCCAGGTTTCCGTCATCAGATCACTCTCCTCATCAATCTATGGCAGGGGTGGCAAACTAATGGCACGCGTGCCTAGGGTTGCCAACTATTTTTAGAAAAATACCGTATGACATTTTTAAGTAGGGAAAAAATAAAGTATTCGGAAGAAAAAGTATTTATAGCTATCTTTATACATTCTCGATTTAAATTTAAATAAACAAACAATTATTTTTTTATTAGATTTATAGATCTCCTGTTCCTTTCTTCTCGCCATTTTAGATTCATTACTGAATAAACCCTTTCAGTGAAAGCTGGATCAATAATAGTTCAGTAATTATCCATATAAGTATTTCATTTTACCCATCAGAGTAAATATTGGAAATAGAGTAGTTTCACATACTTTTTTTTAGGCAAAATTATAAAGTATGGTTGGCAACCCTACGCGTGCCATTTAGGGCGTGCGACACAGTATTTTGGGCACGCCAGCGATTACAAAATTTACTATGAACTGTTAATATTATATTACGAATGAACGACGAAGAAACCGTTTGACAGATCACTCCAGTTCAGCATGCATTCTGTCAAACGTGACATCTGACAATCCTAATACAAGTTATTTATCATCTAATCTGCAACAACAGAAGTCACACAAATGTTACTTTGATTTGAATTACTCGTATAACTGCAACATGTATAATTATACATTGTAAATTTTTTCATCTTTTGTAATAAAATAAAGAGTTGTGAGTTGCTAATCTAAAATATAAAATTCTAAACATATCGTGTCTGTCCATTGAAGCTATTTAAAAAAATAACTGGAATAAACTAAAAACCATAGAGAACCCGATGATTTTTTTTACATTTATTGTCTGTTTGTTCCACTTATCCTTTAAGGACTTTGGATTTTCACGAGAGGAAATCCATTTGAGGACTATCCACAGCGGGGGAAACGCAATGGGGATCACCGCAAGCAAGAAGTGCTATTGCCACACCGCGGTTAGGGATACCCACTAAAACTCCTCGGTGTTCCGTTCTTCGTCCTTATGCTAGTGCCACATGTATTTAGCCCAGCCATTTCGTAGGCCCTGGCAGGCAGCGGCCCATAAGGCCTCTTCCCCCAGTAACGTCATGCGCTCTGTGCGTGGGGCGGTTTGTACGCCCCATGGGAGAAGAGGTGAGCGCGCGCGGGACACCGACACGCCCCCATCTTGGGGGCATTAACGGTGAGTGAGAACCCTATTCTTAAGGGAAAGCTCACAGCGGCCGGTGGTCTAAGGACGGCCTCCGGCGCTTACGCGTCCTTCTTTGCCGGGAGCGGAGCAAGAACGTACGCTCACGCTCTCGCTCCATCTCCTCCTTGAGCATTACGCGGTCGCAGAAGGAATCCTCCAACTTTTGCATTCTATTCTTGTCTTGTTCGTCCAATTTAGGCCCAGCGTTTACTGGGTCGCTCTCTCTTCCTTTTCCCCAATGAGCCAGCCTATGTGATAGTTATCTTCGTCCATCTGTTGTCCGAAACTCATACAACACGTCCCGCCCACTTCTACTTCAGGCAATTAGCGTATAAGTGGACATCGAAAGCTTTTGTATTTGATCTTACGGATGTGTTTCTAATTTTTTGTTTTGATTTTATACCTTTCCATTCGGCGCTGAAATATTTGTATTTTAACTATTGTAGAAGAAACAACTCTACTGTGTATATTTAACCGTGTCGTTTATCATCCAAGCTAAAAATGTGACAATATTTTCTTTTCTTTCTAACAGCTGAAGATGAATATACGGCGGCTAATGAGTAAGTACCTACTTGTAATGTAATATTAGAGTATGTCAAAGTGACCTGTGACGCGGCCCTCTCCCCTTTGAAATGTAAGCTATGAGGCGATTGGTATTTATAGGGCAACGACACACCTGCGGAGCGCACCGCGCGGAAAGTTCGGCGACAGAAGGATCGTCGTTAAGGTTACTCTCAAACGTCTTTTGTTTTCCTTTTAGAATTGTTTTATTTTTATATTTAAGTGCTTTTTCCATTGTATGTTCCGTTTATTTTTGTGTTATATAGACTATATTACTATAGTTCTAAATAAATCTTTACTCTTTCTATCCTTTATCTAAAGTTGATTGACCCCTTCGTGCTGATTGGACGAAAGCGCACGACGAGAGGCGTTTGAGAGTAAGGCCTTCTAATCTGGACAAGACATGAAAGTAACTTTTTTTTATTTTTTTTTATTGCAGGAGTTCAGCAGACAGGCAGACGACCCACTTGATGGAAAGCGGTCACCGTCGCCTATGGACATTTGCAACACCAAAGTTGCTACAAATGCGCTGCTGGTTTCTTAAGGGACTGGAACCTGGTCACTAATGCCGGAACACAACTCAAGGTTGTTATGGCGATATGCTTTATACCAGGGGTGGTAGCCATCCAGTCGGGCAAATGCCCTACCACCTGGCTGTGGGTTGTTTTGTCGCCTTTTACGACAGGCCGCCCGGCCGCAGGAAATTGTATTCTTTCTCCGTTCCTGCACAGATAATATATATATATATATAATAACTTAAAAAACTCTGCACATTTAGGCAAATTTTCTGGGCGGTACGTTCTGCAGGTGTGTCGCTAGCCTTACATTTACTTTAATGTATTACATGTTGGGATCCGTAACCCGATGGAACTAACCCACTAGTAATTTTCATCCCGGCTATGCCGTGTGAAAAACGCTATGTTACTTAGTTTAGCTCTATGTTGCTTAGATAAAAACAGAGCTTAATTCGGACCAGCAGATTCCAATAATGCATTTTTTAGAATTTTGTCTGTCTGTCTGTTACAACATCACGTAAAAACTACTAAACAGATTTAAATGAAATTCGATACAGAGCAAGCTCATATCCCAGGGCGTAACTGAGGATACTTTGTATCCCGATAAATAGCTATATAGAAAAAAAGCTTTTTAAATACAAGCTTTCGAGATCCTGGATATCATGTAGCAGCAGAGTGCTAGCCAAGACAAGTAAAACGAGTTCAAACACGACGGATCTATCTTGTTTGGTACAGGAGTTCCTATGGCCACCTTCCGACGCCATCATCAGATCAGCTCCATGGTACCATATTATTGCATTGTCACGCGATATACATATACGTGCAAAATTTCAGCTCAATCGGAAACTGGGAAGTTGGTTAAGTTTACCTTGCAAGATTCCACCCGAACTTACATACATACCTACATATTTAGGTACATCCATTGCAAGTTAAACAAAAGCTTGTAATAAAATGGCGCCGCGATCGCAATTGTTTTCACATGTTTAAACGGAATGTAAATAAATCTTTATTCTTTCTTTCTTTCTTCTAATTCAAATTTCATTGACTCCTTCGGGCTGATCGGACGAAAGCGAACATTTTTGTCGTTCGTTTTCGTCGGTTTGAGAGTAAGGTTACGTCTTGTTCAGATTAGGGTAATCTGAACAAGAGGTAATTTACACTAATATGTCATAGTTCACTTAAAACAACAATATGCCGTAAAAGATTACAATAGACAATGGGTTGTTTTTTTTATCACAAATTTTAAACACAAAGTAAACAAAAGAAGTAAGTCCAAATGCCGAAAGGTAATAAAATGCAGGTGCGAATTTGTCTTTGTTGGTTGTAAGTTGTAACAATATGATACGGAAGAGTGTAATAAAGAAAGAAAGAAAAAGATTTATTTTGAACTACAATAAACTCACTTAAACTATTAAAATAAAAACAATAAGTAAATGTAGTCCTAAATTGGCCATAGTTCAGCAAAATTGCCGGGTGATATAACCAGCGCTGATCTTCCGCTAGGCCCATTAGTGACATACACGGACACAGGCGAACAAGATAAAGATATGAAGTGGACCAACAACAATAAAAAAAATTGGAGGCTAGTTTTGCCTTGCCTTCAAGATGGCCCCTGAACTACAAATAGTTCGCGATGTCAACACCGAGGATCCCAATACTCTTGGAGGTGATTAGGGGAGTTCCTTGAAACTGAAGCGCTTGCTCCAGCGGAGATTTTTTGGCAGAAAATACGCAGACTTGTGTCTTCTTGTGGTTGAAATGGACAAGGTTTTGTCTCCCCCATTAAGAGACGTTTTAAGGTGTTAGAGCCAAGCTGGAGTCTTTATATTGATAACAGCTTTTAGGCCGCTCGATTGGTGTGATACCACGTTGAGTTAATCGTGTTTCATGCGATGAGTGAGACTCCCGCTATTCCGTCATTCCTTCTTAACGAGGGCAAATCCGATTGAGGACCATTAGCCTCCTGAGGGGCAAAGTAGCAGCGGGCGTGTGGGATTCACCAGGTCGGGGTGGCACTAGCACCTCAGGTGTGAAGTAATAATGCCACAACGTGGTCAGAGATTTGTATCGATACGGCTCAAAATTAAAAAATGTAAGAGTCAAAATTTTTGTCGCGCTACTACTCACACTACGTAAGGGGAAGGACGGAACAAAGCTCATTCTACAACAGTACAATAACGCCTCTACGCATATTCACTTGACAAAGAGGGACAACATGACATGTCTTATTACGACTGCTAGTAAAATGAGGTGACCGAGGCCGATGACATCCGATTCTTAACGAACATTTCCGAAGTAGTAGCCTTGATTATACCGCGTACGTAAAAATGATGAGTAACGGGACAAACAAGGGAATGACGCTCACCGCCTCATCGGCGTCATTGCCTCAAATGTACTGCCGCGGTACAAACCGTACAAATCTCCTCGCCCCGTTTGAAACGGTACGTTGAACTGGTTCAGTACCAAATGTCATGTTACTCTTACAAACTCATTTTATAATCGTATCCTTTTCAATACTACTTCAGTCATACGTCATCTCTTTCAGAATATAGGTATGTTCAGAAACATCATCTTGTATCCATCAAATCATGCGTTCAAATATCATCATTGCGACATGTAGGTATTTAAAATTCTCTCCTTTTTAGCCCTGCATTAAGTTCTTCTCTCTGCTATGTATCTGAACATCCAAAGCACGGTAGTTACGAGGCGACCGGTAGTTCTCATCCCGAGATATGGCACGCGTACTACGACGTCAGATTAAAATACAAATGTAACCAGGGATATGAACTGCAGGGCAGCATTGATGTCCGATGTGAAGAGGGAAAATGGTATGGCGATGTACCGACATGCGTGTGTAAGTTGTACAAGCATTTATGGTTCTTTTTTAACCAACTTCAAAAAAAGGAGGCGCTTCTTTTTATTTATTTATTGCAGGAGTTCAGCAGACAGGCAGACGGCCGACTTGATGTAAAGTCGTTACCATCGCCTATGGACATTTGCAACTCCAAAGGTGCTACAAACGCGCTGCTGCCCTCTAAAGGGAGACTGGAACCTGGTCACTAATGCCGGAACACAACTCAAGGTTGTTATAGCGACATACTCTAGACCGAGGGTGGTAGCCATCCAGTCGGGCAAATGCCCTACCACCTGGCAAATTCTTCTCAATTCGTCGTGTTTTTTATGTATGTTTAGCCATAACTTTTTCGTTTTTGGACCGATTTTGATCATTCTTTATGCGTTGGATTCAGCTTCAAAACGATCCCATATAATTTTTTTTTTTTTTTTATTGCAGGAGATCAGCAGACAGGCAGACGGCCCACTTGATGCGCTTGAAGCGGTTACCGTCGCCTATGGACATTTGCAACACCAAAGACGCTACAAATGCGCTGCTGCTCTCTTAAGGGAGACTGGATCCTGGTCACTAATGCCGGAACACAACTCAAGGTTGTTATGGCGACATACTTTAGACCAGGGGTGGTAGCCATCCAGTCGGGCAAATGCCCTACCACCTGGCTGTGGGTTGTTTTGTCGCCTCTTACGACAGGCCGCCCGGCCGCAAATAATAACTACTATTATATACATATTTACAAGTAAAAGATGTAGTCCAGATCGCTCTCGGTGGGGAGCGTTCCCAAAATGCTGGCCGCATTCCCGCGTTGTATGGCAACGCTAATACGTTGCCCTAAATATAGGCCAGCCCTTTGGTCACGCGAGAATTCTTTCAATCGCCTTGAAGGGTCTCGATAAAGTTGATGAGCCTCACGTCCCCATGGCCCCAAAGTCTCAACCCCAAAAGCTACAAATATGTATCCGTCACCGATGGATGCATATTTGCGGCGTTTCAGGGTTTCTTGAAGTGTGGCAGCTCCTCCGGCAGTGACGGCTGTATTTGGAAGATGGGAAGCCGCTAACGTATCGACACAAGTTGCGTCCCATACTAAGGGGCGTCCCATCTTCCAAGGTACCAACGACATTCCGTCTGGTCGCTTGCCATCGTCGCGGCACAGTCCGTTCGGTTCAAGAACAGCAGGTACCCCGACGGTGACAAGAGTGTGTAATTTAAAAGTGAAAATCAAAACTTTCTAGCATAAAAGAAACCGACTTAGAGAAATAACTAGATAATCGTCTAGATCAGCCATTTCGGCAGTGGACAGCTGAATCACTAAAGCGGCGCAAATATGCAACCTTCAGTGAGAGTTATATGTTTGGACGCTTGGGCCGTGGGGTCCTGGCATCAGCCAAGTATAAATTAAATGTATTTAAGAAATCTTATAATGTTTTCAGCTAAATATGGCTACCTGGCTGATCCTTTAGAAACTGGGTAAGTGAAAACTTTATCATTTATATTTGATTTAAAGATGGTTAATAATAATTGACACTTATTTTTTTAAATAAACAATCTCACATTACTCATGACTCATAAACAAGCACGCATTCACGCGCGCACACACACAAACACATATATACATGCACGCATACAATGAACACACACAATTTAAAATATTTTTTTTTTTTTTTTTTTTTTTTATTGCAGAAGATCAGCAGACAGGCAGACGGCCCACTTGATGGTAAGCGGTTACCATCGCCTATGGACATTTGCACCACCAAAGTTGCTACAAATGCGCTACTGCTCTCTTAAGGGAGACTGGAACCTGGTCACTAATACCGGAACACAACTCAAGGTTGTTATGGCGACATACTGTAGATCAGGGGTGGTAGCCATCCAGTCGGGCAAATGCCCTACCACCTGGCTGTGGGTTGTTAAGTCGCCTCTTACGACAGGCCGCCCGGCCGCAGGAAATTGTATTCTTTCTCCGTTCCTGCACGGATGAAATGTATATGTAAACAATAATTTTACGAACAGAATTGTACCAATTAGCAAGGAGGTCCTCAAGATACAGGTCGACCTACTTTAGCGACCAATGTACTTAAAAATGTAAACTGTGTAATATTTTCTTAAGTTTTCGCGACTTGTATACATAATAAAACTACGTTCTAACGGTTTTAAGCGCGGTAATTTTATTTGATTTTGGTTTTTCCGACGTTTCGGCCACTGAAAAGTGATCACGGAAGACAAAGATGTCAAATGTCAACGAGTATTGTTAAAATTTTATTTAGCCTACCGCCAACTTGTTAATTTTAATAATGTTTTACTCAATAAACGATTTTGTTATTATCAATCGTATTATTACATATATTGTAATATGTGCATTATCCAAATAGTATAATGAATCTTCATACAAACAATTTTATTATAAGTACTGTTTTACTTAGCCATTCTTTAAGAGATCTGTGATTTATCTGTGGTAAGTGCGTCGTAGTCTACTGGAATTGGCTGTCGATTAGCGAAAACCGCATCGAAATCGGCTCAGTAGTTTTTATGTCAATCCCGAACAAACAGACGAGATATTTTAAAAGAATTGCATCGTGTTCTCCATCGTTTATATAGTCTACTCCAGTTGTTTTTTTTAACATCTTCAATGTACAGACACGGCATGTTTTGAATTTTATAATATTATAGATTATTGAATTGTTAATTTGTTCAGTGACAAATTAAATTATGTATGTTCCAGTATTTCAAGAAATCTACCATATTGCAAAGCTCCTGACACTCTTAAGCATGGGTCTTTCACCATCCATGGCGATGTACATCCGGACATACCGGATGCCCACACAAAATTTTATTTAGATATTACATGTAATAAGGGATATCAGCTTTATGGAGAACGCTTTATAAGTTGTAAAGGTGGAAAGTGGTCGGCTGAAATGCCTTTGTGCGGGCGTAAGTATCTTTTTAGTCTTCTATAGCGATTTTACCAAGCATAGTCTGCACAGTTATAAACAGTCTTCATATAAATTATTCAGTCTATCATTATATGAATTAATTATAATATACTAGTGTTTACCTTGCGGCTACGCCGCGATTCAACCTCTAGTGCGTGGCTCTTGTTTAAAGAGATTACTACACAGGTTACATTGTATACATTTTTTATATTACTGCTATTTGCCCCGGAAGATTTACTTCATTTTATATCGTAAATTATCCCATCTCCCGGATGAAAAATATCATGTCAATTTTCGGTATTAAAACTACATATGTACACCAAAATGACCAATTTGACCAAATCGTACCACATCGATCACATCGATCACATCGACCACAACGACCAAATAGACCAAATCGACCAAATCGACCAAATCGACCAAATCGACCAAATCGACCAAATCGACCACATCGACCAAATCGACCACATCGACCACATCGACGAAATTGACCAAAATGACCAAATTAACCAAAATGACGAAAATGGTAAATCACAAAATAAAAACCTATTCTACTTTCTGGGGTAATCTTTACATAAATCTATCCCCAAACTTATTATGCGGGGTGTAAAGTATCCCTTGTCAACCCTCGGTGTTGAAATTGCATATATACCGAGTTTCAGTCAAATCGGTCCAGTCCAGTAGTTTCCGTGAATCTAGACAGACAGATAGATAGACAGACAGAGAGGTCAAAATATAACAATATTTTCAGTAAGTTTTATCTAAATTAATCTCTCTTGTTCACTTCTAAAGTCGTAAAAAATTTAAATTAAATGAAATGATATTTGTATAAAATATGGATAAAAAGGCCTTATGCTATAGCGAGAATATGTTTCGCCATTTACTACTAGCATACAAATTTTTCTTAAAAACTAATATTAAGTATCATTTTTTTATTTTATTTTTTTGAAAGAAAGACAGACTTTATTTGAAGAAATACGTAATTACATTCCTCATACATTATTATACACAGAGCATATTTTGAGAATTTGTACGCTGTATTTTCAGCAAACAAGTTTTGCACTCAGCTTATTGCTGTGCCGGAATTATATCCGACACAATGATGATTTTCAGTGCAAACCTTCCTTTTGGCGTAAGACCAAAACGACCCAATTTAGTTAAACTTGTGTAATAATACTTAGTAATAACTACTTGTGTAATATTTAACAGTCGTTTACCTATATTATGATAGTATATTATATAAGATTATTACAATTTTTTTCACAATTTTGTCACCTTTATATCCAAGTTTAATAGAGTTATTTATTTATATACTTGATTAATGTCAACTTTGTACGTAAAGAAAAAGAAGCAAACATCCAGATCATGCCAAATACACTTACGCGATGTGATCGGTGGGCAGCGCGCGCGTGCGTCCACGTCGATCGCTCAATCGGGACTGCGCAGGGAAGCGGGGCGTTTTAGGTGGCAAGGTTTAGTGGTTGTTGTGCCGCCACATCAGCCCCCACGGAGACCTTTAGGTCGTCATCTTGAAACGAACTTTTCTGCCGGAGCGAGTATACACATCCTTTGAAGACGGCTGACCAGTACCGGCCGATGGTGATGCCGGTTCCAGGTCTAGAAGTGTATACGCTGGTTTAAGGCGGTCTATGGAAACCGTGGTGGTCTTTCCTCCGATATCAATCTTAAAAGTTTTATCTGAACGTTCGATTACTTTGTAAGGGCCGGAATACGGTGCTTGCAGGGGTTTCCGTACGAAGTCCTGTCTAAGAAACACGGCGACTGCGTTAGCAAGATCTTTGTGAACGAAGGTTTTTGGTATACCATGACGGACAACAGCAGAAGGTTTCAAATTACGCATGTGGTTCCGCAGACGAGAAAGGAAGTCACTGTAATCGACCGTTTCTGGAACAGTTGGTACAAACAAGTCGCCAGGTAAGGTCAAACTTTCACCGTATACCAATTCTGCTGACGTTGAAGACAAGTCCTCTTTCCAGGCACTGCGAATACCTAACAGTACTATTGGAAGGACTTCATACCAACTTTCATTGTTCTGGCACATTATCGCTGCTTTAAGCTGACGGTGAAAGCGTTCAGCTAAGCCGTTAGAAGCCGGATGATAAGCTGTAGTTGTTAAATGGTTAGATCCGGTCAATTTAGACAATTCTTTAAATAAGTGGGATTCAAACTGTCTGCCTCGGTCCGTAGTAATTTTCTGAGGGCAACCAAAACGGGAAATCCATCCACTTACGAATGCGGTTGCCACTGTGTCTGCTTTTATATCTGTCAGCGGAATCACTTCTGGCCAACGCGTGAAACGGTCTACTGCAGTTAAGCAGTAGCGATATCCGTGTGATATTTTTAGAGGCCCAATGAGATCTATATGGACGTGTGCGAATCTCGACGATGGTGGCGAAAAGGTGTGTACGGGGGATTGTGTATGTTTGCTTACTTTTGAGCGTTGGCAAGCGATACAAGTCTTAGCCCATTCTCTACAATCTTTACGTATATAAGGCCAAATGTACCTCTCAGTCATTAATTTGATGGTAGACTTTGCACCAGGGTGACTAAGGCCGTGAATGGTATTAAAGGCCTGTTTACGGAACTCGGGTGGTAGGTATAGACGAGGCGCTGAGCCTGACACGTCGCAGTACACTAAAATATTCCTAGAATCAGACACCTTCATTTTCTTAAGATCCAGTGAAGATTTTTGAGAGTGAAGTAAATGTTGTAATTCGGTGTCAGACTCTTGAACCAAAGCAAGCTTCTCTAGGTCTATTTCACCGGTGATAGTTTCTATCCGAGAAAGTGCGTCCGCAACAATGTTGTCATTACCGGAAAGATGTCTGATGTCCGTTGTAAATTGTGACACAAAGTACAAGTAGCGGTATTGGCGCGGAGAACACTTATCAGAGATTTTGCGGAAAGCTGCGACTATAGGTTTATGGTCTGTCCAGATTACAAATGGTTTTAACTCGACCATAAAGCGGAAGTATTTAACTGCTTCGTAAATCGCCAACAGTTCTCTATCAAATGGACTGTATTTACATTGAGCGGGCTTCAGTTTTTTAGAAAAGAATGCGAGAGGTTGGCAATCATTACCCACCTTTTGTTGAAGAACGGCTCCTATTGCCACTTCGGATGCATCTGTTACAAGCATTAGCTGTGCTTCCGGATCAGGGTGAGCGAGTAGAGCGGCGTCCGCAAGGTTCTGTTTGCTTTCTATAAAAGCCTCTTCGAGCATAGTGTTCCAAATGATGGGTGTGTTGGGTTTTATGTTTGTGCCAGAAAGCAGTTGGAGGAGAGGTGTTTGGGTTTTAGCAGCTTGTGGTAAATATCTCCTATAAAAATTTAACATACCTAGAAATCTTCTTAAAGCTTTTAAGTTCTTAGGTTGCGGAAAATTTATAATCGCACTGACCTTGTCTGGTGACGGCCGTGTTCCCTCATGAGTAACTGTATATCCGAGAAATTCCAATTCCGGAACTCCAAAAACACTTTTAGAGGTATTAATTACAGCACTGTGGTCGCTTAAACGTTGTAGAACTTGCCGTAGATGTGATTCATGTTCGTTGTGGTCGCGTGAGGCTATTAAAATGTCGTCTATATATGGAAATGCAAATTCTAAATCACTGAGTATCTCGTCCATAAATCTTTGAAAAGTCTGGGCAGCATTTCGTAACCCAAAACCCATAAACGGGAACTCGAATAAGCCAAAAGGAGTAGTGATGGCTGTTTTAGGTATGTCATCTGGGTTAACGGGAATTAAAAAGTAGCTACGTACTAAGTCTATTTTACTAAATACCGTGCATCCGTGGAGATTGTGAGAAAAATCTGCTATATGTCGCACAGGATACCTATCGGGTATTGTTCTTAAGTTTAAGCCTCTGTAATCACCACACGGTCGATCCGTACCATCTTTTTTAGGAACCAAATGTAGTGGTGCTGCCCATGAACTTTCTGATCTTCGTGCTATACCTGCTCTGACCATATCTTCAAACTCTCGCTTGGCTCTGTTTAAACGATCCGGTGCCAATCGTCGTGGCCTACTAAAGACAGGCGGTCCGGGGGTCGTTCGAATAAAGTGAAGTGTCTTATGTTTCACCTCGCGCGCAGCAGGTTCACCGAAAGGTCGAGTAACTTCGGGAAACTGTGAGAGAAGCATATGGTAGCGGGACGTTCCTAAAACAGTCTTGATTTGAAATACGTTGTTCATGTGTGTAGCAGGTTTTGCAAGAGATGTTAAAGAAGTAGTATTGTCCACGAGGCGATTATGCCTAACGTCCACAAGAAGATTATAATATGATAAAAAATCTATGCCAATGATAGGTTTGGTAACATTTGCTATTACAAAGCGCCAGTGAAATGCTCGTCTTAAACCGAAATCTAGAGTTAAATTAATAAAGCCGTATGTATTAATA
Organism: Dendrolimus kikuchii; assembly: GCA_019925095.2. NCBI lineage: Eukaryota > Metazoa > Arthropoda > Insecta > Lepidoptera > Lasiocampidae > Dendrolimus > Dendrolimus kikuchii. The sequence continues at coordinate 5,193,414 of CM034415.1, forward strand.
ATTGAACCATTCGCGGCATATAATTCAAAGTCACTTTTTAAAAGTCGCATATTTTTACATTGCTTGTAAGGGTAAACGCACAAATCGGAACCAGTGTCAATGAGAAACTGCACTTTAGTTTTTTTATCACAAACAAATAAGCGGCGCGGTACATTGTGACAGTCATTAACAGCCGCGCTTAATGACTGTGTTTTTGGTTTCCCGCGTAAGAACACGGTGATCGACATCTCGTAGCTCTATCTCTAAATCTTCGATGATACCAACAGACGCTGTCTTGTCTTGGAGTACCAGATGGGCTGCGGGAGCGCTGACGCCAGTAGGGCGAACGACCTCGAGAGCGTGAACGGGCCGATGTTGAAAGGGCGGCGACCTGTCGTGTAAGCTCTGCGATACAATTTTTAAGTTCGCTTATTTCAGAACTAGATGTAGATGCTGTTACCTGTTGCACTTGGGGTTGCGTGACGACGTCACTGACGGCGTCGGCAACCTTAGCGAGATCATCTAAATTGCACTCACTTTTTGACGCGATAATTAATTGCACGTGAGGTGGAAGGCGACTTGACCAAATAGACCTTACAAATTCGTCAGGTACATTAGGTCCGGCTAGGTTTTGTAGATATCGTAAAAATTGTGACGGTTTGCGATCACCGATATCCTCGTGACTCATGAGTTGTCGTACTCTTTGTTCGTGGGACGAAGAAAGGCGGGAAATGAGTTGTGACTTAATTTTATCGTATTTACCGTTGATCGGCGGGTTTTTTATTATGTCTTTTATTTCCGTGACGTATTTATATTCTAAGTTCGAGATTACGTAATTGTATTTGGTCGAGTCCATTGTAATATTTGCGAGAGCGAATTGTCCCTCTAATTGAGCAAACCATAATTCGGGTTCATCGGGCCAAAATGGCGGCACTTTTACACTCACACTATTTATGGAATTATTTGTATCACTGAAACCCAGTGGGTTGTCGGCGTTTGATTTCTCCGTCATTTTATTTATTTAAATTTTACGTGTTCCTCACGTCGGGGTCACCACTATATGGGAGTTACACTTACGCGATGTGATCGGTGGGCAGCGCGCGCGTGCGTCCACGTCGATCGCTCAATCGGGACTGCGCAGGGAAGCGGGGCGTTTTAGGTGGCAAGGTTTAGTGGTTGTTGTGCCGCCACAAGTTCATATACATGTAAAATATCAATCACACACACACACTGTTATTTCAGTTCCATGCAATCTCAAGAAAGATCCGAGAGTAGACTACATGTGCGAGACCAAAAAGGGATCGAAGATTTGCAATGACTACGTGCGCCCTGGTGATATAGTTTCACCGAAATGCAAAGATAATATCACCCGTGATGACCTCACGGTGATGAGATGTGGTGAAAACGGGTACTTTGATCGTGTTGTCACTTGCGCAAGAGAGGATATGGCTGTAGGTAAGCACCAAAATGACTTTAACCTACGAGTAGCTCACTCAGCACTCCAATTTTGAAATTGGAAAAAAAATGAGAACGTACCAGAAATAATAAAAAAGCTATACAAGATATTAGCACCTGGCGAAAGAACACAGCCTCTCTGTTGAGCAGTCTCAGAGTTTTCAACTCTGATAAGATTGCTCAATATACGAACACAAACAATATCTACATTTTATTTTGAGGCGGGGGAAATACATACATTTCGTATACTACCGGGTCGTTTATTGGGATTAGACCAAAGCAATGAGAGCTATCTACTGAAGCTGGCGCAGATAACAGAGTCAATTGCCAGCTTGTATGGAGACTCAGCAAGTTATCCCTATTAAAGAGGTAACCCATCGGCTAATACTCCACTAAAACCCCCTTTCTTCCATGTGCCCCGCGCTCATGGTAGGAAAAGCGTGAGACTTAGAACGTAGTTACGCCCACACTGATCCGGCGCATCAGTGCTTGAGAATGCCCCGGGAGAGGCAAACTCACTTCGTCAACAGGGCTTTGATCCTCCGCTTCCGGGATGCTGGAGAACCCCTAAACAATATCTACACTAACGTTATTCCCGTGACAAATCCTAGTTAGTAATAAAATAGAATTATAAAATTTGCTATCTATCAGTAAAAAAAACGCCTTGGAATTAGATTTTTTTAATCTGGTCATTTTAAATCATTATCAGAAAAAATCCCTCGGCATTCCCGGAATAAAAGTTACGCAGATTTTAAATATAAGAATTAACTGTCGATCATCGAAAACCGCATCGAAATTGGCTTCGTCATTTTCACGTGAATCTCAAACAAACAGACAAGGAATCTAAAAAATGCATCGTGTTCTCCAGCGTTTATATAGTTTATTCCAGTTGTTTCATTAATAGATTGGACAAAAAGAGCAAAGAGCAAAGAGCAAAAAGACAAAAAGAGCGAAAAGAGCAAAAAGAGCAAAAAAGCAAAAACAGCCAAAAGAGCAAAAAGAGCAAAAAAGCAAAAACAGCCAAAAGAGCAAAAAGAGCAAAAAAGCAAAAGAGCAAAAGAGCAAAAGAGCAAAAGAGCAAAAGAGCAAAAGAGCAAAAGAGCAAAAGAGCAAAAGAGCAAAAGAGCAAAAGAGCAAAAGAGCAAAAGAGCAAAAGAGCAAAAGAGCAAAAGAGCAAAAGAGCAAAAGAGCAAAAGAGCAAAAGAGCAAAAGAGCAAAAGAGCAAAAGAGCAAAAGAGCAAAAGAGCAAAAGAGCAAAAGAGCAAAAGAGCAAAAGAGCAAAAGAGCAAAAGAGCAAAAGAGCAAAAGAGCAAAAGAGCAAAAGAGCAAAAGAGCAAAAGAGCAAAAGAGCAAAAGAGCAAAAGAGCAAAAGAGCAAAAGAGCAAAACGGACAAAGAGGACAATCTAGAGACACGGCGTGTTTAGAATTTTGTAATATTTTAGATAATACACGATAAAAATAAATCTACATTGAATATTATCGACCAAATGAAGAAAAATTATGTAGGTATCCAAAGATATTAACGAATGTTAAAATTAGAAAATTAACTATACCTACAGCAATGTCGTGATTGGGGGGCTATGTTGATCAATTTAGCTATTTGATTTTGTGCACATCGTATTATTTATACTAAACTCAATGGAGTCGTATCTGAGTATACATATACATATTACTTAATTTGCCTGAAATAGTAAAATAAATCAATCAAAATTCAAGAAAGTTAATGCTGTTGTACCACAAGGCACTATATTGGGCCCGTAACTATTAATTTGGTATGACCAGCTCAACCAGTGAATGATTAACATAATACTGATCTTTCCTACTACTATATCTTAATATTTTTAGAGTGCGGACTGATCACGGTAAGTGATGGACTGATAATCGGTGGATTTGAAGTGGAGCGAGGAGAGGTGCCATGGCATGCCGGCATTTACACCAAGACCACCAAACCATATATGCAAATTTGTGGAGGGACCATCGTCACTAGTACTTCTGTTATATCAGGTAAAGACTATCTTACGTTTTGCCTACACTTTTGATTGTTAAATTAAGATTAAGAAAGATTAAAGATTTACAGAGAAGAGCCAAGAAGTTGATTGGCAGCGACCAGCTTGTCGATATAAGACTTCAATTCTTAAAGCATCGACGCCGGGTTGCCAGTCTATGAATTTTATATAGGATTCATTTCGGAGAATGCGCGATTGAACTATTCGACCTGGTTCCTTCTACACCATTTCACTTTTGGACAAGAAGACTCTATCTATGGTCTCGTTTCACAATGCGTAAATATTGCAACCTGATTAAATATGCAAATAGCAGTTATGATAAAAACTAGAGTTAACCCCGTGGCTGCGCCGCGGGTCAACCTACGTACGTTCCTTTTGTTTACAGAACACGCGGTACAGACTACATTGTATAAATTTTATATGTATTTGCCCCTTTTTATCCTTTCATTTGATACCCTCTTTATCCTGAGGAGGTTGTGAAGAAATAATGCAATTCGCCATTTTGTAGCAGCGGCCATCTTAGAATTAAAATGAGACTGTAAAGGTGTGTACTAAATATTCGATCAATCTGTCAACAGAAAGGAATAAAATTTCAATTATTAAATTTAACCCAAACAATAACAAACATTGCAACTTGAAACAGATTAAAATGTTAATTGATTTTACTGCCAATATCGCGATCAAATCATCGTTTCCAACAAACATTTGTATCGAATAAGGTAATAAGTGTTGTTTTAAAATAATATCTCGAATAAACAGTTGCCTTACAGTTAGTACCTGAAAGCGCTGTTAAAGGTCCTTAGTTGGATATGTATACGACAATAACAAACTGACTTACAGTAGGTATAACTTAATTTGAAACAAAAGCTTTTAAATGTGATAAAGTAGGTATATCTAGAGGTGTAGTAGTGTTCTGGGATTTTATGTGATTTTTTCTTCCAGCTGCCCATTGTTTCTGGAGCGATAACACAAACACTAAACCTCCTTCCGATTATGTAGTAGCAGCCGGGAAAATATACAGACCTTGGAATGATGTGAACGACATATACGCACAGAAGTCAGAAGTAAATAACTATTCTACTTGCATGTATTCTTCTTTTATTAAGGCGGTAGTCTGTTATAAACGCCGTACTCCTTCGGTAGACTTTTATTCTTTTACTCGCACTTATAGTTAAAGAGACACTGAAAAGCTGAAATTACATATTTCAGTAAACTCTGAATTTTACCCAGTGACTCTCTTAAGTTTACTGTATGAAAACTTGAGTAATTATTGGTATAAGCCATTTAAACACATCCTGCTCTTTATATAGTTTCTTTATTACTGCAACGTCGAGTCACTGACAATATTAGAAATAAATATAAATAAATAATATTACAAAAGAGGTTCTAATGCCTAACACTCCCCTTCAATATTAAATTCCTTTTAAGATTGCACTTATAAACATAAAATACTAACTTTCCCTTGTTACACGTAATATTAAAACATAACCCTATACTTTCTTTTAACAAAGAACTATGATAAACACTAAAACCAATAACATAAATAAAACTAATTATAAATTAATATCAACTAAAATTAAACTACAATATAAATATAACTAGACATACAAAATAACAAACTATAAGTAAAAAATGGACTCCAGGTCGCTGTCGGCGGGGAGAGTGCCCAAAATGCTGGCCGCATTTCCACGTTGGATGGCAACGCTGATGCGTTGCCCTAGGTGCAAGCCAGCCTTTTAGTCACGCGAGACCTCAATTAGACGCGTTGAGAGGTCTCGATAAAAGTGATGAGCTCCAGGCCCCCACGGCCCCAGGGTTTCAACCCCGAAAGCCACAAATATGTACCAATTACAAATGGACACATATTTGCGGCGTTTCAGGGCCTCCTGGTATGTGGCAGCGGCCCCGGCTGTCACGGTTGTAACTGGGAGATGGGAAGCCGCCAAAGTATCAAAATAAGTTGCGTCCCATACTAAGGGGCGTCCCAACATATTTCTTTTAACATATTTAAAGTAATTATTTATTCTATAATTAGTTATTAATTTATATATTAATATTTACACAAATCCCAAACTTTTAACAAAATAACATGTTTTTCAACACACTTGCTCATAAAGTGGCTCTATGGTCACCGCAATTAGGCACAGAATGACACCCATTATCAAACTGTGAGTAAAAAACATTATAACTCACTAGTGAGTTATAGATTTTTTTTTTTAATTTTATTGGTTGAGTTGCTTTGTTCTTAAAAAAGTTTTTATTAAAAAAAAAAAGATCGTGTTCTATAGAACAAATAAATTAATGTTTCTATTGCTTGCTCATTTTATGCAACTTCTTATTTAAATAGATAATTTTAACTCGTACGTGTTTAATAAATAAAACTTTCACTCATATATAACTTTTTTTTATCTACTAAATAAAATGAGTTTTTGTTGTTATTTTATTCACAAGTGTGTTGAAAAACGTCGTATGATACACGTGTGTATTGATGATTACCGTTCTCGGCTCTCTTAAGACCCTCGCCTACGGCTCGAGTCTCAATGGCGCCTCGGCGGTAATCACCAATGTTACACACTAGTACCATAATGTACTATTACAGTTGGTAAAGGCTTTGTTAGAATATCTGCAATATTCTCGTTTGTCGAAACATGACTGATTTGAATTAAATTTTTTCTGACACAGTCTTTAATATAGTGATACTGTATATTTATGTGTTTAGTGTGCTTACTATTTCCATTGTTCTCCACCATTTTTATAGCACTAAGGTTATCCGTTAAGAGAAGATATTTGTTCTCAGTATTGCAGTTGAAATGCAACAAAATACCTCTCAAATAAATTAGTTCTGCAGTTGCCATTGCCGCAGCAACATACTCCGCCTCGGCTGTGGACAACGCAACTGTGGATTCGCTTCTTAGAGAACCATTAAATTATTATTGTGAAAAATAGCACATCCACTCATACTTTTCCTATCATCTTGGCGCTTCCCCAGTCAGCATCTGTGTATGCTATCAACTGTTATCCTGATTTTGATTTAGTATATGTAAGACACATATTTATTGTTTGTTTTAAGTATCTAAGAACTCTTTTATCCGAAATCCATAATTCTTTTGTAGGCTTATCTAAATATCTGCTCAAAAAAGATGTTGTGTACGTTATGTCTGGTCGTGATACAATAGAAATATATGTTAAACATCCGATCAACTCTCTATACGGTACATGTTGAGGGTACAAGCTAAGCCCAATCGCAGTAGCCTTAGCGGTGCGCAAGTGTAGCAGCTACAAAAATTAATCGAACTTCGACAGTATTCATTAAATAATAAAACTATGTTTTAGCGGTTTTAAGCGCGGAAATTCATTTGATTTTTGTTTTTCCGACGTTTCGGCCACTTTTCAGTGACCGTGATCACGGAAGACAAAGATGTCAAGTGTCAACGAGTATTGTTAAAGTTTTATTTAGCCTACCGCCAACTTGTTAATTTTAATTTTGTTTGTGGTTATTATTGACTCTATGGGAGACTAATCTAATTTACTACCGCTTCGCAACATGGTATGGCTTGAAGAGAAGAATCGGCGCAAGAAACTCTTCAGCAAACATGTCTAGCTCTAATAATTTTATATAATATTAAAATGGGTGGAAGGAAAAATAAAATAAATTATCAGTCAAGTTGGTTTGTGTTCCGTTGCACGCAGAAAGAGCTCACAGTGTCTTGAGGTCTGGCAGTTGGTTTTTGCTGGGTTTGGGTCTTAATGGAAACTAGATTATTCCGACACAGTTTCCACTAAAACGATTGCTTACATTTTTTTATTAATGCTGTGGTACTTTGTGCCCGGGGAATCCCCTGGGAATTTCAAGCCAAGCGTGGACGAAGTCGTAGGAATATTCTAGTAATTATATGGGTATAGATTTGGACAGTACTTGAACATACTTTCATTTGATCAGTTTTTTCTTTAAAGGTGATGGATATCAAAATACCAATACTGTATTTTGGAAGCAGTGCCAACTATCAAAATGATATTGCGGTCCTGAAGTTGGTGACTGCGATTGCATTCAATCGCTTCGTGAGACCAATCTGCCTTGATTTCAATGAGGAAACGCACTGGAATCAGCTCGACGATGCATCGAGGAAGGTATATATAGTTTGCGGTAGGTCGAGATGGTAATTCTGCCCTCCTTGTAACGAACGCAGTACTTACAAATGGCGGTATCAAGAAAAACGCGGTAAACATATTCTTAGATATGTAAACAACATGTCCATTTTATTTAACTTTTTAATGTATCAAAAAAACAATAAAAAATAAAGATTTTGTATTGATTAACGCCTAGGGTTACCATTTCTGCAAAAAATTATAAACCCAAAAATGTCTATACATTTTTGGGTTTATAATATTTTGCAGTGCGATTAGTAGGGCAAAGTTGTGACCCCATATACTAGGCGCCCAATTCTGCTATGACCATCTCGTCAGAATCGCCAAACACTGTCGTCTCAATTGTAGGTTTGCTTGATTTATAAATGTTTAAATTTTTTGGTAGATTTTCAACAAATTTTTTCTACTATTATTCTATATCGAAAAGATATTGTAGATTTATTTTAAAAAGTAGAATATATTACAAAAAAACAAATCAGGCATAAAAAGTAACAAAACATTTTTTTTCTACACCTTGAACCTCTTAAATATACCTAGTGAAATATTAAATGTCAACAATAAATGTAGAAAATATTTATTTTTTGCTTTTTAACTAAAAAGTAAAAAAAAATGCGAGTAAAAGTCTTACCTATTTATTCGTAATAATATTTTCGAACTCTTGAGCCGAGGGCTCTTCCGGCAAAATACCCCTCCGGTCGAGTACGGCACCGGACATTTACTCCTCCGGTTGCGGAACCTGTGGCAATAAGCCACTGGCACATGATTGTAAATTAACTTTCGACTTGCAGGTGGCTGGATGGGGTCTCAAGACCCAAGAGGGCGAAACATCCCAGGTCTTGAAGGCGGTGTTCCTCCCTCTTGTGGACTTGGATAAGTGTGTCAACGAAAGCCCAGTCGCATTCAAGCCGTACATCACAGCGGATAAGATATGCGCAGGATACACTAACGGTGGGTGCAGTAAAAATTTCGAAATAAAAGAACTAGTTTCAGAACAAGCTCGGAAGGGACTGACAGTTGATTTCTTTAAGTTTAAAACCCCTATATACAAATATACACGCGGGCGCGATGCGATGGCCCGGAGAAGGCCATGGAAGAAGAGGCAAGGGGAAACTTGTAACCAGTCCACCGCCACACTAAACTCGTCCCCCGGAGGTTCACGCACTTTATTAGGATTTGATTTATTATTTTTCTTGACGGCTAGGATGGGGAGGGAGACTTTACAAGGAGGTGTTCCTCGGCGCAACCATACACACCTGCATAATTAGCGAACCGCTAGTAAAAACCCCAAAAATTCAAGAGTATCTAAGGATGTGGGTGCATCAGATGCAATGGCCATCAAAATCCCTAGACGTTAATCCAATAGATCAATAGAGCATGTTTGGGACTTGTTAACAAGTAAAGTCCATATTGCCGTCCTTAAACAATCTCGGTGAAAAGCGTTTGCGTTGTTTCGCGGATCGGATTTTCGGGGGGGGGGGGGGGGGGGGGGGGGGGTTAATTGAAGCTTAAATTTTAAGAGGAAAATTTAAGAGGATTTACTGCTGTCACGCATATCATCAAGTGAACAACTGTGTGTGGCTTGTTCACGCGTTCGGAAACCGACTAAGCCGTGAATAAACTACGGGACGCGTCTCTCAGCCGTAGCTGAGGACACGCCCGAAGCAATGTGCAAGCCCAGTGTCGGACGCGGCATCTAGATTGCTATGAAACCTTCAAACGCTCAAGGTCACCTCCGCGACTTATGTCTTATAGTTTGCACACTTCAATGTACATTCATTATCCAAATGAGTTTTAAGTTTAACCTCAGCCGCGTCCATCGTCACGACTCACAGTGATCGCAGCGTTACTCGTGTACATACTAGACAGTAACACCAAAAACATTGTGTATAAAAAAGCACTATAATCAACAGAACATATTTACAATCAAACAATTTTTGAAGTGAAACTTCTATACAGGCGCGGGGGGGGGGGGGCTTAGGATTTTTCTGTCACGACAAAGTGTTACGGCCGCGTGGAGGAGTGGCATAATGTTAGAGTAGACTATGGATGCTTTTTTGTTACCGGATGGAATTCAGTTTTTTTGTTTGATAAAATAAAATATGTTTAAATAAAAAATGCATTCATTAAAATGTACCTAACCTAACCAAATCATAATTAGCAGTAAACCTGCGAAAAATCGAAATGTGTGCTGGGACACATAGTAGAAGTGAAACTTCAACGGACAAGTGGAAAAACGAGTCACAACAAAATTTTAACTTAATGTTTTACGGGCAGATTGTTAATGTACTTGTCCACTTTGAAAACCTGCCCGTAAAACTTTAAGTTAAAATTAATTTGCGATTCGTTTTTCCACTTGTCCGTTGAAGTTTCACTTTTTACTTTACGTAGTATTGAAACGCATGCCGTATACAGCTTAGTATAGAGCCTAGATAAAAATTTAATCCTATGTAACCTCTGTGAATTCTTGCTCTCAAACCCTACTATAATATATACGCATAGGCAGTATAGATATGTAATTATATGTAACGACACGCATCACAGGGACGGCGGTGTGCAAAGGCGACAGCGGCGGCGGCCTGACGTTCCACAGAGTCGAGAACGGCGTGTACAAACACTATTTGGAGGGCGTCGTGTCCACCGCTCCCAACTACGGCCTTCAGCAGTGCAACGCATTCACTTGGGCCACATTCACGAGCATCGTGAAGCACAAGGCATTCATTTATACTAATACTAAATAAATTTTGTATCTAATTATTAAATGCAACTTTTTTATATACTGTTTGTTTTATATGTGTAAAACCAGCATTATGCTGAGTATTGGTGGCAGTTGCTTCTTGTTTGGAAATTAAACTCGATGTAATGGACTGTATGATTATTATTATTGAACTTTTTACATGAATCGAAATATAAATAGAATAAGTACAAATTATGCAATAGAGTCGTCGTTGAGAATTATAGTAGAATTGTGAATGGTGAAGAATTATTGAAGAATTATATCCTAATGGCCAATTTTTGCCTCCCGCATCCCGTCCGACGCCTAGTTGCTAATTGCGCCAGCTATGGGCGTCGGCAGTATGCGGGGCGCGGAGAGTAGGTGTGCTCCGGCGGGCAGGTCAGGGGGGTGCTCTCTGTCTACAGCACTGAGCATAGGCCTATTTAAGATAACATAATTATGTTATGTGCTTGTTTATTATTTTGTGTTTACTTGTCTTAAATAAATGCTTTTTTCTTTCTCAATAAACACATGCGTATCAATATTAATGTTTTTTTTTGTGTGATATTTTTTTTATCTTTGTTTCTATAATCTGTGTCAAGTATATTTTATTTCCATTATTTTTAAACTTTGTAAAGGTGGTCTGGAATATCGCCGGCGGCGATAAGACCTCCTATTGTGTATGTAATTTATGTATGCAATAAAGAACATTCATTCATTCATTCATTTCTATAACTACGAAGTTCCTCTTTCTCCTCCGTGACCATTTTGACCAAAGCGAGACGTCTGCCTCTCTTTATATAACACTGTTACTGAAAACGGTTTGAGCTGACTGTGATTTTATATGTTTACAAATACTAATAACAAAAATTCCTGAGATTGCGAAATGCACTTTTTCATTTCTCACATTCTGAAAGTACGCCTGGAGTTGCCTGATCATCAGGGATAAAAACACTACTTTTCGTCCCTAGGAAATAACTTTCCTTCCTGTCATAGAATTTAAAAAATATGCAAACCATAGATAATAATAGCGACTCATGTCGCAACTTCTTTTTAAAGTCAATGCTAAATCGCGGCATAAATTGTAACAAAAAAATATCAACAATTTTGTAACATCATTTTCACTAAATTATTATTTCATTTACATAAATTTGAGCTGAATATTTACAGCAATATATTTCATCTATGACAAAAAGATACTGACTGGCTGGTAGAATGTCACAGAAAAAGAAACTTACTTGACATTTCATATGTGACGTACTAAATGAGCTCATCCGATTTAAATATGGATTTAACGCTTGATTTCATTACAGAAGTAGTTTGTTTAACTAATCAGTTTTCATTTACTTTCCTAATATTCAAACTGAAAACCAGTGCTACCATCTGGTGAAAGTCCAATTTGGGCAGTCGAACTATTAGCATCCTCGCTACGCTCGCGCGCCAAATCATCTATGCCTAAATTAGTCACTTTCATTCGTCGTGTAAGAATCTACTATACTAACTGTTTTCATTGGAGATTTATTATAGTTGTTTGCAACTTAGCAACCAAACATATGACTCATTTTAAAATTAATGCAACATTCATGACTCTCGAAAATTGCTTAGACCCAGGAGAATCTTCTGGAATCCCCCAATTTAGAACTTCTTTTCGATGTCGTTTTGTTTGTTGTCTATCCCTTTCTAAATATATATATCTATCACTATCTTTTCCTCCCGAATCTTCTAATTTTTTCTCAAAGTCTTATAATCAACCTCGTTGCTTGATGGTCCTACCGTCGGTCGTATTATTATTTATATTTTTGTTTATATCCCTCATAGCCACAAGGTCATGGCCGGGCTGTTAAACAAAATAGCATATAATAATCGACATTTCAACTTGTTTCTTTTATGAATCACGTTGCGGTCAGATATCAAGAAGAGATCGATCGGTTTGCACATGTAAAACTATAGACCGATGAAATAATTTACTGATCGTGACGTCAGGAAACATGTTTAACAAGTTGTATTTCTTGTTCTTGTGCATTGGTGAGTTATTTTGAAGGGTATTTTGTTTTGATATTAAGTCTTCATTTACAATAGATTGTTTTAATACTATTTTTATCATAAAATCTGTATAAGTAATGTAAGTGCGTCACTGTTTCTTCATATGAACTTACAGACTAAAACTACATCTAATAATGTAGAATATATATACGATAATAATAACAAACCCATGGGGGGGCTTTTTGGTGATGCCTTAGGTGAGTAGCGACACCTCGGACCTGACCTGTTGCCTTAACCAGCCGGCACGGAGTGGAGATCGCTAGAGCTAAGATCCAAGCTACAGAGGTGGAACTGATAAATGGCATAAAGTCAGAAGTAGCTTCGTCGAACCTGCAGCCCACCTCTCTACACCCCTTAGCCACTCACACCCATCTTGCCCCTGTCTTTTAAGACATTTTTTGGGGCCCATGCAGCGAGTGTCGAGTTACCGTCTGCCCATTTTTCCATGTTTCAATGTATAAATTTTCTTGAAATAGATTATTTAACGAGAAAATACGATGGCAAAATGAGCTTACTATGACGATGACGACGCGAATTATGACAAGTTTTTATAACAAATTGAGCAAATCAGCGACATTTTCGACAACTAACTAGGCGCGGTTCAATCACCATTCTATTAGGGGGCTGAGGCAAGGCTCCGACCTCCCAGATAGGAGGCATCCGGCTCGAAGGACCAAACTGTATAATCCTCAATGTCGGGACTGCTGCTAAGTGGACTGTATTTCTGCGAATTTTATGCGAATCTATGCGAAAAACGATGAGCTGGCCAGTCAGAACAAATCTTACAACGAGTAGTCAACCCACCTTGCGAAGAGCGGGTTTTAAGTCCAATAGTCGGCGCCGACTGCTTCCTTTGTGGAAACAATTTTAGTTCAAAACGAGTAGTTTCTACAGCACTCATAACGAGGATGCAGCACTGACCCACTAGATGGTGAAGGTTGCGAATATTACCAGAAAATACGAAATGAGTCTCTTTTGATGCGAATTCAACGAACGAAACTTGACCAAGTGTTGGTACACGACGGAATAATAGAAGAAAAAAATTGGTATTACCATTAGCAGAAATGGCGTTAGCCGAAAGAAATATTGAAAAGCTACCAAAAATGTTGAACATTGATTTCGCTAGTTTTCACTTATAAATATATATAGAGATAAAGTGACGTGTCACGGACACGCCGTTGGAGTTAACAGAATTCCGAAATCAGGCCAACCTATGATTGAAAGGTAGTGTCCGGCGATGTTGATGAAATAGTAATAACAGAATTGGGTCACAGATATCTTCGAGATAAGCGTGCTCCACCTTAGACTACAATTACACCTAACATTAGGCGCAATAGCGGTCAAACACGAATCAATAAAATATTAAAGAACCCAGATAATTGTCTCATTGGGATAATTTCCCCGGTTTCGAAAAAAACTATGTTAGGGATGGTGGTGGTGTTTGTGGGTTTCTATAATTAGAAGTGTTCCTTCATCCGGCCTCGGTGCCATATAACGCATAGGATTAGGCTCATCCGTTTTGTCGTGTGAGCAAAAACCTTCCGAGGCGAGACTTCAACTGAAGTCGAAATTATTGCATGAGCTCAGCAGACAGGCAGACGGCCCACCTAATGGTAAGCAGCTAGCATCGCCTATGGATATTAGCAACACCAAATGCGTTACAAATGCGGTGCTGCTCTATTGAGGGAGTCTGGAACGTGGCCACTAATGCTGAAATACAACTCAAGGTTGTTATGTATGGATGTGTGTAATTTCTATTGATTTTTTTTGCTCACTGGTTGTGGTTTCAGTCAACTTTTTATTTCTCCGAATGCATTAGATGCATGTTATTTATTAAGTTTTGTTGTTAATTAGTTTACATTTTATTTCGCAAATAAAAATGAGAAGTATCTGTTTCAAAAAGAGAATTTGTCCTATTTATTTTTGCGGGTAGTCGCCCTAAATAGTTTGTACACATTTCGCAAATAAAAGGATATAGGTTCGCCTTATTTGTTTATAACTTATAAACTCTTTAAAGAGGAATAATAGATTTTTCTGTTTTTCCAACTTGCTGTGACGCCTGCGGCTTCGCTCGCGTACAAAAATCCCGGTATAAAAAGTAGCTTATGAGCTATTTTCCAGACTATAATCTATCTTTGTACCAAATTTCACTCAAATCCGTTCAACCGTTCTGGCGTGATTGAGCTACTAACATCTATCCAAACTTTCTCATTTATAATATTGTGGCGAGTGATGGTGGAACGATCCAATTGGTTTAAGGAGTTTCGGAAAAAGTAAAAGATTCCAGAAGAAAAAGACAAGGACAGATAATTTTTTAGAAAGGGATAGATGATGAACAAAGGAATAACGAAACGGATCGAAATTCTAGAATAGAAGGTTCAGGGAGGAAAAAACAGAGATGGATAGATGTTTAGAAAGAGACAGACAGTAAATAAAGGAATAACGAAATGAAGATCGAAACTATAGGTTCCAGAAGCTTCTTCGGGGTATGCAAGCCTACGGGGTAGTTCAGTTCAAGACAGCAAAGCGACAGGTGCGATACGAGAGAGTTGGAAGAAGAGTTAAGTAGAAAACAATGACGATTTTAGTGAAGAGTTTAGTGTGCAGTTCAGTGAAGGAGGAGTTTAGCGTAGTTTAAGAGAACCAAAAACGAGCTACATGCGGTAAATTAGGAGGTGAGCACTGCAGTAGCAGGAGGTGTTCTGCGAAATATCGGCGACAGTATTGTGAGTGATACGTTTCATCGCCGGGGCAGAGCTTCGTTAGTTATGCGTGAAAGGGCATCCCTGCAGAGAAGAAACACATACGGCTGTGTATGTCAATAAAAGCATTTAGTCGAAAAAAACTGGTGGTTACTTCCAATCCTAAGTGCGTACCCCCGCTCGCACGTAACAATATTATACATATAATAATAATAACATTAAAGTAAAAGTAAGATAGTGATATTAGTTAGGATTGTTTTAAAATCTATCGTAAAAGGTGTCTACTAGCAAATTATTTAAACTTGTTCTTGTTGTATACATCAAAGCGCGTTTTGGCTCTCAAGATTAGCTATTTGTACAGGAAAAACTTGCGATAATATGGATGCATTTTAATTAAATTTAGTATTTATCATCCCATGAAACATGTTGAACGTGTTAGTTTATATATTCTTGTGCATTGGTGAGTTTTTTTAAATCTATTTCTTCGTCAGCTAAGTACAATCCTCTGCTGGATGTAGGCCTCTCTAAGTCTGCGCCACACAACCCGATCATCCGCTTTCTTCGTCCAGCACCTTTTTTAACAAGGGGAAGTCGGTTTGAGCTCTTACCGCCGCGGGGCGTGTGGGATTCGCCACCTCGCACTACGCACCAAAGCTGTGTGTATTGTCTCAAAAATCTACAAGTTTTGGCTATTTGAAATAAAGTTCTGAATGTTTTTATGTATCATTTTTAATAAATCTATAATATTATATCATTCTACGAATGCCGTGTCTGTTCATTGAAGCTATTAAAAATAACAACTGGAATCTATACTAATATTATAAAGCTGAAGAGTTTGTTTGTTTAAACGCGTTAATCTCAGGAACTACTGGTCTGATTTGAATAATTCATTCAGTGTTAGATAGCCCATTTATTGAGGAAGTCTATAAGCTATATATCATCACGCTAAGACCAATAGGAGCGGAGCACCAATGAAGAATGTTTCAAATTCGGGGTTTTTTTACTTAATTTTTTTAAGTATCCAGAAGAAGCAGAAGCTAGATTAGGTTATATAAACCATGGAGAACACGAGGCATTTTCATTTGACGGCTTCTGTGGTTGAGCGGGCTAAACCTTTGACGGCTTACCTCACTGCAACGCAGAGGCTCCAGGTTTGATAAATTTTCTTCGTTATTTACCATGGTCTGGGTGGTCCATGGTCTTTCCTCATATGCGAAATGAAAAGTAGAGTGTTTCATCTAGTGAAAGAACTATTTCTACATTCGGAACTATTAGCGCCCTCTCTAGCTCGTGCAGTTTCATCCCTTG
Organism: Dendrolimus kikuchii; assembly: GCA_019925095.2. Classification (NCBI taxonomy): domain Eukaryota; kingdom Metazoa; phylum Arthropoda; class Insecta; order Lepidoptera; family Lasiocampidae; genus Dendrolimus; species Dendrolimus kikuchii. The sequence continues at coordinate 5,209,767 of CM034415.1, forward strand.
TGTAACAATCTATTATTGTTACCAAAAACCGTCTGATTAGCATTACATTTAGAACTGTTAACAAGGGCTATTTATGATGGATATAATGATTTGGTGAATTCAGTGAGCTAAGCGAACAAAGACAGTCCACTCAACCGCAGAGAATCAATAATCATATAAATACCCCCCCCACAGGATAGACTAGGCGTGTTGCTGGGAAGTTTCTTTCGCCGTTTCTTCTCTCCCAGCCATAACACGTTACGAAACGACAGTAAGATAGCGTAGGCCGCCGCGAACCGCCGATCCCGGCCCGCCGGGATCCTTCCCCTCGGGCTTTATATTACCCGTCGCCCGTTCTCAATTAGTGCTTTGTGTCGCCCTATGGTGGGCATCATTAAATTTACCTCCTCCTATTAACTCCTTAGGGAGCTCCCTCGAGCAAGTTACCCCCCCGGGCTCGAGCTCCTTCGCTTCGCGAAGGCACTCGCCCCAAAAACCCTGGTAAAGTTGTAAGGTCTTCGGACCAACAACATAAAGTCAAGTCCAATAAAAAAAATCATATAAATACACCTGTTTTGTGTATTTCGTAAAAAAATACGAGGTCAAAGGAGTGCTATTAAATTATAAACATTGAGCTACATCTTAGAGTAAAGGAGACGATTGAAACCAAAAGTTTGTTCCAACGAAACGTTTGTTAGTTCATTCTAGATGGAGGGCCGTGTGTATTTGTGTAGTTCAGGAACGATGAATTATTAGCAACTTTTTATTATTTAATATTGTAGGGCTTTCACAGCTTCTCAATCTATGATTATTTATTTCTCAAGATATATTTATTCGCAATCAGTACGTAGTAATTACTAAAATAGACACATTAGATCCTTAAAATACATGTTTTAAGCGAGACATGGTGGTTGGAGAAAAAAAAAGATTTGACGTTTAGCGTCGGTTCTGGGTTGCCAGTGCAGTCCTTATGGCCTGGCGCCAACAATATTATAGCGAAATTGTATGAGTGAGAAATGAGTACATAAGGGGATCTTTGAAAGCTGCACCCGTGATTTAAAAAATTGAGAGAAGGAAGACTAAGATGATATGGGCATGTAATGAGGGATGAAAGTCACGTGACAAAAAGAATGTTAAACTGCAAGATTGATGGATATAAATGTGAAGGTAGACCCAAAAAGAAATAGATGGATTGTGGAAAGGATGATAATATCATGATTTGCGGTGTGACAGAGGACGCATGTCAGAATAGAGGAGTGTGGAAAGAAATAACATATTGTGCCGACCCCAAATAATTGGGAGAAGATGAAAGAAAAGAGAGTGAGAGAGTGAACCTGTAGATTTCATTTGGCTACACACATGCGCCATACTCACAGCTAATATTAAAGGAGGTGGGAGTTAACATAATAACTGTTTTTTTTTGTTTTACCTATCACGTCTTTAAATATTAAATAAAATTATTAGAGTTAGGCATGTTGCTGAAGTTTCCTAGTCCACTTCTTTTCTTCAAGCCACAACTTGTTGCGAAGCGGTGGTAAATCAAATTAGACTCATACATACATACATACATACATAACTTCACGCCAGTTCCCTTGCGGGGTAGGCACGAACAACAGAGTGCCATTTAGGCTTATTCTTACACACCTCACTTGCCTCTTTGACATTCATAACTCTTGTCATGCAAGCTCGTCTGTTCTTAAGGCTCCTGACATCACCTTCTGCTAGTACACGATAAATTTGATCATGGAAGGTGTGTCGTGGCCTTCCACGACTTCTGCATCCATCCACTTTTGCATTGTATATCTGTTTAGTCATTCTTTCATCATGCATTCTTTCTACATGCCCGAACCACCGGAGCATTCCTTAATTCCAAATTAGACTCCTATAGATTAAATGATAACCATACACAAAGTTCAAACTAAATGATTAAACTGAACAACTTGGCGGTAAACTAAACAAAGCTTTAACAATACTTATTGACACTCATCATCTTTATCTTCCGTGATCACGGCTACTGAAAAGTGACCGAAACGTCGGAGAAATAAATCAAGTAATATGCCTCGCTTAAAACCGTTAAAACGAAGTTCTAATCTATATATATATATATATATATATATATATATATATATATTTATATACATAAATTAAATTCACGTCCAGTCACTATATGTGACTCATCACGATACCTCAGGAATTATAATACCTATAGACTTGAAATTTGGCATGGACCTTCCTTTCGCCAAGTAGAAATCAGTTAATAACGGATTTTCCGTCACGAAAAGCGGGGGGGTATCAGGTAGTTATAAATAAAACATTTTTTTTTTTTAAACATATTTTATTTTATTGGAGTGATGCCACGATATCCGCACCGGGTGCCCCGAATGCTAATGGTGTGTCCTAATGAACAACATGGTTGAATATTTTTTAACCGAGGATTATGAATCACAAACAGCGGGCGTCTTGCGACTGGGTGATGGACTTGCGTTGTTACTTAGCAAGTGATTGGGACATGAGCGTCTCGCATAGCGTCTTCTCAAGTTTAACACGTAGGGTATAGCTTTGCGATTATAAGAAAAAGTCCACAACAGGTTTTCAGCGACTATTGTATATGCAAATTATTATTATATGACGTAATGTATTATGATATTATACGATCTGTGGTGCGTTCCACTAGTCGTTCATAAAACTCACAATGCATACAGGTTCTTATTCAAGAATTTATGGAGTTGCAGGTATTAGAACATATAAAAAAACTGTAGTAATTTTTATATTACATAGTCAACTAAGAACTTTGAGCACTGTACCATAGGTACCTTTTGGGTTTTTTTTAGAGTTTACTCCTTACATAAAGATTTTCATACATTCCCCGTTTGGAAATGTTATGAGAGGTGAAATTAATACAAGCGATAACACGTGCGAAGCGGTGTACATAGAAAATATGAAGTAGATTTAAATTTTGACCTATATGTATCATCAAAAAGTGTCCTCCAGTGGAATTTATTTTGAATAAAAACTTTTGAATTTGAATCAGCGTAGCCATCCAACGTGGAAATGCGGCCAGTATTTTGGGCACTCTCCCCACCGACAGCGACCTGGAGTTTATTTTTTACTTATAGTTTGTTATTTTGTAAGTCTAGTTATATTTATATTGTAGTTTAATTTTAGTTTATATTAATTTATAATTAGTTTTATTTATGTTACACTTTAATTTGTGTTTGGGTTTTAATCTTTTTTGGATTTGAATCTATAGGCGATGGTAACTACTTTCCATTAATGGCCGGTTCCTATATCCTACAAATCATTCACATTTTTTTTTTCAATTTGTTTTCAATAAAAAGTTACAAGATTATAATAACAATTACATTGCCAAACTGCAGCGCAGTTTGTCGGCAGCGTTCTCATGGATTGCATTAAATTACACCTTATATCTTCTACTTTATATACTGAAGTACATTTTTTTTAAATAAATTATAACATAAATTGAAATTTTTGAGTCAACCATTTTTTGTATCATACCTTGCTTTAATTACCACCGTTATCTAAAGTACGCCAAACCCCTTTAATACATGCTTTGCCATCGGTTCAAAATTTATATTACTTGTATGGAGCTTATGACAAATTTTAATAATAATAATAATCGGCAGACAAACACACACATTGTATATCCCCAAATTAAGCAAGTTACGCTTGTGTTATGGGTAATATACAACGGACTACTCTGGGGCCGATCCCAGACACCCAGACCATAGTAAATAACGGAGAAAATACGTTTACGAAATTTACTATACCAGGAATCGAACCCGGAGCCTCTGCGTTGAAGTGAGGTAGGCCGGCAAAGGCTTAGCCCGCTCAACCACAGAGGCCGTCAATTTTAACCGACAGTAAGACAAACAAACGGTTAGTAAGGCCGACTGCCTGTTTGCCAGCCTTGCAATAAACAACTGTTCAAATACCACTATCTCTTTCTTACATACCCAAGATCTCTTTAAGAATATTTTAGGTTGCAATTTATTTTATTTTATTTTATAGGTACGTTAATCACGGCGGCAGAAGATGAGTAAGTACATAGAATATATTTATCAAAATGAAACTGGAGACGCAATCAGGCGAATCTCCGCGGGTAGGGGGTTATGTGCTCAATGTATGGCCATCCCTTATTCCCCAATTAAGAACTGGTGCCCGGAGAATATAGAACCTTGCACTTACCTCGTAATCAGCCACCAGCCCACGACAGCGCTGGTTCAGGGTTCTGCCGGTGCTTCTCACGTGGCGATAAAGGTGGCAAAGTCCTTCTACACGAGCCCCGGGGCGCAAGGGACGCAGATACACTGATCACTTAATTTTATTATTGGTTGAGGCGAATGTCCTAGTAATTAGCTACTGGACGCGGAAATCTTCGATAGCTAATAATTGTATTTATGCGGGTGCGATACGAGTTTGTGTGCGTCGCGGTAGCGTGGCGTTTGACAACGTACTGACTCACGCGCCGAGCGAGCGGCGGCAACATACGGGGGTTGCAAGACGCTATAAACCCAAGACACAATTGGTAATTGGGAAGTAAGTGGCGCCAACAGAAACATTACAACGTTATAATAATGAAATTTACATATTGTTACGTATTTGCGGGATACGAATTAAAATGTCGTTTGAATGTAACCTGTATTAACGCCTGCTCTTTAAACCAAAAGTACGCAGAGTTGACTGGTAAACTCTAGTAAATAAATAAAGTAATACTTGTTATGTTTTTATAGGCAAGTACATAATATGAAACTAATAATATTAAACCATATTGTGGCAGAAGCGCGCAAGAATTCCGCGACATGCCGGTCTCAACGATATATACCGTCGGGCTCTTGTCAGCGCCGGCGTGCCAGCCGTCCGCGACGATGGCAAGAGGCCCGACGGTATGACTTTGATTCCCTAGAACATGGGAAGGCCGCTTGTGTGGGACGTTACCTGTGTCGACACACTGGCGCCTTCTCATCTCCAGGAGTCCAAAGTTGGGGCCGGTCGCACTGCCACTTCTGGCGAAAACCTCAAACGGCTAAAATATGCAACCCTTGGAACAGGTTACATATTTGAGCCGTTTGGGGTGGAGACTTTGGGCCCATGGAGGACAAGTGCCCACAAATTATTTCAAAATATTAAAAAGCGCCTGGTCGATACAACAGGATACCGGAAGGCTGGAGCTTACCTCGCTCAAAGGATTAGCCTCTGTATCCAGCGAGGTAACGCTGCCAGCCTTCTAGGTACAATGCCCAGCGACAGTGGTCTGGTGGGGCTGGATGGGTTTTAATATAGGTTTTCATTTTAACTTTAGTTTTTTACTATTGTATTTTAGTTTTTATTTTAACTTGAATAATGTTAATTATTGTCAATATTTCAACTATATTTAAATAATAAATATTAATATTAAACATAATTTTTAGTACTAAATTTCAAGTTTAAAACTCCTGTAAAGATACAAGTAGGTACTACTACAAACGCAAAAACGTCTTGAAACTAATTTACCTGAAGTGTTTTTGAACAATAAAGAAATCCGACTTCAAAAGTAACTGAAAGTCGGTTCCAAGTAAAACAGAAGAAAACAAACGAATTTTAAATTTTTTGTAATTTTTATGTTTTACTTCGCAGCGACATCAAGATATTTATTTTTTGCTTTTTAATTACTTTCGATGTGGTGTGACAGAAGATGTATGTCAGCATAGAGGAGTGTGGAAGAAAAAGACATAATGTGCCGACCCCAATTAATTCGGATATGGTGGAAGAAAAGAGAGAGAGTTACTTTCGAAGTTGATTTTGGTTTTTGTAGAAAAATATTTTTAACATACTTACATACATAACTTCACGCCAGTTCCCTTGCAGGGTAGGCACGAACAACAGAGTGCCATTCAGGCTTATTCTTACACACCTCACTTGCTTCTTTGACATTCATAACATAAAAATATATTTTCATCCACAATATTACTTTCAGAGAGGTGTCGAGTCCAAGACCCAGCAAAGGATACTGCATAACTCCACATCATCGTACTTTAGAAAGGTTGCGTATCGATGGTATTCCCATTTCTCCCCGCAGTCAGGCTTACTACTCTTTCTACATTATTGTAAGCTGCCCAGAAGGTTTTAAATTAATCGGTAAGAAGATCGGCCGCTGCGTTGAGGGAGAATATGTCGAACCACCTGGAGAATGCACTCGTAAGTATTTGAAGAAAAATAAAATAGTATTTTTTTTAAGTTAAACGGATTGATAACAAAGATAATAATCATGAAGATAATGGTACTAAAGGCTAAAAAATAATTAGATAGGTCAGGCCTTTCTTTCACTTCTTTTTTGGGGGCACGCTTCTCGAAAGTTGTAAGTCTATAAATTTTTGACAGTTTATTCGCCTCTTCTAAAGCCTTCTCATAGTACGTAACAGGTTCATTTATTCTTCGTCCAAATATTTGAACCACATGTTCAATTTTCTGATTAGCATTCATTAGGCGTATATCACCATTTTGCAAGTCTAAACTCAGCCCACTTAGCTCTTGAAGAGCACCGCACATTTCGTATTAGGCGATGCGGTAACTGTTCAGGAAAGATAGATTAGATTTTGTATTTGGATAATTTTGACCTATACAAAAAAATCCATTCTTTTTGTAAAGGTCACCGAAATTGATTTTTCATTTTCTTTCAAATTCTTTGATTTTTTCAGTTTTTATGGCTATTTATCAATATTTTCGAAATTTTCTTTAAGGGCACTGCGTGCCCCCACGTGTCCCCACAAATAAAGCCCTGAGGTAGGTCCTAGGTAGCAATTATCACACCAATCTCCTTATCAATCAAAATACAGGAAATCCGTTTGAGGACTATCTATCCACTGCGTTTCCCGCAAAGGAACTCGCCTTGTTGGGATGGCATTGGCCCTGCAAGCAAGAAGTGCTATTGCCACGCCGCGGTTAGGGATATCCACTAAGATCTCTCAGCGTACCGTCCTTCGCCCTTATGCCCTTATGCATGGGGCGGTTTGTAACGCGGACCCCGGGAGGAGAGGTGAACAGGCGCGACGCACCGGTGCGCCACCATCTCGGTGGCATTAACGGAGGGTGGGAGCCCTTTCCCCAAGGGAAGCTCACGGCGACCAGTGGTCTAAAAACGCCCCCCGACGTAAACACGTCCTACTTTGGCGGGAACGGAGCAAGGACGTGCGCTCACGCTCCCGCTCCGCCTCCTCCTTGGCAAGTACTACAGGCTTGCAGAAGGAAGATTTGGAGAATTGGCCTCTTCCAATTTTCATTCCAGTCTTGTCTTTTCCATCCAGCTTAGGCCAGCTGTTTTCTCTATTTCGTCGACACAGTGTTTACTGGGTCGCTCTCTCTTTATTTTCCCCAGTGGTCCAGTCCTTATGATGGTATTCTTCGTCTATCTAATACAACCCACAGCGAAGTGGTAGGGTATTTGCTAGACTGAATGGCGACCACCCCTGGTCTAGAGTGTGCCGCCATAACAATCTTGTGTTGTGTTCCAGCATTAGTGACCAAGTTCCAGTCTCCCTCCCTTAAGAGAGCAACAGCGCATTTGTAGCAGCTTTGGTGTTGCAAATGTCATTAGGCAATGGTAACCGCTTTCCATCAAATGGGCCGTCTGCCTGTCTGCTGAACTTCTGCAAAAAAAAAACTGTTGTCCCGCCCACTTCCACTTAGCGTATAGGAGGACGTCTAAGACTTTGGTACTTCATCTTATGGATGTATTTCTATTTTTATCTTTTAACTAGGATATGCCCGCGACTTCGTCCACGCTTGACGTGAAATGCCCGCGGGATTACCGGGATACAGTGTTCCGTGGCATTTAGAAAAGAATATAAGCTATCGTTATAGCGAAAACTGTGTCAGAATAATCTAATATTTATACACCCGAACAACTACAAACCTCTCCCGGGAAAATTCCCGCAGGATTCCCGGGATAAAAAATATCACAAATTTTATTACATAAAATTTGCTATGTGTTAGTCAAAAATGAGTTTTAAATTAGATTTTTTTTTATACTGGCCATTTTAAATAATATTTTTTTTTTATTGCAGGAGTTCAGCAGACAGGCAGACAGCCCACTTGGTGGAAAGCGGTTACCATCGCCTATGGACATTTGCAACACCAAAGGTGCTACAAATGCGCTGCTGCTCTCTTAAAGGAGACTGGAACCTGGTCACTAATGCCGGAACACAACACAAGGTTGTTATGGCGGCATACTCTAGACCAGGGGTGGTCGCCATCCAGTCGAGTAAATACTCTACCACCTGGCTGTGGGTTGTTTAGTCGCCTCTTACGACAGGCCGCCCGGCCGCAGGAAATTGTATTCTTTCTCCGTTCCTGCACGGATAAAAAATTTACTAGAAAAATTTCCGCGGGATTTTCAGGATAAAACTTAGCGCAGATTTTAAGTCTAAGAATTTGCTGTCGATCAGCGAAAACCGTATTGAAATTGATCGAGTAGTTTTTACGTGAATCCCGAACAAACAGACAAGAAATTATTTATTAAAATTGCATTGTCTTCTTCATTTTTTATATAGTCTATTCCAATTGTTTTGTTTTTAATAGCTTCCATGTACCGACACGGCATGATTAGAATTTTATAATATTTATAGATTTTACTAGCTGTACCCGGCAGACGTTGTCCTGCCTTTAAAAAATAAAATTCTAGAACCCGATTGCAGCGTCATCTACCGGGACCAAATGTTAATCTAAACTCGAAACAACTTGAACAAACAGAGTAGAAAATTATTAGAGTACTTATATCGCTATTAAAAAATAGGGGTTGGTGGTAGAAGGATGAAAATTTAGGGTTGTATGTATTTTTTAATACTAAATCATAAAAAAATAGAAATTAAAAATTTTGTCTAAAAAATAAATAAAAAATTTAGGGGTGGACTACCCCTAACATTTAGGGGGATGAAAAATAGATGTTGGCCGATTCTCATAGATACCGGATAAGCACAAAAAATTTCATCAAAATCGGTCAAGCCGTTTCGGAGGAGTATGGCAACGAAAACTGTGACACGAGAATTTTATATATTAGATATTCAGAATTCCATTTGGCGCTGAAATATTTGTATTTTGACTTATGTAGAAGAAAAAGCTCTATATTGTGTATATTTATTTGTGTCGTTTATCATTCAAGCTGTGACATTGTTTTCTTTTCTTTCTAACAGCTGATAATGAAAATATTACGGCGGCTGATGAGTAAGTACCTACTTGTAAATATAATATTAGAGTATGTAAGAATTACTTGTGACGCGCCTCTCTCCCCCTTCAAATGTAACCTGCGGCACATAATGCGCGGAAAGTTCTTCGACTGAAGGATCGGCTAAGGGCCTACGAAACGTCTGTCGTCTTTTGTTATTTTTCGGTCCTTGCCTGTATATAATAAGTAGGTAAAACATCGCTCCGCTGATTTTGTTGACTACCCTGTTTCTGTGAGAAGCGACGGCCAATGGACAGCAGGGTAAGGGCAGCCATTTTGAACACTCTGTCAACGTCCGAAGACATCGCGGCGTGCGCTCATTTTTTTTTGAAATTTAATTATAATTACTGGCCGTGCCAATAACTTTCAGTAAGAGCTATACTGTGTACAGTGGTAGCTCACAAGTGAAACTATAGTGCCGTGCGCTGTTCCCGGTTGCAATCTGAACCGAGTCAGGAGAGGGCTGATCTCTAGGTTGGTGGAGCTTCTGATTTTATAGTACAAGGATCTAGGTCATATCTCCGCTATACAGGCCATAGAAATCGAACCACTATAACCTGTGGGTTTTAGAACTGTTTTGTATATTTTTGTTAACATACTCATTTTATAATCATCATACCTTTCACACTATGGTCACGTTCAGAAATATCATCTTATATCCATCAAATCATGAATGCAAATATCACAATTGCTACATGTAAGTATTTAAAATTCTCTCCTTTTTAGCCCTGGATTAAGCTCTTCTCTCTGCTATTTACCTGACCATCCAAAGCACGGTAGTTACGAGTCTACCGGTGGTTCCCATCCCGAGATATGGCACGCATACTACAACCTCAGATTAATGTTCAAATGTAACCACGGATATGAACTGCAGGGCAGCGATGATGTCCGATGTGAAGAGGGAAAATGGTTGGGCGGTATACCGACATGCGTGTGTAAGTTGTACAAGCCTTTATGGTACTTTTTTTAACCAGTTCAAAGAAGGAGGTGGTTCTTATTCGTCGTGTAATTTTTTTATGTATGCTATGTTCTGCCATGACTTTTTTGTTTTTGAACCGATTTTGATTATTCTTTTTACGTTGGATTCAGCTTCAAAATGATCCCATATAAATTTTGTTGGTATTAGACTTTGGATTCCGAAGATAATTATGGCAGAAAATACATTAAAATCGGACAGAAAATGTGAAATGTTTGTGGTTTTTCAATCATAACTTTTTATTTCTGGACCTATTTTGAACAATCTTTTTGCGTTAGATTCAGTAATTCTTGATTCTTGTAATGTCTCCTTGGACACCGGGTTGCCTGGAAGAGATCGCTATAAGCGATAAGGCCGCCCACTAATGTAAATGTATACATATTAAATGTCTAGGTTTAAGTTATGGTGAACAATAAAGAGTTTTCATTCATTCAGTAAAGCTTCAAGATAGTTTTGTATAAATTTCATTATTATTTGCTGCTATATGTGGAACGTTTTATCCGTGCAGGAACGGAGAAAGAATACAATTTCCTGCGGCCGGGCGGCCTGTCGTAAGAGGCGACAAAACAACCCGCAGCCAGGTGGTAGTGTATTTACTCGACTGGATGGCGACCACCCCTGGTCTAGAGTATGCAGCCATAACAACCTTGTGTTGTGTTCCGGCATTAGTGAACAGGTTCCAGTCTCCTTTAAGAGAGCAGCAGCGCATTTGTAGCTTTGGTGTTGCAAATGTCCATACGCGATGGTAACCGCTTTCCATCAAGTGGGTCGTCTGCCTGTCTGCTGAACTCCTGCAATAAAAAATAAAAAAAACCTGATTCCGATTCCATAATTAGGGTCGCTGTTGGCGACATTACACCCTTCCCCATAACAGTAGGAGTACCAAAGGTGTCTCTCCTTAGCCCGTTTTTGTTCAGCGTGATATTAGACGAAGTATCTAACAGCGTTAGAGACGCGCATAATAAACCTCCATGATTGCTCTTGTATGCTGCCGATATCGCGCTGGCAGATTCGGACAGGAGGGGTGCCTGGTGCGACCTGTGAATGCGTGGAAATGGTCGCTAGAGAATGGCGGTCTGATCTGAAACTAAATGTGGTGAAGACTAAGTACTTGGCCAGCAACACTAAAGATCCCACATCCGTACGCATAGGCGAAGATACGGCCTAGCGCACGGACTAATTTAAGTACCTGGGATACATGGGGACGAACTTGGGCGTTATATAATAAAAGCCTATGGCCCTACATTAAAAAATATCCATTATTGTATATATTATAGGCAAAACAAGTATAACATAAGACATTAGATACTTTAGGGGTCCGATTTCGCCTTTCGATATTTAAACACTTCACGCGTCGGACATGAACTTGTCTGAATTTTGCGATAGGTTTGAGGAATCCTTAGGACCTTGATGCCAAGCATAGATCACATGTATTTAAGAAAATTTAATAATGTTTTCAGCTAAATATGGCTACCTGGCTGATCCTTTAGAAACTGGGTAAGTGAAAACTTTATGATTTATATTTTATTTAAAGATGGTTAATAATAAATAAAAATGGATAATAAAAATGCTTAACACTTATTTTTTATATAAACAAACTCACATTACTCACAACTCACAAACACTCACACACACAGATAATTTTAAGGAGTTTTTGGCGGGAACCAAAAAGGAGATGTTGTGCTGCGCAGTTTTATTTTCTAAAAATGTGTAAAATTACACTAAAATGAACAATAGTTGTAGGATATTGATAGTTTTTGAGTAGTAATTATGTGTTTTGTGAGAAATATGAACTGTAAAGTCAAATGTGGCCTTTTGAGTTGTCACAAGAACTCCGTTGAATGGCACTAGCTGATAACCTACAGTTCAGCTGTGCTACACATAGGTTTAAGAAAATGAAGAAACTACATTGAATCTAAGATCTGGCTTAAAGGCCTAGCTGCCAAGCCATAAAATAAAAAAAAGACAATTTTAAGTAATTAATGTAACTGCAAAATATAATTTCACGAACAGAATTGTACCAATCAGGAAGGAAGTCCCCAAGATACAGGTCGACCTAGTTTAAGGACTAATGTACTTAAAAAATGTGAATTATGTTTTACTCAATAAGCGACGGGTTGTCCGGAAGAGATCGCTTCTTAGCGATAAGACCGCCCATTGTGCACATTTAGAATATTTTTAGGCTATAAGTTTTTCTGTGTTTTCTGTAATGGTGTACAATAAAGTGTTATCTATCTATCGATTTTATTATTATTAATTGTACTGTTACATACATTCTAATATATATATAGTCCTCCTTACCGATTTTGGTAACGGCGACCCCTCAAATGTCATTACTTCGCCGCCTATGGGCCCTAATGTGGCTGGCCAGACCGAATTTATATTTAAATTCCCGGCCACATATCGCACAATATAGTTGGCCAGCGGCGTTGTACGTATAGCTATAGGAGGGCTTGGGTCGCTCTTTGCGAGTTTGACGTTTGGTATCCAGATCTTCTATCCTTAACATCAAATGGCAAGATCGCGTGCCTAATACAGAAGTTCTGCGGCGTTCTGGAATGCATGGAATGGAGGCTTTACTCATGCAGCGACAACTTAGGTGGTGTGGGCACGTCCTTCGCATGGAAGACCACCGTTTACCCAAAGCAGTCTTCTTTTCGGAGTTGGCAGAAGGGAAACGGAAACAAGGTGGTCCGCACTTGCGTTATAAGGACGTGCTCAAACGTCATCTAACTGCATGTGACATAAAACTGACAAAATGGGAGGAGCTTGCTATGGAAAGGACTTCTTGGCGATCCATACATTCTAACATGTGCATTATCTATATAATATAATAAATTTTCATACTATACTACTTGATACTACTTTTATTATAAGAGGTTTTTTACTTAGTCATTCTTTAAGACATCTGTGATTTAACTGTGGTAAGTACATGGCGGTCTACCGGAATCGTCTTCTCCATCATTATCTATACCTATAGTCTATTCCAGTTGTTTTTTTAATATCTACAATGTACAGACACGACATGTTTTGAATGTTATAATATTATAGATTATTGAATTGTTACTCAATACACTAACAAATTAAATGATGTTTTTCCAGTATTTCAAGAAGTCTACTATATTGCAAAGATCCTGACACTCTTAAGCATGGGTCTTTCTCCATCCAAGGTGATGTACATCCGGACATACCGGATGCCTACACAAAATTCTATCTGGAGAACACATGTAATAAGGGGTATCAGCTTTATGGAGAACGGTCTATAAGTTGTAAAGGTGGAAAGTGGTCGGCTGAAATGCCTTTGTGTGGGCGTAAGTATCTTTTTAGTCTTCTATAGCGCTTTTACCAATCATAGTCTGCATAGTTATATACAATCTTCATATAAATCCTTCAGTATCATTCTATGCATTAATTATAATATATTTATTGGTGGGGAGGATTCCATCGTTAAAAATGAACAGCAAGAAACGGAACGAACGATTCCAAAATTGACTGCGTCGACCGTTATGGGAGTTCGAGTCGATTAGGTGGAAAGCCAGGAGATTGGTTGGTAATGATCAGCTTTCCGATGATGAAACTCGATGTCTTGAAGGGTGAACAGCTTATAGGGTTTTCATTCAGTTATACGATGTGTAACGAAGCTCTTTGATCTGATCCCGTTGTCTCCCTACCGCCATCAGACAACCAGATGCTCCGGCATACACCACCGATATATAGTGGATATATATATTTTTGCCTACCTGATGGAAAGCGGTTACCATCGCCTATAGACATTTGCAACACCAAAGGCGTTACAAATGCGCTGCTGCTCTATTAGGGGAGACTGGAACCTGGCCACTAATGCCGGTACACAACTCAAGGCTGTTATGGCGGCATACTCTAAACCAGGGGTGGTAGCCATCCAGACGGGCAAATACTCTATCTGCCACTTGGCTGTGGGTTATTTAGTCGCCTCTTACGGTCGTAGCGGCCCGGCCGCACGGATATTCTACTTAAACAAAAAAAGCGCTTTGCGTCCGTCATCATCACGTGCACTGCAAAAGAGTGAAACTCATTGCTGGAATCTGTCTTTCTCGATATTTACAACTTGAATGTCTTCAGTCCCGTGTGAATTGTTATCTTCTAGGTAATCGTGCTACATCGTACGATCATGGCCAAACGAGAACCTATATATAGTTAGTTAGTTGACGGCCTCTGTGGTTGAGCGGGCTAAGCCTTTGCCGGCCTACCTCACTGCAGCGCAGAGGCTCCGGGTTCGATTCCTGGTATAGTAAATTTCGGAAAACGTATTTTCTCCGTTATTTACTATGGTCTGGGTGTCTGGGATCGGCCCCAGAGTATTACGTTGTATATTACCCATAACACAAGCGTAACTTGCTTAATTTGGGGATGTACAATATGTGTGTTTGTCTGCCGATTATTTATTTATTTATTTATTTATAGTTATACTCTATAGAAAAAGTTCCCCTCTTCACAAAATTTAGTTTTGATACAGTACACGTAACTAGCTATGGTCAGTTTTATAATTTTACTAAATTACCTGAAAAGTAACTACTTCATACTTCAGAGTAGCTGAAATGCATGTAACCAACGGCATATTTTCTTCATCGTACAAAGGTGTATGGGATATCAATAGACAGGTCAAAACATAACAATATTTTCAGTAAGTTTTATTTAAATCAATGTATAGCTCTCTTGTTTATTTCTAAAGTCATAAATAAAATTAAATGAAATGAAATTAAAATCTTTATTTGTATGAAACAAGGATAACAAGGTATTATGCTGGTGAGAATATGTTTCTCCATTTACTGGCATACAATTTTTTCTTAAAACCTAATATGGTTAAGTATTTATTTTTTTGAAAGAAAGACAGAGTTTATTTGAAGAAATAGCGACGTAATTACATTCCTCATACATTAGTAGACACAGAGTATATTTTGAGAATTTGTACGCTGCATTTACAGCAAACAAGGTTTGCACTCAGCATATTGCTGTGCCGGAATTATATCCGACACAGCGCTGATTGTCAGTGCAAACGTCCCTTTTGGCGTAAGACCAAAACGACCCAATTTTGTTATGCTAATTCTACTTGTGTAATATTTAATAGTCGTTTATCTATATTATGATATTATATTATATAAGATTATTACAATGTTTTTTTTTACAGTTTTATCACCTTTATGTCAAAGTTTAATACATACTTGATGAATGTCAACTTTGTGTGTAAAGAAAGAATTGTAAGGAATGAAGAAATAAACATCCAGACCATGCAAACAAGTTCGCTTTCAATATACATGTAAAATATCAACCACGCACACTGTTGTTTCAGTTCCATGCCCTCTCAAGAAAGACTCGAGAGTAGACTACATGTGCGAGACCAAAAAGAGATCGAAGATTTGCAATGACTACGTGCGCCCTGGTGAAATAGTTTCACCGAAATGCAAAGATAATATCACCCGTGATGACCTCACGGTGATGAGATGTGGTGAAAACGGGTACTTTGATCGTGTTGTCACGTGCGCAAGAGAGGATATGGCTGTGGGTAAGCACCAAATTGACTTCAACCTACGAGTAGCTCACTCAGCACCCCAATTTTGTAATTGGAAAATAAATTGAGATCGTATCAGAAATAATAAAAAAGCTAAACAAGTTATTAGCCCCTGGCGAAATAGAACAGCCTCTCCGTTGAGCAGTCTCAGTGTTTTCAACTCTGATAACATTGCTCAATATACAAACACAAACAATATCTACACCTTTTTTTGAGGCAGGGGGAAATATATGTCGTATTTACACTACCGGGTCGTTTACTGGGATTAGATCAAAGCAATGAGAGCTATCCACTGAAGATGGCGCAGATAACAGAGTCAATTGCCAGCTTGTATGGAGACTCAGCAAGGTACCCTTATTAAAGAGGTAACCTATCGGCTAATACTCCACTAAAAACCCCTGCCTCCCATGTGCCCCGCGCTCATGGTAGGAAAATCGTGAAACTTAGAACGTAGTTACGCACACACTGATCCGGCGCATCAGTGCTTGAGAATGCCCCGGGAGAGGCAAACTCACTTCGTCAACAGGGGTTTGATCTTCCGCTCCCCGGATACTGGAGGACCCCTAAACAATATCTACACTAGCGTTATTCCCGCGGCCACGCCGCGTGACAAACCTTAGTAACAAAATAAAATTATAAAATTTGCTATCGACCAGGGAAAATATCGCTTTGGGATTCGATTTTTTTTAATCAGGTCATTTTAAATCATTCCCAGAAAAAAAAATCCCTCGGGATTTGATTCTTATGAATTAGCTGTCGATCAGCGAAAACCGCATCGAAATCGGCCTTGTCGTTTTTACGTGAATCTCGAACAAACAGACAAATAGACAAGAAATCTAAAAAATGCATCGTGTTCTCCAGCCTTTATATAGTCTATTCCAGTTTTTTTTAATAGATTCAATGTAGAGACACGGCATGTTTAGAATTTTATAATATTTTAGATAATACACGATAAAAATAAATCTACATTAAATATTATCGACCAAATGTAGAAAAATAATGTAGGTATCCAAAGATATTAACGAATGTTAAGATGAGTAAATTAACTATACCTACAGCAATGTCGTGATTGGGGGGCTATGTTGATGGATTTAGCTAAATTTTTTGATAATGTGCATAACGTATTATTTATTCTAAACTTAACGGAGTTGTATCTGAGTATACATGTTACTTAATTTGCCTCAAATATTAAAATAAATCAATCAAAATACAGGAAAGCTAATACTGGTGTACCACAAGGTACTATATTGGGCCCGTAACTATTAATTTGGTATATCGATGACCAGCTCAACCAGTCCCAAATGATTAACATAATACTGATCTTTCCTACTATCATGTCTTAATATTTTTAGAGTGCGGACTGATCACGGTTAGTGATGGACTGATAATCGGTGGATTTGAAGTGGAGCGAGGCGAGGTACCATGGCACGTCGGCATTTACACCAAGATCACCAAACCATATATGCAAATTTGTGGAGGGACCATCGTCACTAGTACTTCTGTTATATCAGGTAAATACTATCTTACTTTTTGCCTACACTTTTGATTGTTAAATTAAGATTAAGAAATTTGGCAGCGACCAGCTTGTCGATATAAGACTTCAACGCTTAAAGCATCGACGCCGGTTTGCCGGTCTATGATATATAGGATTAATTTCGGAGAATGCCCGATCGAACTGTTCGACCTGGTTCCCCTACACTATTCCACTTTTGGACGACAAAGCTCTATGGTCTCGTTTTACAGTGCGTATCCCGGGTCAACCTCTGGTACGTGCCTCAGGTTACATTGTATTATTTTTTTATGTATCTGTTCCCGGAAGATTCACTTCATTCACAGACAGACAAAGAGACAGACAGACAGAGTTACTTTCGCATTTATAATATTGATGTACTATATTTTTAATAGTCAAGTCCTTTCATATGATAGGAGATATAAAAAGAGATATGATAGTCCTTATTCTGAGGAGGTTGTGAAGAAATAATGTAATCCACCATTTTGTGGCAACGACCATCTTGGAGTTAAAATGACACTAAAGGTGTGTACTAAATATTAGATCAATCTGTCAACAGAAAGGGCATAAAATGTCAATTAACCCAAAAAATAACAAACATTGCACCCTAAAACCGATTGAAAAGTAGCTCAATTGATTTTACTGCCAATCGATGCGATCAAATCATCGTTTCCAACAAACATTTGTGTCGAATAAGGCAATGAGTGGTGTTTTAAAATAATATCTCGAATAAACAGTTGCTTATAGTACCTGAAAGCGCTGTTAAAGGTCCTAAGTTGGATAAGTGTACGACAATAACAAACTGACTTACAGTGTAACTTAATTTGGATAAAAGCTTTTAAATGTTATTAAGTAGGTATATATAGAGGTGTAGTAGTGTTCTAGGATCTTATGTGATTTTTTTTCTTCCAGCTGCCCATTGTTTCTGGAGTGATAACACGAACACTAAACCTCCTTCCGATTATGTAGTAGCAGCCGGGAAAATATACAGACCTTGGAATGACGTGAACGACATATATGCACAGAAGACAGAAGTAAATTATTCTGCTTAGATGTATTCTTCTTTTATTAAGGCGGTAGTTAGTTATAAACGCCGTACTCCTTCGGTAGACGGTATTCTTTTACTCGCACTTATAGTTAAAGAGCCAATGAAAAGCAGACGTTACATATTTCAGTAAACTCTGAATTTTACCCAGTGACTGTCTTAAGTTTACTGTACGTGATGAGGGTAAAAGCCAAACCCAATTGCAGCAGCTTTAGTGGTGCGCAGGTGTAGCAGGTACAAGAATTAGTTGTACTTCGACAGTATTTAGTAAAGTTGGTGTTTGTATATTTTAAATTATATCAATATTATAATGCAAAAGTGGATGGATGCAGAAGTCGTGGAAGGCCACGACACACTTTCCATGATCAAATTGATCGTGTACTAGCAGAAGGTGATGTTAGGAGCCTTAAGAACAGACGAGCGTGCATGACAAGAGTTATGAATGTCAAAGAAGCAAGTGAGGTGTGTAAGAATAAGCCTAAATGGCGCTCTGTTGTTCGTGCCTACCCCGCAAGGGAACTGGCGTGCAATTATGTATGTATGTATGTAATATTATAATTGAAAAATCAAAATGGCAGACGCCTATAGCGGTTGCAACATCAATGGACAGGCAGGCCTTAGAGGTTGAATTTAGAAATATTCTTTCTTAGTGTACACTTATAGTGTAGACAAACCCCGCATGTAAAGTTTCACGGTCCTAGCCCCAAGTCTATATTATAACATTCTAAACATGGCGTGTCTGTACATTGAAGCTTTGAAAGAAATAACTGGAAATAACTATATAAATGATGGAGAACATAATGCATTTTTTAGATTTCTTTGTGTCCGGGGAATCCCGTAGGAATTTCAAGTCAAGCACGGACGAAGTCGCAGGAGTATCCTAGTAATTATACGTGTATAGATTTTTACAGTGCTTGAACATACTTTCATTTGATCAGTTTTTTCTTTTAAGGTGATGGATATCAAAATACCAATACTGTATTTTGGAAGCAGTGCCAACTATCAAAATGATCTTGCAGTCCTAAAGTTGGTGACTGCGATTGCATTCAATCGCTTCGTGAGACCAATCTGCCTTGATTTCAATGAGGAAACGCACTGGAATCAGCTCGACGATGCATCGAGGAAGGTATGTATAGTTTGCGGTAGGTCGAGATGGTAATTCTGCCCTCCTTGTATTGAACGCAGTACTTGCAAATGGCGGAGTCGAGAAAAACGCGGTAAACATATTTTTATGTAAACAACATGTCCATTTTATTTAACTTTTTTGGTGTATCTAAAAAAACAAAAGAAAATTAGATTTTTGTATAGATTAGCGCCATGGGATACCATTTCTGCAAAAAATTATAAACCCAAAAGTGTAGATAACTGCAAGTGCAATTAATAGGGCAGAATTCTTTAGTGATGTGACCCTGTGGCCTTCCGTCACATAAAATACACACCACACACACAGTACACACCATCGTCTCGGCGTGTCCTAGCTACATGAACGACGATGACGATCAAGGGCAGCCTACCGCCGGGTGCGCCTGCGCAAAGCGTCGGGTATCGCCCGTGGACGCACCCGAGTAGGTCGATCGGTAGTGTGGCTGAATGACCTTTGTAAGTGTGTCACGCGTGCATTCCGTCTAAAAATCGCATAACAATATTTTCTCATTATACAAGTGCGTCTCTTGTAATATCTGCTTGTTATTATGCAATAGTGATTCATTTAATCGCATTGCGTGGACTGCAATAAAAAAATAACTCCTTATTTGTGAGTGTCATTTGGTGTTGGAAGGCTACGCCGCACCACCGCCCATCAACATGCCACAACCCCATATACCAGGGGCCCAATTCTGCTGTTACTATCTCGTGAAAATCGCCGTCTCAATTGTAGGTTTGCTTGATTTCGGTATACTATCAACTCCCATGGCACGTCACTTATGTTTAAAGTTTTTGGTAGCTTTTCAACCAATTTTTTTTGTATTATTCTGCCGCGACGACATCGAAAAGATATTGTAGATTTATATAGAATACGAATTTTTGACATTATCTCGATGAAATCATACTTCGAATATCTTCGCAACGCCAATGTGTTGAAATAGCAGAATTGGGCCCCAGGTAGTCGGTGTAGATAATTTTTAACCGACTTCAAAAAGGAGGAGCTTCTCAATTCGACTGTATTGTTACGAGTTACGTAGGACTTGAATTAAAATGCCGTTTGAGTTACTATAGAATTTATTAGAACTACACAAACACGTATAACATAGGTACAAATATAACTAGACACTACTAGTACAAACTGTACGATTCAATAACACGTGCAAAGTCCGTCGCTATATCGCTTGTCGAATATACGTCTTACTCGTATCGTAATCTTCGCTCGACTGCCCGACTCCTCCGTTCGGGTATTGTTTTATAGTAAACTGTATAATACTTTTTTTTTTTTTTTTTTTTTATTGCAGGAGATCAGCAGACAGGCAGACGGCCCACTTGATGGAAAGCGGTTACCATCGCCTATGGACATTTGCAACACCAAGTTGCTGCAAATGCGCTGCTGGTCTCTTAAGGGAAACTGGAACCTGGTCACTAATGCCGGAACACAACTCAAGGTTGTTATGGCGACATACCTTAGACCAGGGGTGGTAGCCATCCAGTCGGGCAAATGCCCTACCACCTGGCTGTGGGTTGTTAAGTCGCCTCTTACGACAGGCCGCCCGGCCGCAGGAAATTGTATTCTTTCTCCGTTCCTGCACGGATAAAATATACCGACAAAGGGCCGCATTCACTGAGGTAATCCGCACATCTGGCAAGCTTCAACGCAATGCAATAATAACAAGGATTAGTTCGACACTAATGATGGCCATAAAACAAGAACGATAACAATAGGATGCTTTTTTAAATTGCAAATTTTAAACACGAAGTAAACAAAAGAACTCCGAATGCAGGAAAGGTAATAAACTGCGTTTTACGACAGCCAGGAGTGCGCATTCCTTTGACGGCATATAACAGTATGTTTGTTACGCGATTTCTCCGTCAAATGTGGACCGATTTTTAACTTTTTTTACTCGCAAGAATATACTACTAATGTGGTCCCATTGTCATCAGGTCAGGATCAGATGAATGGATCCCAAGGAAATCGAGAGCAACTCTCGAATATTAAAAGCATCTGCAACGTGTTTCATTTTTTTTTTCTCTAGTTATTCAAGTATTTTCGTAACTACATACATTTTAGCAATAAATGATTCATTCATTCAACTAAAAAGTAGAATATATTTAAAAAAAACTGACATAAAAAGTAACTAATTTTTTTTTCTACATCTTAAACGTCTTAGAGGTGGCTAGTAAAATATAAAATAACAACAACAAATTTGTAAAATATAGTAATTTTCATATTTTATTTGGCACCGATTTCAAGATGTCCTAGAAAATATTAATTTTTTGCTATTTAACTAAAAAGTAAAAAAATCGAGTCTTACCTATTTATTCAAAATAATATTTTCTAACTCTTGAGCCGGGGGTCCTTCCGGCAAAATACCCTCCGGTCGAGACCGCCTCCGGACATTTACCCCTCCGGTTGCGGCACCTGTGGCAATAGGCTACTGGCACATGGTTGTAGATACACCGTCTACTTGCAGGTGGCTGGATGGGGTCTCAAGACCGAAGAGGGCGAAGCATCTCTGGTCTTGAAGGCGGTGTTCCTCCCTATTGGGGACTTGGATAAGTGTGTCAACGAAAGCCCAGTCGCATTCAAGCCGTACATCACTTCGGACAAGATATGCGCAGGATACACTAATGGTAGGTGCAGTACATATTTCTGAATAAAAGAACTACTTTCAGAAGAAACTGGGAAGGGACCGACCATTGAATTATTTAAGTTTAAAAACCTTATATACAAATATACATGCGGGCGCGATACGAAGGCCGGGAGAAGGTCGTAGAATAAGAAGCAAGAGGAAACTTACCTCGCAACCAGTCCACCGTCACACTGCATTCATCCCCCGATGGTTCTCACACTGCACTAGGATTCGCTTAAGTCGAATTATAGTACTTTAATTAAATTAAAGGCTATTTTATTTATTTCGTGTTCCAACTACATATTTTGCGGTGGCAGCACTAACACGTTGCGTAAGTATTTTTCATCCTTTCTTTTAAAGTTTATTATTTTTCTCGATAGCGAGAATGGGGAAGAAGAATTAACAAGGATGTGCAACCAGTACACACCGGCACAATTAGCGGAACGCTAGTAAAGACCCCAAAAATTCAAGGGTATCTAACGATGTGGGTGTATCAGATGCGGTAGCCAGCAAAATCCCCGGACGCGGACTGAATCCAATAGATCAATAGAGCATGTTAGGGACTTGTTAACAAGTAAAGTAAACAACAGTCTCAATGAAATGCGGAACGCGTTGCTTGAAGAGTGGCAGAAATTGTCTCAAGAAAAAATAGCTGTGCTTAGTTTTATGTGTACCTGCGTTAAGACGCAGGTACGCATAAAACTAAGTACAACCATTTTATACTACCATTTTACCATTTATACCCACCACTATTTTCAACTCGCAGTTGGAAGTAATGGGGTAACCAGGCATGCAAAAAAGATAAAGTATTCGAATACCTGTGTTACCAGGGAAAAAAACTCGATTAAAAAATGTTAACATAGTCTATATTATTTACAACAACCTATCTCTGAAACTAAATTTATAGTGAAAAAGATGTTGAAAAAAAGCGTTGGAGACGCAATCAAGCAATCTCCGCGGGTGGGGGGTTATGTGCTCAATGTATGGCCATCCCTTATTCCCCAATTAAGAACTGGTGCCCGGAAAATATAGAATTTTGCACTTACCTCGCAGTCAGCCACCAGCCCACGACAGCGCTGGTTCAGGGGTCTGCCGCTGCTTAGCACGTGGCGATACAGATGGCAAAGTCCTTCAACACGAGCCCCGGGGCGCATGGGACACAGGCAGATACACTGACCACTTAAGTTTTAAATTGGTTGAGGCGGTTGTCCTAGTTACTAGGCAACTGGACGCGGAAATCTTCGATAGTTAAACTAGCTTGTAGTTATGCGGGTGCGATATTAGTTCACGTGCGTCGCGGTAGCGTGGCGTTTAGTAACGTACTGACCCACGCGCCGCGCGAGCGGCAGCAACATGCGGGGATTGAAAGACGCTATAAACCCAAGACACGATTGCTAACTGGGAAATATATGGCGCCAAGAAACGTAATTGAAGCTATAATTTTAATGGGAAAATTTAAGGGAGAAGATTTACTGCTGTCACGCATATACCATTTGAGTTGAAACACTTGCTTTGCGGTGCGTCTCGCGTTTGAAATAACTATGAACAAGGCGAAGCAACAATCCTTTGTGTGGATTGCATTTGGAACATCCATGCTTCTCACATGGACAACTGTGTGTAGCTTGTTCACAGATTGTTCACGCACGCACTTCACGTTCGTGTAATTTTAACTAAGATCATCATAAACAGTTATATAATCAATAATATAATCATAAAATCTATGTAGTCATAAGCACAACAAACGGCTTGTAACCGAAACTACAAAAAGTTTGTATGCCTGTCAAGGCGAAACATGCAACTCGAGACTTAGCATAACATCTGCAAATGTCCATGTTTCAAACGAATAAATTACTTTAACTTTGACTTTGACGCATCGGGAAACCGACTCGCTTAAGCCGTGAATAAACAACGGAACGCGTCTATCAGCCGCAGCTGAGGACACGTCCGAAGCAATGTGCACGTCCAGTTTCGGACGCGGCATCTAGATTGCTATGAAACCTTCAAACGCTCAAGGTCACCTCCGCGACTTATGTCGTATAGTTTGCACATTTCAATGTACATTCCATATCCAGATGAGTTTTAAATTACGCACCTTAGCCGCGTCCGTCGTCACGGCTTACAGTGATCGCAGCGTTATTTATGTACGCACCCGACGGAAACACCAAAAACATTGTATATAAAAAAGCACTATAATAAACAGAACATATTTACAATCAAACAATTTTTGAAGTGAAACTTCTATATAGACATTAGGGTCTTAGGATTTATCTGTCACGAAAAAGCGTTACGGCCGCGTAGAGGAGCGGCATAAATTTGGACTAGACGTGATGAGAAGCGGCATAATTTTGGAGTAGACTATGGATGCGTTTTTTGTTTCCGGGTCGAATTCAGTTTTTTTGTTTGATAAAAGAAAATAAAAACATTTAAATAAAAAATGCATTCATTAAAATGTACCTAATCTAACCAAATCATAATTTGCAGTAAACCTGCGAAAAATCGAAATGTGTGCTGGGACACATAGTAGAAGTGAAACTTCAACGGACAATTGGAAAAACCAATCACAACAAAATTTTAACTTGATTTTTTACGGGCAGATTGTTAATATCCAATTTGAAAACCTGCCCGTAAAAATTTAAGTTAAAATTTATTTGCGATTCGTTTTTCCACTTGTCCGTTGAAGTTTCACTTTTTACTTTACGTAGTATTGCAACGCATGCCGTATACAGCTAGTATAGAGCCTAGATAAATATTTAATCCTATGTAACCTCTGTGAATACTTGCTCTCAAACCGTACTATAATATATACGCATAGGCAGTACAGATGTGTAATTATATATAACGACACGCTTTACAGGGACGGCGGTGTGCAAGGGCGACAGCGGCGGCGGCCTGACGTTCCACAGAGTCGAGAACGGCGTGTACAAACACTATTTGCAGGGCGTCGTGTCCACCGCCCCCAACTACGGCCTCCAGCAGTGCAACGCATTCACTTGGGCCACATTCACGAGTATCATGCAGTACAAGGCGTTCATTTATTCTAATACTAAATAAATTTTGCATCTAATTATTAAATGTAACATTTTTATATATTGTTTGTTCTATATGTGTAATGCTGGTTGCATTACGCTGAGCATGGGCCTATTTAAGGTAACATAATTATGTTTTGTGTGCTTGTTTATTATTTCGTACTTACTTGTCTTAAATAAATACTTTTTTCTTTCTATATCTACGAAGTTCCTGTTTCACCTCCATGACCATTTTGACCAAAGCGAGATTTATCTGCCTCTCTTTGTATAACACTGTTACTGAAAACGGCTTGAGCTGACTGTGATTTTATAGGTTTACAAATACTAGTAACAAAAATTCCTGAGATTGCGAAATGCACTTTTTCATTTCTCACATTCTGAAAGTACGCTTAGAGTTGCCTGATCATCAGGGATAAAAACAGTACTTTTCGTCCCTAGGAAATAATTTTCCTTCCTCTCATAAAATTTAAAAATATGCGAACCATAGATAATAATATCTAGTAATGTCTCCACTTTTTTTAAAGCCAATGTTAAATCGCGTCGTAAAATGTAATAAAAAAATATCAACAATTTTGTAACATCATTTAATTACCTATTACTTCTCACTAAATTATTGTTTAATTTTCATAAATTTGAACTAAATATTTACAACAAAATATTTCATCAATGACAAAAAAATACTGCCTGGTAAGATTTAATTGAAGTTTCGTATGTGACGTAGTTCATCGGATTTAGATATGGATTTAACGCTTGATTTCATTAGAGAAGTAGTTGATTGTTAAACTAATCAGTTTTTATTTACATACATACATATACATAACTTCATGCCAGTTCCCTTACGGGGTAGGCACGATCAACAGAGCGCCATTTAGGCTTATTCTTACACACCTCACTTGCTTCTTTGACATTCATAACTCTTGTCATGCACACTCGTCTATTCTTAAGGCTCCTGACATCACCTTCTGCTAGTACACGATCAATATGATCATGGAAGGTGTGTCGTGGCCTGCCACGACTTCTGAATCCATCCAATTTTGCATTGTATATCTGTTTAGTCATTCTTTCATCATGCATTCTTTCCACATGCCCGAACCACCGGAGCATTCCTTTCCTTACCTTCACCCCGACACTCTCTTTCAGACCAACTCTCTTTCTTATTTCGGTATTACGAACGCGGTCCGCGAGCGTCACTCCGCAGATTTTGAGCAGTGCTCGCATCTCGACCGCGTTTACTCTACTTTCATGCTCTCTATTCCATACCCAACTCTCGCTTACATACGTGAGCGTAGGTACCAGCACCGCGTTGTGTAAGGCAAGCTGGGCCTTCTGGCTGAGGTTCTTAGCGCCTAGAAGTTTACCTAACGCTCCATTCACACGTTTTTATTTACATACATACATACATAACTTCACGCCAGTTCCCTTGCGGGGTAGGCACGAACAACAGAGCGCCATTTAGGCCCATTCTTACACACCTCACTTGCTTCTTTGACATTCATAACTCTTGTCATGCACACTCGTCTGTTCTTAAGGCTCCTGACATCACCCTCCGCTAGTACACGATCAATTTGATCATGGAAGGTGTGTCGTGGCCTTCCACGACTTCTGCATTGTATATCTGTTTAGTCATTCTTTCATCATGCATTCTTTCCACATGCCCGAACCACCGGAGCATTCCTTTCCTTACCTTCACCCCGACACTCTCTTTCAGACCAACTCTCTTTCTTACTTCGGTATTACGAACGCGGTCCGCGAGCGTCACTCCGCAGATTTTGCGCAGTGCTCGCATCTCGACCGCGTTTACTCTACTTTCATGCTCTTTCTTCCATACCCAACTCTCGCTTCCATACGTGAGCGTAGGTACCAGCACCGCGTTGTGTACGGCGAGCTGGGCCTTCTGGCTGAGGTTCTTAGCGCCTAGAAGTTTACCTAACGCTCCATTTAAACTATTCCCCAAATTCACTCTTCTTTCTATATCAGCGGTGTACCTTCCATCCCTGCTAAAAGCACATCCAAGATATACAAACTCATTCACTTGCTCCAGCATAACATCATCGACCATTATCCTTGCATTCGTTCTGGTTTCTTCTCTTTCAAACACCATAACCTTTGTTTTCTTCGCATTCAAATGTAAGCCTCTCGCCTGACAGTCATCTTTCATCATTGTGACTAGTGTTTGCAGTTCTGATGGCGATTCGGCTAAAAGCACGGCATCATCCGCATAAAGCAAGGTGCTTACAACTAGATCACTCATCCGCACCCCAACATCCATCAATCTTATTCTCTGGAGACAATCGTCCAGATATAGGATGAACAGCAAAGCCGACAGCACGCAGCCCTGCCTGACGCCAATATTGACGTCAAACCAGGGCGACAGGCTGCCATCCACTCGCACACATGCCATACAGTCCTCGTAAGTGGACTGCACAGCACGCATCAATGGGCCATTAATCCCATATCCGGGCAATATGTCCCAGAGCTCCTTCCGCACAACCCTGTCAAATGCTTTCTCTAGATCCACAAAACCGCAGAAAACCTTCCGGCCCATAGCCAGCTGCTTCTCTACGATATTGCGGAGCGAGAAAACTTGATCCATACATCCCCTTCCATTTCTGAAGCCACCTTGTGCATCCCACAGTAATCCATCGGATACCACTCTCATTCTCTTTTCAATAATCTTCGCATACACTTTAGATGCTGTGCTGATCAAACTGATGGCCCTGTAGCTGGCGCACTCCATACGTGACCCCTTGCCTTTATACAAGGGCACGATGACAGCGCGCCTCCAGTCCTTGGGAACCCTTCCCGTCCTCCAGCACAAGTTGCATAAGGACAGGAAAGCGTCCCGGACGCAGGTTCCACCATATTTGATCATCTCAGCAGACACACTATCGATTCCTCCTGCCTTTCCATTATTCAGACTTCTTATCGATCATTCGATCTCTTCCAAAGTGATCTCGGATGCTGACTCCTCGGAGTCGGTCACAGACTCAGTCGTGGTGCCAGCATCCGGGATATCATCATACATTTCTCTAAAATATTCACTCCATCGCGCTAAGACCTCTTGTGGGTTAGCAAGAACGTCCCCTGCTTTAGATTTTATTCTTTCCATTCTGGAAGCTGACGAACAACCCCGAGACTTCTTAACCTCTCTCCAAAAGAGTTTGGTATTCGCCTTGAAGTTCTCCGTCAGCTTCTCCTCTTCTTTCAATTTTATACTTTCGCGCTTCTCTTTCACTAAAGCTTTGGTTTCGTTCTTGCAGAGGCGATAAATTTCTTTCTTCATCCCTTTCATACTGTCATTCTGTTGCAAAGAAGCAACATAATCCAGCCAGGCTTTTCTCTTTCTCTCTACGCTGGATTTAACATCCGCGTCCCACCATTCATCACCTTTCGTTGTTATGTGCCTCTTTGCGCATCCACATGCTTCTTTTGCGCTTTCCACTATACTTTCTTTCATACTATCCCAGTCATTATCCACATCTAAGTCGGAGAAGTCCGCTTTTGCAAGCCTTTCTTCGACTAGGCGCGCATACATACTCCTTACACTAACATCTTCCAATTTTTCACACTTTATTCTTTCAAGCTCCCCGAAATTGGTACGCACTCGCCAGTGTCTCCACTTCCTGAAAAGGCCCACAAACCGGCTTATCACCAGGTAGTGGTCCGTTTCAAGAGTGGGGCCTCTGTAGGCTCTTGTATCCATTATTGTGTTTCGGAGGCGACTATCTATTAAAATCAGATCAATCATACTTTTCTGATCATTCATTCCCCATGTATACGTGTGAATATCCTTATGATGGAATAAGGTGTTCGACACAAGCAAGTTTCTTTCCATGCATACGTCTATGATTGGCCTACCAGCATCGTTCACTTTCTTGTCACCGTAGGGTCCAAGGACAGCCTCAAGGCCGTCTCGTTGGGTGCCCACCCAGCCATTAAGATCACCACACATAATTATTCTTTCATTCCCTTCAGCCAGATCCAGAATTTCTCTCACAGACTCCCAAAACTTCTCGAGTTCTTGGGGATCCGCTGAGCTTACGGGAGCATAAGCTGCGACCAGAAAAACTCGCGTAATCCCCAGTTTTAGACGGACCCAGAGAAGTCTCGGGTTCACCAGACAATAGTCTTTTACTCCAGACACAAAGCGGGTTGAGAGTACGACGCCTACCCCCCCACTTGCACGCTCGTCCAGGTCCACGCCGGACCACAGAGCAAGCATGCCACCGGGGAGGTCATCGATGTCGCACCCCTTCCGCTTTGTCTCTGTCAGACATAAGGCATCCAGGCTTCTCTCATTCATTATATCAATCATTTCGTCCATCTTATCTTTCATTCCACCTCTCACATTCCACGTGCCTATACGGCACTCTGCTCCTCTCGACCCGCCAGGTTTGGCGCTGCGTGAAGGGTGGCGGCCCCCTTCGCCGCATGCGCGAGAGTTCACACCGACGGGGGCGCATCGGTGAGCGTCGCCTGCGGGGGACGCCCTATTGTGCACTGCACCTGTGTGAGCTCTGGTCAGAATTGTGGCCCTCTGGGCCAGCGGGGATCGCGACGAGCACGCTTCTGACATGACCCCAATCTTATTAGAAAAGGCTATTTTTTAAGCATGCATGATGAAAGAATGACTAAACAGATATACAATGCAAAAGTGGATGGATGCAGAAGTCGTGGAAGGCCACGACACACCTTCCATGATCAAATTGATCGTGTACTAGCATAAGGTGATATCAGGAGCCTAAGAACAGACGATCGTGCATGACAAGAGTTATGAATGTCAAAGAAGCAAGTGAGGTGTGTAAGAATAAGCCTAAATGGCGCTGTTGTTCGTGCCTACCCCGCAAGGGAACTGGCGTAAAGTTATGTATGTATGTATGTATTTTTTAAGCATCCTGATTACTTTAAACCACTCTCATGAAAAATCATGGGAGATTTCCAGGACATAGAGTAGCGTACCATTTAAAAAATAATTTAAACAATCGTTTTACTGAAAGTTCTGTCGAAATAAAGTAGAAAAGAGGGAACATCCTCCCCCCATTGTAAAGTATCACAGATTTTAAGTCAAGAAATTTACTATCGTTCAATGAAAAAATGTAAGCCAAATCAGAAAATACATGTACAGGTCCTTGGACAGAAAATACAGGTAGGCAGGCATAACTTCGAGAGGGAAGCCAATAGGAGGATTCAGTTGGGCTGGGCAGCATTCCGTAAGCTTCGTCAAGTCTTCTCGTCGACCATTCCGCAATGCTTGAAGACAAAAGTCTTCGACCAGTGCGTCCTCCCCGTCTTGACCTACGGTGCCGAGACATGGACACTGACGGCAGGATTGGTCCACAAGTTCCAAATCGCTCAACGGGCTATGGAGCGAGCTATGTTGGGTGTTTCTCTTATGGATAAAATTAAAAATGAGGAAATCCATAAGAGAACTGAGGTAACCGACATAGCTCGCAAAATTAGCAAGTTGAAGTGGCAGTGAGCCGGTCACGTGTGCCGCAGGACCGATGGCCGATGGAGCAGACGAGTCCTGGAGTGGAGACCGCTTCTCGGTAAACGTAGTGTGGGACGCCCTTCAGTCCAATGGACCGACGACCTGTACAAGGTCGCCGGCAGGCGCTGGATGAGGAAATCAGATTTCAGTGATGAGTGGCGCCGTCCTGGGGAAGCCTACATTCAGCAGTGGACTGCGAATGGCTGACGACTTTAAACCACAAAATAGGATCCCACTCGTTGACATCTCGTGATTCACAAATTGCCGAGTTCTGTCAACAATTCGTACTAGGTCTATGCGTGAATATCCTAATTTCACAGGTAGTCACCGAATGCTTCACTCGCCGTCTACCCTTGAACATCTAATGAGCGAGGCGATCGCGTACTGGTCAGGTGGCGGATGACTCTAACGAACCTTAAAGTGTTACGGCCTGGCCATGAACTTAGACTAAGTGACGAGCGACGCGACAAGCGATACTACAGAGGTTGGTGTCGAGTGCGACGACACGTCGCATACGTAATACATATTTTTACGTGGGGGGATTGGAAGGAAACATCAATTTTTCTAACTAAACACTTTTATTCACTTAAACAACCAGCCATAATTCTATTGCACGCTGTTACTCTTTCACGCATAACTGACGTAGCACTACTTCGAGGATGCGACGTTTACTCATGATAACGTCGCCAATGTTGCGCAGGCAAGTATCTGCTACTTGGCATTCGCTCCTAAACCAGCTCCTGTAGCTCGTTTCAAGATGTTTTCTTTCACTCTTGAATTTTGCCTGTATTCTTCAGTTCTCATTTTTCAGAGAGTGGACTCTCAAATCTCGACGATTTCGATTCATTCAACTCGACTTTCCTTACTGTTTTTCACTAAACCTCTTTTCTAACTTAATTCTCGAGGTTATCGTTTCTTTGTCTCCAGCTGAACTCTTATAACTCTTCCTTATTGCCTTCCTTATTGCCTTGCATTGCTTATATACCCAGGAAAATCTTCTGGAACCCCCCAATGGTGTACTTCTTTTCGATGTTGTTTTATTTACTGTATATCGCTTTCTAAATGTGTATCTATCACTATCTTTTCCTCCCGAATCTTCCAAGTTTTCCTTAAAGTCTTATAACCACCTAACGTTGCTAGATCATCTTGCCTTCGGTCGCATTAATATTTTTGCTTATATCGCTCATAGCCACAAGGTCGTTGCCGGCCGTTAAACATAATTACATATAACAATTGACATTTCAACTTGTTTCTCTTATGCATCACGTGGCGGTCAGATATCAAGAAGAGCTCGTTCGGTTTGCACATGTAAAACTATTTTGACCGTTGAAATAATTTATTGATCGTGTCGTCAGGAAACATGTTTAACAAGTTGTATTTCACGTTCTTTTGCATTGGTGAGTTATTTAGAAGGACGTTTTGTTTTGATATTAAGTCTTTACAATAAATAGATTGTTTTGATACTATTTTTATCATAAAACCTGTATAAGTAATGTAAGTGCGTTACTGTTTCTTCATATGAACTTATAGACTAAAACTAGAAGGAAAGAAAAAAAGTATTTGAAGAAATAGCAAAGGTTTGCAATCAGCTTATTACTGTGCCGGCATAATATCCGACACAAAGCTGATTTCCAGTGCAAAACTTCCTTTTGGCGTAATACTAAAACGATCCAAATATTTTATGAATTTAATTTTAAAAAATTTAATTTTTAGTATTTAATTATATGTTTTAAGTTAGTTTTAGTTTGATATTAATTGTTATTTTAATTTAATATTCATGTAAATAGTAATAAACATTTAATTTGCAAATTATAATATATACCTACATAGAATAAACAGTATAAATATTTTGTTAACTTTATGATATAAATTTGAAAAAAAATGTAACACGTGCTTGTCTATATTGTAACATGCTTGTATGTATATTTCGCAGAACAACTTGTATCGATTCAACTAATCAAATATGATCGGATACAGAGATTGTCTACTATTCCCTGTTCACGATAACTTGGGTTACCAAATTCTAAAAATTATCACCACTTAGTATTGTGCTATAAAATAGGCTATAAATAAAGATTATTACAAAACGTAAATTATTCTCAATTTTTGTCGGAATCTTCTAGTAATTATCGCGATTTTAGGTGTTTTTGACTCTAGCTTTAGGTGTTAACTAGCTATATATATATATATATGTATATATATATATATATAGCTAGTTGATACCCGCCCACTTCGGCTACCGTAAAGGAATTTCGTCAAATCCGTTCTTAGCTGACCTCTACATGGCGAAAGGAAGCTCCACACCAAATTTCAAATTGTCTATAGGTATTATAGTTCCTGAGATATCGTGATGAGTCATTATATATGTGGATTTCAATTATTTATATACAGGTGGGAATTTTTAATGCCACCTGGAGGGAAAGTACTCTAAATAATAGAAGATAGCAATTTTACTCCAAAGAAACATTTCTTTATTTTTGAAAAGAAATAAAACTGCATTCAAAGATTTTCGAAAATTCTCTTGCTTCACACGGGAATCGAACCGACAAAATCTGTAACAATTACACCCTGTAATTTTATTGCATCCGTCGTTAGGGTCAATCACAAGGATGAAATCTCTCTAACATACTTGGTAAATTTAATGAAAGGAAAACCATGAAATCTTCAATTATTTTAATTATTTACAATAAATGGTAAACTAACTAATTAGTTGCTCGAAATGGGCTCCATTTTCTTGGATACACAAATTTATTCTTTTAACAAATTCATTTCTAGTAACCTTTGATTTTTATTTTATTTTATTTATTTAGAGAAACAAACAAACAGCTATAATATAAAATATGAAATAAAAAGTTACAATAAGATGAGATAATAATATTGAAGCCAACGACGTTGTCCACATGAAAACATTTACAAGATTAATAAAAATACAAGAGGTACAAACATATTAACAATAAGGATACAAAATTAATTCATAAACATTACAGTATTACAAAAAAAAAGAAGTAAGATTATTTATTCATGAGAAGAGATGCAGCAAAGTTAGAATAATAAAAATAAAAAGTTATTCTAGCTCGAGTGTATTATCAAAGTCAGTTAATACAAGCAAAATAGACCTTTTAAATTTGGCAAGAGAACATGCAAACATATCAACATTTATAAATAGAGTATTATATGAATCAATCATGGGACGTACTGGACAACGTAATCACATTTCACAATGTTGTACAATGTCACGGCTTCTAAGTACTTGCGCTTAGATGAGAGACTCAGGAGATTATATTTAGATAGTAGAGCTCTTTATATAGGAGATATGATTTATGTAATTTATGGTTCGTAAAAAGTTGGAGTTTCTTAATTACACCAGTATAAGTTTAATAAAAAGGATTCCAGATGGGGACGGCAAATTCGAGTTGCGAACGGACAAGAGTTTTGTATAAATATAAATAGGTGCAAGTTTGTTCAAATTCAGTTGCAGCTCTGAGTAGGAAGGCAAACATTTTGAAAGCTTTATTAACAATACTATCAATATGCATATCTAAACATAATTCACTATTTAGTATAACACCTAGGTCCCGTAATGACTTCGTTTTAACAAGTGGCATGTTATAAAGGTGACATTGAAAGTTAATTATGTCTTATTCTTAGTGAATGTAATGTATTGGCATTTTGGTAAACTAAGCTGGAGTTTGTTAATATCACAGTAAGTACTAAATCTATTGAGGTCTTGTTGAAATAGAATGCAATCATCAATACTTTTAATGGATTTATATACTTTGAGATCATCTGCATATAGGAGGTAATTAGTATTCTGAAAACATTCATTAATGTCATTAATAAATAATATAAATAATAAAGAACCTAATATGGACCCTTGGGGAACCCCAGAAGTAACATACTCAATATTGGACTGATAGCCATTTACCACAACTTTTTGGGATCTGTTCGAAATGTAAGACATAAACCAGCGTAATAAATTACCGTGGATGCCGTTAAAAGCTAGTTTCTTAAGTAGAAGAAAATGATCGACTTTATCGAACGCTTTCTTGAAGTCCGTATAAACTACATCGACTTGCGTCCTGTTATCTAGGTTTTCAAACAGGTAATCTGAAAAAGTAATTAAATTTGAAGAGGTAGAACTTCGTTTTACAAAGCCATGTTGTTGAAGAACAGTAATATTATGGAAAGCTGGATACATTTCATTATGCACAAGTCTCTCAAAAAACTTGACAAGGTTGAAAGGATGGAGATAAGACGATATTGTTCGATATCAAATTTAGGACCACGTTTGTGTACTGGAGTTATATTGGGACATTTTCAAGAAGATGGGAAAACTCCTTCAGATATGCACTTATTATATATAATTTTTAAGGGCATAGAGATGGATACAGCTACTTTATTTTAAAAAAATGGTGGAATACCATCAGGACCGGGTCCTTTTGATGAATCTAGCAACTTTAATTCTTTAAGGATCTGGATTTCGTCAAAATGAAGTTTGGAGAAGAGAATGTCGTTGCCGTCAGATTCTAATGGTAGTGTACACAGGTCCGGGCTTAGAGAACTAGGCACGGATACAGATTTGAAAAAGCCGGAAAATATATTGCATATAACAGTAGGATCATTGGACCTAACATCTTTATATTGCATTGTGGCAGGGTAACAAGATTTATTTTTGCAATTAGAGACATAAATCCAAAAGTGTTTTACGTTACATTTAATATTGCTTTCATTTGAATCTAAGTATTCACTGTAACAAGCCTTGCACTTATCCTTAAAAATGGCTTTATAATCAGAATAGACTGCGTAATCGGAATTATTCTTAAAATTCTTCCACTTAATAACGTGTTGTGGTGAATATTATAAATCGTATTCTGAACTTTTCGCCTCTCAACTCGTTTACACTCGCATAAGATTTATTGTAAATTTTATTTTTTACATATCCCCACAAAAAAATCTAAAGGGGTGAGATCTGGCGATCTCGCAGGCCACCTGATTGTGCCGTTTGTAACCAATCCAGCTATTAAAATGGTTATTAATTTTGAAAGTACTGATTCTGCTGTTATGGCCTAGAGCACCATCTTGTTGTATAATTATTTGGTTTCGCTCTTCATCGGGAAAACCATTTAACTCATTATTCAAGAGGTTCAGTATTTTAAGATACTTGACAGTGTTTAAATGACCTTCGTACACGTGAGTTAAAACAACCATATTTCTCATAATTCCGCACCAAACGCTGAAAGAAAATTTTTCTTGACTGTTACTTTCACGAACACGAACAGGATTCACTCGAGACCAATAGTGGTTATTGCGGCGATTGTACATACCATTATTGCTGAAGTTGTTTTCGTCAGACCATACAATGTTGCTTAAAAAATTTGGGTTACAGTCAATTTCTCTCAGGATGCTTTGACAAAATTGTAGTCGTTTCTCACAATCCCCAGGATGCAATTTTTGCACCAGCCGACCACCACGATAACATTTAAACTTATATTTTTTCAGCACTTTAAGTACGCGAGTGTGGGTTGTTCCAATTACTTGGGCAGCTTCTCTGCTTGAAGCTTTCGGAAATGCTTCGAAGTATGTTAAAACATTTAGATCAGAATCGTTATTGTTCTGCTGAAGAGTTTGCCGCCGACTTTTATAACTAACCGTATTCTTTAAATTTTCCACCATTCTTTTCAATACGAACCGAGTTGGTGGCCGTCGGTTTCGATATCTCTCTCCATACCACCGCAGAGCTATATTCGCATTTTTGTTATTTAAAAAATAAGCTTCCATTAAATCAAATTGTTCTTGATAAGCCATTTATTACCGTGAGACAAATATGAAATGATTTGTGAAATAATCAAATATGAATAACAAATGATATTTTCTAATGTAATATTCCCTATTTAAAACTACCTCATACACGCAGTTATGTCGCATCTAAGAAAGGAGTTTGCATTACAAACACGTGTTATTGCAATCATCTTATCTAAATAGCACTTAATTTATCATTTTAATTGATAAATAACGTCAATGATAAATTATTAATTACTAACACAAGTAAACAGAAACAGATGGATCTTTGAGTAAAAGTGCTTTAGCTTGACCCATTGAATTTATAAGTACAGATTTCATGGTTTTCCTTTCATTAAATTAACCAAGTATGTTAGAGAGATTTCATCCTTGTGATTGACTCTAACGATGGATGCAATAAAATTACAGGGTGTAATTGTTACAGATTTTGTCGGTTTGATTCCCGGGTGAAGCAAGAGAATTTTCGAAAATCTTTGAATGCAGTTTTATTTCTTTTCAAAAATAAGGAAATGTTCCTTTGGAGTAAAATTGCTATCTCTATTATCATATATATATATATATATATATATATATATATATATATATATATATATATATATATATATATATATATATGGCAATATAAAACTTACCATATACGTTGTTACAACAACAAAATGTAGTAATTTTTAAATTTTTCTCTAAAATATAAAATTTTTACTTATATCTTTTTCTTATTAAATGTGCATGTATACATATGTTATAGTGTTATTAGTTTGGTCTGGGTGTGTATATTTTGTATATTACGACGGCCTCTATGATTAAGTAGGCTAAGTTTTTCTCTATTTCTAATATTTTAGGATTTGCTCTGAGGCCCACTGAAAAATTCGTTCAGTATATTTATAAATATCTAGGGTATGCCCGCGACTTCGTCCACGCTTGACTTGAAACTCCCGCGTGATTCCCAGGACACAAAGTACCACTGCATTTAAAAACAAAATGTAAGCTATCGTTTTAGTGGAAACTGTGTCGGAATAAGCCAATATATTATTAATATGCATCCGAACAACTTCAAACCGCTCTCGGGAAAAATTCCGCGCGATTCCCGAGATAAAAAATATTACACATTTTATTACATTTCATTTGCTATCGACCAATAAAAAAATCACATTGGAATTCGATATTTTTTAATCTGGCCATTTTAAATAATTCCCAGAAAATTTCCCGCAGGATTCCTGGGATAAAAAGTAGAGCAGAGTTTAAGTCTAAGAATTAGCTGTCGATCAGCGAAAACCGCATCCAAATCGGCCCAGTAGTTTTTACGTGAATCCCGAACAAACAAACAAGAAATCCAAATAAAATTGCATCGTGTTCTCCATTGTTTATATAGACTATTCCAGTTGTTTTTTTAATAGCTTTACTTTACAGACACGGCATGTTTAGAACTTTTTAATATTATAGATATTCATTTTTAATATATTTTGCAGGTACATTAATCAAGGTGACTGTACAACAAGATAAGTAAGTACATATCACATATGTATAACATGTTTTGGGGGTTCTGTGGCTATTTTGGAAAGAAGGAAATCCATAGAATCCATTCAAGCTAACAATAGCGCAGTCGAAACGCATCGAAGCGTTAAAGCTTCTCAATGAAAGCGAAGTTGCACGAATGCGCGCGTATTTCGCGAATTTGCGAGCAGTCACACGTTTTTACGTTTAGTTGTTTACATTAGTTCTCAGTTAACTGGTATGATGAAACTCGCGTATGCGACCTCCGGACGCCATTCTCAGGCTGGCCTCTGGAGATGCCGATATGCGCAAAACCTCCTCCCCTGAATTTTCATCGTAGGGGTCGCAGTTTGCGGATGCGGCGGATGACACCTATTGGCGACGTTGGTCGCTCTGCTTCCCGGGGTGATCAAAGCTTGTTGCGCGGTTGATCATGAGAGTTAGCAATGCTCTTGACCTCGTGTTCTTCCACACAAGCGCGGGTGGTGCGGACAGAGAACACCCCCCCTGACCCGCCCGCCGGAGCACACCTTCTCTCCGCGCCCCGCATACCGCCGATGCCCATAGCTCACGCAATTAGCAGCTAGGCGTCGTACGGAATGCGGGATATAGGAGCGGCTTTGGAGGCCGAAGAACCCACAGTACGTACGGCTTTCTCGCTCGCGCATGCGAGAACTGCCATCGTTGTCCCTTTCTCGCGCTTGCTACGTTCGCGAAAATCATTCCCGGTAGCAGGATCCGTTCGCGCGTTGAGCCTCCCGGGAGCGTTCCCTTCGACGGAGTACCGAGTGCAGCCGTCGTTGGCTGGCGGACCGCCGCCGCCAACGACGAGCATCAGTGTTTTGCCCACCACCCCTTCATGGAGAAGGATCCCGGTGGGCAATAGTGCCAAGTGAGACAGTGACTCGATGTAGTGTTAGTACTTAGTTAAGTTCAGTTTGTGTAAGTGTAGTGACCTATGGCGGAACCGCCTAGGAAACCGGTGGCTACAAGCCGTGATCCACGGCTGGCCTACAGGCCCATCACTACAGCGACCGCGACAACGTCGCATACCAAACCCACTCCCCCCACCTCAGGCGGGGCTCCGCTCGATCCCACCGGATATGAATATCCGACTAGGGAAGAATGGACCCCACGCCAAGCTGGGGCGAAAAGTAGGAGGTCGCCTTCGGAGGACGAAAGCGAACCTCATAAACGCCAGGATTTGGCCAAAACGCCGTCACCATTAAGACCAGAGGAGGGAGGAGGGGAGGAGATGGCCTCCTCCTCTGCATCTACCTCATCGGAGGACAGCAGCAGTGTGTCGGCGGACTCGATACCACCTTCGCGCTCAACGTCATACGTTGAGCTGGAGAGTTTGTGCGCCGCCACTGCTGCTGCACCGGAACACCACAAAACTGCTGCCGCAGAAAGCAGCGGGTCTGCCGCCGCTGGACGTCACGACGCCGCGGCTACAACCCAAGGTAGGATCACTCCACCTACTACACTATTAAATGTATCATTCGCGGAAGCCACGGCGTCGCCACGAGCGAGTCCCACCGCTTGGCCCCGTGCGAGTCCGAGACCATGTACGAGTCGGACCTCGCCAGTGCCCACGGCGATCTCCACCCCGGGCCAGAACGTGCAAGATCCCTACGCCGCCCAAGACGCCCCAGTTATGGCTAGACCAAAAGGTTACCCACCCATAGTAGTGGACACATTGCCTAAATGGACAGAGCATTTTAAGATGCTCCACCAAAAACTAGGTTATGCACCAAATGCGCGCCCCTTTGGGAAAGGGGTGCGATCCATGCCGGCCTCTGCGGAGGAATTTAGGACAGTGCAGAGGTACCTAATAGAGGCCTCCCAGGCAGACCCAAACGTACAATGGTTCTGCTATAGTGAAACGGAGGAAAAACCAACCAAAATAGCAATAAGAGGCTTGCCTCCGGACACGGATCCGGAGGAAATAAAACATACCCTTGAACAACAAGGGTATCAAGTTAATTTTGTCAGACATATTCCTGGCGCAGGTGGCAGACCCGGCTGCCTATTTTATGCGTCTCTAAAACACGTAAAACAGGAAAATCTTAAAAATCTATATGCAACCGAACAAATGCTATATATGCAGGGCGTAGTGGTAGAGGCATGGGCGGGACATGGGGCCATCGCCCAATGCCATAGATGCCAAAAGTATGGGCACTCGTCTAGAAACTGCCACCGAGCACCTAAGTGTGTCAGATGTGCGGGGGACCACATGGTGGCAGATTGCGACAGGCCCAGGCAGGACACCCCGAAATGTGCTGACTGCGGGCGCGACCACGCAGCGAGCTCAAAGAAATGCCCACATTTCAGGAAGGAGGCACGAAAGAGGAATGTGCGAATGCCCCCACCACCACCGGGGACAGAGAGACTCCCTACAAGGGCCGTGCGTAGCAGGACGCAGGCCCCCCAACCTCCATTAGGGCGAGAACCGCAAATACTAGCTGCACCAAGTGGGCACCAAGAAGTGCCCATAGAGACTAAAGCTAACGACCCCACAGAGCCTGGGGCTCCCCTGCCCACCAAAAGAAAACATAGAGGTGGCAAAAAACATAAAAAACGTTCGGCCACCGCTACCCGGGAAGCGAGGCCGGTCACAGCCGCCAGGGAAGTGGCAACCGCTCCACTTCCAACACCTGCCCCAAGGCAGATGCAAAAGAGGAGCGCAACAGCGAAGCCTGGCCAAACTGAAATTGCCCCTAAATGGATAATTCGGGTGCAATTAGAATACTATACTGGAACCCAGGGGGGGTTGCCGATAAAACCGCCCCGCTCCGCCTGCTCGCCCAGTCGCACGATGTCCATGTCATCCTCCTGGGTGAGACGAAATTAAGGCCAACAAGCACATTCCGCATGCAGAATTTCATCGTGTATCGGCGCGACGAGGTCTCTCCCCGCGGGTGGCCGTATAGGGGAACGGCCGCCTTGGTGAGGAGGGACATCGTGCACGACGAACTGCCACACCCAGATTTTGAAGAACTCCGCGCAATCGGGGTGCTAGTGAAAATGGCCGGCAGGGAGGCGAAGTTATTCGCCGGCTACCGCCCGCCGAGCCCCCGATTTGTCCGCACTGACTTGATAAACATATTTGACGGGTCGACCCCCACATTGCTGGCAGGCGATCTTAACGCTAAGCATCATGCATGGGGGTCACGGGTGATCAACCCGGTCGGCAGTAGGCTGCTACAGGACGCCGAGAGCAGCGGCCTCACCGTACTCGGACCTGATTCGCCGACTCATATACCGTCGAACCCACGCTATAGTGCGGATGTGCTAGACATCGTTGTCCATCAACACCTAAACTGCCCGGTCAATATCGAGGTGCTGTATGACCTCGATTCGCAGCACCTCCCCATCCTTGTCATGCTCGCCCTCGCGGCGGTCGCTGTGCCGCGTAGGTCACTGAGCGCGAGGACAGACTGGGCAGCCTACGCCAGCATGATGGAGGAAACCATACCCCTAGGCGGACTCTCTACTCCGGAAGAGGTGGAACAAGCCACCCGGCTCGTTATGGAGCGGATCGAGTCCACCAGGGAAGCCACGACTACGATATATGCACCGCGGAGCAGACGTCCAGAGCTCCCAGCCCGGCTTAGCCAGGACATCAGCCACAAGCGCGCACTCCGGCGCTTGTGGGCCAGAACCAGATGTCCGGTGCTTAAGACTAGGCTGAATGCCTTAACAGCCCAGGTCTCAGAGGCTGTGAAGACTTGGCGAGGGGAGACCTGGGAGAGTGTAATCGACCGGGCTTTCGAACGCGCCACGGATCTACATGCCCTGACCAGAGCTCTACAACGGACGCCCATTCCTACCTACCCACTGCTCGATGAACAGGGCAGAAGGCGCTTTGCCCCCCAGGATCGCGCCGAGATCTTCGCGGATCACCTGGAGGTGCAATTCAAGCCTCATCCAGTACCAGCAGACATCTCAGATGAGACAAGGGAACACCACCAGCACGTCGAGAACACGGCCACTGAGTTCCTGTCGCGCCCGCCTGAACCTCTGGGCGGGGAGGCCTTTATCTCTCCAGCCGAGGTCCGCACGGCGGTTTTATTACTGCCTAGGCGGAAAGCGCCCGGCTGCGACGGGATACCTACGGAAGCCCTGAGATGCCTACCGAGGAGGGGCTGCGCGACACTCGCGCGCCTCTTCAACGGAATCCTCAGGACCAGCCACTTCCCCGACGTCTGGAAGACAGGGAAAGTTGTCATGCTCCCGAAACCGGGCAAGGATCGGCGCCTGCCCACAAGTTACCGGCCAGTCACACTGCTCTCCCATGTAGCCAAATTGTTCGAGCGTCTGCTGTTGCGACGTCTTGCTCCGTGCATCGAGACTCGCACGGTGCAATTTGGGTTCCGCAGCGGCCACTCAACGACGCTCCAGTTGGCACGTATGCTACACCATCTCGCGAACGAGTGGAACCACGAGCGAAGCACTGTCGCGGTCTTTCTAGACATAGAAAAGGCCTTCGACCGAGTCTGGTACGCAGGCCTTATATTTAAACTAATCAATTCAAAAACGCCACCCGCGATAGTGCAGCTCGTGGCGTCGTTTTTACATGGCCGGGACTTTTACGTTTCGGTCGAGCTGACAACTTCACAGAAGCGTACAATCTCTGCCGGTGTTCCCCAAGGCAGCTGTCTCTCGCCAGCGTTATACGGATTCTACACCGACGACATCCCGACACTAGTGGGCTCTTTACACCCCTGGGAGAGGGATGTCACGCTGGCGTTGTACGCAGATGACAGCGCCTTCTTCGCGACCTCACGGAACGAGGACGTAGCCGCTCGCCGAATGCAGCGCATGCTAGACCTATTACCGGCGTGGCTAGACAAGTGGCGCATGGCGGTCAATGTGGGGAAGACCGCCGCGCTCCTAGTCGCCCGCCGGCGCCATTCCGCGGAAATACTTCAGCTTCGAGGTCAGGAGATAGAGTGGAAGACCTCGGTCAAATACCTCGGGGTTCACATAGACAGGTCGTTGAGCATGGCGCCCCAAGGCGAACACGCCATAAACCAAACACGCACTGTGAGAGCCCTGCTCCGACCTGTCCTGTCGTCTAAACTGCCTCTGAGGACGAAGATCGGGGTCTATAAGACCTATCTCCGCTCGAGGCTGACTTACGCTGCCCCAGCATGGTATGCGCTGTGCTCGGCCACCACAAAGAAGCAGATGCAAATCCAACAAAACATCGCCTTGCTATGCACGGGTGCGGGTCGGTTTGTCCGCAACGACGTAATCGCCCGCGATCTGGGAGTCGACAGTGTGGGTGACTTTGTGGCCATGTCGGCTCGTCGAATGTTCGACTGCGCTGACAACAGCAGCCACACTCACCTGCACGGCATCGCCTCGCTACACGCTAGACCACCGGACCATGAAATACGAGGCCCCTTGAAACTGACCCCCCGTGACCTTATACGCCCGGATTAGGGCGATGTTGTGAGGTCACGAACAGCCGCAACGCCGCAGAAAGGCCACCAGACGCCTCAGATGGCCACCCAAAGCCCGCGATGGCCATCGAACGCTAAGATTGGCCCACTATGCCGCGTAAGGAGCCAACGCGTAGCCCGCGAAGGCCACCGGAAGCCGCTGAAAGGCCATGGGAGCTGCCGACCCTTACGGCGGCTCCAAAACCCCAATACCGCAGAATAGTATTTTCTGTGAGCGAATGCTGGGGTAAAGAGCCTAGGCTCGACACCCCCCACCGCTTTGCCACCCCAATCTCAGAGGGGTCGGCGAAGACGAAGAACTCGAGAGCCGAAGAACCTACTTGTTTGGTGTTACTTACTTGCTACTTGCGACTTACCACTCTCACATCGTTCTCACTCGAGTCTCTCGCACACTTATTCTATGTATATTTCGATTCATGTAAATAGTTTAATAATAATCATACAGTCCAGTATATCGAGTTTCATTTTCAGAAAAGAAGCAACTACCACCAATAACTATAGTGCAACTATACATCTTACATACTTTTTTCAGTGGCTATACGAGTCCGAAAACGGACAGTACACGTTACTGTATACCTTCACATGATCGTACTGTAGAAATCTACGAGATAGATGGTACTCCTGCTTTTCCATACAGCCAAGCTTTCCACTCCTTCTACGTTAAAGTGAAGTGTCCGCCAGGGTACAAATTAGTTGGGAACAAGCTAGGACGTTGTGTTAGCGGAGTTTATGTCAAACCCCCTGGACAGTGTTATAGTAAGTGATTCACGTTTTTTATTTAAGAAAAACGAAACCGATTTCATAAGTAACTAAAAAAGGACCACCTTTTTGGGATCCGATCATCATAACTATTAAGATCCAAACCCAACAAAAACCAAATGCCAGTCCTCAAGACACCATGAGCTGTTTCTGCGTGCAGCGGAACAAAAACCAAGTGAAGAGTTTGTTTGTTTGTTTACTTGCTTGCTTGCTTGAACGCGCTAATATCAGGAACTACTGGTCTGATTTTAAAAATTCTTTCAGTATTAGGTAGGCCATTTATCGAGGAAGGTTATAGGCTATACG
Source organism: Dendrolimus kikuchii (assembly GCA_019925095.2). Taxonomy (NCBI): domain Eukaryota; kingdom Metazoa; phylum Arthropoda; class Insecta; order Lepidoptera; family Lasiocampidae; genus Dendrolimus; species Dendrolimus kikuchii. The sequence continues at coordinate 5,254,161 of CM034415.1, forward strand.
TCATCACGCTAAGACCAATAGGAGCGGAGCACCAATGAAAAATGTTTCAGAATCGAGGGTTTATTATGTGTATTTTTAAATGTAATATTTTTTATGATATGTTGTCTTTAAATACGTTATAGTTTTATCATTATTTAACTGCATTGTATGTATTATTTATTATGTGTGTTGTATTGTCCTTTGTGACTTCACTTGCTGGTCTCAGGCGGAAGAACAGCGCTGATCTTATCGGTGAGCATATGCTAAGATTGGGTCCGATTTTAGGACTTATTCTGTTTCTGTTATTTTACTGTTTGATAATACTCTGTATTATTTTTGGCCTAAATAAAATATGACTTTCTTTCTTTCTATTTTTTAAGTTTTATACTAGGGAGGCGTGAGGAGGGGGAAGTGGACCTACCAATAGGTACATATAGTGGGACCTATATGTACCTATTTGTTTTCCATCGTGTACATGTAAAAAATTCAAACTTTTTAAAATGTGGTTTTTTTTCAACAGGAATCGTTGAAAATGCTACGGTGTCCACCGAGTAAGTAAATAAAACTGAATACAAATATATGAACTGAAAATAAAACCGTTTAACTAATCAATTACGGGAAGGAAAAATTAAGGTGCCAAAATATTGTTGCGAATCAATAATAATCCTTTGTGAAATTAGTTGAGTTTCAACTGCGATTGAGGCGTTACCTAGTGTACTTATGGACAGAGAATATTACAATTTCTTCAAATAATGATTTTCTTTCTTTCTTTTTTCTTACATCAATGGACTTGGTGGGTTTTATGTTATTACGATTTTCTGCTTTACGGTTTGGACTTATTGTATTGGGTTTGTAAGAACTGTAAATTACGTGCTACTAACATACAAACTTTTTACGTAATACAAGCTAACATTGGGCAAACAAAAAGGAACATAAAAACACGGGTAAAAGAACACATTGCTGAAATGAAACACACAAGGTCTACGAAGTATGCGATCAGTGAACACACGCTGGATAAACCCAACCACTACATCAGAGTCGATAACCTACAAATCCTCGCGAAAGAGAATCATTTCATACCTAGAATGATGCGTGAGACTATTGAAATAAAAAAAAACACCCGAATTTCAATAGAGAAGACGGTTGGCAAGTACCACTTGTTTGGGATCCGATCATCAAAACTATTAAGACCCAAACCCAGCAAAAACCAACTAGACTGATAATTTCTTTTATTTTCCTTCCACCCATTTTAATCTATATATATATAAAACAAAGTCGTGTTAGTTACACTATTTATAACTCAAGAATGGCTGTACCGATTTAGCTGAAAATTGGTGGGGAGGTAGCTTAGAACCAGGAGATGGATATAGGATACTTTCTATCCCATTGGAACCAGTAGGTGGCGCTGAGATCGAGTTCTAGAATCCTCCTAATCACTTGGACCGATTTTGGTGATTTTGTTTTTGTGTGTTTGAGTGGGTCCCCGGATGGTTTAAATCCACAATTCGAATCGGTAGGTAGCGCTGGAATCGGGTCCTAGATTTTTATTTTTTCAGAGCAGGACAGCGTCTGCCGGGGCCACTAGTATTATATAAAATTATTAGACTAGGCATGTTTGCTGAAGAGTTTCTTGCACCGCTTCTTCTCTTCAAGCCATAACATGTTGCGAAGCGGTGGTAAATTAAATTAGGCTCCCATAGAGTAAATAATAACCATATACAAAATTAAAACTAAGTAATTAAAATAAACAAGTTGGCGGTAGGCTGAATAAAACTTTAACAATACTCGTTGACACTAGACATCTTTGTCTTCCGTGATCACGGCTACTGAAAAGTGGTCGAAACGTCGGATTAACCAAAAATCAAATAAATTACCGCGCACCGTTAAAACCTACTTTTATTATTTATTATAATACAAACTCTCTCGTTTTCAGGACTGCATTAAAACCGTCTCTCTGCGAAGTACCTCAACATCCAAAGCACGGCAGTTACGTATTGCTGGGTACTTCCCCTCCTGGTATAACACACGCATACTATGACTTTAACATAGGTTTTAAATGTAACTACGGGTATGAATTAAGAGGTAGTCATTTCGTCTCATGTTACAAAGACTCTCCTTTGTCACACGATATACCGACATGCGTACGTAAGTTGACGATTTTTGTAATCCGCTAAGCTCTAGTATCTATTAAGTAGCTCTATTTCACTTACACCAAAACTCAATTACTTCTGCGGCAAGCTATACGTGATGTTTTGACACATTAAAATAGTGACGTGAAATATGTCAATTTTATCGAGAAAATGTAATGAAGTGCGATTCGCATCTATACGTTTTTGGAATGTTATATTGTAAGTGTATATCTTATATACTAATATATAAAGCTGAAGAGTTTGTTTGTTTATTTGCTTGAACGCGCTAACCTCAGGAACTACTGGTCTGTTTTGAAGGCTAGGCTATATATCATCACGCGAAGACCAACAGGAGCGAGGCACCAATGAAGAATGTTTCAATTGGGGGGTTTTTTAACTTACTTTTTTTACTATTCTACGCGGACGAAGTCGCGGGCAGAAGCTAGTATTGTATATATTGTCAGTACATAACAAACTGCTCCTCTATAAACAAGTCCTGATACCAGTATGGACCTATGGCGTACAGTTGTGGGGCTGCACCAAACCAAGCAACATAGAAATAATACAACGATTCCAAAATAAAGTACTGAAAGTCCTTGTCCATCTGCTATCTCTTTCGCCCTTGCGAACGCGATATACTGTGGTCTCGCTCTAGCGCTCACTTCTTACGGAAAACGTTCCCCGGTCGAGGACTCCGTTCGCGTTGAGACTCCCGGGGGACCCCTTTTTCGCGTGTCGGGAGTGCTCCTGTCGCTGGCTGTGCGGACCGCCGCCGCCAGCGGCCAGTGTGTGTTTGTTCGCCCACCACCCCTTCGTGGAGAAGGGTCCCGGTGGGCAACAGGACTATTAGAGACAGTGACTCAGTGTTTGTGTATATGTGTTTTTAAGCTATGTGCACAGAATAGCTATGGCTGAACGGCCAAAGAAACCCGCGGCTAGCCGCGACCCTCGTCTGGCCTACAGGCCAATCGTAACAACCACACCCGCTACGACCAGTGTAACCACCCCCCCCACCTCAGGCGGGGCACCGCTCGTACCCCCCGGATATTATCATCCGACCGGGGACGAAAGGGGCTCGCGCCAGGCCGGGGAGAAAGGCAGAAGGTCATCGTCTTCCGAGGACGAAGACGAGCCAAGAAAACGCCGCGACACGGCGAAAACGCCATCCCCCACCGGACCAGAAGAAGGGGGCGGAGAGGAGATGGCATCCTCCTCCTCCGCCAGCTCGTCCACATCCAGCAGCCAGGCTTCGGCGGACTCCACGCCACCCTCGCGCTCCACCTCTTACGTGGAGCTGGAAAGCCTGCGCGCCGCCGGAGTTGTTAATCCGGCCGAAACCGAAACCGGCGGCACTGCCGCCGCAATGAGCGTCACTGCCGCCGTCGGACGTCGTGACACCGCGGCCGATAATCAAGGTAGGCCTAGCCTAGGCACACCCACACCCATTAATATCTCTTTTGCGGAAGCCGCGGCGTTGCCACGTGCGAGTCCGACCCCGTTGCCACGTACGAGTCCGCGGCCGGGTACGAGTCGGACTTCGCCGATGCCGACGGCTACCTCAACGCCGGGACATGATGGCCAGGTTGCTCCGCCCGCCCCTTATACTACTAAAGCAAAAAATTACCCCCCGCTTATTGTGGACAAAATGCCCAACTGGACAGCACATTTTCAAAAGCTGCACGACCTGTTGGGCCACGCACCGAACGGGCGACCCTTTGGACAAGGGGTCAGGTTCATCCCACATAGTCCGGAGGAATTCCGGACTATCCAAAAATATCTTAGTGAGGCCACCCAGGCCGACCCGGCGGTGCAGTGGTTTTGCTACAGCGCAGACGCCGAGAAGCCGGCCAAAGTGGCTATAAGGGGCCTACCTCCGGACACCGATCCGGAGGAAATCAAGAGGGCCCTAACCGAACTAGATTTCGCGGTGGAGACGGTCCGCCACATACCAGGTGTAAGAGGCAGACCTGGATGCCTCTTTCACGTCGCTCTAAAGCACCTTAACCAAGAAGAGCTCTCCAGGCTGTACTCAACCAATGAGTTGTTGTACATGCCTGGAGTAGTGATCGAGGCATGGCGTGGCCAACATATAGTGGCCCAATGCCACAGGTGCCAAAAATTCGGCCACTCCTCCAGAAATTGCCACAGGCCGGCAAGATGCCTCAGGTGCGCTGGAGAGCACCTGGTTGCCGACTGTCCCAAACCAAGGACCGAGGAGACCTGTGCCAATTGCGGTAAGGCCCACGCGGCGAGTTACCGCCGCTGCCCAGCACTCCTCAAAGAGCAGAGGAGGAAGCGAGCGGCCCACCCACCACCCCCACTGACAGCCCGCCCCCGGCAACCCCGGCAACCGGCCGGAAACCGCCCGTTACGGCCCACCAGGGCCGAAAGAAGGCGGGCACAAGCCCCCCTGCCGGCTGAACCGAGCCCAGCCCCCGAACACAGAGGGCACCCCAGGGAAACCGATGTCCAAACGGCCCATAGAACCCAAGGGGTGACGGGAACCACATTGGCCCCCCCCGCAAACGACCCAGTGCCAAGAAGCGCCCCTCCGCAGAAGCGAAAAACGCACAGAGGGGGACGCAAACACAGGAAAAAACCCAGGGGAGAGGAACTAGCCGCCGAGACACGGCAACCGACCCCGGCCATCCACGCTAAAGCCGCCCCAGCCCCTAGGGGCACCGAACCGGCAACTACACTAAGAACGACGAAGAAAACCCAGGGATGCCCTCACTGCGGCAACCAGGAGCCGCAAAAGGGGGAAAAACCCGACTTTGTCGCAACAAGCCAGCCTCTACCCCAGAGAGCACCCAGAAGCAGGACAAGGCGCATACCCGCCCCCCCTGCCCCAACTAACGCAGAGGAGACCAGCGCCAGGGACCCACTGCAGATAATCCTCCAACGCCTGGACCGGATGGAGGTATTCTGTGGGGCCCTGACGGACCTGATCTCCACCATCGCGGCCGGGGGAGACCTCAAGGCGGCCGCGATGCGTAACCTGGCCCGCATAGAAACTACCTGCTATGGATAGTACACCAGCGGGCCAGTTACGTCTACTCTACTGGAACCCGGGGGGGGTGGCTGACAAGTCACAGCCTCTGCGTCTCCTCGCCCAGTCGCAGGATGTGCACATCATCCTCCTGGGCGAGACAAAACTGCGACCGAGTGTTAAACTCAAAATACCGAACTTCGTCGTGTACAGGCGTGACGAGGTCTCTCCCAGAGGCCCGGCTTATAGGGGTACAGCCGTCCTGGTGAGGAGAGACATCGTGCACGACGAGGTTCCACTACCAAACTTCGAAGAGCTCCGCACCATCGGGGTGCTAGTTAAGGCGGCCGGAAGGGAGGTGAAGATCTTCGCAGGCTACCGGCCGCCGAGCCCCCGAATCGTCAGCACCGATCTCTCCAACATCTTTGACGGGACCACCCCCACAGTGCTTGCAGGCGACATTAACGCCAAGCATCGAGCGTGGGGGTCCAGAGTCATCAATCCGGCCGGCAGTAGACTGCTGGAGCTCGCCGAAGCCAGCGGTCTCACAGTGCTCGGGCCGGACTCGCCGACTCATATCCCGTCAAACCCTCGCTACAGTGCAGACGTACTGGACATCGTAGTCCACCAGCACATCAGCTGCCCGGTCAACATAGAGGTGCTGTATGACCTGGACACGCAGCACCTCCCTATCCTCGTAACGCTCGCCCTCGCGGCTGTTGCCGTGCCGCGAAGGTCGCTGAGCGCGAGGACTGACTGGGCAGCGTACGCCAACCTGATGGAGAATATACCCCTGGGCAGGCTGTCCGCTCCGGAAGAGGTGGAGGCCGCCACCAGGCTCGTCATGGAGCGGATCATGACCGCCCGGGACTCAACGACTACGATGTCCACACCGCGGAGCAGACGTCCAGAGCTCCCAGCCCGGATCAGCCAGGACATCAGCCGCAAGCGCGCACTCAGGCGCTTGTGGGCCAGAACCAGATGTCCGGTGCTTAAGTCTAGGCTGAACGCCTTAACAGCCCAGGTTTCGGATGCAGTGAGGACCTGGCGAGGGGAGACCTGGGAGAGTGCACTAGACCGGGCCTCCGAACACGCCACGGATCTTCACGCCTTGAACCGAGCTCTGCAAAAGACGTCCATCCCCACCTACCCGCTGTTGGATGCACAAGGGAGGCGGTGCTTTGCCCCCCAGGAGCGCGCGGACATATTCGCGGCGCATCTAGGGGAGCAGTTCCAACCGCACCCGATCCCAGCGGGAGCCTCACAAGAGACAAGGGAACACCACCAGAGCGTCGAGACGACGGTCACCGAGTTCCTGTCGCGCCCACACGAGCCCCTGAGCGGGGAGGCTTTCATCTCCCCTGCCGAGGTTCGCAAGGCGGTGCTCTGTCTCCCCAGACGGAAGGCACCGGGCTGCGACGGGATTCCTACGGAAGCCCTGAGGCACCTCCCGAGGAGAGGCTGCGCGACGCTCGCGCGCCTTTTCAACGGGATCCTCAGGACCAACCACTTCCCCGACGCCTGGAAGACAGGAAAGGTTGTCATGCTCCCGAAACCGGGCAAGGATCGGCGCCTGCCCGCAAGTTACCGGCCAATAACCTTGCTTTCGCACCTAGCGAAGCTGTTTGAGCGCCTGCTACTGCGACGATTAGCTCCGCGCATCGAGCCACGCGCGGAGCAGTTCGGATTCCGCGGTAGCCACTCCACCACGCTCCAGCTGACGCGAATTCTACATCACCTGGCCCACGAGCTAAACCATGACAGGTCCACTATCGCAGTGTTCCTGGACGTCGAAAAGGCCTTCGACAGGGTTTGGCACGAAGGCCTCATTGCCAAACTCCTCTCTACCGAGACGCCGCCTGCGATAGTGAAGCTCGTGGCGTCATTCCTCCGTGGCCGGGACTTCTTCGTTTCGGTCGAGCAGACGACCTCCCAGAAGCGTACCATTTCTGCTGGTGTTCCCCAAGGCAGCTGTCTCTCGCCAGCGTTGTACGGCCTGTACACCGACGACGTCCCAACACTCGAGGGCACCCTAGCCCCCGGGGAGAGGGACGTCACGCTGGCGTTGTACGCAGACGACAGCGCCTTCTTCGCGTCCTCTCGCAGTCCTGACATAGCAGCTCGCCGAATGCAGCGCATGATGGACATTCTTCCGGCGTGGCTTGACAAGTGGCGCATGGCGGTCAACGTGGGGAAGACCGCCGCGCTACTAGTCGCCCGCCGGCGCATCATGCCTGAGCCACTACAGCTTCGGGGTCAGGAGATCGAGTGGAAGACCTCGGTCAAATACCTCGGAGTGCACATAGACAGGTCGTTGAGCATGGGCCCGCAGGTGGACCATGCGGTCAACCAGACCCGCGCAGCCAGGGCCCTCCTCCGACCTGTAATCTCATCCAGCCTGCCTCTGAGGACGAAGATCGGGGTCTACAAGACCTATCTCCGCTCGAGGCTGACCTACGCAGCTCCGGCGTGGTATGCGCTGTGTTCGGCTACCAACAAGAAGCTGCTGCAGAGTCAGCAGAACATCGCCTTGCGGATGTGCACGGGCGCGGGTCGGTTCGTAAGGAACGACGTGATCGCCCGCGACTTGAGCATTCCCAGTGTCGAGGATTTTGTGGCGATGTCGGCGCGTCGGATGTTCGACCGCGCCGACAACGGCCGCCACACACACCTCCACGGGATTGCTCCCCTGCACGCGCGACCACCTGATCACGAGACACCAAGATGGCTACCGACCCCCCGTGACCTCATCCGCCGGGATCAGGGCGATGTTTGAGAGGACGCGAAAATCTCCACTAAGCCAATGACAGGCCACCAGACGCCGCAGATGGCCACCTAAAGCCCGAGATGGCCATCGAAAGCCGCAGACTGGCCAACCATGCCGCAGACGGAGCCAACGCGAAGCCCGTGATGGCCACCGAAAGCCGCTGATTGGCCGACGCGAGCCTGCCGACACTCCCCTATGTGTCTGGCGGCTCCCGTATCTCGTCACCGGGGGGTAGTTGCCCCCCGCGAATAGACCGGGGCAAAGAGCATCAGCTCGAGGCCCCTTTACCGGCTCTACCACGCCAAGGTAGAGACGACGACCCTATACTATTCAAAACTTCCACATTAATTAAATTTTTGAACAAAATTTTTGGCCTAATTTAAAATTACATGTTCCTACTGTGAATGCTCCGACATAAAATATTATATTTTCAGTATAAGAAGAAGCCTAACATACTGCAAAGCTCCTGACACTCCTAAGCATGGATCAATCACCATTGAAGGCGATGAACATCCAAACATACCAAATGCCTATACGAAGTTTTATATAGAAGTTACATGTAATGAAAATTACCAAATTCTTGGAGAAGACTTGATAACTTGTAGGGGTGGAAGGTGGTCGGCTGAAATGCCATTATGCGGACGTAAGTGTTTTTAATTGTTGATGGGAACTTCTTGTACGTATGAAGCCCGGTGAGTTACCCAAGAACCTAATTTACTGTCAGCTGTGTGCTTAATTACGAAATTCTGAAGAGCAATACCTGCGTTAACGCGATGTTTTGTACCTTTATCTTACGTCATAGCTTACAAGTGGGAGGACCTTACGCTTCTCAGGTCAGGAAACACTATCAGCTCAAGGCTAAGTACTATAGACCAATATTCTGTAAGAACGTAGTATCGAGCCGGCTCTAAGCAAGAATCAAGATAGTGATTCCAGATTAGCTCTACTACGTTAAAATGTACTTTGAGTATATAGAATTGTACATAGATAACAAAACACAATATTATTTCAGTTCCATGCCATCTAAAGAAAGATCCAAGAGTAGACTACTTATGTGAGACCGATAATGGTTCCATTTGCAATGACTACGTGCGCCCTGGTGAAATAGTCACACCGAAATGCAATGACAATATCACTCGCGATGACATCACCGTGATGAAATGCGGTGAAAACGGTTACTTCGACCATATTGTCACTTGCGAGAGAGAGGATATTTCTGTTGGTGAGTTTCAGCTTCCAAATAATTTTCGCCTTACTTGCTTAGCTCTACCGTGACATTCAAGTGACGATAACGACCAAAAAATTCACAATCCGATAAATAAATATGACGCTCGTAATAATTGGATAAGTGACACATTCGACAATAAATTTGAAAACAATATCTATATAGGTATAAAAGAGCGGACGCTTAATTATTTTGTTGTCATCATACTTTTTAAATGTTACGATAAAAATAATTTTACAGCAATCAATAAGATATTTGAATCGTTAAATATAAATGCTATCATATGTGCGCTCTTATAGAGTTTAGCTGGCTTTAGCGTTTTGTAAGATGACAGAAAGTATCCCACTTGATTGAACTAAAACTACCCTATTGAATTAATTTAATAGATCAGCTTAAAAGGTTTTACAGAAATCAAAAATATCAGAAATACTATTCAAAATATAAATAAGCTAGCAATACTTCTGATTTTTTTTAAGCTTTAGGGGATAAACATCAAAAAATTATTTGGATGGTTTTGATGATGACCTAAATATGAAAATAAAAATAATTGAAATGAGCTAAAAGAGTTTCATATGATACTAGAGTTTATCCCGCAGCTATGCCGCGGGTCATACCTCTTGTTTAAAGAGCAGGCGTTAATACCTACAGGTTGGGTTAAATTTTTATGTCAGTACTATTTGCCCTCTGAAAATTCACTTCATTTTATATCGCAGACTATCTAAGTAATAAAAGTATCTACGTCTATTTTTGGTATTAAAATTACATACGTACAAAATTATACCAAAACCTGTCCAGTATTCCAGTAGTTTTTCCGTGAAAGCTTAACAAAGAGACAGGTTACTATCGCATCTTTTATAGATGATGAATTATTTATAATATCTCCCATACAAACTTTCATCCCCTATTTCAACCTGTTCTAGTTTTATCTATCTATCCCCCGTGCATCTATCTGCAAACTACATAAATGATAAAAAAGCCGGAAAATGCCAAAAATGACCAAAATGCCAAAAAAATGCTACAAATGCCAAAATTGCCAGAAATACCAAAACTGCCAAAAAAGTCCTATATGTCAAAAATGAAAAAGTGCGAAAAATAACCAAATGTTAATATAAACATATTTTTACAACTTTTACATGAATGTATCCCATCATCCGGGATAAAAAGTATCCCTTGTCCACCCTCGATATTAAAATTACATATAATATAACAAATTTCAGCCAAATCAGTCTAGTAGTTTTTCCGTGAAATCGGAACAGACAGACAGAGTTACTTTCGCATTGATAATATTAATAGGGATAATTAAATAACGCTTTAAGCATTGCGTATTGCAATGGTATTTCTATTAAAAAAAAAACAATCGTGACTTGATCGAGGTTGTTATTTTAATCCAGTCATAGTAATTCAGTTGCGTAGACCACAACGAATTATTTTCCCACATAAAACTATTAATATAGTACAAGACGCGATGTTCTAAAATAAATTAAATCTTATCTAAGATAATAATGCATAATTATTTAAACGTTTTGATAAGTAGGCAAAAATACAAGATTGAAAAGGTAATACTGGTGTGCTACAAGGTATTGTATTGAGTCCTATACTATTCATAGTATATCATCGACTTGCCTAAATTTAAAAATAACAATATTACGTATATTATATATACTATTTATTTTGATTACCATGCCTTAATATTTTCAGCGTGTGGATTGGTAACGGTTAGTGATGGATTGATAATCGGTGGACTTCAAGTAGAGCGTGGCGAGGTGCCATGGCATGCCGGCATCTACACCAAGAAATATGAACCGTATATGCAGATATGTGGAGGGACCATCGTCACCAGCACTTCTATTATATCAGGTACTATAAAACGAAATTCATAGAGATAGTGGAGTATTTTAGTTCAAATGGCTTTGGGGTATCTTTACGGTTCCGTAGCTATATGATAAAAATAACCAACTGTTACTATAATTATATGAAGTGATACTTACTTAGCCGATTTTTATTTTAAAACAGCGACGACAGGGGAACTTCTTTCGCATTTACAAATCGATGTTAGTGAATTGTATCAAGTAATACGCGACCGCAGTGCCATCTTTGTGCCTATTCATCTATCTCAAAGAAAATACGTTATTTATCTGAATAAAAAGTATCCTAAGTGTTGACTCGGGATATAAATAAAATGTATTATATAAACCTGATCCTTCTAAACAAAGGTTATGGTGTTTGAAAGAGAAGAAACCAGAACGAATGCAAGGATAATGGTCGATGATGTTATGCTGGAGCAAGTGAATGAGTTTGTATATCTTGGATGTGCTTTTAGCAGGGATGGAAGGTACACCGCTGATATAGAAAGAAGAGTAAATTTGGGGAATAGTTTGAATGGAGCGTTAGGTAAACTTCTAGGCGCCAAGAACCTCAGCCAGAAGGCCCAGCTCGCCATACACAACGCGGTGATGGTACTTACGCTCACGTATGGAAGCGAGAGTTGGGTATGGAAGAGAGAGCATGAAAGTAGAGTAAACGCGGTTGAGATGCGAGCACTGCGCAAAATCTGCGGAGTGACGCTCGCGGACCGCGTTCGTAATACCGAAGTAAGAAAGAGAGTTGGTCTGAAAGAGAGTGTCGGGGTGAAGGTAAGGAAAGGAATGCTCCGGTGGTTCGGGCATGTAGAAAGAATGCATGATGAAAGAATGACTAAACAGATATACAATGCAGAAGTCGTGGAAGGCCACGACACACCTTCCATGATCAAATTGATCGTGTACTAGCGGAGGGTGATGTCAGGAGCCTTAAGAACAGACGAGTGTGCATGCCAAGAGTTATGAATGTCAAAGAAGCAAGTGAGGTGTGTAAGAATGGGCCTAAATGGCGCTGTGTTGTTCTTGCCTACCCCGCAAGGGAACTGGCGTGAAGTTATGTATGTATGTATGTATGTATGATCCTTCTACAGATTTATTACATGAGAGTTAAAACTTCCAAGCAAAGATCACGCTTCTAGTTCTATCCAAAGATTCCCAGCTGTGTAATATTCTTTATAAAGTTTACGTTTTTTTTCCAGCTGCTCATTGCTTCTGGACCGATAAAACAAACATTTTACCTCCATCTAATTATGCAGTGGCAGTCGGAAAAATATACAGACCATGGAATGAACCGCATGACATACATGCACAGAAATCGGAAGTAGGTAACAATCTTACTTAGATTAGAAGTCTGGAAGGGGAAGGTGTAATATTGTAAGTTGAAAGAATACTTTGAAAGATTTTCGAGTCTGATCAATGCTCTATATCGATGAAGAGATCGATGTAATGACTGGGACCTCGGATGTACTTCTTTATTTTTTTTAGTTTTAGCTTTTAGTACATTATCTACATCGTTAGTAACTTTCTTATCAAGTAAACCGTTTAAGTAAAAAATAATAATCTATTTTAAACTGTGGCTGGAGCTATTTTAGAGTTACAATTTTCGTTTATACTCTATGCTGACACCACCTTAATTTTCAATAACAGATGAAACTTTCAAAGATATATTTTATACTTCCAAGGTAATGGACATCAAAATCCCAACACTGTATTTCGGTAGCAGTGCCAATTACCAAAACGACCTTGCAGTCCTGAAGCTGGTAACTGCGATTGAGTTCAATCGCTTCGTTAGGCCAATCTGTCTGGACTCTAGTGAGGAAACCCATACGAATCAGCAGGATAATGTATTGAGAAAGGTATGATTGAATTTTTTAGGGTTTATGCCAATTTCCATAAATAACAATAATAATAATATTTCATTGCCAGATATTACACCCATAGTTTGTTAGTGATTATCATTACTTATAATAATATTATCTATGTTAGTAGGACAGACACAGTAGAACACAAAATAGAAAGAATGGCTTATTTCCACCGTCCTTTCGACACTAGATAGGAATCTCACCCAACATCAAAGAATAGGGGAAGTCTATTCTTTCGGCAAACTCCCTCAGGATACTATTGGTGCTATTCCGGACAACAGTAAAGACGCGGATTTACTTGTACAGTAGTACGTCCCTCCGTGAACATTATGGATGTACTACAGAATCGAGATAGCCTCAGTAGCATGCTGAAGCTATTATTATAACGGCAGCCTCTGTGGTTGAGCGGACTAAGCCTTCGCCGGCTTACCTCACTGCAACGCAAAGGCTCCGGGTTCGATTCCTGGTATGGTAAACTTTGGAAACGAATTTTCTCTGTTATTTACTATGGTCTGGTGGTCTGGGATCGACCTCAGAGTAGTTGGTTGTACCTTAACACCCATTACCTATAACACAAGCATAACTTTCTTAATTTGGGGATATAAAATATGTGCGTTTGTCTGCCGATTATTTATTTACAATTTACAATAATTTTACTCAGAAATCGCTAGACGCATAGGAATGGAATTTATTACGGACATGTAATCTAGTATCTGGGCGGAACAGGCTTCATATGGCAGAAACTTTTAAGGTATCGGTAGGTTATCATTCATCTGTCCAACAATGCAAGTATGCCTAAAAGTTATGAGATGGCGCTAGCAGATGGAAGCAGTGCTCACTTTACCTATAATGCAGGGTGTGAAGCGCACCTCTTATAACAGTGAAAATCAGGGAAAACATTTCTAAATCCTAACTGTTAACAAGTGGAACATCCTGAATAAATAACATTTCTATAACTTTAAAGTTCCATTGACAGAGGTTCAGTTGTAAATTAACCTTCAACATTCAGGTGGCTGGGTGGGGTCTCAAGACCCAAGAGGGCGATGTATCCCAGGTGCTGAAGGCGGTGTTCCTCCCTATTGTGGACTTGGAGAAATGTAGCAACGAAAGCCCGTACGCGTTCAAGCCATACATCACTGCAGACAAGATATGCGCAGGATATACTAATGGTAGGTAAATGAACGTAATGTATAACACCAGCAGAATGTACTGCTTGGACCGGTTTAGCACTACCAGTTTCTTGGTGGCAAGTTTTGCCTTGCCTTTAACATGCATGGCCCTTGAACTGCACATCGGTGGTAAGGGTAGTTCCTTGGAACTGAAGCGCTTGCTCGAATGGAGTTTTTTTTGGTAGAGAATACGCAAAACTATGTCTTTGTGGGGTGCAATAGACAATGGTTTGTCTCCGCCATTCAGAGTCTCTCTGTAAGGAGTACTCTACTTCAGACACAAATCTAACCCGACTTTCCTCCACAAATGATCGACGGTCGTTTGCACAACCAAAGTAGTGCGCATCGCCAGTGCTATCATCCGCATAGCAATGTTGCGATTGCGTTGTATAATCATTGAAAAGCCTGTATGAACCAGAACGAGCTAACTAGTATAGTACCTACTGGTTTGTAGAACTATACGCTGAGATAACCCCACATTGCAGGGACGGCAGTGTGCAAGGGCGACAGCGGTGGCGGCCTGACGTACCACAGAGTCGAGAACGGCGTCTACAAACACTACTTGCAAGGCGTCGTGTCCACCGCCCCCAACTACGGCCTCCTCCAATGCAACGCGTTCACTTGGGCCACATTCACCAATGTTGTAAAACATTTCGGATTCATTTATTCCAATATCAATTAATTATTTTTTTGTGCAATTAAATACACATATATTGAAACCTACATTTCATTTTACATCTTTTAAGTCCTTATATTAATTAAAAGTTCCGTAGCCATTATGAAACGGAACCCTTTTGGGTTGCATCACGGTGTTTTCCTTCACCGTGGTAACTGTAACATAATACACATTAGGTCAGAAGACTACCTAAGTGGTGCATGCGTTCCGGCCAGGATCGAACCCGCGCCCTTTGAGCTCGGGACGCGTGCGCTAGCCATTACGCTGCCACGAATCAGTATTACCTACCGAAATTGAATTATATTAATCGAATTAGTATGGATAAAAGTGGAATGGTTTGCAGTGGATACATTAGTACTATTAACCACACACACGCAAACCACGCGTATAATACATAATATGCAAGTTTACCCAAACGCGCATTTAAAAAATGATTCACGCCATTTGATCCTTTCGTTTACATAGGCTCCGTCTATACTTTTATTCTCTGATGATGAATAATAATAACAAAAGATTTCGACTGTCAGCAAATTATTTATTTATGAGGGTTTTTTCAAAAAGAAAATGTCACCCCCGTTATTGCTCCCAAAAATATATAAAAGCAACATTAACAATTAATTTCGACGACTTAAATAAAAGGAAATAATTTTAAACAGCATTCTGGCCCCATCGGATAGCGGTGAGGCCAGAATACTGTTAAAAAAGCCTAAATTAGACGTTCTAGCGCCAAATTTGTCACGTCTCTGAGGCTCGACGCGCACACATTCAAACAAAATGTGATGGACATCTTCTCTCACTCCGCATACAGTGCAATTCGGGGAATTAATTTTACGCATCATGTAACCAAAACAATTCAGTGGGACATGCCCAGATCTAAGCCTCAGTGCCGTAACAACTTCTTGTCTTCTCATTCTGCTCACATCGAACCAAGGGGAGCGAGGGAGAGATGGCTGGATTACTTTATACCATATGCCTTTTGTTAACGATCTTTTGTCAAAATATTCTGATCAAAAATTTAAGCATAAATTTCTGATTACAAGGGTAATCTCGCTATACCAAGGAAGGCAATTGTATGTTTCTCCATCGGATGCAGCTTCATTTGCCAGGCGATCAACCATCTCATTTCCCTTTAGCCCAACGTGTGAAGGAATCCATTGTAAAACAATAGTCTTACCCCTAGTTACAAACTTAATTATATTCCTTATAATTGAATAAGCCAGTGGAAGCCCTCTGTGCAATGTATTTGTGCATTTTATTAAATGAAGAAGAGCACTTTTAGAGTCAGTGAAAATAACAAACTTGTCGCTATTCAATGAATCGATATAAGACAGTGCTTCCGAGATAGCAATAAGTTCTATGTGCATTATAGACACTTCAGCGTTCACGCTAAATTTGAGAGAAAACTCAGTTTCGCAATCAAAAAATGCAGCGCCACAATAGTTGTTACTTTTAGACCCATCTGTGTAGATGGCATGGTAATCTGAATACTTTTCTCTAATTAATTTACAACAAAGGGGTTTTAGATTATGAGTATTATAACAGCGTTTAGGTTTAAAGATATCATCTATGTTCGGTTTTATAATATCCGAAAGATCCATATTGCTAGTCCAGGTGTTAATCGTGAAAATATCAATATTGTTGCTGCAGTAAATAGGTTCTTGTTTTAGAGTTTCATGTAAAACTCTTAGCAAAGGTTTCTTCTTCCGTCTCCAGTAGAAATGATTGAATTCATAGATTTCGATTTTAAATAAAATTTACCTGCTAAGTAACGGCGACGAACAAAAAGGGTAGGTAGAAATAATTCTGACTCCATCACATGGATAGGAGTACTTTTAATAAATCCGCTAATCAGCCGTAAACACATATTTTGAAGTCGATCAAGTTTGATTAGATGTACTTCGGCGCAATTATCAAATAAAAAACTAGCAAAATCCATGCGACTTCGGACCAGAGTGAAGTATAATCGTCTCAAATGTGTGGGGTGAACACCGCATCCTGGCCCCACTAAAACTTTGAAAATATTTATAAACTTGGCTACTTTCATGCTAGTTTCGTTGATGTGTTTTTTCCATCGAAGACTTCTATCCAACCACATACCAAGGTACTTAACGTTATCTACTACTTCCAATGGAGACCCATTTAATTGAACATCTACAGCTAGCCTTCGAAAACCTCTGCTAAATATACAGATTTTGCTTTTATTAGTAGAAATTTCTAAGCCGAGGTCCGTTAAAATAGCATTGATTTGATTAAGAGCTGCTTGGATTTGAGATTGGCCTGCATATATAGAAGTGCATTTTCAAAAACAAGAAAATAATAATAATATAAACACGCAGGGGAGCTTTGTGGCGAAGCCTTAGGTGAGTAGCGACACCTCGTACCTGACTTCGGGGGCCAAGACAAGGCCCCCACCTCCGTGCTTGCCTTAGACAGCCGGCACGGAGTGGAGATCGCTAGAGCTAAGACTCAAGCTCCAGGGGTAAAAGTAATAAATGGCATCACGTCAGAAGTAGCTTCGGTGAACCTGCAGCCCACCTCTTTACACCCCTTAGCCACTTACACCCATGTTGCTCTTGTCTTCTATGGCGTTTTTTGGAGTCCATGCAGGGAGTGGCGAGTCACCGTCTGCCCATTTTTCCATGTTCACCGAAAATTGCGACGAGTAGACGCCATAGTCCCCATATTCCCAGATCCCTAGTACCACTAGCAATTACACTCCAATCCGGTATTTTTTCCCACAATAGTCCTACACTGGCCGGGGCTTGTCCTTGTTTGACTTTTAGTGAGGATCCCTAATTTTTTTGAAAATATAATATAGCCTATAGCCTTCCTCGATAAATGTACTATTCAACACTGAAAGAATTTTTCAAATCGGACCAGCGGTTCCTGAGATTAGCGCGTTTAAACAAACAAACAAACTCTTCAGCTTTATAATATTAGTATACATAATAAGGATTTGCTCGTTTAAAGTTATAATGTACATACATACATACATACATAACTTCACGCCAGTTCCCTTGCGGGGTAGGCACGAACAACAGAGTGCCATTTAGGCTTATTCTTACACACCTCACTTGCCTCTTTGACATTCATAACTCTTGTCATGCACACTCGTCTGTTCTTAAGGCTCCTGACATCACCTTCTGCTAGTACACGATCAATTTGATCATGGAAGGTGTGTCGTGGCCTTCCACGACTTCTGCATCCATCCACTTTTGCATTGTATATCTGTTTAGTCATTCTTTCATCATGCATTCTTTCCACATGCCCGAACCACCGGAGCATTCCTTTCCTTACCTTCACCCCGACACTCTCTTGTTATAATGTGAAGAGTGAATTTGGGGAATAGTGTGAATGGAGCGTTAGGTGAACTTCTAGGCGCTAAGAACCTCAGCCAGAAGGCCCAGCTCGCCTTACAGAACGCGGTGCTGGTACCTACGCTCACGTATGTAAGCGAGAGTTGGGTATGGAAGAGAGAGCATGAAAGTAAAGTAAGCGCGGTCGAGATGCGAGCACTGCGCAAAATCTGCGGAGTGACGCTCGCGGACCGCGTTCGTAATACCGAAGTAAGAAAGAGAGTTGGTCTGAAAGAGAGTGTCGGGGTGAAGGTAAGGAAAGGAATGCTCCGGTGGTTCGGGCATGTGGAAAGAATGCATGATGAAAGAATGACTAAACAGATATACAATGCAAAAGTGGATGGATGCAGAAGTCGTGGAAGGCCACGACACACCTTCCATGATCAAATTGATCGTGTACTAGCAGAAGGTGATGTCAGGAGCCTTAAGAACAGACGAGCGTGCATGACAAGAGTTATGAATGTCAAAGAAGCAAGTGACGTGTGTAAGAATAAGCCTAAATGGCGCTCTGTTGTTCGTGCCTACCCCACAAGGGAACTGGCGTGAAGTTATGTATGTATGTATAAAGTCATAATAATATGTTGCTATCAAGTTCAATCTAAGTTCATTAGTAAATTAACCTTCGACTTATAGGTGGCTGGTTGAGGTCTCAAGACCCAAGAGGGCAAAGCATCCCACGTGTTGAAGGCGATGTTCCTCCCTATTGTGGACTTGTAGAAATGTAGCAACGAAAGCCCATACGCGTTCAAACCGTACATCTACAGATAAGATATGAACAGGATATAGTAATGGTAGGGATATGAACGTAATGTATAACACTAGCAGAGCCCATCAGACTTTTTTTTACACATATAATTTATACTGTTACGTGCGAGCGGGGGTACGTACTTAGGATTGGAAGAAAGCACCAGTTTTTATCTAAACGCTTTTATTAACTTACACAGCCGTACGTGAATCCTCTCCGCAGGGTCGCCTCCACACGCACGACTTACGACGCACTGTCCCGACGATAAGTTGTCTCACTCACAATACCATCGCTGATATTGCGTAGATCACTTCCTGCTACTACAGTGCTCACCCCCAAATTAACGCGTATAGCTCGCTTCTGGGTCTTCTCACAAACTGGGCTACAATCCTCCTTCACTGAACTGCCCACTAAACTTTTCGCTAAATTCACCACTAAACTCGTCACTGTCTTCTATTAAACTTATTTTCCTACTCTTTTGTATCGCACTTGTCGCTTCGCTGTCTTGAACTGCATTCAACTGCCTGGTAGACGCGCCTTACGCTGCTCATATACCCGGAAGAATGTTCTGGAACCCATCATTTCGATCTTCTTTTCATTATTCTTATATTTACTATTTGTCCCTTTCTAAATATCTATGTATCTCTGTCTTTTCTTTCCCAAACCTTCTATTCCAGAACTTTCGTTTATCATCTATCCCTTTCAAACACCTATCTATATCTGTCTTTTCCTTCCCGAACTTTCTATTCTAGAACTTTCGTTCGTCGTCTATCCCTTTCTGAATTCTATTCGTCCTCGTCATTGTCTACCTTTTTCTAAAAGTGTAAAACCAACTACATTGTTCCATCGTCATTCGCCACAATATATATATACATATATATCTCTCTCTTTTTTCAATATCTTTTATGTCGATAACTAGCTGCGCCTGCGGTTACACCCGTGCGGTGATGCAAAATCGTTATATTTTGTATAATTCACACTATATTTTTATAAAGTTTCATCAAAATCCATTTAGTAGTTTTTGCCTGAAAGAGTAACAAATACACATCCATACATATATTCTTACAAACTTTCGCGTTTATAATAGTTATAGGAAATAGGATACCTTAAAAATAATCTGTATAAAGACGATGGTCGCATCTCACTTACCAAATACTACTAGATCAGTTTGTTTGGTGGCAGAAACTGATGAATCACTCGAGCGGCACAAATCTGCAAACCTCGGTGAGAGACGTATCTTTGTACTGTTTGCTGTTGAAACGCTTGGATTGTGTTATTGTGAGGCCATGAGCATCTACAAGGAATTCTCGACTTGACTCAGCTACTCATTGACTCTAGGTGTATCAGAGGGCTGGTGTTTACCTTAGACAACGGATCAATATGACGAGCCAGCGAAGTACTTAGCTAGCTTTCTGGGAAACTAACCATTGACTCGACCTAGGCTCAGTATTCTATTTACAGTCTTAAGGGGATATAGATAAACCTGATATAGGCAGAATTGTTGTGATATACATGTGTATATCACAATTTTAATGAAAAAAACAAGGTCAGCAAAAAATATAGTTACAAGGTCCTGCGGGACGCCGAAGATATCCTTTTTCAAAAAGGGCGCGAAGCCGCGGATAAAAGCTGAAATATAAAGAAAAACAATATTTAGCTAGACGTTTTGCTGGGCAGTTTCTTGCTGCTTCTTCTCCTTAACAGCATTAACACGTTACAAAGCGGTGTACATAGAATAGGAAGTAAAATTAAATTTTAACTTACATGTATGACCTTCAAAAAGTATTCTCCAGTGGAACTTATTTTGAATAAAAACTTTTGAATTTGAATTTGACATATTGGCGGCATGTGCACTTGCTGTCGCAAGCACTCAGTTTCTCGATGACACTCAAGCTGTAGTGGCGTGCTGTATTTTTTGTTTCACATCTGGAGCGGCCGACATGTCGTCGACAAAATTTTCCGACTTGCAATAAGTGAAGCCGCCAACTGCTGGCAAAAAGTTACCAACGTAGGTCGGCGGCGTAAGCGTGTTGCGTTTTAAGCCCCAATCGATTTTTCATCGCGGAGAAAGGGGATTGCTGCGGGCGAGCACTCCGCCACATACCGTCCAACGACACGTACATTGCAAGTAACATAATCATTGAAGAACCTATATAAATCAGAACGAGCTAACAGTATCCTACTAGATTTCAGAACTATATGCTAAGATAACCACACATTGCAGGGACGTCAGTGTGCAAGGGCGACAGCGGCGGCGGCCTCACAATCCACAGAATCGAGAACAGCGTCTACAAACACTATTTGCAAGGTGTCGTGTCCACCGCCCCCAACTACGGCCTCCTCCGATGCAACGCGTTCACTTGGGCCATATTCAACAGTGTCTTAAAGCATTTCGGATTCATTTATTCCAATATCAAATAAGTTTTTTGTGCACTTAAATACACATATTTTGAAAACTAAATTTCGTATTACATCTGTTAAGTCCTTGTATTAATAAAGAGTTTCCTAGCCAATATGAAACGGAACCCTTTTTTTGTTAACGCAAGGGAAATACTTTCGTACCATACTGGGTCCAGTCAATGGGGAGAGGACCAACCGCGGCGAGAAGAGCCACGCAGCGTATGTGTGGACTCTGGTAGAGAAGACCAACTACCTCGCTAAACTTAAACCTGCGTCCCATACCCGCGCTTGTGTTGGAAGAACATGATGTCAAGAGCAAAGCTACTCCCATATTCATCCACGCACCAAGCTTTGGCCACTCCAGACAGAATGACCAACTTCACCACCGGTGCATCCCCAAGCTGCAGCAGACCCCTGCGATGGAATCATGAAAGGAGTTTTTGCGCATACCTGCATCTTCGGCGGCCGGTCTGACGACTCTCACTCATGAAACGGAAACCTTGTTAAGTAGACGTGTTCAGAGATGTGACTTTTCTAACTTGTCTTGTCTGTGACTTTTTCTGAAATACAGATACAAGATATAAAATACCTATTTTCATCTTGTATCTAGATACTTTTTTAGAAATGTATTTTGTATCTTGTATTTAGATACCATTTATAAAGTATTTAGTAAATACTTTATTTGCTAAAATACATTTTGTCATAATTTCCTGTATTTTTTATATTTACTATGCCACCTTATAGGTATTCTTTTACCATGCTTATAGTGTAGATAAAACTGAGCGCAAATTTTAAATTTAAATCAACCTGTCAAAAGACATCTACATGGGGAACCCGATGGAACTCTTATTATAATTAATTCCATACAAGATCTTTTAGCAGTGCAGGAACTTCTTAGTGAAACCATGAAAGTATGGAAATTACCTGCGTTGGAGGACAATGAAATACAGTTTCTAAGTGAAACTGCAATACAGCTCACCGCCAGTGGGGCCTGAGGTCCAAACTACCGGTGGTTAGGGCTCCAGAGACAGGAACCTCCTCACAATTCGTGCCGTGTCCAAAAGTGCTGCCTTCTGTATCTGGCCCTTCACCCAGCTTCCGAGCGAAGGCCTCTCTAAATGACGGTCGAGGCTTTTCGCTATAAGACTATTGACGGTGACAACTATCGGCACAGTGCTCGTTGACTCCAGACGCCAGATAGCGGTGACCTCATGAGCAAGATCTAAGTATTTATTTAGTTTTTCTTTTTCTTTCTTCACGAGATTATCGACATGCGGGATACTGATGTCAACGAGTATTGCTCGTCGCGCAGATCGATCTTTTATCACGATATCAGGCTTATTGGCTACAATAGTCCTGTTCGTGATAACTGATCGATCCCAGAAGAGCGTGGCACGACTGTTTTCAAGAACTGGCCCCAGCGAGTACTGGTAATAAGGCATCTCTGTTTCCACAAGACTGTATCGAAGGGCAAGTTGGTGGGGAATAATCTTGGCTACGAGGTTATGTCTGTGCAAGTATTCGCCGTTAGAAAGATGTGAACAGCCGGAAACAATATGCTTGAGGGATTTACCTGGGCGATGACATGCCCGACAGATGTTTAAGGTGCCATCCTTCAGGATGTTTATTATGATGATGATATTATGAAGTTATTTGTCTTAATATCTTCGTCCATAATTGCAAAGACAAAACCTTCGGTTTCTCCAGAGTGTTTAAAACTTATAGTTCAGCAGACTGTAAATTGCTTAGCTGGTGTATGCGCGTATATCTATATAAAATGGAAACTGCACTTCACTTGGACTATATTTTGTATTAATTGAATAGCATATAATATTTCACATTAACAGTTCAATAGCAACTGACAATATTATTAGACACATGGGTTTATTATAAAATAATTAGGCTTCCATACGGTTGTATGGAGTAGTGTCTATGTAGGTTTCCTACACAGAGGTTACTGAACCGTAGCCAGTTTACCAACGCTGACAGGTCTACATCAGGCCCTGTTAAGGCCCGATAAAACCTGCCATGCAGCTCCTTGCTCTTCCATACGTTGATGCGTCGGAGGCGCTCAGTACTGCCAGTTTGCACCAGTTCTCTTTAGCCTACGAGAGCGTGGTGAGACTTTTGTCTACTGCCACAACATCTTTATGCAAGCCCACGTTCATTTTAAGTAAATATGCCCTGAGATTGTTAACCTCGCGATTGTGCAGATCCTAGGCATTTAGAAAGCCTCAGCCTCCACATAAATAACAGTGAATATGTGGACTGTTTAAAATCAATAGCAGAAGGTATCCAAAGCCTGCAAGGAGATAAAGATATTTGATGGTTGTCAATAGACAAATGCTGGATCAGCGTGGGGTCCATGCGCGGAGTTTGTTCCGCACCATGTGGTAGGGGCGTCTTCAGGGATCTTAATTAAGGTTAACCAGCGGTTTCTCCCATGCCACTGATTTGACTTTTCTAATGGCTTTTGAAACACCTTTTTGGTGCTTCTGTACTCCTCGTATAAATTCCTCTCCACGATCACTGTATCGTCGGCGCGGCGGCGCCTCGTCCTAAATCTGGCGTATTGGTAGTTCGCTAAGATTCACATAAAGTAGCAGGGCTAGTTTTTACATATATCATATATGATATTGTAATAAAGAAAGATACATACAGTTGCCAGACACTTCCTGTGGTCCATAATTTTAAACAGACTCTTAAAAAAATATGGAAACTTCATTTTAGGAAGGCTGAATTTTATATATATTATCAAGTACAATATCTTAGAGTATTTTCCAATAAGCCAGACACATCTGACGGGCCAAACATGCTCCCAGAATCGTTAAGAGTTCCGCTATGCGAGGAAGCGCGAGAACATAGAACTAGATCAGGGGTGGTGGCTATCCAGACGGGCAAATATCCTAACACCAGGCTGTAGGTTGTTTTTTCACCTCTTATGACGGGCCGCTCGACCGAAGGAAATTGTATTCTTTCTCCATTCCTGCATGGATAAATACTAAATTAAAACTAAACTAAAACAATTTCTATCATTTAATTTAATACCCTTCATTTAATTAAGATGAAGGGAGGCCATCTTAACGCCTGCTCGTTTCTATGAAATCAATGTTATAATTAATTTAAATATATTGTGTTCGCATTCTTGTTGCTATTTCGAGATATTTTTATTTGAGTGTTAAGTTGCGGATCAAGATTATGTTACCGGTTCTGCAACTTCCAAGTTGCATAACAAATTTTGATGTAACTCGTTATTAGTATTCGTTGTAGCTCGACAAAACATGTTTTGCGTGCGATGTTTTATATTTTTAAGCATTGGTAAGTAATTATATTTATTTTAGAAGACATAGTAATACTTCATTGCCATTGATTTTTACTTTTTGCACTTACTTATTTATTATTAACTAGACATGGACAGTTGACTATCAAGATCTTTGATTTGACAGTTTTTAAACAACTGCTTTCTTTACTGATTCTGCAAATAAAATTTGTACCACACATAAAAGCAAAGTTTTCTATAGAGGCATTACTTATGTATAGTTTAAAGGAACATAAGTGTTTTTATTTGCCCATATTTGCACTGTATCAAAAACGATGTGTTTATGGCTACTGCAAAGTATTTACTATTTCCGCAAAAAAGTATAGATACTAAGCTGTATTATTAAATCTATTTTATGTCTTTAATATTAAATTAGTAGAGGGACTGAGTTTATACAATATACTAAGGGCCTTACTTATAATAATCTCGTTGAGAAAGGATAAGTCGTCTCTTAAGTAAGTAATTTAATACTACACTAGGGATTTTATATTGTTTGATTTTATAAAACTATTAGCATTTTTTTTTAAATTAGCCCTTTAGCTACGTTTATCTAAGTGGTTTAATGTAAATAAGTTATTACTCAATCCTAATAAAACTAAATATGTTAAGTTTGTTATGCCCAATGTAAAATAATACGATATTAATATCTCTGTTAACGACACTAGATTTAACTTAGTAGATTCAACTGTATTCTTAGGCATTAACCTAGGTCAGAAGCTTCAGTGGCGCGCTAGTATATCTAGTCTCTCAGGGAAACTTAGTTCTGCGGCATATGCGGTCAAAAGAGTTAGGCAGTTCACTGACGAAGAGACTGCTAGACTTGTTTATTTTAGTTATTTTCATAGTGTCATGTGCTATAGTATTTTACTTTGGGGCAACGCTGTTGACTTTGAGACCATATTTGTTTTACAAAAAAGAGCCGTAAGGTCAATTTACAACCTCGGCCCTCGGGAGTCTCTTAGAGAACGCTTTAAGGAAATCGGTATTATGGCGGTCGCCTGCCAATATATTTTTAATAATATAAGTAATTTATACTCGTAATAATTTGAGTGCCTACAAGCAGCATAAGATGTACACAATTTAAACATCAGGCATTGTAATAGACTGATATTTTCATCTTTTAGATTACAAAAATTACTGTCCTCTTTCTTGGGGGTTGGTATACGCTCCTTCAATAAGATTCCTAGTGAAATGTTAGATCTGGCTTTCACTAAGTTTAAAACTAAACTAAAAAGCGTCTTGCTAAAAAAGGGATGATACTACACTATTGAACAATACTTAAATGGCAAAAATTCATTTACATAGCAGCTCGCTGCAACCTCTTATACTACATTTTGTTAACGTTTTTATCTTGCCAAGCTTGTAAGGAATTTATGGAGACATATTGCAGCATAACATTTTAGTACGTCATGTCATTATTATAACTATAACATTATTTTTCTTTCCTTTTAGTGTGTCTTGTTCTTATTGAGTATGCATTGCTTGCTACAACTCCATTAATTCTTCAATAAGTAATTCTGTAACATACTTCTGTCCAAATTTATAAAAAAAAGGATTTGAGATATAAATAGAATATGAAATATAAAGAAAAACAATATTTAGCTAGACGTGTTGCTGAGGAGTTTCTTGTCGCTTCTTCTCCTTAACAGCATTAACACGTTGCGAAGCGGTGTACATAGAATAGGAAGTAAAATTAAATTTTAGTGGAACTTATTTTGAATAAAAACTTTTGAATTTGAATTTAATGCCTTTTTACTGATATATTTTCATACACAGATTCGGTCCCCTTATTCCCGTACTCGGTGACAATCAGCTGTTTCAAGTAAATTGCCTCTTAGCAGTTACTTAAACTACCTCTCGATGTTAGTTACTTTTGAAAGTTATTTATGAGTTACTTTACCACCTCTTATCCTTAAGAGGAGTTTATGGATAAGATTTTCACTAACCAGTTGCTGAGCAGTTCTTTAAAAATTAACAAACGATTATAAGTAGTGCCAAAATGTTTCGTTTTTACCCCTTAAAAGTTTTAAAAACATTTTTGTTAATTTTCCTATGGACATCTTCTTGTGGAAAATTTAATTCTCAAAAAAAGCTCGGATCATTTTCTCGTATTCTTCACAGAGAAAAACTTACCAAACTTTAGTTCTACTATTACTTGCAGAACTTTTTCTTTGTAAGTGTTAGAAGGAAAAAGCATATCAGAGCTTTTTTTTACAGAATTAAATTTCCTACAAGAACATCGGAAATCTAAATTATATTTTATTTTATGGGATGACGCTGATTCCCTGAAATATGGGCCGCCCCTTAGTGTGGGATGCTACTTGCGTTAACACTCTGGCGGCGTTCCGTCTTTCAAGTACGTGCCCTATCGCCGGTTCTGCTGCAGCCGAACAGAAGGCCCTCAAGCGCCGCAAATATGCCGCCATTGGAAATGGTTACACATTTGCGGCATTTGAGGTGGAAACTTTGGGTCCGTGGGGTCCTAACGCTCTAAAGGTCTACTGTGACGTCGCCAAACGTTTAGTAAACGTCACACACGACCAGAAGGCTGGCGTCTATTTCGCTCAAAGATTAAGCATTGCTATACAACGTGGCAACGCCGCCAGCTTTTTGGGGACGTTCCCAGTAAGTGACAGTGGTTTGGGACCAATAACTTATCTTTAGATATTTTCCCCTTTTTTATTTAGTTTTAGTTTATATATTGTATAGTTTGTAGTTTATTTTTAAGTTTATATTTATTTGCATAACAATTAGTTGATTCATTACTTATAATAATTTAATGAGGGATTTTATGAGAGTAAAGACCAAAAAAAAATTCCTCCTGAAATTTATATAGGGGAATGAAAAATCGTCGTTTTTAGTTAAGAAATATAAACTAGAGTTTACCCCGCGGCTCTGCCGAGGGTTAAACTCTCGTGAAAAAATCAAATGTTTATATATATATATATAAAGATGATTTCTTCATGAGTTTAGCAGACAGACAGACGGCCTACCTGATGGAAAGCGGTTACCATCACCTATGGGCAATTTGTCAAAATGAAGGTGCTATCAATTTGCTGCCGCTCTTAAAGAGAATATGGAACTTGGCCACAAATGTCGGAACATTATTCAAGGTTCTTCTGGCGGTATACTCTAGGCCAAGGGTGGTAGTCATCCAGACGGGGTAAACACCCTTACACCTGGCAGTGGGTTGTTTTGTCGCCTCCTTTCTCCGTTCCTGCACGAATGCATAAACCTTCATTGAAAAATTATCTAACTAACGGTGAAAGCGCTTAAAAATCCATTGCGTGGTTTAAGAGGAGTTACCGGATATACAGACAGACTATGTAAAGATACTCATAATTACCATATTTTATAGGTGCAGCAGTCAAGGTAGCGGCAATAGATAATTTGTGAGTACATAGCAATATATGTTATTTGTTTCGTTGTACGTGTTGCTAAATTGATTTTATATATGTGTGTGTTATTAAAATTATTGCTTTATTATACTGTTTCTACAAGCTTTTATTTAACTTGCAATGGATGTACCTATGGATGTATGTAAGTTCGGGTGGAATCTTGCAAGTTAAATTTGACCAACTTCCCGGTTTCCAAATGAGCTGAAATTTTGCATATGTATATCGCGTGACAATACAATAATATGGTACTATGGAGCTGATCTGATGATGGAGTCGAAAGGTTGCCATAGGAACTCCTGTACTAAACAAAATGGACCCGTCGTGTTTGGGCTCGTTTTACTTGTCTTGGCTAGCACTCTGCGGCTACATGATATCCAGGATCTCAAAAGCTTGTATTTAAAAACCTTTTTAAAAAAGCTTAATAGTCTGCGAATTATTTACCTTTATCAATCTGCATTATGCTGCATATATTGTTGTTAGGTGTGTTGTATTGTGCAACGTGACTTCACTTTATGGTTCCAGATGGAAGAACAGCGCTAGTCTTTGTTGGCTAACATTATGCTGAGGCTGAGTCCAATTTAGTACTTATTTTGTTAGTATTGTCTTTCGATTTCTATTTATATTAACTTAGTTTTTGTCCTAAAAAATATTTTTCTTTCTCTCTTTCATATAACTTTATAGAGCTCCGTTGCTATTTTGACAAAATCAAAATAAAACAACGTTTTAACGGTTTTAAGCAAGGTATTTTATTTTATTTTTATTATTCCGACGTTTCGGCCACTTTTCAGTAGCCGTGATCGCGAAAAATAAACATGTCAAGTGTCAACGAGTTTTGTTAAAGTTTTATTTAGCCTATTGCCAACTTGTCAATTTTATTTATTAAATTTTCATTTTTGTATATGGTTACTATTTATTTGAGAGCTCCTTCTAATTTACCACCGCTTCACAGCATGTTGTGGCATGAAGAGAAGAAGCAAGAGCGCAAGAAACTCCTTAGCAACATGCGTGGATTTTTTTTAGCGAAACCCAAAAAAAGTTGTCTAAGTTACTCCTTATAACATCAGCTATCTGACAGTGACAGTCCCGTCAAAATCGGTCCAGCCGTTTCAGAGATTAGCCGAAACATCCAGACAAACTGTCTGTCTGTTTGCTAGAACATCGGGTGAAAAACTACTCAACAGATTTAAATGAAATTCGATATAAAGCTAGATACTTTCTTTCCCGATAAATGACGTCGATTCCGTGGGATAGACGAACATAGCGAAAAATATGGCTCTGCAATCGCATCTTTTTTGGAAACTGCTGAACGTATATGAATGAAATTCAACGTAGTGCTGACTTATAATAACCCGAGTTAACACTTAGGATATATTTTATTCCGATAAATGACATTGTTACCTTAAAATAGACGGATTAGGGAAATAGATGGCGCTGCAATTTCGTTTATTTTAATTTACTGACAAATACTTACTGTAACGGATCCACTATGCTTATGAATTTTATTTTTAAATTATAATTCATTAAAGTTGTACTTATATAATAAAAACTTTTGTACTCTAAAGAAAACAAGTAAGAAGCATTAAAAGTAGAAAAATCAGGACTAATACTTTGTATGATTGTATTGAAAATTAATTTACAATTTTTTATACACTTTGAAACATAGTCAACGAATAGAGAAATGACGATAGGAATTTACAGGGTCTAAGAAATTAATCTTTATTGAGTATAAGCTGATCCGAATCTTATAGTAACACAGTTAAGACACATATTTGAAATTGCAGTATAAATCGATTGATCGATAATTTCTCAATCATATTTAACTAACACTCTTAAACTAAGGCTAATTAGGTCTAATTTACAAATAATGCGTAAACAATCACGGATCGCTGAAAGGGGCGGTCCAAATATTGAAAGAACACCCCTTTATTGGAAGTGGTGGTGGCAGGATTTCTGACAATAAAAGCCTGGGACACGGTTGTTGGGGGATAGAGAGCAGAAATCAGACAAAAATCGAGATAGAGAGCGCGAAATCGGGAGGAATCGGGAGAATCGGGATAGTAAAGAATCGGGAGACTTTCAACGAGGACTCACGAGGGTTCTTGTATAGACTTTTACACAGACTTTTGGGGAAACTCTGACAGATTTTCAGACAGACTTATACAGAGCCACTCGTGAAGAATTCTAGACAGTCTTTCGAAGCGTGAAATCGCGAGTTTTGCTTGAAGATTTGACAGTTGTGTTATCTTTCGTTCAGAGGTCGAAACCTCGCTGTCAAGTCTGAGATCCATCGGGTTCTTAATATTGGATCACGCGGTCGAAATATAGCTCCGGGTACGCCGATGAGCTACGCGAACGAAGTTGTAGTCACTAGATTAGTAGCAGTTTAGAGTCAAATCGACAAATTAATTAATAATCTTGTGATAAATCATTTTCTATGATAAAATTTTATAGACGTCAAAGTTTTAGAAATTAGTATTCCGAACTGTTAGTCCGATCTGTGCAGAGATCGATAGGTTAGAAATGGTTCCAGTTAGGCGCATTCCAGCCATCGATATCCTGAAATAATAGTAGCGGTTACGTGAGTAATAGAGTCCCCGTTTAATGACGAGGACTAGCATGTTAGTCGTATTGCATATAGTTGTTTGCTTTTAGCAGCCTATAGGTAGCTGAATAGAGTTCGTCCGGAATCCACGAAGTTTTGTACTAAGCAAGATTTTTCAATTAAAATTTAGGTTGAGTAATGTACGTAATTTTCATATTAATCGAAAATAGTCGAGTAATTGTTTATTAGGTGTATTAAAATATATTTTATAATGATTTTTTTTTTTAACTGAGTAATTTTACGTTTAAGCAATACGATTGAATATTTCATTCAAAATTATATCTAATTCATTATATGATTTGTTGGACATCATAATGTTGACAAAACTTAATTAATTATTAATCAATTATTAATAGGTATCTCGTATGTTTACACAAAATCACAGCGGTAAATAACGTTGACTATTTATTTAAAGCACTATAATCAAATATACGTATTTCAAACATCTTTGATTGAAGTATATCTTTGAAGTCGTTGAATTCAAACTTCTCGATTATAATATTGGTTCTCTTACTTTAAATAAGTCTATGGGGCGCCATTAATAAAGCGATAAATACCGAGTTATTGGTCTTTGTTTCCTGACGAAATCATTTGATATCATACGAATTATAGTATACAGTTGTCGTAGTTTTAGTAGCGGTTATATAATACTTATTCTGAGCGAGTTCCCTACCTTTAAAGCAAAGGTTGAGAATGCAACTAGATTAACGATTAATTGGTGTTGTTCAATACATCATATAAATGTTTAATATTTATTATATCAACAACTATATGAATGAATTTTACGTTACAATTCTTATACTTTACACAGATATCTTTTGTTCTATATAAATTATAATATACACGTATATATCAACGTAAAGTAGTTGTAACTTATCATTTATAATAATCTTCAACGAGATAATGTGTTTTCATTTGTGGTAAATCCATGCCAGTTTAAATTGGATCAGGGTTAAAAGCCCTATACATATTTATTCTATTCTTGACTTACAAGTTCTTGTCTAGTCATTTCTACCTTATAAATTGCTTTGTTTGGCAATTATGCCTTCAAATGCAATGCAGTGCTTGGCAAAATGGACAAATAGCTCGATTAGTTCTTGAGATTTGTACATCGTAGCTATAGTACATGATTCTTGCCTACCTGGGTACGATATTTATCATCGTGACATACTCATTCGACAGTTTGTGTTTTACACATAGGTCGTTCGCAAACGTCGATTAGACAAATGCGGCGGAATGGTTTGTTACCGGGAAGTGCCTCGAGTCAGTGCTCTAACTGTCTTGTCTGCTTAAGTAAACGGCTCTTGTTGTCCGGTCTAGTTTGACTTGGACTGTTTTTAGGAAGAAATGACTCACCAATGAACTATTAAATTCAGTTCGGCATTGAATGCCTGCCTTTTTGTGTTGATTATCAGTGGAATTAACTCTGATCTAAATGACTGTTTATGGTTATTTGTCTCAAATTAAAACACTTAAAAGGTAAGGTTATGCCAATGGTATCATGTTATACCCTTCCTATCCTCATACTGGGGAATGAGCCAATATTTTATATTGTAATTAAATTATATAATACTTGTGTTCGTCAGCCGTGTATCTGCTTGAGCGCTATTATAGCTTACTTGTCTAACTATGGTCGATGATTCTTTAATAGATAGTTGGCCTAGACATAGTAACTCGCAGTGCACGTTCGAAATATCCGAACCGTCTGATATGTTCACAATGTATTCTTGAAAGTTGCATTTTGGCACTTTCAATAAATTATTGTTAGTCATTTAAATGCTGATATGAAATGTTTGGTAACAATGCTCGTCTACGTGGCCAATATCTCAAATCAATACATGCGTGACTAGTAAGTGCTTCCCACCTGAGTGCTATATTACCAATTACTCGGCGTCAAAATTCTATTTACAGAAAGACAGCCTATTTATTCTAGATAGCCTCGTGGGACAGTATTATGATACTGAGTACCGAAAGGACGCTATGTATTTTTGTGAGTTGCTTCGGCACTCTCAAAACCCAATTCTGGCCTTACACACACACACATTAACCGAACTGAATTATCGGCCTAAATGACTCACATAATACTTAAAGGATATAATTTTGGGATTGGTTCATCGACTAGTTCCTTTCTAATCCTGAAGGTATAATAAAAAGTGATTGTGAGGGATCACTTCTTGACCCGGGTGGAAGGCATTTTGGGTTTATTATACCTTTTTATTAAATCTTCATTAATTAAATCCCTTCCCAAACTCCACATATTTATAGTCTATTATACTATTTATATATCACTAAACTCTTAATTCATAATCACTAAAATCACACTTAATATCATAAATAATATTACTCACCATATTATTCGTACATATTACATATACATACTTACATATATACTTATATTTACACTACACATGTATTATATTTATTTATACGTATCATATTTATTACATATCACTGCATACATATTATATACACATAATATTCTAATATCTAAACCTAATCAATTAAATTCATATTAATAATGTATTTATATATTGAAATACATAGGTATATGATGGTATTCAGCAGCGGTCTATTCTGTTCATCCTAATCTCGTTATAAGTGACTAACGACAGGCAGTCGTTTTATAAATGAATAGATAATTACAAGTCGTTAATTATACTGGGTATGATAAAACAACTTATGAACTTTTAGATGATTTGCTTGTCCAGACAAATTTCCATAGAACTGAGCTACTACAATTAATATACACACAACGTAGGATACCTATCACTAGACATATTATCACAGCCAACCTAAACTAAAGAAATTCTATATTAGATTTCTTTGTAAATTTTAATTTAAAGGCAAAAAAATTAAGAGTATATGGACTCTCCGCTCTTATGTATATATTCTATTATATACATCTTCCTAGATCTCTTATGGGGTTTAGAGATCAGGCCACCTTAATTTATAAGGGGGGTAGTTACATTACGTGGTCATAAACAACATGTCATTTATTGTATTATTTCAAATCAGTTTGGCTTGCACGCGCCTTTATGTTTTGCTGAGCAGTTGTGTGGACTGTATGGACTTAGTTTCTTTGCTATTATCTATCATATGTAATAACCGAATTAAGTTTTTATGTAACTAACCCAGAGCTACTACCTAGGGTTTTTCACTATCTGGACGACTCTAATTAATACATAAGACGAGGCCCTCTATGATATTTCTTTCCTCTTCATCTACGAAAAAAGAAAATAAATACTTCTTGTTTTTATTCACATTTACAGAAATACGGTAAGCAACACCACCAATATACCTAGCGTGTGCACTAAACCAACCGCGAGCAATGGGATGAATTTAATTATTGACGGTGTACCCATCTTTAAGCATAATTATATGAAATACAAGTCTATCTATATTACTGTTTATTGTGATGAAGGTTATGAATTAGTCGGAAATAAAACTGCACTGTGTGTTAACGGGACGTATCTGAAACCGCTTGGAAAATGTAAGTCTTGCTTCAAATACTAGCATGGAAGAGAAATAGCAGGGGCCCAATTCTGTTATTTCAATATCTTGGCGCTGGGAAGATATTCAAAACACGTTTCCATTGCAGTAGTGTTAAAAATTCTTATTCTACCAAGTACACAATAGCGTCTCGATACTTCGCTACTACCACCAACAGACATGGCGGTAGCCGAAATGTATTTGAAAAGCTATCAAAATTTTAAACTTTTTTGCGAGATTTCACTAATAAATATGTATAAAGACAGTGTGGCGCGCCACGGGTAACCCATTGGAATGAATAGAATACAAAAAGGCAAACCTGGATTTTGGATAGATAGTAATAGCAGAACTGGGTGCCAGGTATGACAATGACTTAGTTGATAAACTCCGGTAATTGCTTGACAGTCCACGCACAACGAGGGATTCCGTATAGATGATACACATCTAAGTCATCTGTTCTAATTATTTGGTTACGGAACAAAAAGCGGATACTGTCTAACTCAATTTTCTTTAAAAGTATTTCTGAAGCTATACAAGCTAAGTTACATTTTATATTTTTTCTTGAAAGTTAAAAAGTTATTACTTTTTAACTCTCAAGATATTAACTGAAAATTGCCCTACCGTCTTGGGTAGGGCAATTTTCAGTTAATGTCTTGCTACCTAATAAATAAAAAAATAAATGTTGACGTCTCAACATTTGAGACGTTAAGCCAGCCAAATGTTGAAACCACGACTGTCATGCCATAAAATTAAGAATTTTGCTATTAGTTAGGTCTTGTGTGAAATATAATAAAAAAATCAACTTAAGAGCTTTTAAAAAAAAAAAAAATATTGTTAATTTTGTGTGATTTTTAAGATCTAACTGACGATACTTCACACGACTAAGTGCATGGAAAAAACTGCGTTCGAAATCGTCAAAGTTATTGTTTAACTTTAAATATGTGATGTATTATAGAAAACGATACTACATTATACATATGAATAATAAAGTATGGCGAGTCCCTAATATATATTAAAAACAAGAACGACCCTAGAATGAAACCCTGTGGCATACCCATAAACGTACTCTGAAAACGTAAATCTGAAAGGCTCCCAAATCCTACATTACCATGGCATTTCAAGTTATTCAGCTCTCGCAGTCTGATGTACTGTTATTTGAAACATATTTTTAGATATAAAAAAAATTACGAGTTAGAACCCTGCTGGAATAATTATTTTGGATACATCGGATGATTCTCTTAAGCTCAGTTTTGTTCGATGAGTGAGAGTTCCGATGGCCAACTTAACCCTTCTCCCTGACACCATTATCCTTACTCTATCCCCTCCCCTATTCCATTCCTCCTGTTTGCCCTTTCTATCCCATTCCTTTTATTTGCAATTACTTCTTCTTACTCCTCCTATCCTAATCCACTATCCCGTCCTTGTTATCCCATCTTAAAGGCTGATAATGCGTTGGCGTCGACCCTGGAATGAAAACTATTATAATGGACGACGGTAACCACTTCTCATTACGTCTACCTGTGTGCCAGCATAGGATTTAAAAATGACAGAATATTATTCTGATTTTTTTAAAATATATTATATATAATTAAGACTATAAACTAAGTTATGAATGTCAAAGAGGCAAGTGAGGTGTGTAAGAATAAGCCTAAATGGCACTCTGTTGTTCGTGCCTACCCCGCAAGGGAACTGGCGTGAAGTTATGTATGTATGTATGTATGTATAAACTTAAAAGATTTCATCATCTAAGAAATATTTAAGGGCTTAGTTTTTGGCAGTGGAGCTTCCTCCAGTCGTCTTTATTTTTGGGTGGGTGTTCTTTTTTATGTTTTCTTAATCCATGAGTTATCATCGCCTTTGGACATTTGTAAGAACATAGGTACTAACAATGTGCTGCTCTCTAACCAGGGCTGATAGTTATCCATAAGGGCAATTACCTTACACCTGGCTGTGGGTTGTTTTGTCGCCTCTTACGCGTCGGCAGCTCGCGTAAGCCCATGTGTGACGTCTGATGGTGTTTCCGCGGCAATATGGAGTATCGCGACCTTTCGAGCATCATTCTAACTAATCCCAGCTGGTGAGAGGTCATGTTGGGTCAGTAGCCAGCGTGCAAGTAGTACATTTTCAGTGCGGTGGCCGGACGTGCAGAGGGTTAATCCCGTGGAGATGTGTGTGGCAGTCATTGTCGGCGCAGTCAAATATTAGCGCCGACATTGCCAAAAATTCCTCTACGCTGAAAATGTCCAGTCGCGGGCGATGACGTCGTTTCTCATGTATCGATCCGCGCCCGAGCACATATGCAGAGAAACGCTCTTTTGCACCTGTAGCAGCTTCTTGTTGGTGGCAGAGTACACCGCATACCAGGCCGGGGATGAATAGATGAACCTCGAAGATAGCTCCTGTAGACCATGATCTCGCAGGTATCCTGTAACCTGCGATGATCCGGATGGTACTAAAGGTCGCAGCAGGGCCCTAACTACGTGTGCTTTATTAAAAGCGTGCTCGACCTAGAGCCCTGAACTCAACGGTCTGTCGATGTGCACTCACAGGCAGCTGCCTTGGAGAACACCGGCAGAAGTGATATACTTTTGTGAAATTAATGCCAAACCCTGTTGAATGCCTTCACCTTGACATCCAGGAATACTGCAACAGTAAACCTTTCATGGTTTAGAATAGAATATATTTTATTGTACAAAACTGTTACATAAAATCAAGAACATTTATATACAAGTACAAGCGGCAGTCTTATCGCCCATGGTGATTTCTTCCAGACAACCTTTAGATGGAGAATAAATAGGACAACAAAACCGACTTTTATTGGTTTAGTTGCTAAACCAGCACTCGTACAAAAATTTAGTTTGTTAATAAATAATATTAATATATAAGATGATTTAATAAATATAAAGCACCATTATACCTCCGGATCCGCCTGCATTTCCACCACTAGATATTTTTGGAGTTCGGAATTCTTCCAGACTTTGGGTGGTAAATCATACGCCACCGCCGAATGGATGTCCAGCCCAGCTTATTGCGTAGCCGTGCAAAGTGTTACGTCCAATTTGGTAGTTCGTCCACCAATATTTAAAAAATATGTTTTAAATACCAACATGTGAAAAGCGAGAGGAGAATGACGTATAGCATCATCTAGTCATATGAAATTTATTTGTTTTCCAGAGATACGTTTTTCCGAACCGTTGTCATCCCTAGGATTCCTTGTTCATAATAATAATAACTCAAAATACTTGTAAAAATTGAAACTTTTAATAACAGCAAATCATTTTTGTTCAACAGGTGTCCCTAAGTTACTTACAAAGGCCGATACGTAAGTTTATATTTATGTACCTTTTTTTTACACGGGGAAATGCGTTGCCGCACCGTCAGCCGCGCGGGGAATTGTCGCGGCCGGTGTGTGGGGCGGGGCTCCCCCGACGCCGATTAATCAATACGCCGGTGACGGGTATAGCCACTAAAACCCCATGGCAGCCTTCTTCCGCCTGGGTGCCGGGTCACGGTATTCGCGTGAGCATTACGCGCGACCCGGCGGACGGTGGGCCGCCCATAAGCAGAGGCGGCCTCTCCTTATATTTATGTACCTATTATAAGTGCTGATTAACATTATTTTCTAATGAATATTCGTTTGAAGTTCAATGATTAATTTTATTTAATATTAATTATAATTTTTTCTTTATTATATTACATATTAAAACTGCATGTGATTTCGATATATTTGGGTAAAATTTGATTATAAATAATGCGTCACAAATCAATTTTGCAAACCCCTGTCAATCCCGAATCACACTTCAACGATTTGGATGCTACTTACCAGACGCTTTCGTGCGGGGAATGTATCTAGGCCTAGCACTGAGTAGTAAACACGGATCGTGATGAAATTTGGCACTGTATGACAAGGGATGGGAGGGGTCTTAAATTTCGTGACGTTCAAAGTCTAATATATTTAAGCATTAGAAAACGGAATTTGAACTATTAACGAAAATGTTCAAAATATTACCAACTCTATCTGTATAAGAATGGTGTTTAAAATATTAAAAAATAATTTAAATGGAAATAAAAGTAATTACGCAAATGCTGTTTTAATTTAATAATTTCTTGATGTAAAAATACGTGATATCACACTAGGGTGGGAGGAATCTCACGAGTGTGACCAGCTGTGACACGGACGGCCGAGGGTCAAAAATCATAAAATTGGTGTGATGTAATTTATGGAAGGCGCCTAACTATACTAGCAATAATTTTTGAACAACACATTCTTGTCACAAAAAATGCTTTAGAATATTTGGAAACCTGCACTAACCATCACATCAATTAATTGACACATCACTAGCAACCATACAACTAATGTGGCACATCACTATTATCGGTCATTTTGTCAGCGACGCGCGCGCATATAACACATAGTGCAAACAGTAATGAAAAATTAAGGTAAAGACAATTCCCAACAAGCTGATCCATCGGCCGGATGCAATAAAGAACGAGCCCTAATACAAAGAAGACAAGTGAAAATTCAAATTACGAAGTGCATAGCCAAAAACTGGAAATACGGCGAGATGAGCAAATGAGTGAGTCCGTTCCAATTTATCTCTTAGATTTTTTAAAATACATACGTTACAGTTCATATACATCGAAATATTCATTGATCAGCTAATACATTGTTATATTAATGCGTATTATCCATCATAATACAATTTAACGCAAACGCCGACCGGCGACGGTCATGTTCAATCTTACCTACATACATTAAAAAACGTGCGCTGCGCGGCTGCAATGTATATAAAATTGGTTACAGACATATAATCTAAAACAAACACATTAATACAATTATTATGCTATTAAATTAAACATTGAATTAGGTATTTTTCATGACATGATAGGAAATTAATATTAATTACATAGGTACCGACATATTACGATTATCATTCACGAGTGTAAGCCAGCGGCTTCGCTTGCGTAAGCTTCGAAAACGTTTCCCGCTGCAATTAATTTGTTTCTAAATATTGCTATTACGTTACGGAGAGACAAGTGAACCAATTTTCATAAAAATCTAATAAATTCTAAGGTGGGGTAACGAAACGGTTTAACGAATATACAAGCTAAAACAAGTTCATATTCACATTTATACATTAGAAATAAATATAATACAATATTATTAGATTTGATTTATAATTTATTTATTTAGGTTTAGAATTGAATTGTATACTGTTAATGACACAATTTTAATTAGGGATTCAATACAAATGACATTTTCTTCTACTATTTAATAATTATATCATCACTTAAGCGGTTTACTTAAGTTTTAAGATGAAAGATTTATAAAATAATAAATTGAATTATAATAATTATAAACAATAGACAAATTGATACTAAAGAACAATAATACAATTAAGAGTTATATATTTAAAGTACCTAATTCATTGACATTTATATACAGCCAATTTTATTGAAACAATTAATTGCATTTATTCATAAATTATACAATATATTCAGATTGTAAGATTGTTCTTCCATTACCCAATACAATGGCAACTGAGCTTAAAGAATTAATTAAGAAACGTGGTGTAATTAAGGGTCGTTTGACAATCTTTATTAATTATATAGACAAGTTGGATAATTTAACATCAGTCGAAACTATAGAACTTCAAGTTCGTTTAAACAAAATAGATGCACTTTTTTCTCAATTCGAGGAAATTCAAACTTCAATTGAGTGCCTTATAGTGGATGAGAGGGACATAGCAGTACAGGCAGCCGAGCGTACTGATTTTGAAAACCTTTTTTATGCAAACGTTGCGACTGCCCAAGAAATATTAAGTATGAATAAGTCCGCGCATAACAATAACGACAACCACTCTTCTGCTAGCTCAAATTACGGCACTGGCGAAGATCCACACAAACATGGGGTTTTGAAGCATACATCGAGGTGCAGTGTTAAACTACCCACAATTCAAATACCTAAATTTAGCGGTCAATATGAGGGTTGGTTGGAGTTTCGCGACACATTCCTTTCATTAATTCACGATTCTTCTTCCATTTCGGACATTCAGAAATTCCATTATTTGAGAGCATCCCTGGAGGGGAGCGCTGCTCAAGTAATACGATCTTTAGA
The DNA here is from genome assembly GCA_019925095.2 of Dendrolimus kikuchii. NCBI lineage: Eukaryota > Metazoa > Arthropoda > Insecta > Lepidoptera > Lasiocampidae > Dendrolimus > Dendrolimus kikuchii. The sequence goes on from CM034415.1 coordinate 5,294,243, forward strand.
AATTTCTTCTAAAAATTGTAAAATTGCCTGGGATTTATTGTGCGGTATATATGACAACACACGTTTACTTATTCAAAATCATATTCAAGAGCTTTTTTCAATAGAACCAATTAAAAAAGAGTCCTTTGAATCTATACGTAAAATAATTGACGCCTTTACTAAGAACTTAAGAGCTTTAGATAGCTTAGGTGAGCCCACTCATTCTTGGGATACCCTCATAATTTATATCATGAGCACTAAATTAGACCCTGGAACATTACGGGAATGGGAAGAACATAAATGCAATTTAAATCCAATTAAATTAGAAAATTTCACTTCATTTTTAAAAAACAGGGCTGATCTACTCGCGTCCATAGCCATGAGTAACAATGCTCATGGCACTAATACCACCAGACCTTCAAGATACAAGCCTGGCGAGCACTTATTATTTATTATATATACAAGACAACATCCTCAGCCAGGATCACAAACACATACATATCCTTGCCCCTTGTGCAAAGGAAATCATCGGGTATACAGATGTAAACAATTTTTAAGTCAATCAGTCATTGAACGAATGCAAGTAGTAAAGGATTTCAAATTATGTGAAAACTGCTTACGCCCTGGTCATCAGGCGCCTCATTGCAGACTCGGTCCGTGCACAAAATGTTCACGCAGACATAATACAATGTTGCATACAGACACACCGCAATCAAATCAAACACCAGTCATAGGTGCTACATCGCTCTCAGTCGAACCGACAGGGCGTGTACTTCTATCGACTGCAGTGATATACATATACGATAAGGACAACCACCGCCATGAAGTTAGAGCACTTCTTGACTCAGGAAGTCAACCCTCTTTTATGACGGATTCCTTATTTCGTAAATTACGATTAAACTATACACAAATACAGTCATCCGTGGTCGGAATAAATAATTCGACATCGGCAATCAAAATGCGTTGTAATACATTTATTGAATCGCGAACTACCTCATACAAAAACAAAATGTCATTCTTAGTGCTGCCACACATAGCAACACTTTGTAGTAACCAAATACAAGTACCTAAATTAAAAATACCCACACAAATAATATTGGCGGATCCAGAACACTTTTGTCCGTCGAGCATAGACATTCTACTCGGCGCAGACCTTTTCTGGGATCTGCTTGAACCAGAACAAATACGTTTAGGCACAAATTGTCCAATTTAAAAAAAAACCATACTCGGATATATCGTTTCTGGGCCTACCAGTGGGCTTCATACAAAACATTCAAATCCATTAAATTCACACACATGTACGTTAATGACAAATAATAAAATAAAGGAACAGTTAGCTAAATTTTGGAGCCTTGAAGAGGTACTAGAAATTTCTAAATTTGTGTATTCTGTGGAAGAACGTTTATGCGAAGAAAATTTTGTTCAAAATTATAAGCGAATGCCGGACGGGCGATTTTCCGTAGCGGTTCCTCTCAAGAAATCAGAATCTTGCTTAGGTGACTCGCATGAACGCGCTAAACAATGTTTTCTTTCGCTTGAACGTAAATTACAAAAACAACCTTTATTAAAACAAATGTATACAGAATTTATGAACGAATATATACAGTTAGGACATATGTCAGAAACCAATACATATCGACAAAATTCATATTTTCTCCCACACCACAGTGTATTGCGGGAAAATAGTAGCACCACTAAACTTCGTGTGGTATTTAACCCAAGTGCACCCACGAGTTCAGGCATGTCATTCAATGACATACAAATGGTCGGTCCTACCATACAAAGCGACTTATTATCCATTTTGTTGAGATTTAGACATTACCCATACGTTATAACCGGAGACATCGAAAAGATGTACCGCCAAGTACTTATAAATGAAAATCAAAAACATTTACAACAAATACTATAGCGTAGTGATCCTAATCAAGAATTGAAAACATACAAATTAAACACTGTAACATACGGTACAGCGTCTGCACCATTTTTAGCCGTACGTTGTTTAAGGCAATTGGCCATAGAATGCAAAGACAAACTCTTATCACAAATAGTTGATGAAGACTTTTACGTCGATGATTTAGTGACCGGAGCTATAACAAAAAATCAATTAATTCAAATAAAAGAAGGCATTTGTAAAATATTAGCAAGCGGTTGTTTTAATTTGCGAAAAATAAGATCCAACATAGACCTTTCTCAATCAAATACATCACAAACATTGAATCTCGGTGACCAAGGTTTATCAAATACTTTAAGGTCTTTTTTTTTTTTTTTATTGAAGGAGTTCAGCAGACAGGCAGACGGCCCACTAGATGGAAAGCGGTTACCATCGCCTATGGACATTTGCAACAACAAAGGTGCTACAAATGCGCTGCTGCTCTCTTAAGGGAGACTGGAACCTGGTCACTAATGCCGGAACACAACACAAGGTTGTTATGGCGGCATACTCTAGACCAGGGGTGGTCGCCATCCAGTCGAGCAAATACTCTACCACCTGGCTGTGGGTTGTTTAGTCGCCTCTTACGACAGGCCGCCGGGCCGCAGGAAATTGTATTCTTTCTCCGTTCCTGCACGGATAAATGCACGGGTCTTGGGTGGTCACCGAATAGTGACACATTGTATTTTGCTATAAAACCAGTTACTGACGAGAACCCAACCAAACGGTCTATTTTGTCCGTCATAGGACAAATATTTGATCCGTTAGGATTATTAAGCGTATGTGTCATTCAAGCTAAAATTCTACTGCAAAAACTTTGGTTATTAAAATTGTCATGGGACGACATAGTGCCCACAAACATTGTTCAAATTTGGCAAAAATTTCTTTCAGAATTAAAACATATTTCAAGTATTAAAATTCCGCGTTGCACTGTTATTAACAATCCTGAATGTGCGATAGAAATTCACACATTTCGTGATTCATCCCAAGACGCATACGGTGCATGTCTATACATACGATCAGTAGCCAGAGGGCAAATTCATGTAAACTTATTGTGTGCAAAAAGTAGGGTTGCTCCGTTAAAGCCCACTACAATTCCACGCTTGGAGTTATGTGGCGCTCTTGTAGCTGCACGACTAACTGAAAAAGTTCTTAAATTATTTCGCAGACCTGTAAATAAATGCATTCTATGGACCGATTCGTCAATCGTTTTGGGTTGGCTTCAAACGCAACCTAGTAAACTCAAACAATTTGTGAAAAATCGCGTAGCGGAAATCCAAGAACTTACAATCAATTATGAGTGGCGTCACGTACCCACAAATCTTAATCCAGCTGACTTGTTGACTCGAGGAGTAAACATGTCAGAATTACATACTAATAATATCAAAAAAGGAAAACTAAAATTATTTGGACCCCTCACCACAGAGGAAATAAACAATTCATTTATTTTACTATTACAATGGTCACAAAAACAATCATTTGATGAATATTATACATTGCGTAGATTCATTGCGAGACGGGGAAAGCCACAATTAATTGTATCAGACAACGGCACACAATTTGTCGGTGCAAAAAATGAAATTAGTGCATTTCTAAAACAACACCATATATCCATTTCCGATATAACAGCCAATGAAAACATCAATTTTAAGTTCATTCCAGCTTATGCAGCGCACTGTGGTGGGCTTTGGGAAGCCGGGGTTAAGTCTTTTAAATTTCATTTAAACAGAGTCTTAGGAAACTCCCATTTACTTTTTGAGGAGCTTTATACAACATTAGTTCAGATAGAAGCAATACTTAATTCGCGCCCATTGCCCCCTTTAAGTTCAGATCCTAATGATCTAAATCCATTAACGCCAGGTTATTTTCTGGTCGGACGTCCTCTAACTGCTCTGCCAGTTCCAAAGTTGGATAATATTAATCCAACTAGGCTACAGCGCTGGGAACATGTTGAAAGTCTTGGCCAACATTTTTGGACACGTTGGCACAAAGAATATGTGTCCGAGTTACAACAGAAGACTAAGTGGAAATACTCAAAGGGCAGCTTAAAAAAGGGCACTCTAGTCATCATAAAGGAAGAAGCAACACCCCCCCATGAAATGGAATCTTGGACGTATTGTTGAAGTTCATCCAGGTGTCGATGGAGTAACCAGAGTAGCTGATATATAAACCAGAAAAGGCATCATTACACGAGCATTTAATCGGATTTGTCCACTTCTATTAGATGAAGAAACTGTTGAAGATCAAGACCTTCAACGCCGGGGGGCATGTTAACGCACATCACTAACCATCACCTCAATTAATTGACACATCACTAGCAACCATACAACTAATGTGGCAAATCACTATTATCGGCCATTTTGTTAGCGACGCGCGCGCATATAACACATAGTGCAAACAGTAATGAAAAATTAAGGTAAAGACAATCCCCAACACGTTTTAAACTCTTTATTATTTAAAGACGCTAAAGAACTTTTACATTCTCTTAGGTAGTCATCTTTTATTGACCGTCATTTGAAAATACACCAGCAAAATTAGCGAAATGCTAATAAAATCCCCAAAAATAAAAAAGCTATATTTTTCAAAGTACTGGCTGGTTATATTTATATGTTTTCTTTTTTTTTTATTAAATTATGATGTATATACTTTTTCGCTTTCAGCGGGATATCAAACAAGGCCCTCTGCGAACTACCTGAACATCCAAAGCACGGCAGTTACTTGTACTATGGCAATGCCAATGAGAACATACCGTACATGTATGATTACATCTCATTAGTGTTTAAATGTAATTATGGATATGAACTGAAGGGAAATAATAAAAACAGATGTTCTGATGGATTGTGGAGGACACATATGCCAACATGCAAACGTAAGTTGAATATTTTTTAGTCAACGCGGCGTGGACTTAAGGAAGCTGCGGCAGACAATAGGTAGCCTCATGGGCCCAATAAAGCAAGATAAGAATTTTTAAAATAGTTTACTTAGGGTTCTTAGTACCTCTATATATTGCACAGCCGCCACAGATTTTAGTAGGAGTCATTACAAATAGTGGCTGACTTGTTGCCTGTCAACTAAACCAAAGAAGGCACAGGTTCGCCATAGTTTTATGTGGAGTAAACTTTATGCTCATTTTATAAGCGGATATTTTAAAGTATCGTAAATTTTAGGTAAATGTGAAAAAACGCGGAACCTGAAAATTATGCGTTTTTTATATTTAAAGACTAAAAATATGGTTTGCTATGGTATAATAAGGACACTAAAATTATCGGAAACCCGTCATTTAGGTAAAAAATTAATAAACAATACAATTAATTACGTTAAAAACCTGCGTGCGTCATATCAATACCTAGTTGTGATAAAAACACAACAAACAATCACTTATTTAATTTCGGGATTTGTCTGCAAATGTAACATATATGACATGATCAAAATAATTAATCATTATAAAATCAACTATTACGGCATTGCTAAAAAACCACCATATTTTGTCATTTGTAGGTGAAACCTCAGATTAATAATATTAAGAGACAAAGTTTTTTTGAATTCACTTTGCTACTTGTTAGGCACTAAATCTATACAGCATGAATATCAATATTATTCAATCAATCTGAAGATCATTGAATGACATGAAAGTATGAAATTTTAGATTTTTCACATTATTGTAACTAAAGATAATTAATATATTTTTTAGTTTGTATATATAATTACCGACTACATGCAATACCAATGTTAGCAGAACAAAGTATATGTGTAAGGGGTGGTCGAAGGTGTAACCAGTGAGAAGGACAGTGGGTTAGGTTAGGTTATCTTTAGACCAAAGCCGAGTCGAGCGAGCGAAAGCGGTTACCATGGCCTATGGACATTTGCAACACCAAAGTTGCTACAAATGCGCTGCTGCTCTCTTAAGGGAAACTGGAACCTGGTTACTAATGCCGGAACACAACTCAAAGTTGTTATGGCGACATACTTTAGACCAGGGGTGGTAGCCATCCAGTCGCGCAAATGCCCTACCACCTGGCTGTGGGTTGTTAAGTCGCCTCTTACGACAGGCCACCCGGCCGCAGGAAATTGTATTCTTTCTCCGTTCCTGCACGGATGAATACATACAAACTACAAAAATATAATAATTATCTTAATCACAATAATGTGAAAAATCTAAAATTCCGCATTTTCATGTCATTCAAAGATGTTCAGTTTGATTGAATAATATTGTTATTCATGCTGTATGGATTTAGTTCCTTTGCCTTTGCACTTTGCTAAATATCAAGCAAAGTGAGGTAAAAAATTTGTCTCTGAATATTATTAATCTGAGGTTTTACTTACAAATTACAAAATGTCGTGGTTGTTTAGCAATGCCGTAATAATTGATTTTATAATTATTAATTATTTTGGTCAAGTCATATATTATGTTACATTTGCAGACAAATCCCAAAATTATGTAAAGTAATTGTGTTTTGTTTTTTGTGTGATCGATCAGCATCCATCGTGAACGGATGTGTTGTACTTGCTCTAGTACGTGCTCGGGTAAAGTGCCGACGTAGCGAGATCACCACCGAGCGAGCCTCTGTGAGGTCACCGCGATGACCCAGATTTTTAAACATGTGCATCATGTATTTGTGTAAACATTATTAAGGCGAAGTAATATTTGATTATTAAATATGGCCTCACACACTCTTAAAATTAAAACAAAAACAAAAAATTGTTATATCAGAGTTTACTAGATGAACGCGCTGAACGGAAAAAGCTTGAGAGCTTAGTAAAAGACTTGAAGTCTTGTATTCAAGAACTACAGAGAGAACTAAAAACCGTTCAAAGCTCAAAGAACAAAGGTCCACCTAAAGAATCTTTGAGTGACGAAAGATCCTCCGAATGTGTTCGTTATGAGACGGATGAAGAGGAATTGGCTAAAGAAACGGAATGTGTACGTCAGCAGAGCCGCAAAAAAAGGAAGATGAATTCGTCACTACCTCCTTCATATAAGACAGAGAAGCCGGGACAAGCTCTTCTCAAGAAAAAAAGTAATACCAAAAGTTAAAAAAAATCCACAGCCACCACCTGTTATTGTGGAAAACATTAAGAACTACCAACAGTTTTATGATTTTCTTTCAACGAATCTACCAAAAGATTCATTTTTGATCAAAATGAAAAATGGTGATAGTATTAAGATTAATGTCAGCAATGAAGAAACATACAGAAGTATTACCTCGCTCTTGTTTCAAAATAATTGTACTTGGTACTCTTATGAGAACAAGCAGGATAGGCCGATAAGGAGTAATTGCTAAAAAGTTATATGCATCTTGTGTGCCCAGTAGAATAGTAGAAGATCTATCTATCAAAGGGTATAAAGTCCAGAAAGCTGTAAACAAGCTCAGCTGAAAAAAAAGGTACCACTAAATATGTTTATATTTTCGTTCAACAAGGATGAAGATATAAACAAAATATAATTATAATATCAAAACAATCCTTGGATGCCAAGTAACTATTGAGCCGCTAAAAACATCTAAGCTAATACCACAATGCAAGAGATGTCAAGTATGTGACCACACACAAAGATATTGTTGTAAGGAGCTCAGATGCGTGAAATGTATTGTAAAGCATCTGACAAAAGATTCTGAAAAATCTGCAAAAACTAAATCAAAGTGTGTTCACTGTGGTGATTCCCACCCAGCAAACTATAAAGGTTGTATGGTAGCTAAAGAGCTACAACAAATAAAAAATAAAACACTAAAGAAAAAACAAGTCCCCAAATCTTCATGAATCTGGATTCATGAAGGTAAAAAGTATATTTCAAGCCAAACTGTCACGGACAGTATATTATTTGCCCAAATCACAAGAGGTGATAAACCCCAACCAAAAGTACTGCAAAGCATATTAAATCTAATGACATCTTTTGATGAAAGATCAAAGAAGCTCGAACATAACGTTAAAATATAATAAAAATGAAACCTTCAATAAGAATTTTATCATAGAACGCCAATGGACTCCTTCAACACCAAAATGAATTGCAGGTAGTCCTTAACACAGAAAATATCGACTTATGCTTGATATCTGAGCCTCATTTCACAAGGGAATCTTACATTAAAATTAAAGGGTACAAAGCATATCACTCTTTGCACCCAGATAACACATCCAGAGGTGGTAGTACCATACTTATTAAAGAAAACATAAATCATTTTCAAGTACTTAAGTATGAAGAGAGGGTAATACAAGCTATTGCTTTATCTGTTAAAACCAAACGTTATCCAGTAATCATATCAGCCATATATTGTCCACCAAGATATGCATTAAAAGTCACTCAATATCAGAGTCTCCTTAGACAACTTGGTAACAGGTTTATCCTAGGTGGAGATTTTAATGCGAAAAATCCATATTGGGGATCGAGACTTACGACCACAAAAGGACGAGAACTTCTGTGTGCAATACGACAAAATCAATGTGATGTTATATCAACAGGTAAGTCTACTTATTGGCCAACAGATCCTAATAAAATTCCCGATCTTATAGACTTTTCCATATACAAGAATATCACGTGATTTTCTAAATATTGAAGAAGACTATGATATGAGTTCAGACCACTCACCAATAATATTAACGCTAAACGAAGATATCGTTTTCAAAGAAAAATACTTAACTCTAGTTAATAAAAATACGGACTGGGACAGCTTTAGGCACGATTTAGATTGATTTGTAAACTTGAAAACGCCATTAAAAACCCCCGAGGAATTAGATTTAGAAGCATGAACATTGATAGAAAATATTCAAAAATGCGCTTGGACAAACACGCGTGATATAAAAAGAAAGGTTAGGACTAATAGTTATCCTATTGACATTCTAAAACTTGTATACGAGAAAAGGAAACTTAGAAAAAAATGGAAACTAACAAAATATTCACCGTATAAAACTATGCTAAACAATCTAACACAAAATCTTAGTAGAGAAATTCAAACACTTAAAAATCAATCTATGTATTCTTATCTCAGCGAGCTAAGTAGTGAGCGAAAAACAGATTACACACTGTGGAAAGCAATTAAATCATTAAAACAACCTGTTACACATATTCCTCCAATCAAGGAAGAAAATGGAAACCGGGCAAGTAATAAATACCAAAAATTTGCAGAATCTGGAACAAATATTCCAACCTAATGTAGCTGACGTTGAAGATGCAAATATTATTAAATATTACAAGAAGACAAAGAAATTAAGCTGGTTACTTCAAGTGAAGTTAGGAAAGAAATAAAGAACTTAAAACTGAAAAAAGTCCAGGATATGTTCAAATTCAAATTCAAAAGTTTTTATTCAAAATAAGTTCCACTGGAGAACACTTTTTGAAGGTCATACATGTAAGTGAAAAAAATTTTTTTTTTTACCTCCTATTCTATGTACACCGCTTCGCAACGTTTTGATGCTGTAAAGGAGAAGAAGCGGCAAGAAACTCCCCAGCAACACGTCTAGCTAAATATTGTTTTTCTTTATATTTCATATTTCAAATTCTTTTTTTAATAAGTATTGTACAGAAGTATGTTACAGAAGCAAGTGAGGTATGTAAGAATAAGCCTAAATGGCGCTCTGTTGTTCGTGCCTACCCCGCAAGGGAACTGGCGTGAAGTTATGTATGTATGTATGTATGTATGTATGTATGTATGTATGTTACAGAATCACTTTTTGAAGAATTAATGGAGTTGTAGCAAACAATGCATACTCAATAAGACCAAGACAATAAAAGGAAAGAAAAATATTATTATAGTTATAATAATGACATGACGTGCTAAAATGTTATGCTGCAATGTCTCCACAAATTCCTTACAAGCATGGCAAAATAAAAAAATAAAAACATTGTACAAAATTTAGTATAAGAGGTTAGAGCTAGGTGCTTTCTAAATGAATTTTTGTCATTTAAGTATTCTTCAATAGTGTAGTAACCCTTTTTTAGCAAGATGCTTTTTAATTTAATTTCAAATTTAGTGAAAGGCAGATGACCTCATAACTGCAGAAGTCCTCCGAAACTTGCCTAGAAAAGCGTTAGTAAAATTAACCACCATTATAAATGGTGCGTTTAGACTTAAATATGTCCCTGATGTATGGAAAGTAGCTGAAGTCATAATGGTACCTAAACCTGGTAAACCACCCCATGAAGCATCGTTATATACACCGATTTCTCTTCTCCCAAGTATGTCCAAACTATTTGACAAGTTATTACTGCAACGTACTAAACCAATCATAGAAGATAGAAAGCTAATTCCTGACTACCAGTTTGGGTTCAGGAAAAAACACTCTACCATAGATGAAGTTCATAGAATAACAACTATTATAGAAAAAGCTTTAGAGGAAAAAAAAGTGTGTTCTGTGTGTCGTCAGTTTTCCTAGACGTAGCACAAGCTTTTGATAAAGTATGGCATGAAGGACTGAAATATAAACTAAAGAAAGTTACCTATAAAATATTCAGATATCTTAGAATCATACATTTCTGACAGAATATTTCGATTGAGACAAGAAGATTCTTATTCAAATCTTAATGAAATCAAAGCTAGAGTACCACAAGGAAGTGTTCTAGGCTCGGTCCTATACCTATTATACACATGTGATATTCCAGAACTGGATAATAACACCATCGCTACCTTTGCAGATTACACGGCCATAATGGCCACAGGAGTCATACACGAGGAAGCTGTGGAAAAGGTACAAAATGCAGTGAGTACAATCTATAATTGCACTAAAAAATGGCAAATAAAACTTAATGAATCTAAATCTATTCACATTGATTTTACAAATAAACAGCCTAACTATCATCCGGTATATATAAATGATCAAATTATACCATACGAAAATACAGCCCAATATTTGGGTATGACGTTAGACACTAAGCTTCGCTGGAAAGCCCATGTCAAAAAGAAACGTCAAAAAAATGTACTGGCTTCTCGGCAAATATTCTGCTCTGTCGGTACTTAATAAGATACTTCTGTATAACAGATTCTAATGCCAGTATGGACCTATGGTATACAACTATGGGGCTGCACCAAGCCAACCAATTTAAACATCATACAAAGGTTCCAAAATAAAGTATTCAAGGACATGGTCAATGCTCCTTGGTACATAAGATCGGACGATCTCCATCGAGATCTAAAAGTGGACCTCATCATTAACGTAATAAAAAAATACGCTGAAGCCCACCAGCAACGGCTTCATCACCATGTGAATGTCGAGGCCATTCAGCTCCTTGATAATACAGATTTATTAAGAAGACTCAAAAGGACAAAACCATTTGAGTTAGTGTTATAATACTCTCATAATAATAAAGTGTAGTGCTCTGTGCGAAACATTAACAAAAACACATGAACAAAGTGTCTTCTCTTTAATAAAGACAATAGGAAACGTGTTATTGGACGCATTTATAGTTTTATTTATATCTAGTTATTTTAGGTCAGATTTAAATTACTCATTAGTCTTATTTCCTAGGTTAGATTGTAATTTTAATGTTGTATTACTGGGATGCATCATTTATGGAAAAAAAAAGTGTTTTTATTATAATTAGTTGGTAAGTCGTCACTCTAAAATTTAACATTATTTCTATCGATATACCTAATGCGCGTATTTGATAATTAATTGTATTGTTTATTATTTTTTGTCTAAATGAAGAGTTTCCGATAATTTTAGTGTCCTTATTATACCATAGCAAACCATATTTATAGTCTTTAAATACAAAAAAAATATAAATTTCAGGTTCCTTGGTTTTTCACATTTACCAAATTTTATTTCCAGCAAAATATGGCTACCTAATCGACCCTTTAGAAACTGGGTGAGTGAACTACTGCTTTCATTTTTATAACGCCATAATCACACGTACACGTTATTACAACTTAAGCGCGTTATTTTGTTTGATTTTTTTTCCAACGTTTCGGCCACTTTTCAGAAGCCGTGCACCGAAACACGAACCAACTCGATTGACAATTCTCTTTTTATTTTACCTCTAACCTAATTAAATTTATTATTATCTACTGGTAAATTTGATTAGGCTCTCATAAAGTTAATAATAACCCATAAATAAAAATTAAAACTAAACAATTAAAATGAACAAGTTGGAAGTGGGCTAAATAAAAAGTTTTACAATACTCATTGACACTCGACATCTTTGTCGTTACTGATAACAGGTACTGAAAAGTGGTCGATAAGTCGGACTAAAAATTAAAGAAGATACCGCAATGAAACCCGTTAAAACGTATTTTGTTATATTACATACATGTTAAATATTACATACAAAAAAATAGCAGTTCTCACAAAAAAAAAAAAAATGAAAACGATATGGTATAAAACATACGTATTTTTCAGCACAAGAAGAAGCCTAAGACACTGCATAGTTCCTGACGCTCCGAAGCATGGATATCACTCCGTCGTAGGCAATAACCATATGAAAATACCAAATGCCTACACAAAGGTCTTTGTGGATATTACGTGTGACGAGGGGTACCAGCTTCATGGACAACAGTCTATAAGTTGCACGTATGGAAGGTGGACGGCTGTAATGCCTTTATGCGGGCGTAAGCAATGCGGTTTAATGTACTACATACTAGAGAAGGCGTCCGTAACTGGCTTTTTTTTTTCAAGCGGGGGTTTATACATTTCGCACATACCGGGTCCTTTGCAAGGGATTAGACCGTTATCAATCATGGAGGCATTCCACTGAGAGCAATCCAAACAGTAATTGACCGGCTTGTGTGGAGACTCCAACCAATGGACAAATGCCCAAGGGCTACCACCACTAAAACCACCCTCCTCCGACGCCCCGCGCTTATGGCAGGAAAGGCATGATACTTAGAACGTAGTTACGCCCACACCGATCTTAGCGCAATAAGTGCCTGAGAAAGCCTCTGGAACAGCTAACTCACTTCGACGACAGGGATGAAGACTCCTCTGCTCCCTTGATGCAAGAGGGCCCCTGAAGCGGTATTATTCAGGGAGGGAAGTCATGCGCATATCTGCGCATCCGGCTCCCGGCTGCCGCCGGCGCCTATGAGGCGGTGCATAAATACGCGCAATTCCACTTCTCTCCCTATCTCGTTCCTCTCGTTTCGTTTCGTTCTCGTTTAATGTACTACGTATTAGAGAAGGCGTCCGTAACTAGCTTTTTTTTTGAGGCAGGGGAAATACATTTCGCACACTACCGGGTCCTTTACTAGGGTTTAAACCAAAGCGACGCGAAGTGACACCACGAATGGGTACAAGAGTCAAATCGCCGGCTTGTGTGGTGTCTCGAAAACTCAATACTCCACTAAACCACCTTTCTCCCATATGCCCCGAGCTTATTGTAGGAAGAGCGTGAGACCTAGTACGTAGTTACGCCCACGCTGATCCTAGCGCATCAGTGCTTGAGAATACCCCGGGAAAGGCAAACCCACTTCGTCAACAGGGGTGAAGACTCCTGTGCTCCCTAGATGCTAGAGGGCCCCTGCAGTGGTATTACGGGAGGAGATCTTGCGCATATCTGCGCCTCCGGGACCCTGACTGACGTCGGTGCCCGCAAGACGCATGTGCACCTCTCTCCCTTTTTCGTCCCGCGGCCTGCTTTTAAGACATGACAGTCTCGCAGAAATTGGCCGCGCCCATCCAATGATCGTCGCTATACAGCATGGCTGGCACCAAACTGCCCAGCGAATCGATCGGACCTACGAGGGTCTCGAGTTCAAGTCTCTGCGGTGCCCGTGCTGCGCACTCGACCATTGTATGAAACGCAGTGTCTAATGCGCCACACTGGCAACACTGAGGGGAAGACAGGCAGCCCGCGATATGATTCAGATACTTATCGAAGCACCCATGTCCGGTAAGTATCTGCGTCATCCTGAAGGTCAGGGTCCCGCGTTTCCTCGAGAGCCATCGCAACAGGTGCGGGTGCACTGCCTCCACCATCTCAATGCCTGCCACAAGAGTTTACAACTCTCGACCAAGTCTGGATCATGGTCGCGGTTTCCCGCGTCCTGATCCCTGAAGCTCGGCCTGGCAATAAACCAGGCCACGGGCGAGGGCATCCTGCCGGGAGCGCCGAACCCTGGCAAGTACGTCCGCCTGGAGAGGCCAGGGCGGATCGCCTGCCAAGAGTGTCGACGCCGTCCAGTCCGTAACTAGCTTATTTGAACACTCGTCATGGTCCATAAACAAGAACTCGCTTAGTCTGCGCCGGGCTGTTGTCGATACTTTACGTGTTTGAGTGAAAAGTAACTTAAAAAAAAATGCATTCATTTATACTTAGGTTACTGTAGAAACCACTCAAGAAACTCAAATAAACGTCAAGGGGCGACTCTTCATCGATAAGTTTTTTGTATTCTCGATTAAAAGCTTATATTAATAAAGTTTTCACCCACCACTTTAACTCGTCTAGACGCGTCATCGCTGCGGCTATGTTCAGGCGAATTTAAACCATACTCTCTAAGCGATCTAGTGCTGCATGTTTTAATAGTTTGGTTAGACGGCATAACTAATATTTTGACATTGCAGCAATTACATGAGTCAGTCCGATTCAGCGGCACTCTCGCCCCGCGCAGGCCCCCGCTTTGATCAAGTTTGAACTTTTTTGTTTTGAATAGCTTCTCTAGTACTTAGTACCTATACCTCAATGGGCGTAAGTACGGTTTTAGTGTTTTGTAAGCATTTTGATTATTATAGAACACGTTTGCCAACTTAGCGCTATGGCGCAACATGTAACACCTTTTTGGATATTATTTAAAGATTATACCTATATATTTATTCACTGAAATATAGACGTGTAAGACAGATATTTATAATTAATTTAAGCATTATACCGATGGTTATTATAAAAACGTGTAATTAATTGTGCGTCCGTTTTACCCGTACTGCATTTTTTATGGTTGGATAAAAGATTCATTGACATCATCTGAGACATATTTACGCTGGATTTCTGACATGACGTGGTGTACGATGTTCATACGCCAAATCAGGCGTATGACAGAGGCAACTGTAGTGCATTATCAAATAACCATTCATCAATCTCGTACAGCGTTTTGGCGTAGAAAATAATTTTCAATAAAATTGTTTTAATTAATCGATGAAATGTTTGTAATTATAAGTAGATTCTTCTATAGTATAGTAAAACTAATGGGTGTATTGTGTGAAAGAGGACATATGATTTGTAGTATACCAGACTAGTGTGGAAGGGAAAAACATATTTTTATCGATCTCAAACGAAGAAGGTGAAAGAAAACAAAAGTAATATTGAAACATTCCACTTGTCTTTAATTATGAATAGGTGCTCCGGGTCCAGATCTTACTGTTTTGTGCTTCTTTACGGTATAGATGTCGTATAAGGGGTGTTTTCGTTTTTATAAGAACAGAGTGAAATAACAAAAAAATTACCACATGGTAAATATTTTGTTGTGTGATATGCGAGGGCAAGGAAGGAAAAGGGACTTACCCGGCTTTGATCCTCGCACCCGGACCCCGCACAGTTTTAATAGTTTTTAAATTTTTTCGGTTTTTTGCGCACGTACGTGTCGGTTGAGAGAAAGAGAAATTTAACTTGACAGCCTTGACGTTTTGCAGTCGACCGCGCATACAGATGGCGCCATCTCTTGACATCTTCGGGGTTTCCTCTTTTAGTTTTTTTTTGTTTTTGCCGAGTTTATGGAAAGGGAATGGTTTAAAAGGACAAAAGGAATTTAAGTTATTTAGGTCGACACACCACATGTATTTTAAACATTGTTTATTGACATTCCATAATCGAACTTCTTTTTTATTTTAATGTTCTTTAAAAATACAGTATTAGAAGTACAAGTAAACGCGATACAAACGCGACTACAACGCAAGCTGTGCAGAATCTTGTCTTGATCGAGCCGAAGCAAATGGTGGACACTTGATGAATGAATAATGGGGACGCATTGTTGCATCCTCGGGACGCCCATACGCTATTCGGATAACTATCATATACAGACGCCCACATTGTGACCGAAAAATTAGCGGAAAATACGATACAACCATGCTAATCATAGTGCTCATTCTGATTATTAAAAGTACATATACAAACACAACCATCCACATTCCACATCATCGAAACAGTCACTTTCAGCGTGTATGTAGAAATCAGCGACACTTATTATTACAGTTCCATGCCATCTCGAGAAAGGTCCTAGGGTAGACTACATGTGTGAGACCAGTAAGGGTTTGGTGATTTGCAAGGATTACGTGCGCCCTGGTGAAATAGTCTCAGCAAAATGCAACGACAATATCACCCGTGATGACCTCACGGTGATGAGATGCAAAGAGGATGGTTACTTCGACTATACCGAAACTTGCGCAGAAGAGAATATTGCTGTTGGTGAGTATCAGCTTCGAAATTACTTTCACCTCGCTGTCTCATTGCGAAATTATAGCGTCTAGGGAGCTTTATAGAAGCTTTATGACTACTTGAACTTTTAATGTACGAAATAGAGGACTAATAATATTGTTACGAGTGTGGGACTCGAATTGAAATGCCGTTGGAATTAATATAGAATTTATTAGAATTATACAAACACGTATAAACACAGGTACAAATATAACTAGACACTACTAGTATAAACTGCACGATTCAATAACACGCGCAGAGTCCGTCACTATATCGCTTGGCGAATGTACGTCTTACTCGTATCGTAATCCTCGCTCGACTGCCCCACCCCACCGTTCAGGCATTGTTTTATAGTAAACTGAACAAGACACAATTGACTGCGTAGCTGGGTTCTTCCACGAAAATATAATTTGCACACCTGCGAACGGCCAACAAAGTCGAAAAAAATAACAATAAGGATTAGTTAGACACTAATGAGGGCCATAAAACTAGTAGTAAAACAATAGCACGTTTTTATTATTTACAAATTTTAAACACAAAGTAAACAAAAGAATTCCTAAATCCGGGAAGGCAATAAATTGCGTTAACGACAGGCAGCTGTGCGTTTATCTTCGACGGCAAGTAACAATATATTAACGCTAAATTCAACATACGATTTAAACGAATTCAGCAGAAGCGACTCGCCGTGCCTTGCTTGTACCTGCGACTTGAACCAAGCATGTACCTCTCATAGGGTTATACAATTATACTAGGATATACCCTTAACTTCCTCCACGCTTCACTTGAAATTCTCGCGGGATTCCTAAGACAGAAAGTACTGAAGTATTTGAAAAAGAATGTAAGCTATCGTTTTAGTGAAAACTGTGTCCAAATTATGGGCCAGGGCCAGCAGGCCCAGCTTGCCATACACAACGCGGTGCTGGTACCTACGCTCACGTATGGAAGCGATAGTTGGGTATGGAAGATAAAGCATGAAACTAAAGTAAACGCGGTCGAGATGCGAGCACTGCGCAAAATCTGCGGAGTGACGCTCGCGGACCGCGTTCATAATACCGAAGTAAGAAAGAGAGTTGGTCTGAAAGAGAGTGTCGGGGTGAAAGTAAGGAAAGGAATGCTCCGGTGGTTCGGGCATGTGGAAAGAATGCATGATGAAAGAATGACTAAACAGATATACAATGCAAAAGTGGATGGATGCAGAAGTCGTGGAAGGCCACGATACACCTTCCATGATCAAATTGATCGTGTATTAGCAGAAGGTGATGTCAGGAGCCTTAAGAACAAACGAGCGTGCATGACAAGAGTTATGAATGTCAAAGAAGCAAGTGAGGTGTGTAAGAATAAGCCTAAATGGCACTCTGTTGTTCGTGCCTATTCCCGCAAGGGAACTGGTGTGAAGTTATATATGTATGTGTCCACATTAGCTAATTTTTAGCACCAGAGCAACCATAAGCCGCTCTCGAGAAAATTACCGGGATGAAAATTATCACACATTTTATTACATTCAATTTGCTATCGATCAGTAAAAGAAATTAAATTGAAATTCGATTTTATTTTTTAAGCAGGCCGATTTAAATCATTCACAGAAAAATTCCGATTCGAAAATTGACTGTCGATTAGCCAAAACCGAAACGAAATCGGCGCAGTAGTTTGTAACGTAGATTTTAAAACGTCTAGCGACACCTAGGAGTACGCGGACGAAAACAATTGAGACGTTCATTTACTCTATGGTTTTAGTCTAAGAAATATTTGCAGTAGCAAAATCAGGAATAATTAAATTCAATAAAATAATTAAGTGAAAACTCTTTACAAATTATATATCGAAAAATTTCATTAATTAGAGAGTTTAAACGTGTAGACTAGCAGCGCCTCTATTGTCCAACCGTTCGTAACTACCTTTCGACTTGCGATACTAGTTCGCGATAGTTGTTAAAAGGGAAAATACTATAATGGCCTAAATCCAGTATTGTTTAACCGATACCATAACTGAGAACGGCTACTCATATAAAAAGCTTCGTAGCTTTTATAAAAACACACTACGAAGGCTAGCCGTCGTTTCACAGGCCGATGAAAGCAAAAGTAATCAAAAAGCGACATACACGAAAGGGCCAAAAGACTTGTTTGCCAAAATGACAACTTACGTTTTGGAAACTCTTTCAAAGCACACCGACCCACATTTCAGTTTTTCAAAGACTATTCCGCGTGGGGTTGATGTAATATAAATACCAAATCACTATTTCAGGCGAACGTAAACCACTCCCCCACCGCTCAGGACTTGTGCCTGCAGGCGATGGCGGAGTGGCAAGCGAACTTGGCCGTAATAAGCGAACCTTATTACGTGCCGCCTTGCGGCAATTGGGTGAGCGACCTCGACGACGTGGTAGCCAGAGCCGGATCTGGCACACCGCTTACATGTCTCGAAAGAGGAAAGGGCTATGCGGTGGCGGAGAGCGGAAGTATCGTCGTCATAGGCGTTTACTTTTCGCGCAACCGCCCCCTGGCGGAGTTCGAGCTTCGCTTGGACGCCATCCGGGCTGCCATAGGCAGACTGTCGCCTAAAACGATTTTCGTGATGGGCGACTTTAACGCAAAGCACTATTCCTGGGGAAATGCGTTCACGGAACCTAGGGGTCGGACGGTTGAGGAACGGGCTCTTCAATCCGGCCTGACCATATTGAACCAAGGATCGGTCCAGACCTGCGTGCGCGCGCGGGGTGGATCAGTCATCGACCTGTCATTCGCCACTCATGCGGCCGCCCGCAGAGTTGTCGGATGGAGGGTGCTGGAGGAGGTGGAGTCGCTCTCTGATCATCGGTACATCAGATTTGAGCTTACCCCCTCCTCCGGTCCGAGCCCTGTTCATCGCCTCCCTCTCCTCCCGCGTTGGGCCCTTACCAAGCTCGATCCGAAGCAGGCCGATGAGTGGGCACTCACGGAAAGCTGGGCCTACCCAGCCGAATTCGCGAACCTGGAGTCGCAGGCAGAGCACATGCGCAAGACCCTGACGAGGGTTTGCGACGCGGCGATGCCTCGCGTCTCCAAGCGGCAGCCTCCGTTCAAGCAGGTCCACTGGTGGACCAAGGAGCTGGGCGAGATGCGAAAGGCAGTTCGCATCATCAGCCACAGACTCAAACGCTGCAGGGCGCGCCGTCCTCCGAACTACGTCGCGGAAAATGGACTCGTGGGCGAGTTTAGGGAGGCCAGAAAGGCCCTTTCGATTGCAATATTGCAAGCGAAAGCCCGGGCTCGGGCCGAGCTCCTCGAGACGCTCGATCGGGACCCTTGGGGGCGTACGTACCGTGGGGCCCGCAACACGTTGCGGCCTTGCACATCCACGGTCACGGAAACGCTCGAACCCGAGGTGCTCCGGTCGGTTATCGATGGGCTCTTCCCGGATCCGGGAAACTTCACTCCCCCAGTATGGGTCCACCCGTTCCCGACACCCCCACGGACGAGGAGCCTCACTCCATCTCCGAGGGGGAACTAGATGTTGCCCTGGACCGGCTCCGGGGCAGGAAGACGGCACCGGGACCCGACGGGGTTCCAGGTCGACTCCTCTTCCTGGCCGCTAAACACCTACGCGGCCAGCTGCGGGAACTGTTCGAAGCCTGTATTCGCGCAGGTCGGTTCCCGTCGCAATGGAAGGAGGGGCGTTTGTGCCTGATTCCCAAGGGAGGTCGGCCTCCCAACGATCCGTCCGCCTTCAGGCCCATAGTGCTGCTGAACGAGGTCGCTAAGGTCTTCGAAAAGATCTTGGCGGAGCGGCTCGTGAAGCATCTCGACGCTGTGGAGCCGGGGCTTTCAGAAACGCAGTTCGGGTTTCGGCGGAGGCGCTCCACGATGGACGCCTTCGAGACACTGCGAACGTTGACGGACGAAGCCGTCCAAGCGAAGGATGTCGTTCTTGCGGTGTCGCTAGACATAGCGAACGCCTTTAACAGCCTCCCTCATGAGACGATCAGGGAGGGGCTCCGCGCGCATGGAGTCCCCTCGTACCTCACGAGGCTGTTGGGCGCGTACCTGCAGGATCGACATATCCTTTGGGAGGGCGGTGAGTCCGGCAATCCCGTGTTAGGTCGGCGACGCGTCGCGTGCGGCGTTCCACAGGGGTCGGTCCTCGGGCCGATTCTTTGGAACGTAGGTTATGACTGGATCCTTCGGGTTCCGGTCCTGCCCGGGGTAGGGCTGATCTGCTTTGCGGACGACACCCTACTCACGGCACGCGCTGCGTCATTTGCGGAATCCGTGGACGTCGCCAACGCCGGGTTGGCGATTGTCGTAGATCGAATAGCTAGGCTGGGCTTGAGGGTCTCCCCCGCGAAAACGGAGGCCGTCATGTTCCATAGGAAATTTCGCAATCCCCCCGCGGACTTGACCGTTTCGGTCCAAGGGGTGGCGATTAGAGTAGGGCCCCAGATGAAATATCTGGGGCTAGTTCTCGATGGGAAATGGCTGTTCAAAGCGCACTTTGAGCAGCTAGTTCCCAAACTCGTCAAATCCGCGGGCGCACTCTCGAGGCTGCTTCCCAACGTGGGGGGCCCGGGGGGTGCGACGCGGAAACTTTACTCTGGCATCCTGAGGAGTATGGCGCTGTACGGTGCACCCGTCTGGTCCACTGCACTTCACCGCCACAACAGAACCCTGCTGCACCGGGCGCAGCGGGTTCTGGCCGTGAGGACCATACGGGGGTATCGCACAGTGTCGCGGACGGCGGCCACCCTCCTGGCAGGCGATCCGCCCTGGCATCTCCAGGCGAACGTCCTGGCAGAGGTGCGTCGCACCCGGCAGGATGCCCTAGCTAGAGGCCTGACCTTCTGTCAGGTCGAAATCGAGGCGATCAGGAAGCGGGAAACCGCCTCCATGATCGCCGTCTGGTCTCAAGAGCTCGACAACCCTGCGGCCTATGGCGGCTACACGGTGGATGCAATCAGGCCACAGCTGACGGAATGGGTCAACCGCACCAGCGGCACCCTGACCTTCAGAACGACGCAGATACTTACCGGACACGGATGTTTCGATAAGTATCTGTATCGCACTGTGGGCTGCTTGCCTTCCCCGGACTGCCGCCAGTGCGGCGCGCCCGACACGGCGCTACACACGCTAGTCGAGTGCGCCGCATGGGCACCGCAGCGTTTCGAACTTGAGACGCACGTAGGTCCGGTCGATTCGCTCTGCGACCTGGTCAAGGCCATGCTGCAGAGCGGCGACAATTGGGGGGCTGCGGTTACTTTTTGCGAGACAGTAATGTCACTCAAGGAGGCCGCAGAACGCGATAGGGAGAGAAGTCCTGCAGCGCGTGCTAATGCGTCTTCTCGAGGTCGCCGGCCTTCAGCTGGCACCCGGAGAGGCAGGTACGCGCATTACTTCCCTCCCTGAGTTAGGTTCCGTTTACCGCGGGGGGCCTTTAGCTTGCTAGGAGAGCAAAGGACCTTCTACCCCCGCACAACGAAGTGGGGTGTGTTCTCCCAGGGCACACTCCAGGCACTTTATTGCGCTGGATCGGCTGGGCGTAACTATGTTCTAAATCTCAGCCTTTCCAACACAAACAAAAGCGCAGGGTCGACAGGGAGGAGGGGGTTTTTAGTGGGTATTGGGGTTGCTCGCTCGTGCAGCAACGCTCGGAGTCTTCCACACTATTCTGTGACGTCGATCGCGGACGGAGCACTGCCAAGAGCATACTATTGCTGCAGAGTTATCGCCGATGGGACCCTTTTTAAAAAAAAATACGTGCTGAGTGCCAATTGATACCAGTTGCGAAGACGTGTCCACAATACAAGACTAAGTATTCGGCCATCGACCATTTTGTTTCATTAGATCGTGAAAAAGGATTCGGCGAGATCCTGGACGCGCACACAAGTTGCCCGGGACCGCCCTTCCTCAATTTTTAACCTCCTACTGAGGTGACAGTAGCGGGCTACGCCCTACTGTACAACGAGCCAGACCGTCGAGGACAGTCGTTCCGGACGGGTCGGCCCAAAGTTCCTGGTTGATACACCACACTACTATTACTTGTCCTGCTGCAACTGATCTCCCTCCGCGGATCAGCAGGTGGCGTCCATCCTTTTATTACCTTTTTTTTACTTACTATTGGATTAACTTAGTTCAAATCACTCACAATATGCATTTTGTTGGCTCATAGCCGAATTCACCCCCTGAACGTAGCTAGCCTGATAGGGTCTTGGGGAAAGCAAATACCACACCTAAGGTAGAGGTGGCAAGGAAACTGTTGAGGAGTAGAAGTTGTTATTTGTATATTTAGATTTAAGCTTAAAATAAGCTATTAATAAGTTCCTTGCCGTTTATAAAGTGTTATTGATATATTGATATAGGAGAAATAAATAGTGTATTAATTTGGTTTAATTCTTTTATTCACCCCATTACCATCTGTTGAGCCTCAATTTTATAAACAACAACAGCCCAACAAAATTTTACAAATAACAAGTTTTTACGTGAATCCCGAACAAACAGACAGCTAATAAATAAATATAAAAATTTTAGTCGTTTATATAGTCTATATTAGTTTTATTTTAATAGCTTCAATGTACAGACACGGCCTACTTATAATATTATAGATAATTTAGACGTAGATAGCTAGTGAATGAGTAACAAAAATGAGTTCCAATTTTAAAACTTTCTCACACTCACTCAGTCAGCTTTGTGTGACACACAGGTAGATAGGCAACAGAGTAAAACCATAAGGTAGGAATATTTACTTAATATCGATATATCGAATGTATTCGATGTTTGCTGTACGATATATCGGATTGATGCGATGTTTTGAGAAATATTTATTGTATTTGATATATCTATATATTTATTTATAGAAACATCGAATATTTGCTTTTTTATTTTTTTGTCGAATCTATTAAAAAACTAAATAGTTTTAACACTATTTGATGACTTCATGTTTAAATAAGGTTCATTAGGATAGTGACATCTTTGAGTGACCAGTTCGTTTGTGTTTGTTGTTCAGATCATTTGTGACAGTGTTTTATATGAAACATATAATATAATGATATTTTATATTATAATAAATTTCATGATAATAAATATATCTATTTTATTCTTATAAATGCTATATCATTATATATAATGAATTAAATAGTTATTCGCTAATATAACTCATCTCAGTCATCTCACCCTTATCTTAGTAGTACAATTCTATTCAAGTAACACTGATAGAAAATCACTATTATTACACTACTAGTTTAGCTATGTTAGTCAGGTCTCTGATTCTACATTCACATATACAAAATCAAGGACCACAAACTGCGCGTTTCACTGGAAAAAGACAATATTAAACTTTTGTGGAAAGCATTCGATAGTAAAAAAATATCGATGTTTTCTAGCCATATATCGATAAACATCGATGCTGGGAATGGCTGGGTACCGATGTTTTAAATCAAATATAAACATCGATATATTTTTTAAGTGGACACCCCTACTATAAGGGATTCTACTTACCTTTAGGTATCGGAAACCTAAAAATCACATAGGCATCAAGTAATAGAAGTAAGACATCGGAATAAAGTATAACACACTTTCTCGCAATTTACCTATATCGAAATTAGAAAACGTTTAATGGATGTCCAAAGGTGTCAAAGCCACTGGGTTTCATATAAAAAAAAAACCGGAAGAACGCAGATTGTTGCATATAACATAACCAGTATAATGATGTCCTCATCAGCGAATCATACCGCCATGCAATTCGCCTGTGACGCCATCTCGTTGTATGAGAATGAAACTGACACTTAAGGTGTCTTTTACACATTAATGCTCAGTCTCTAGAGTCTAGGTAACAAATGTAGATAAAAACTGAACAATGTGTCTGGATTTCAATATTATATACAAAATTATTTCTTATAACTCGGACGAGAATAACAATGGTATAAGGAAATTTATATAAAAAATAAATGTTTCAAAGAGGTTGTAATACAGCTTAAATTGGGTTTAAAAACTGCTAATAATACAGCATTAGAACGTCACATATATTAAAAATTATTTCTGAAGCAATTTAGGCACTTTTAAATCATGTAAAAATTAATTCCAGTTATAATTACACAGGTAGACATCCAGAAAAATTTAGAAATACCTCCAAACCCAGGCTATCTTTATGAATTTAAGCAAGGTATTTTGTTTACGTGGACCAAAACGTGTTACAACAAAACTTTATTCGTTTTATAAAAAGGGGTAACACTAATAATAAAACTAATTGAATAATATCTACAACAATACACAATTATTACAAAGGTTTGCTTAAAGCAGAAGTAACAAATTAAATACCTATCTATAAAATTTCAGGAAAGAAACGGGTTACACTGGTGTACCACAAAGCGGTGTAATTATTAAAATTCACGAAGAATGTTAGCACATGATGCCAATGGTTTCGACTTAGATAGACCTTGCATAACATGCCTTGATATTTTCAGAGTGCGGATTGATAACGGTTACTGATGAATTAATATTCGGCGGATTTGAAGTGCAGTGGGGCCAGGTGCCATGGCACGCTGGCATCTATTCCAAAATGTACAAACCATATATGCAGATATGCGGAGGGACCATCATCACTAGCACTGCTGTTATATCAGGTACTTTAAATGAAACCCATCAAGAGGTGTCTTTGTTAAAATGATTCTGGAGTAAGGTAAGGTAAGGAAAGGAATGCTCCGGTGGTTCGGGCATGTGGAAAGAATGCACGATGAAAGAATGACTAAACAGATATACAATGCAAAAGTGGGTGGATGCAGAAGTCGTGGAAGGCCACGACACACCTTCCATGATCAAATTGATCGTGTACTAGCAGAAGGTGATGTCAGGAGCCTTAAGAACAGACGAGCGTGCATGACAAGAGCTATGAATGTCAAAGAAGCAAGTGAGGTGTGTAAGAATAAGCCTGAATGGCGCTCTGTTGTTCGTGGCTACCCCGCGAGGGAACTGGCGTGAAGTTATGTATGTATGTATTCTGGAGTATTTTTACGCACCCGTAGAGGTACAACAAGAATAAAAGACGTTCATCACTTGAACGAAATCATTTACTGAACGTGAATTGAATCACTTGTGATTTTATTTATAAACTTTGAAGCGTAATCACTCTTCAAGTTCCCGCCAATTAATCCGTGTCTGCATAATGTTGTACATAAAGTGTACGTTTTGTTCTCCAGCTGCCCATTGTTTTTGGATAACTACACAAATAGAGGTACTTCCGCGCAAGTACTCAGTCGGAGTCGGAAAAATATATAGACCGTGGAATGATGCACAAGACATTTATGCACAAAAATTGGAAGTAAGTAATTTTAAATGTGCTTGTGTAACATAATAAATTTGTATAGAACTTAAATTCAATAAATTAAAAAAGATATAAAAATCAGGGAAGCCAATTCGAACTAGATAAGTCAGAAAATGCAGTTTTTTTTAGAATTTTTGTCTGTCTCTGTTAGAGCATTACGTGAAAATTACTAAACTGATTTCAATAAAAATCGATACAGAGCTAACTTATATCCCGGTTCAGCACTTGGGATAAATGAAGTGATTTCCGTGGGATAGATGAATATAGGCAAAAAATTACCGCTACAGTCGCGTTACGGCGCGGCCACTGCAATTCACTAACTAATATGTCGTAGTTATGGTAACGCGAACGAAATTTTGCTGGCACGTGCAAATTCATAAGGAACTAAAATCTCAAGTTTTGGCTGATATAGTTATATATTATACGTTTTTGACTTATAAAACTTTTGAAATTCGAATTGTATTTTTCTATTGTACTGCATTGGTTAAGCAATTAGATTAGATACAAGAGCTTTTTTCAGTGTTTCGATTTTTATTATCCAATTGACTTTCCTAGACTTGTTCTATGTCCATGCTAATTTAAAAGCAACCGGGTATGATTGGACAGCACGCTCGCAACTGATAGTTCTGTCAGGCACCCACACTATGGCAATGTGCACTAACTAACGTTCAACAACGAGTAGGGCTCGCTGGCATTAGTGAACTGCAATAAATGCAATTCTCAAAAAAGTATTTCAATCTTTCAAGATCACGGAAATCAAAATCCCACAGTCGTATGTCGGCAACAGCGCGCACTTACAAAGCGATCTTGCAGTCCTGAAGCTGCTGACTGCGATTGAATTCAATCGCTACGTGAGACCAATCTGTTTAGACTTCAATGAGGAAATTAACGAGAATCCGCTGGACAATGGAATGAGAAAGGTATAGTGTCCTGATATGAACTAGAGTGGTAGGAACTAGAGTTTACCCCGCGGCTGCGCCGCGGGTTAACCTCTAGTTCCTGCTTCTTGTTTAAAGAGCAGGCGTTAATACAGGTTACATTATACAATATTTTTATGTTAGTGCCATTTGCACCCGAAAATTCACGTAATTTTATATCGCAAACTATCCGAGCTCCTGGCATGAGTATATATGTCCATTTTCGGCATTAAAACTACATTTAAACAAAATTACAATAAAAACGATCCAGTATTCCCAGTGTTTTCCGAAAATTTAACAGCAAAACACATCGAGTTACTATCGCATTTTTATAGACGATTTTTATCCGTGCAGGAACGGAGAAAGAATACAATTTCCTGCGGCCGGGCGGCCTGTCGTAAGAGGCGACAAAACCACCCACAGCCAGGTGGTAGGGCATTTGCCCAACTGGATGGCTACCACCCCTGGTCTAAAGTATGTCGCCATAACAACCTTGAGTTGTGTTCCGACATCAGTGACCAGGTTCCAATCTCCCTTAAGAGAGCAACAGCACATTTGTAGCACCTTTGGTGTTGCAAATGTCCATAGGCGATGGTAACCGCTTTCCATCAAGTGGGCCGTCTGCCTGTCTGCTGAACTCCTGCAATAAAAAAAAGACATGAATTTTTATATCTATGAACTTGAGAAATGATTGGTCTCATTCAAACTTTTATCTATTTCTATTAAAAACAGTCCTAGTTTTATTTATCTATCACCGTCAATGAAAACTACAAAAATGACAAAAACAGCAAAAAGGACAAAAAATCAAAAAGGACAAAAAGAGCGAAATTGTCAAAATGGACAAAAAGGGCAAAAAGAGCGAAAGAGCAAAAACAGCCAAAAGAGCAAAATGGGCAAAAATGAGCAAAAGAGTAAAAAGAGCAAAAGAACAAAAGAGCAAAAGAGCAAAAGATCAAAAGAGCAAAAAGGACAAAAAAGAGCAAAATAACAAAAAGGGACAAAAAGTTCAAAAAGAGCAAAAGAGCAAAAAGTTCAGAAAGAGCAAAACGGACAAAATAACCAAAATGATTCAAATGGCAAATCACAAAACCAACCAAAACCTGTCCCACTTTTGGCATAACCTTTACATAAATCTATCCCAAAATCTATCCCATTATCCGGGATGAAAAATATTCCTTGTCCACCCTCGTTATGAAAATTACATATGTACCGATTTTCAGGCAAATCGGTCCAGTAGTTTTTCCGTAAAAGCATAACAAACAAACAGACAAATATATCTTTATCCTGGAAACTATCCCATTTTTCGGGATAAAAAGTACCCTATGTTCATCCTCGGCATCGAAAATATATATATACTGAGTTTCAGCCAAATCGGTCCAGTAGTTTTTCCGTGAAAACGGAACAGATAGACAGACAGAGTTACTTTCGCATTTATAATATTAATAGGGATTATACCCAACTACTAAGTATGAATTTGATTCAACGAAAAACGCGGAATAAATGGTCTCACGGACAACGTGTTATCCTAGCGATGTCGCGAGCAGCGTGACGACGGTTTGAAGATCTTGATGCGTCTGTTGCTGTATCACGTAGAAGACGCCCCTATATATCATGCGGCCCCATTGCACTGCATAACCTGTTTGCCTCATTAGAGGTGATATTATCAGGGTCCCGCGTTGCCGCGAGACCTAACGAGCTAGGTGGGGGCGGATGGCCTCCACCGTTGCAATCCCAGCTTCTGGGAACTCCAGGTGCCTTTGCTAAATTCAGATCAGGGCCACGGTCGCCTGGGCACCGATCATCCGAGTTTCTGCCGGGCACGGCACCTCTCCTCGCGCCCGAACATCCTGCCGGAAGCGGTACACTGTTGCGAGCACCTCCGCGTGGAGATCCCCGGGGCGGATCACCCGCCAAAAATGTCGCCGCCGGTCACAACACAGTACGTTATCCCCATATGGACCTCAGCTCTGAGTCCTCCTCAGCAGGGTCCTGTTTTTCCGGTGTAAGGCATGTCTCCATACGGAGGCTCCGTACAGTACCATATGCCGGCGTACAATTTCCTCACCGCCGTGCCCGGCCCTCCCACGTTCGGAAGAAGCCTAGCCAAGGCGGTAGCGGATTTGATCAACCTCGGGGCTAGCTGGACGAAGTGGGCCCCGAGGTTCCACGTTCCATCGATGACAAGCCTCAGATATTTCATCTGGGGCTTGACCGCTACCGTAACACCTTGGACAGCAACGCGCGCGTCACGGGGTGCGCGTCTATGTGGTATGCAGAACATGAGGGCCTCCGTTTTCTCAGGGGAGACCCTCAGGCCAGGACGCCGGATACGTTGAGCTACGAACGTCGTTCCGGCATTGGCGATCTCCACAGACTCTTCATAGATTCCACCCTAGGTCATAACGAGGGTGTAGTCTGCGAAGCAGAGCACCTCCATCCCAAGCAGAACTGGCTCGCGAAGGGGCCAATCGTAGTCAATGTTCCACAGGGTGGGACCCAGGACCGACCCTTGTGGAACGCCGCACGCGACGCGTCCCCTACCTATAACCTGGCCAGCTCGACCGCCCTCCCAGAGGATGTACCGTTCCTGGAGGTAGTCCTCCAATAGCCTCGTGAGGTACGGGGGGACTTCGTGAGACAGGAGCCCCGTCCTGATCGTCTCATGAGGGAGACGGTTGAAGGCATTTTTAATGTCAAGAAAAACCGCCAAGACTGACTCCTTCATGTGTTCCGCCGCTCTCGTGAGGCTCCGTAGTGCGTTTAGAACGTCTATGGTCGAACGCCCTGTCCTAAATCCAAATTGAGCCTCAGAGAGCCCAGGCCCATTCGAATGACGGTGACGAATGGGGCAGCTGGCGAGGATCTTCTCGAAGACCTTAGCCGCTTCGTTGAGCAAAACGATCGGCCTGTAGGAGGACGGATCGTTGGGAGGGCCTCCTTCGGAAGTAAGTGTTATATATTAATGAAACCGCCGTAATTAATTAATACCGATTTATTTCTATATAGCGTGAAACACTTTTATAACTGGTTGAGACAAGAAGAAGGAACACATATAAGTGTGAGCGAATGAGGCATAAAGTCGCGTTCCATATACCACACAGGGTGGGAACCCTTATAAAAAATATAAAGTAATAATATTAATCTTACTTAATTAAATAGTTTTTACAACTACTTTATTATATAGGCCGAAAGACACATTAATCCTAAAGTATTAAAATTCTATGTTGCTTCTAAAATCTGTGAAGAAGATAAAATTTTATTTACATGGCGTTCCATTTCAATCCTTCCACATCAATAATGTAACTTACCCCCGGTACTGACTCTTCTATTATCAAACCCCAAACCCATGACTTGGTGCCTTTCCTGTAATCCTTGACCATAACTTTTTGACCTACTTCAAATCTTATTTCCTTGTTTTCTTCTAATCTATCTTCTCTTGCGGTACGTCTGAAATAAGGGGTGGTCGCAGAAGGTCCTGATCCTCCTACCTCCCTACCTAACATTAAACGTGCTGGTGATACTCCTGTAGTACAATGATGCGTTCTATAATCAAACAAAAACAAATTAACGTCTGATCCTATGTTATGCTGTCCTCTTTCTTTCATTTTAGTGACAGCCGATTTTTATGTTTCTACAAATCTCTCCGCTGCACCATTTGTTGGTTGTTTGTTGTCCAACTACCAATGGGGATTGTTCACTTTTTTTCAATTTAGCTTTTTGAAAAACCATTTCGAGGAATAGTGTTCCTAATCATTTCTGTCTAGTTAAAATTCCAAAAAACGTACAATCCCCTTGTATTTTGAAAGAAATGCGTTTGACCTTTATTTGACCTTACTAAATCCTATGACGTCATTTACGTCTGGTGAAATGCATATGAATACCGTAGGCATTCAGTTTCAAAATACAAAAGGACCGACATTTTCCTTTTTATGTCATTGTTATGTCGTACAAAATCAACATAAACAAACATTTTATTCGACGTACTCCAGAATAAAATTATGTATATATTAGCTCTTCAGACCAATATTTCTTAAATATCTGTAAAGACAATACTAACATATGGTCTCTAACTAAAAGTCAAAGGAAAGTGCATTATATAAACGAGCGTCTTCGTAAATGGCGATTGGAACGATGTCGAAACCTTTTCAAGAGATACGATCCGAAAAATAACCTGTTTACTGATGAGGAGATCATCACGGTGGAAGAAAATTTAATCGGAAAAACAATACACCTTACGCCAGAAGTTAGAAGGACGTCCAAAATCACATATTGGAAACAATGATTTAAGCATTAAGTGATACTTTATTCGTTGGATAGCAGTGG